>OY728153.1:1665661602-1666911602 GCA_963277665.1 Viscum album | reverse complement strand
AAGAACTAATCACTATTTGAGAAATCCTTTGAATAATTAAATCTTTTTAAACTGCTCCTTTGGTATTTTATTTTAAATTTTGGGACTTTTAAATAAATGTTTTTGACATAAATTTTTATAGGAACTCAATTCACCCCCTCTTGAGTTTCCTACTACGACCAACAGATTATAAGTGGAAATCAAAAAGGATAATTAATGAATAAAGGGGAAGTGATGCCCTTAACCAGTAGATTTTTGTTGTATGAATCCCATTTTCTTGAACTTGGATGGGGTAGTGTTTATAGGGTTCACCCTTGACCAAGCCCAATCTGAGCTTCAGTATTTGAGTCTTGAACAAAATAGACTATGGTAGAAGTTCAAGTTAGAGGAAGTTACCACTCAAGTGATGTTAGTTGAGCCGCCTGATTAATCTATCACCATTGCACATCTTACCCTTAGGTCATATGCAGGTGTTGTAAGGGGTTATATATAGAGTCCCTTGTTATTTAACGTGTAATTCCACTGTATAAATAAAAAATATTTTCCTTCAATTTCATTTTAAGAATAGTTTTGCTTAATAGAATTGAGATGAAATTTGATAAATTGATTTCTCGGAAAAAATTTATACTTTCAATAAATGATATAAATTTTTATAATAAACTAAGAAATTATGAATAATACTTATTTTTCTGAAATAGTAAGTTAAAAACACTCTTATTTAAATATAAATGATAAAATAATTTTATTTTTTTCAAGTGTTAGAAATTTTACTATGCATTTTCAATCCACTTTTATTTTTAATAAATAAGGATTTTTATATTTAAAATGAAGAATTATCTTATTTATAAAATTATTCTAATAAAATAAGTAGAATTTTTGAATTTATAATGTAAAAATTAGGTTAGGGTGAATTTATATTAATTTTCTAAAATACTTTAATTTTCCATGAATAGTAAAATTACAGTTTGAGTTTTTTGGTATGTTTAATAAATTCATAATTATTTCATAATGATTTAATAAAAAATTAACCAAAATATTCGACCTAATTTTTTTTATTTCATTAAAATAAAACATTATAATATAATTTAATCAATTTCCAAACATATAATTTACTTTCCAAATTCTAAAATTAAAACTTTAACATTAAAGACATTATTTTTGTGGAAACATTAACTTTTCATACCAAAATAAGTAATATAAAATGATGATCGACTCTTTTAGATTAAAATAACATAAAATATTACCCAATTTTCCAAAACCAGGGGAAAATATCATGGTAGAACCCATGGCTTTGAATTTTCCACAACCTATGTTTCTAAGGCTTATATTTGGAAATTAATAAACAAATCCCCTTCTTTTTCTATAAATACACACACAGTTCTCCATTTATATTCACTCAAAATCCATCCTACATGAATTTATGGTGGTTTTACCACCCAATGAGTCCTCCCAAGGTGTCCTCAATCCCCCAAGGTTCCATTTCACAAGATCCAGGAGTGACTTTTCAAGGTAAGGGAATTGTTCTTATTTTCTCTTCGATTCAAGGACCTATTTTTGTATATTTATTCTAATCATTATGATTACTCCCTTTTATTACCCTTTTATTCATACCCTTAATTCCAATTTATGTTTGATCAATGAGATACCCTTTTCTATTATCATTTTCCCATTTATAAAAGCACGTTTAATACCCGTTATGCTGTTGAATTTTACATCTCAATATTTCTCTCTCCTCCTCAATAAATTCTCTTTTATTTTCTTTTTGTGAATATCCAAAACTCTTTTTTTTCATGGGGTATTCACGTATATGTGAAAATTATTTATTTTATTCTTAGATTAAAATACATGAAACCTTCATTTCCTTTTATGGGTTAAAAACAACATAATGATCATGTTTTTAAGAACTTTTTAAAATTACATGATTTTGATATGAAATATATTTATTTTATTCTCTATTGGTTATTTATGAAATTTTTAATTATGATCTATATAGATCACATTAATTAATACATATGAAGGGTGAACCCTGATAGCGCTCCAATTCAAAGGTTAAATAATTTAATCCCTAGGGATGCATGTTTTACGATACCTCGGTAATTTTTATGACACCTCAGTGACAATCCTTGGTGGTGTGATTATTAATGTCTCATTTAAATGTTATAGACACATTTTCATGATATGATTAATGTTATATTTATTATTATTATCCCCATTTTCCCTTTCTCATTCCATAAAGATATTATTCGTGTTCTTATTGATATTCCTCAAGATCACTTTCCAACGAGCCTATGCCCAAGTGGTATAGGCTCCTGCTCGGCATCCAAATGACCCAGAATCAAATCCGGGTAGGGAAGAATTTTTGGGGACTGTAGAAATATTGAAGTAGCAGCAAAGTCATTGTAGCAGGGACTATAGTGGTGGTGGTACTATAATAAGTACTGTAGCAGTGAAAGTATTGTAGTAGTAATGTTCACCGAGGGGTCCTTTGGGCCAAAAAATGGGATTTTAAGACTTGTATTCATGACACCTGGCCTTGGACCTTAGGTCTATGTAATGGGTCACCCTCTACCAATTCTTAAATAGGTCTTTGATTTAAATAATAAATTGAGGCTTCGGCCTCACCCTTTTTTAAAAAACTTCAGGATCACTTGTAAATTGTTTCCCTTTTTCCCAAACATGGACTTATGCTCACCCTTTCCTTTGATGTATGTCCCCAGGTTATTAGATGAAATAATTGTACATACGATGAACCAATGAAGAACCATTTCAAGTGGATTATAATAAATTTTTATTTTTTCATGTTTTATGTAACTTATTTCTATGAAAATGAACTTTAAAATATCTCTTATTTGTACAATATAATGAAAATTTATGTAATAAAAGGGTGGGATTCCATAGTTTGTATCAACATATGGATTAGTTATTTCCAGAAACTAGGATTTTAAATCTTTAAAATGAATCCTATAGGACATGTTTAAATATAGGAAAACATCCTGGTATTTTGGTGAAGTATTAAGTAAGTGGTTTCTAAGAAAAGAAATCTCTATCTGGATACGAACAAGTGGATGTGGCTCTCGTACAGATGTATCTAGGGGTAAAACCCGAAAACACCACTTTGATCTAGAATTGAATGGGAACTAGTGCACAAAAAATGTACTTGCTACAGTCTTAGTTTGACACTCCCAGGAGATATGTTTTTTTAATCATAATATTTTTATGAACCATTATAAAGGATTTATATAAAAATATATTTGTTTTTAAGAATAAAATATTTAATTATGGTGTTTAAATATATCAATTCCTTTATAATTATAAGTTTCTTAAAAGAAACATGTTTCTCAGTAAGGGTTTATTCTTTTATAAAATGGAAGAAAACATGAGTAACTATGTAAATAGTGACTGAAATGGACCACGTGCTAATAGCCCTCCGATGGAATTCGGAATAGAAAGTTCCATGAGAATAATGAATCAAATGACTCGAGTTATCAGAAATAACGTAAATCAGTATGAGAGACTGTATTCAACATGAAGGGAATAACTTTATGTTGAGTACCTTCTTTTAGTGGATCTACCAACCCATTTATTCCTGAACAATGAATAAGCTCTATAGAAAAGCTCTTTTCTGTATTCCATTGTTTGGAACAAGATAAATCCACCCTAGCTATATACCACTTAGATGGAAAAGATGATCTGCAGTGTACACTAGTTAAGAACACAAATCCAATAAGGGATATTGATTATATGGAGTGGGAATAGTTTAGTGGATCGTTTTTTAAAAAATATTTCCCTCGTTCGCTGTGAACGAAAATGGAGAAGGAATTCCTAGAGCTGAATCAGAAGAAAAATAAATCAGTGGGAAGCTATGATATTAAATTTACAAGAATTTATTGTTGAAGATGTAGCTTTGTTAAGGATCCAAATATAAATATTGATAGATTCTTCAGTAGACTAAAACCCCGTCTATAGAGGAATCTATCCAATCGAGACTATGATAGGTATGGGGAGATAGTGGGAAGTGCTATGAAGGTTGAACTAGAGATCAGAGAGATGTAGTGGTTCCATAGATCGAATGAGAAGAATAGATCAATAGATCTAAACATAAGAATGAACTTTTATCATAAAAGAGAAGGAAAGAAAATTTATCTTCTCACATAAAAAAATGTGAGAAGAATCATTCAGGGAACTACTTTCTCAGGAGAGGGAAATGTTACAAGTGTAGAAGAGATGGCCATATTTCTCGAAACTGTTTTAGTGAGGTAAATCCTAAACTTCTCAACACTAATGACAAAGGGAAGATGGTGCAGGCCCAGCCTAATGTACAATGCTATAAGTGTGGAAAACATAGGAATTTTTTAATCACTATCCAAATAAGAATATAATAGAGGGAAATCACCATCAACCTCAGTATTTGTCAAGGGAAAAAGGTTAGGATTTTTCTGTCATAATGGCTGAAGTAGAGGCTCCAAGCGTTGTGGTTGTAGGTACTCTCATTATTCTCTCAAATCTATCAGGTATGTTTTTTGATTCTAGTTATATTAATTCCTTTATTTCCTCCATGTTTTCAATGAATAGGGAATCAATCCCTAAACTGGTAAAAGTAGAGTTCTCAGTCAAGACTCCTAGAGGGATTATCCAAGAATCAATATTGTATAGAAACTATTGTATTATATTTACAGAGCACAATCTCATCCTAAATATAGTTTTCATTCCAATGCTGGAATTCAACACAATACTAGGGATGAAATGGCTCTCAAATTATAAATCTAATATCAAATACAGAAGAAAGGAAATATCACTTGACTTGAATGGAAACCCTATAGTTGTTTTAAAAGGAGAGATATCTTGACCTGGTCTTTGTATAGAATCACCTTCCATAACATTCATTATGAAAATGTTAGGTGAATATGAAGAAGGAAATGAAAGTATACAAATACAAAATGTCCTCGTAATTTAAGAATACATTGACATATTCGCTGAGGAGTTTTCGATACCTCCCCCAGAAAGAGAGGTAGAGTTATCTATTGATCTCATTCCTAGATCCAATCTGATATGAAAGACCCCATATAAAATGGAAAATGTGGAGATAGAGGAGTTAAAGAAACAACTCCAAGATCTTTTGAAGAAGGGTTTTATCCAATCAAGTGTCTCTCCTTATGGAGAACATATTTTATTTCTGAAGAAGAAGGATTGATCAATATGGTTATGTATTGATTATAGATAAATTAATGGGATCACAATGAAGAACAAGTACCCTATTCCAAGGATTGATGATTTTTTTGACCAGCTTCATGGGGATAAATTCTTCTTTAAGATTGATCTTCAATCTAGTTAACATAAACTGATGGTGAGGAAAGAAGATATTCCAAGGAATAACTTCCAATAAATATATAGGCATTATGATTTTTTATGCCCTCCATCTTGACAAATGATCCTGTTGTATTTATGGTTTGGATGAATGTATTCTTTATGGACTACCTTGATAAAATAGTGATATTTTTTATTTATGACATTATGATATATTCAAAATGTTGTGAGGATCATAACTAAAAAGGGTCATTCTTTTTGTTTTTTGTGTAATAGTGGTGCTTTAAACCACCTCCTAATAATTTAGTGGTAGTTAGTAAAACCACTACGTATTTCATAGTCTCTAGACATTTAGCGGTGATTTTTTTATTTCATGGTAGTTTTCTTATGTGTTGTTTTTGGACAATTTACCTATGGTTTCATGTTTATTTAGAGGTGGATTTTTTAATTTTAAAAAAATATGGAGAAAATGTATAAAAAATTAAATAAACCACCACTGAACATAATAGTGGTGGTTTGTTTTAGTAGTGGTTAATTGTAACTACCACTAAAACATATTTTATTTAATATTTTTAGCAGTGGTTACTAAAACCCGCTGTTAAATCAATTTTTAATTAAATTTTTTAATAAAAATATGATCATATATACATCATACATCCATAGTAATATATAATAACATCTATAGTCATCATAACCTCAGTCAATGGTAGCCCATACATTTTTCAACCAATACCTCGATCATAAATATATACATATAAAATATATACAATAACAAATGATTCCCAATATACATCTAGGTAAATCCATAATTTATAATTATGTTAAGATTATTACTAAATGTAATAAATGAATTATGGACCATTTTACTAAATTTTAAAACAAACCAAATGCTTTTTCTCAGTTTTGATTAGGTAAGTAGTCTTTTTTACTAAAATGGATGTCAAATTTAAATAAAAAGATGCTATTTGAGCCATACTGGGAACATCATGTATCAAATTGAGGTGAGGTTGATTCTTACACATCAAAAATTACTTATGGATTGTTTTTATAAATAATAAAAACAATATGAATGCATTCTATCAGTTTTGAGTAGGTAATTTGTTCTTTTTTCTAAAATTGATGAAAATTTTAAATAAAAAGATGCATGTTGAGTCATACTAGTCACACCATGTATCATATTGAGGTGAGGATGATTCCTACACATCTCAAATGGATTTTGTATTTTTTTCCTAAATTATCAAAATAATATGAATGTGTTTGTTTTGTTTTGAGTATCTCACTTTTCTTTTTTACTAAATTTTCATTTTAAACTAAAAACATTCACTTTGACTCATATTGATCACATCATGTGTAGAATTGATGTGAGAATGATTTATGAAAATAAAAAATTAATTATGAATCGTTGTCTTAAATTATCAATGAAATATGAGTGTGTTTTCTTATTTTTGTAGTGAATGACTCTTTTTGAACTAAAATGTTGATTTTAAACTAATAACAGACACATTGAGTCGTACTGAGCATATAATATATAGGATTGAGGTGAAGATTATTCTTATATATCATAAATGACTTATGAATTGTTTTCATAATATATAAGAACAATCCAAATGTGTTTTCTCAGTTGTGAGTAGGTCACTTGTCCTTTTTACTAAAAGGGATGTCAATTTTAAATAAAAAGACACACTTAGAGACATATAGGGCACATCATGTATCATATTGAGTTTCGGTTTATTATTACACATAAAAAAGTACTTATGGATCATTTTCATAAAGTATCAAAACAATGAAAATGCATTTTCTCAGTTTTGAGTAGGTCATTTTTACTTTTTACTAAAATTGATGTCAATTTTAAATAAAAAGCTAAACTTGGAGTCATATCAGTCAAAATGTACATCGTGTTGAGGTTTAGATTATTCTAACACATTTAAAATGAATTATGGATAATTTTACTAATGTATCAAAACAATCGAAATGTGTTTTCTCATTTTTGAGTATGTCAGTTGTCTTTTCACAAAATTGTCATTTTAAATTGGAGTCATGAACTTTGACTCATACCATTCACATCGTTTATGAGTTTAATGTGATACTAATTCCTACATGTGAAAAATGACTTATAAATTGAATTTATAAATTATCAAGAAAAACTGAGTGTGTTTTCTCAGTTTCCAGCAAGTGACACTTTTTGAACTATAATTTCGATTTTAAACTGATAACGAACACATTGAGTCATACCAGGAACATCGTGTATCGTATTGAGGTGATAATGATTCCTACACAACATAAATTGACTATGGATCATTTTTCTAAATTATCAAAATAATATTAATTAATTTTCCTGGTTTTGAGTTGGTAAGTTATTCTTTTTACTAAAATAGATGTCAATTTTAAATAAAAAACTTACATGGAGCCATAATGGAAACATCATGTATCATATTGAGGTGAAGTTGATTATTACACATCATAAATGAATTATGTATCATTTTAATAATGTATCAAAACAATCTGAATGTTTTTTCTCGATTTTGAGTAGGTCATTTGTTCTTTTTACTAAAATTGATGCCAATTTTATATAAAAATACACACTTGGAGTCATACCAATCACACAGTGCATTGGATTGAGATATGTATGATTCCTATAATTTTTAAATTAATTGTGGATATTTTTATTAATGTATCAAAATAATCCAATTACATTTTCTTTGTTTTGAGTACGTCACTTTTATTTTTTAAAAAAACCATTTTAAATTGGAAACACACAATTTAACTCATACCAATCACATCGTGAATCTATTTAATAGGAGAGAAACTCAAACACATCAAACACGACTTAAAAATTGATTTCCTAAATGATTAGGAAAATCCAATCATTTTTCTTGGTTTTCATTAAGCGACACTTTTTGAACTAAAGCATTGATTTTAAACTCATAACAGACACATTGAGTCATATCGAGAACCTCATGTATCAGATTGAGGTGTGGATTATTCCAAAATATCATAAATCACTTATGGATCATTTTTTTAAAGTATAAAAGCAATCCAAATGTTTCTTCTTAGTTTTGAGTGGGTTGGTTGTCCTTTTTACTAAAATGGATGTTAATTTTAAATAAAAAGACACACTTGGAGACATATCAGTCACCTCCTATTTCGGATTGAGGTTTGGTTGTTTCCTACACATCAAAAATGAATTATGGATAAATTTACCAGATTATCAAGACAATCTGATTTTTTTCATGGTTTTGAGTAAGTAATTTGTCATTTTTACTAAAATTGACGTCAATTTTAAATAAAAAGATGCACTTAGAGTCATGATGATCACATTGAGCATCAGATTGAGGTTAAGATGATTACTACATATATCAAATGATTTATTTGTCATTTTAATAAAGTATCAAAACAATTTGACTGAGTTTTCTCAGTTTTGAGAATGTCACTTGTCTGTTTTAATAAATTGGCATTTTAAAATAAAAACACTCATTTTGACTCATATATATCACCTCATGTATCGGTATGATGTGATCCAAATTCCTACACATCAAAAATTAATTAAAAATTTATGTCCTAAATTATCAAGAAAATAAAAGATCATTTTCTTAGTTTTTAATGAGTGACAACTTTTGAACTAAAATGCTGATTTTAAACTGATAATGGACACTTTAAGTCATATCATGGAAATCATGTAATTGATTGAGGTGAGGCTAATTAGTACACATCAAAAATGAATTTTTTATCATTTTATTAAATTATCAAAATAATCAGAATATGTTTACGTGGTTTTGAGTATGTTAGTTTTGTTTTTTTCTTAAATTAATGTCAATTTTAAATCAAAAGAAGAAACTGGAGTCATATCAGTCACACCATGTGTCATATTGAGGTGTGTATGATTCCTAAATGTCACAAAGTCAAAAAATACTATCTCTTAATGTTACCGTGATTTCCATTTTATTTATTTTTCAAAATTCCAACACATCATATTAACTCGAAGTTATTAGCCATAAAAACATTTCTTGTTGTTAAAAGATGGAAGATAATAAGAAGACCTTGTGTCCATTATATCATTATAAGTCACAAAAATGGGCACATGATATTCCTCTACTCATTTTACTTTCTACAATGAGAAAAAAATTCGATAATAACATCGAATCCATATGTAGTGTTGGCAATTTGAAAAATAAAGGCAATGAAAATACTATTCATGGTAACATTAGAATAAAGAAATATTTTATCCCTTTTGTGATTTGTTATAGATAGTTGAATGAAAAATATGAGTTCTCAAAATATCTGTTAAAAAAACTAAATAAGTATTATATAAAAATGATAAGGAAATTAACTTACAAAAATTAGATAAAATGATGGAAAAAATAATTTAATAAGTATTAAGAATTAATCTCTTCATGGTGGTTGTATGAATTCATGATTAATTTACTTATTTTCATTATATCAATTTCAGGCTCAAAGTACAATCTATCACAAGCATGAAAATTTTGAACAAACCACACCAACTCGAACAAAATAATTCACGTGTATAAAAAACAATTATTATATTAGTAATAATAAAAAGAAATAAATTAAACAGAAATATGAAACAATACATTTTAGAAAAAAGGAAACCCATTACCATTATAAAATATATCATATATATATTCCTAAATTTATAGTTGGAATATGAAGTGTCTTTCATGGTAAAGATAAAATTATTTGTTCTTATATATTTATTTTTTTATTTTTTTATTTTTACTACAGTAACATGTTTTTACATATATAAATTATGTTTTAGTAAACATATAAAATAATCCCTCTAACTATTTTTTTTTGTTCATCCTTCATTTTTATGAATTTAATGAAATTCAATTTTTAATCATGATAAAATAGACATTTAAAATAAAACATTTTTATATTGGGAAACTACTTTCTATAGAAAAATGATATTTTAACTATTATTTTTTCTTAATATAAAAATGCATTGATTACCAATAAAATGTCTATTAATATAATAATATTTTTTAGAAAATCATTATAGTGTCATTATTTTAAATATATCAATATAATTTATTAGTTAAATGTTACAGAAAATTAAAAAAACAATTCGTCAAAAATAATATTTTTATCATTATTATGTTCATCAACATTAATCATAGTAATTATGTATTTATTCCCAAAAAATACACTAGAAATATTATATAATATGATAATATTGATCTAAAATAAAACGTACATTTTATGGATATAATTTCAATGGGTGAAAAAAATAATTTTTTAATTTAATCAACTAAATCAATATTTTGATTAACAAATTACATATGTTGGAAAAATTATATAAAAGTATTTTATAAATAAAATAAATTATATTTTTTTGGTTTATTATATATATATTTATAATATAAAAAGGCATTAAGAAAATTTAATCCATTCTTCCATTATAGTAATGTAGTGAAAGTAAATGTTTTAGAAATTTTTTTATTTTTTCACTATTTATCTACAAAATAATTATTTGTGAAAATTATGAAACAAATATTAATAAGATAATATTTACATGTTATAATAAAATTTGATATATATTTTATAACATTAAGATTAATAATCTTTATAATAAAAAAATTATATATATAATGAAATGTGTTTTCGTAGCAAAATTACTGTTAGAAAAATATTAAACTCTATATGAGCTCACAATATTTCATATAGATATAAAATATTCAACTCTATATGTATACCATGATCATAGGAGATAACACACCCCTTCTACCACTATAGAAGATGCACCCCATAGAACACCATCTGTCCAAGCTATATATAGTTTTTCTACCACTATAGAGGATGAACCCCTACCCTATTCTATATAAAAATAAACTCCCTATGAGATTGTTTTATATGAGAAACTAAAAAATACACAACTAAAATTACATATTCATTAACCGATAATGTTTAATCTAATACCACGTATACATAAAATCATAACTGTAGAGAGAAAATAGAAGAAAATAACCCCTTTGAGGAATAATATATTTATGTTGATTGTGCGGAGGAGGAAGAAACCATTAGGAGGTCTATGATGCCACCGAGGATGGGATCTAAGCCGAAGAGAGGGAGTTTAGTTGGGGGGTTTGTGTCACCACCGAGGAGGGGAACTAGGCTGGTGAGAGGGAGGTCAAAGGGGAGTATCTGCGTCTCCTGAAAAGAGGGGAACAATGAGTCGGGGAGAGGGAGGTCTGGGGGTTGTGGGGGTTATGGTCCAAGGGGGTGTCACATGTGTTAGGGTATCTACCGAGAAGGGAGAATGTGGGTCATGGGGGTGGTGGAATAGGGTCATGGGGTGTGGGTCATCTTCGGGGATCGAAGTGGGGGAGGTCGAAGGGGTGGGAGAAGGGTGAGTGTGTGGTTAGGGTCACCACCGTCAACCAAGAAGAGGAGGCCGGAGGTGTGGGGGGGAACGTGGGTCCCAGGGTTGGGGTTTCCACTGGGAAACCGAGAGGAGGAGGTTGGAGGGTTGGGGGAATGGGGTTTGTGGGGTTGGGGTCCCCGCTAGGGAACCGAGAGGAGGAGGTCGGATGGGAGGTGGAATTGGGGTCATGGGGTCATGAGGTCGGGGTCACTTCTAGGGAATGGAGAGAAGGAGGTCAATGGAGGGAGGGGTAGAAAGGGGTTGGGGTCATACAGAGGGAGTGGGTGAGGGGGTAATTATGGTTTTTTAAAAACATTTAGCAACAATTTAATTTAAACAACCACTAATTGTTAAAATATTAAAAATATATTGGTGGTTTTATAAAACTGCCGCTATATTATAATTTTTTAAAATTTATTTAATTCATGGAGGTTACTAAAGAAACTGCTCAGAAACACTTTTATAGTGTGTGAGGATCATCTAAGGGTTATATTGAAAACTATGAGGATGGAGAGGCTATTTTGTAAAATTTATATAATGTGAATTTTGTTTACAAAATCTTCTTTCTTGGGGAACATTGTAACAAATGAAGGAATATCAGTTGATCCAACAAATACAAAGGTTATAGAGGAGTGACCTCATCCTATAACAGTAGCTGAGATTCGTATTTTTCTTGGATTGGTAGGATATTATAGGAGGTTTTTGAAAAAAATTCATAACATTCTAATCCCATAACCAAGTTAACTTGAAAAGGGACCAAGTTCATCTGAACAAAGGTGTGTGAAGAAAGATTCTAAGAGATAAAGAAGATATTGGTTACTGCACCTATGTTAACTCTACCCATTATTAGAGAATGATTCATTAATTTTAATAATGAATCTCTGAAAGGGCTTAGGTGTATCCATATAAAAAATGACAATGTGGATTCTTATACATCTCTATAGTTGAATTCTCATTATTATAATAATCTTACACATAACCTAGAGTTAGATACATTTATTTTTCCTTTGAAAATATGGAGGCACTATCTTTATGGGGAGAAATGAAATATATACACCGACTAACATAGTTTGAAGTATATTTTCATGTAAAAGTAACTAAACATGAGACAAAGAAGATGGTTGGAAATTCTTAAAGACTGTGATTGTTCCATTCATTATCAGCTCATAAGATCAAACAAAGTCATTGATGCATTAAGTGAGAAATACTCAGTTGTGCTAGAAATGATGAGGATTAAAGGAGATCTATTGATTAATGACCTAGTAAACCTTGACATGGTAATCGTAAGGGAAGGGATATCAACAACCCTATCCCAAATGATTTCTCAACCATCATTACTAGATAAGATCAAGAAATAAAAAACAGAATATACCTTGTCACAAAAGACGATGGAGGCTGTGAAGAATGGAAAGTTTACTAGGTTCAATATTGAGAAAGTAGGTGTATGTAAATTTTTTACAAGACTATGTGTTTCATCTATTCTAGGGATAAATAAAGAACTGGTGGATGAAGCTCATAGCTCCACATTCTCTATAAATACTAGAATCACTAAATTGTATAGGGAGTTTCATGATCATTATTGGTGGGATAACATGAAAGGGATATTTTTTACTACACTGCAAGGTGCTTAGTATGTCGGTGGGTGAAGGTGGAGAGATAAATTTCTAAAGGGTTATTTCAACCAATGCCCATACCATCATGAATGTGGGATAATATCACTATGGAATTTGTCACTGGTCTCCCAAGATCATCCAAAGGAAACAATGCAATATGGGTTATAGTGGACTAACTCCCCAGGACTTCCCATTTTATCTCTATTTGGGGAGATTTATCTCTTGATAAAATTGCAAATATATATGTAAATTATGTGGTGAGGTTTCATGGAGTGACACTTTATATTGTTTTTTATTGTGACCCATGGTTAACATCAAAATTTTGGAGAAGTATTCAACATGCTCTGAATACTAAATTCAATTTTAGTATTTTCTATCACCCACAATCTGATGGATAATCTGATAAGACTATTTATACACTCGAGGACATTCTAAGAACATGATCAATGGAATTTAAAGATGTATTATATCATTATCTCCCATTATTGGAGTTCTAATACAACAAAATATTTCATTCGATTATTCTAATGGGACCCTATAAATCCTTATATGGGAACTGATGTTGGACTCTTACTTGTTGGCATGAAATTGGTGAGAGAAAGATACTTGGGCCAGATATAGTTCAAGATATGATATAAAAGGTTCATGTCATCCAAAACATTTTAAATATGATCAGATTCAGAAGAATTTTTGTAATGATAATCATTTAAGTGACTTAGCGTTTGATGTTGGTGAAAAAATTTTCCTTCGAATATCACCGCGGAATAGAGTCATAGAATTTGGAATGAAAGGGAAGTTTATCCCTAGGCACATTAGCCCCTGTGAAATCCTTTATTTCATAAGATCAGTGGCCTATCGACTAGAACTTCTATCAAATCTAGATAAAGCTCATGATGTATTCCACATATATCTCTTAAGGAAGTACATAACTGACCCTTCATCTATACTGAATCCTAAGGTGGTACAACAAGAGCATGACCTATCTTATGTGAAGTATCTAGTGGAGATCTTGGGCCATAGAGACAAGTTTCTACATAACAAGACCACCCACCTTGTCAATGTGTTGTGGAGGAACTATAAATATGAATAAGAGATATAGGAATCAGAGGAGACAATGGGACAAAAGTACCGACATCTTTTCTTAATTGAGAGAACAAGTTGAAATTTCTGGGATGAAATTTCTTAAGGGGGGAAGAATGTAATGAGCCAGACATTTTGAATGATAATTGTTTCCTAAACTTTTCTGTTATATTATATTATACACAACAAAACCATATCCCTTTTTATAATGTGATTATAAAGGGAAATATGACCATCAGGATTAAACCTTCATATGACTGTTGGTCAATATGACCATTGGAAAATATACTGTTGATAATAATTTTAATTTTATAATTAGTGTTTATATGTAGAAATTGCAGAGGATAATTAATACAAAAAGGTGAAACAATGGGATCAATTGGTAAATTCATTCCATATGAATCCCACTTTTTATAACTTTGGAGGGATGTAGTGTATTTAGTGTTATCCCTTGACCAAGACCATGCTGAGCTTTAACAAGTAAAGCATGAATGAAATCGCTTATGGAAGAAGTCAATTTAGTAGAAATTACCACTCAGACTATGTTAGCTGAGCCACCCCATGAATCTATTACCATAACACATCTTAAACTTAGGTCATATTTGAGTTATAAAATTCGTTATGTGACGAGGCCCTAGTTATTTAAACTGTTATTCCATTATACAAAATAAAATTTTTATTCCATCAATTCCATTTTAAGAATAGTTTTTCATAATAAAATTGAGATGGAATTTGATAAATTGATTTTTCAAACATAAATTTTACTTTTCATAAAAGATTTAAATACATATAATAAACTAATATATAATGAATAATACTTATTTTAAAGAAATATTATGATAAAAATAATGTTATTTAAATATATATCATAAAACAATTTTATTTTTTTCCAGTGTCAAAAATTTTACTATGCATTTTCAATCTGCATTTTTTTAATAAATAAATATTTTAATATTTAAAAGTTATGATTATTATATTTATATATTTATTATAATAAAATAAATATCATTTTTGAAATTATCATGTCAAAATTATGTTATGGTTAATTTATGATAATCTTCTAAAATACTTTATTTTTTCAAGAATAGTAAAAATATTGTTTGAGTTTTTTGGTATGTTCAATGACGTTATAATTATTTTATAATGATGTAATAAATAATTAACCACAATATTTTTCTTAAGGTATTTTTTTTATTAATATCAAGTATTTTAATAAAATATAATCAATTTCCAAATCTATAATGTACTTTCCATATTTTAAAATGGAAACTTTAGCCTTAAAAACATTAATTTTGTGGAAAAATTACATTTTCGTGCTAAAATAAGTTATATAAAATTGATTATAGAATATTTTGGATTACAATTACCTAAAATATGACCTAATATTCCAAAACTATGGGAATATACCATAGCAAAACCCATGGTTTTTCTTTTTCCACAACCTAGTTTTCCAAGGCTAATATTTGGAAATTAATAAACAAATCCTCTAGTTTTTCTATAAATAACCACCCATTTCACAATTTAAATACACTAGAAAACTATCCTTCACGATGTTATTGTATTTTTTCCTCCCAAGGAGTCCTTCCATGGTGTTTTCAATCCCCCATGTTTCAATTCCTCAAGAACTATCAGTGACTTTTCAAGGTAAGGGAATTGTTCTTCTTTTCTCTTTGATTGAAAATCCTCTTTTTTTATATGTCTTCTAATCATTAGGATTAATCTCATTTATTACCCTTTTATTCATAACCTTACATCCAAGTTATGTTTTATCAATTATATACTTTTATCCACTCTCATTTTACCCATTTCTAAAACCATGTTTTATACCCGTTATGCTGCGGAAGTTTACTTCTCAAAATTTCACTCTCCTCTTCAATAAATTCTCTTTTATTTTATTTTTTTGAATACCCAGACCTATTTATTTTCCATAGGTATTCACCTATATGTTAAATTAATTTATTATATTCTAGTATTAATATACATGAAACCTAAGTTTCCTTTTTCATGGGTTAAAAATAAAATAATAATCATGACTTTAAGAACTTTTTAAAACGCTATGATTTTGATATGAAACCTAATTCCATTATTCTCCATAGGTTATTTATGAAACGTTTTTTAGGATATTTTTGGATAACGTTATGTAATAAATATTAAGGGTGTTATTTTATATCTCTCCAATGCATTTGGTAAAGAATGTAATCTCTAGAGATGACATGTTATATGATACCTTGGTAGTTTTTATGACACATCTGTGAGAAACCATAGTGATATTCTTATGAATGTCTCATTTAAATGTTATAGCCAAATTTTCATGTTATGATTAATGTTATTTTTATTATTATATTCCTCATGTTCTCTTTCTCATTGCATAATTATATTCCTCATGTTCTTATTCATATTCCTCAATGTCACTTGTAAATTGTTCCCCTTGTTTTACCTTACTGGGCCTTATGCTCACCCTTTCCTTTGATATATGTCCCTAGTTTATGAGATACATTAATTTTACATAGGATGGACCAATTAATAATCCTTTCATGTTGATTGGAAGAATGTTTTATGTATTCATGTATTATGTACCTTATTTCCAAGAAACCGAACTGCAAAAGATTGTTTGTACAATGTTATGAAAAGTTATCTAATTAAAATGAGGGATTCCATAATGAATTTGTTTATGTCCATCAATTTACTTAGTATACCCTTGAATTGTTATTTCCATATTTCATGGTGCTCACATACATCAATCACATTCTATTTTTCATGGTTATGTGGTTTTCTTTAGTTGGTTGTTCCCTTTAAAGTCATTGTGGGTGTCAGGGAAGTTGATGACCCATGTCCCCCTTCATTGCTTCATTATTTATAAAAATTTTATCTCATAACTGATATGTTTCTTCTCTCCTCTCTGGTTCTTGGAAGACCTTTCTGTAGGAGTCTTATTCTTCCTAATAATATTAGAACCCATGTGTGTGTCGACCTCCATGTACACCGTTGGTGTACAGATTATGGTGGAGTCCTCGTTGGCGTCCTTCCTAGCGAAAAATTGTGGCAAGCATCCAAATATAAAGAATTACAATCAAAACTAGGTGAGACCATCCTATAGTGAGATCCATTAGAGAATTAGAATCTTCGTAGTAGCATTATCAAGAGAACAGGATGGTCGGACCCTCCGTGTTCGGCATTGTATGTTTTATCTTCACCTTGTTTCTTTATTTGATAGCTCTTGATTATCAAAGCTTTAACTACTACTAATGTTTTATTAAATATAAATTCTTTAAATCCTATTCTTATTCTTTTGATCATTAATAAAACACATGTTTGGGTGGTTCTCTTGTTGTACATGTAGGTCCCAAGGAGACCAAAGAATGTAAATCCTTGTGTTGTTTTTTCTGTCTTTGATTCATGCATCCTGTATGTTCAGTTCTGTTGATTTCAACTTCAACAAGAAAAATCCATAGTTTTTTTTTCTAGGGTTCATGTTTTCGACCTATTTTCAATTCACACTTACCCCTCACATAGTGAAAACTATTCACATACCAGGCGAAAATTCTAGAAACCCATCAAGGCCCCTATAGATTTAAGGAATAGTCATAGAAATGACAACCATCCAATGAACATGCATTGTGTAATCTCATCTCTCTATAACATGATATCTCAAAAGGTAGGATTCACAACTTGTGTCATCATCTATTCTTGATTTATTATTTTTTATCTAACTAAATATACTTATCTTATACTACCATGACCAATGATACAGGAAGGTACTACCATCCTGATCAACTAGGCATGAGATATCACTTCCTCAACTAGAAGGCTACAAATTATTTTTTAACCATTCAACCAATTTCATACCACCAATGATGGACCCATCACAAGTTTTCTCTCCACAACTTCAATGTCGTGGTTTTTTTTCTTGTGTCAATGTACATGATAAAATGTTACACATTGATAATGATCTTAATTCAGAAGACCAATACACATGTTCATAGATAGTAACAACCAATGACACCCAAAACATGTGGTGTTACAATTGGCGGGTCTATCCACATGATCTCACCTACTAGAGATCACTAAGTGCGAACATCATGAGAATAAGTATCAATGATTATGATCCCCAAGAAAATGATAGTCATACATAACTGTTTCTAGTCAATATAATGTATCTAGTCTATATGAAATATGTTTAAGATTAATGTCATAGTATCTTGAGGTTCTCATTATAGACTTAGAACAACTATAACCTTCTGATTTGACAAATAATCTATGGAAATTACCATTAAAAAAGTGTATATAGAAATATAAACACTATAATGGTAAGTGGACATCATGCATAACTCAATGTACACATCGTAAGGTAAAAAAATTTATTGTTTATATTGGGTCTAGGGAACCCACTATTACAACAACTATAAAAGTCAATTTTGAGTGATGATAAAGTCCCAATTTGTAGTAATGTTCATTTTGTTCCTAGACCACATTAGTACAAAAACTATTTACCACATCTGGATTTTCACGTTGGTTATTTATAATCGATGTGAAACAACCATGTTTGTTGTTTTAGAATGTCGGTTAATATATACCTTATGTGATAGAGATGATTTCTCACATCAGTTGGATAATAACCAATGTGAAAATGAAATATTAATTGCTTTATCATGTTGGTTATTAAATAACTGATGTTATATACCATTTAAAATTTTATGAATCTTTGATTTGAATCATTTTTGTGTTATTAAATCTCATGAGAGAAGACTCGTTTCTCTTGTGTGGAAGCCCTAGCCCTCGTTTCATCAATATAATGGACTCCAATCTCAGATTTTCATCTTCATACAACCTATGGTGTTTTTCAGGATCATTGTTGCGCATTTTATTTTCTTGTTACCTCAAGTAATCTGCAAACATAAATCATATATTTAGGTGGTTCAATGGAATAAATTCCCTAACTGTCATTTTTTTATTCTATGAACTCAAATCTCACATTACCATCATCATAAACCCTCATGTTTTTTCATCCTCATCGTTGAATGTTTGAATATAGAACTTATCACCTGAAATATTGGATTACCATCTTCATATACCTTAGTTATCCATGGATTTAATTTAAAAGGTCTGTGGATTGAATTATATCTTAATGTTATATGTTAGAACATAAATTTCTACATTATATCATAATGTTATGATGTTTCCACTATATGGAAAGGCATTTTCAATGAATTGTTTCACATATATTTATACTACATCACATCTTAAATTTTTTCATTGAATCTCTAAATGTTTCATTTTTGGATGATGCTTTAGAATCATTCATTGTTTTATGCATACTTTTCCATGTTTGTAGATAAAATTCAATTAGTATTATTCATTTATTAGTCACTTAGTAATCATAAAATGTAATATATACATACATTTCAATTTTCATACAATAAAATATACAATATCATATAAGTAGCGTATATGCATATCAACAATTTTCTTGTGATGTGAGCATATTATTATCTTGAAGAATCATATATTAAATACACAATATTCATATAATGAGTTACAAAAAAAATATGTCTACATTATTGGTGAATACATAATATGAACTTTCAATTGGTTCATCTACATATCTTTGTTATATTCTAATAGATATATGTTAGGTTTTGACTCTATTTGGACTAATTAACCAATTTGGTATAAATGATAATAGAGATTAATGAGCTGACTATCCCCATTAATTCTTTAGGTTAAATTAATTTTAAAATTTAGTGGATTATACCAATTCATAGGAAGATTTCTTCTATGTTATGTTTTCATGGAATTATACATTCATCACATGGTATTCACACTGAAAGCATTTTTCTCCCTGTAAATTTGGATTTTTATTTTATAAAATGAAGTATACTGAAATATGTAAAATATAGGTTATTATTGTGTTACATTAGAATAAAAAATATTTTCAAAGAATACACAGTACATAATATACTTTGCTCAATTTTCATAATACACTATGCATAAATAATATATAATAATAATTTAGTACATATATATCGGTGTGTGTACTTCATTACAAATTCAGCATTGAATTGTTAGAAATATATTATATGATTATATAATATTATGAATTAATTTTTCTTCTAATAATTTTTGTTTTTTCATGAAAAAAACTATTAAAAAATTTTAGGATAAAGATTAAAATAAAAATGGAAAATGTATACTCGATTTAGATTCTCGTCAATAATATTAACTGAATGGCCTAAAGGCCTTGATTTTTTATTTTATTTTGGATAACCCAGTTTTTAATTGAGTTTATAGGGAACACTTAGATGACCCATAGGCTGAGTGGTACAGGGCCCAGTACATAACCTAAAGTCTCAAAGACACAATGCCCAAAACAAGACCCAAAGGCCCAACCAAACTACCCTCGACCCACCCCTCCCAAATTTCTGTAACATTGAAGGTGCCTAACTCCTCACCTCACATTGTAGATTGGATGACATTCATTTGTGCAGAGATGCATAGTTCCTGGTACCAATGTGATTTACAAACACTATCATATTTCCAATATTGTTATCTCTTCTCTGGTGGCTGCTACTTGCTCTGAATCCTCTTCTGAGATCTGCTTTGTGTGGCCTTTCTAGGCTGCTCCATGGTCTTTGTGGAAAACAATATCATGGTTTAAAGGCTTTAGTGGGGCCAAAGGTCATGTGGCTCGAAGGCCTTGGGCGGCCTGAAGGACCTATGGCCCGTATGTCTAAACCGGTGGCCCGAAGACCAAAAAGGGTGAATAGTTATGGCTACTACAGTGCTGCTATAGTACCTACTACAATAATGCTATAGTAATATACAAATCTTCCTTCACCATGATTTGATCCTAGGTTTTATGTAGGCTTATAGAGTGTGTTAACCACTCAGCTACCACCACAAATTCAATAATACTTTTTTTAATGGCCCGAAGGCCTTCTTTTTTATTGATTTTCTTGATAACCCCCCTTTAAATGGATGAGGGGGAACCCTTACAAGGCCCGTAAGCTTAAGGAATTACATTTCTCTTAGGCTTGTGGACATTACATGAATTGTAGGTCTTAAGGAAATCATACAGACTATGAATACTTGGAACTGCTCCTCCCCTGTATCTGCATCGTGATCATCTCTCCACCTTTGCATGACTGTTCGGCTAGCATGTCCATGTGCAGGAGTGCACATGTGCGGTACTGATGGAAAATTTCATACCCTCTCATTGTTCCAATGTCCGTTTAGCCCTGCTCTGGTGGGTGTGACTTTCTCTTTCCTCTTCTAGAGTGGTTCCTTGTAGAATCTGTTTGTGAAACTGCAAATCAGGTGGCCCTAAGGGCCTTGTGGTGGCCCAAAATCCTTACTGACCCGAAGGCCTTGGGTGGCCCGTAGGCCATAATGACTGAAAGCCCAAATCGGTGGCCCAAGGTGAATAGTTTTGGCTGCCACTTGAAGTGGTGCTAATACCTTACCATTAAACTGATCAGCGCCACTTCAGGTGGCGCCGATCGCCATCCTCGCCTATAAAATCCCTATCACTCCCTCCTCCTCATTCATCAATCCACTCGTTTCTCCTTCCAAAAACCTCATCTCTTTCTCTCATTTTGGAGTTCAAATTTTTTGTTGTCCAGTCGCCGACCTTTCTGCAAATTTGAGGTCTGTTTTCATTTAAATTTCATTAATATTTTAATTTCTTTATTTAATTGTTTAGTTAATGTAATTATATTATAGAATTTTTTTGTTAATTTTTTGTTTAGTTTATAGAAATAGTTTAAAAATTAATAAATTTTAAGTAGTTAATTAATTAATTTAATTTGGTTAATTAAGCAAGTGTAATTAGGTACCTAATTATGTATAATTAGTTTATTAATTAATTCTAATTAGTTAATTAATGAATTATAATTAGACAATTATTTATTTTTAAGTTGTAAATTAATTAATTCTAATTAGTTAGTTAATGTATTCTAATTAGTTAAATATTTCATTCTAATTAGTTAATTAATGCATTCTAATTAGTTTGTAGTTACATAATTTATTGTAAGTAATTAACTAATTAATTGTATTTAGTTAACTAATTAATTGTACATAGTTAAGTAATTAATTCTAATTAATTAAATAAGTAATTGTAATTAGTTAATTTTAATTAGTTAACTGTAATTAGTTAATTATAATTAGTTAATTGTAATTATTTAATTTTAATTAGTTAATTGATCAATTGTAAATAGTTAACCAATCAATTCTAATCAGCTAACAAATCAATTTTAATTAGTCAATTAATCGATTTTAATTAGTTAATTAAGTAATTCTAATTAGTTAATTATGTAATTATAATTAGTTAATTAATTAATTCAATAGTTATCAAATTACAATTACTAGTTTTAATTACAATTAAGTAGCTAATTATTTCTAATTTGTTAACTAATTAACTCTAATTATTTAATTAATTAAGTCAAATTAGTCAACAAATTAATTCTAATTAGTTAAATAAATAATTCTAATTATTTAATTAATCAATTAGAATTAGTTAATTAATCAATTATAATTAGGTAATTATTCATTTATAATTATGTAAATAATCAATACAAATTAGTGAAGTTAATCAATTCAAATTAGTGAAGATAACCAATTATAATTAGTGAAGTTAACCAATTCTAATTAGTTAATTAATCAATTCTAATTAGGTACTTAATTAAAAATATTTAAGAACTTTATGAAAACTAATTCGGTACTTAATTAAAACTAATTAGGTACTTAATTAAATCTACTTTGGTACTTAATTAAAACTAATTAGGTACTTAATTAAATGTACTTAGGTGTACATAATTAAATCTAATTATGTACTTATCTAAATCTAATTAGGTACTTGTCAAATCTAATTAGGTAATTAATTGACACTAATTAGGTAATTAAATAACTCTAATTAGGTAATTAACTAAATCTGATTATGTAGTTAATTAATTATAATTAGGTAATCAAATTATGTAGTTAATTAAATCTAATTAGGTAATCTAATTATGTAGTTAATTAAATCTAATTAGGTAATATAATTATCTAGTTAATTAAATCTAATTAGGTAATTAATTATGTTAACTAATTCTAATTACCTAGTAAATTAAATCTAATTAGGTAGTTAATTAAATCTAATTTTCTAGTTAATTAAATCTAATTTTGTAGTTAATGAAATCTAATTTGTTAGTTAATGAAATCTAATTAGGTAGTTAATTAAATCTAATTAAGTAGAAGTCTCAATAAGTACTTAATGGAGTCTAATTAGTTAATTAATTAAGTATAATTAGCGATTAGTTATAGTAATTAGTGAAGTAGTTACAGTAATTAGCGAAGTAGTTATAATAATAACGAAGTAGTTATATTATGAATTATTTATATAATATATATTTGGATTACATTATAAGTATGATAATGAATTTAGTTTGTCATCTACCTTGACCTCAGTTTGTAATGGTAGTTGTGAACATGAATTTAGTAGATGAATATATTTTTTACATATTAAGTGTTAGAGTTGTCTTGAACTAAAATGCTTGCTTGAGTAAAGTATCTCCATATAGAGGGGCTTTGGGTCGGACCACCTACTTTCCTGGAGGCTTTCCTTGTCTAGGAAAGTGAATGAGGTTGGCTATCTATCGCTCCGAGTTTATTCATGTTGAGTTTCTCATGTTCATATAACTCTATGCTTTTACATGATATGTTCATGTACCTCATGCATATGATGCATGCTGACATGTATGAATATGTTTGTCTTACTATTTTGGGTAAATTACACAAACTTGTGGGTTTTGTAAAGAGAGTTACACATCTATATGGTTTCAACATATTGATTTGGTGGAGGGACTAGGATTCCAACAAAAATTCTAGAAGCATGTTGACATAATTATATTGTTTGATCATATGTGATTAATAATGAGGGTTTATTTTAGATAAAAAAGAAAAATTCTTATATTTATTGCAACAGACAAATAATTGAGACAGAACAAGGACATCGTTATAGTATACAGTCAGAAGCTATTTTAATGTTTGGAGGATGTACAACTTTGGAAACTATTCAAAGTAAAATCCATCGAAAGTTGAAACTGATGAGAAACCAAGGAATAGAATATATCATATACAGGCATATACAATATGTTGAAATATTTTGGCATGGGGCCTATCTGATAAATGATGACGAAGAATGGGAATACGTACTGTCATTGGTTATGTTTATACCTAGCAATCAAATGATGGAGTTTTATTTGACCATATCTACAATGGAGGTTCCATCGACATTGGAAGTTGGGCCATCACAATGTCACAAGACTATGTCAGATGCTCCTTTTAAAACACATCAAGAAGTTCCATCAGCAATGGAACCATCATTTCCCTCGGCCAAAATTTCAATAGATAGTCCCCCACATACTGTAGATGCGTTGGTCGATTATTTTGAGGATGATGACAATTTAGAAGAAGAAGATGAAGAGGAAGCTGAAGATGAAGAGGAAGCGCATGCGGAAGAATAGTCAGTGCCCACTCATGTGAGGTTTAACCGACCGTTGAACCATCCCCCACCATTGAGTTCATGGTCGACGGAAGGAATGAATCGCTTGCCAGAATTTGATTGGTCAGTTATTACTCCTACTTCAGAATTTCCAGGAATAATTTGGGGAACAGATCGAGTGGCAGATGAAGGAATCCTGTATATTGGAAGAGAGTTTGAGAGTAAAGATGCAATACAAAATTTGATAAAATAATATTACATTGAAAGTCATTACACTTATGTTGTAGAAGAGTAAAAAAGATCTTATTATTTGATCTGTTGTGACAAATATGAATTGAACTGTCAAATGCGTCTACGAGAAATAATTGATAACACATTTCACAGGTGGCTCATCACAATATTTACTCCACACACATGTGTAAACCTAAGCTTGTCACAATAACACTCTTCATTAGATGTTGAATTCGTTTCAAAAGTTATTGTTGAATTGATTAGAAAATGTCAAGATGTTCCTGTTGTTATAGTGATAGAGAAAATAAAAAAAATGGTATAATATCTCTTGCTGGAAGGCATAGGCATCACGAAAAAAGGCTATTGTGAAAGTGTATGGTGATTCAGACGAATCTTATCAAGTTTTACCAAAACTTTTGGATCTTTTATGCCAAAAAAATCAAGTGATCTATCGGTTACATACTACTGAATATGTTAACCAATACAACAAAGTTGACCAGTAAATGGTTGTTTTTGATAGATTGTTTTAGACATTTTTACCATGTGTGGTGGATTTTAGGCATTGCAAGTACTTTATACAAAAAGATGGCACAGTTTTGTATGGAATGTATACATGAACTTTATTTATTGCTGCCACAGAAGATGTAAATTGAGCCCCTCCACCTTTGGCATTTGTAATTGTGGAGAAAGAGAACTTTTAATCATGGATTTGGTTTCGGGAATGTCTACGAAAGTTTGTTATGAGCACGGAAGGGATTTTCTTTTTCTCGGATCATCACCGTGAAATCAAGGAGGTAGTACAGTCTGAGGGACTTTCATGGAGACCACCCTATGCCCATCATCAATACTGTATTCAACACAATGATAGCAATTTATGAAATAGATTCAATAATGAGTCGATGACGAAAGAAATCTTAAAAATTGGTATGAATATGCCTTTTCCTATTAAAAAATCCTTTCATAGTTATGATCCTATCTATTCATATTATTTCTTGTATGATAGCATATGAGCCTCAACAACAAATAATGGAGGAGAATCTTCATGATATTCAAAGAGTCAATCCAGATGTTTATGATTACATGATGCAAATTCAAAAATAGAAATGGTTGTTTGCATATGATGATGGAAGGAGATATTTTCATTTGACGACCAACATTGTAGAATTCATAAATGGAGTTTTCAACAGAGTTCAAAAACTACCAATCACAGGTAAATATGAATATTTGATTATATGTTGCTCAGAAAAGTAGAATTATAAGTATATTGACGTAAATATAAATTATAGTTTTGGTACAAGAGACTTTCTATCGTAGTGTCAAGTATTTTCTGGAACGGGGAAAGCAATCTGAAGAGGGCTTGAAGAGAGGGATGCACTATAGACACCATTTCCTGTGCGATCTAAATACAGTTCTTCAGGAAGCTGCAACTTATCATGTCACCACATTTAATCATTCAGAGCAATGATTTGAGGTCACAGAGCCTTGTGATGCTATGGCTTGCAGCAATGGTCAAATATGAGTTGTTTTATTGGAGAAGCGTTACTGTGAATGTGAAAAGTTCCAAGCATTGAGATATCCTTGTGGCCATGCGATTGCATCCTGTGCTTGCGTACATGTATCTTGGGAGCAGTTTGTTGGTCCAGTTTATCGACTTGACAATATCAACTCCTTCTACAATACACTGTGGATTCTAATTAGAAAATATCATAATTTTCTGCTCTCTGATGATACACCCACGCTTCTACCGAACAACAGTAGACTTCACCCTAAAGTGAGGCCAAAGTCGACTCGTATTCGGAATGAGATGGATTGGACTAGTGAACAAGCACCTAGATGAAGGTGCAACATATGCCACTAGGAGGGTCATATGAAGACACGTTTCCCTAGACACATAGGAAAATCATCTAATGGTTAAAATTAATTTTGTACTTCATCAGTTATTGTAAACACATTGTACGTGTAATCACTATTTGTCCATCGATGAGTTTTGAAACCATTCATAGTGCATATGTCATCATCATTTAAATAAGGGGTTGTTGTTTTAGAAAAATAACAAGAAATTTTAAAATATATAAAATGTAAGATCGAGGATTTAACAGAATCTAAGAATTAGATATAGTGAATACTAGTGGAAAATAAATTGAGGATATAACATAATATGAGAATACTAACTTAGAAAAAGACAAATAAAGCTATCAGGACAACAAGGTCCAACTTGAAAAGGGTGATGAACCCACCCCTAAAAAATCCAAAGATCCAAGGAATATGAAGTGGGAATAGATTAAAAAAAGGCAAGAACAAAGCTACATTTGAGGAGAAGGTGAGCAATCAACCTATTTTAAACATTATGCCCCTCTCATCCTTTTCTTAAAAAGTGTTAAATAGAGTGATGAACCTAAATAATTTATATTTTTGAAACTTATTAAAACATTAAACCCCTCATTTTCAACCACGAGAATTGGTTTTCTGTACACAAAAAACATTCATTCATTATGAAAAATTGACAATTCCCCTCTTTAGTCGACTCGGTGAAGAACCAACTGTCACATATTGATTCAGAGGTCGTGAATATACGAATGTTGGTTCTTTACTGGGTCGACTAAAGCTACGAAGTAGAAGGAGGATGTTTTTCTTGCCAACCGTACATGGATCAAAGGTTTTTTCATAATCCTTCTAAACGATGTTGCTAGAGCATATTGAGTAGGACAAATTTCTATTTTAGGTTTCAGAGGCAAGGGTGAATTGATTTTTAGGAAAAAAAATTTACTTAAAATATGTTCAAATGATTTAGGAAAATGATCCATGAGTCATTTGTGACATGTATGAACCAAAATATACAATGAATAATATTTCCTATAATAACATCATCAGTATTCGATTGACATAGTAGTTTGGAGAATCAATCCAGAACTTTATATATTGAACATACCATAAATTCCTTTAATAATTTTGGCCAAATATTTTGACATCGGCATCTGTCAAAATCCAATTTCATCGTTGAATTTTTAAAGCATTCAAAGTGAATATATCATCATCTTTATATGTTGAACATATCATAAATTCCTTTATATATTGAAGATATCCTAAATTACTTTATTTAACTCATTACACGCTTCTTTCATACATTAAATGATAAATTTCATACCTTAAATGATAAATGTGAAGTCTAACATAAAATTAATTTTTTAATATTTGTATAATAAGATGGAGCAGCCACTATTATCTAGTCTGGAGACGCATGTGTCACGTCTTGTGTTGGCGCGACGACCAGTTCGACAGCTTGCTGCTCGGAGAGCACATCATTATCATAACGATGCGCCCTCGACATCTACTTCTCTGTACCTTAGACGTGAAGGATTTTATGGAGTCTCTATGTGTGACTTTAAGAATATTCATCATCATTTGATTGTGGAATTGGATGACAGATGGAAGCCAGAGACACACACTTTTCATCTCTCGGTGGGGGAGATGACCATTACATTAGAGGACGTCATCTACATGCTTGGTTTTCCCATCCATGGATAGGCAGTTATGGGTGCCACTAGTGGCAACTGGGATGCCTTCATATAGCTACTATTAGGCATTAATGTTGTTGGCGTACTGGGTGTCCTCTTAGGTTATCCATTGTGCATGACATGGATTGATGAGCATTTAGATGTCATTCAGGATGATGCAGACGAGGAGACGCTTATTAGGCACACATGTGAATATATTCTGTGATTTCATGGAGGCATGTTATGTGTCGACTACTCCACCCTTTTGGTACACATGATGTACCTGCTATTACATGAGGATCTTATTCAGATAGCTACATATAGTTGGGGATCTGTTGTACTTGGACATCTGTATAGATCCCTTTGTACCAGTTTTCAGGCAGATGCATAGAAGATTGCAGGTTGTATGGCTTTAGTACATATGTGGGCTTGGGAGAATTTTCCATGCATCGCTCCCCAAGCTATTGCACCACTTTCAGCAAAGATATTTTTGTATTATCCTCAGGGACGATGGTATGTTTACTTCATTACTTTCATCTATTTATTACTTTTTTTTGTTATTTATAAACTTACTGTATATTACAGTTTTGTAACTAGGTGGAGTCTGTATTAGAAGCAAGCACACACACCGAGACATAGTGTTCACAACTTTCAACAGATATTCGATGCATCAGTTCCAGTTGATGTAAGTCAAGCAATACATTTTTATAGAACAATATTTTTTGTTATCAATTTTTTAAGTTATTTCAATGTAATCTTACTAACATTATCTTACTAATATGTCACTTACTTTTTGAGTTTACATTTCAGGTTTCATGGACTCCTTATACTGGTTATGTCTATGCATCACTTCAACCGTACTAAACAACTATGATTGGAGATCATGCTGCAGTGGTGCCACTCATCCACTTCCATATCATTGAGTGGCACCAGCCAGACCGGGTCATGCACCAGTTCAGTTATATACAACATATCCCGATGGCACCAGGACAGCCTGATGGGTTGCATTCTATTGTACTTACTGGTAGACAGTCGGCGAACTAGCGGTAGTTTCATGCATCTAATATTGAGTTGTGGGACGCGCGTGCCTTCGATGGTATTTCTCGATATAGATATCTCACAACACAGTATCATTTATCTGCCCAGGGGGATTATGTAGACTGGTGTCGACGTCCTACCATCATGCATCTTACATGTCAGAGGACTGGCATTCATCAAATGGTATGTTTATTACGGTTTATTATATTTATTTAACTCTTTTGTGGTATTAATTTGAATGTTATTTCATTTGAAGACAGACAACATTGATAATCTTGCACATATCACACATCCTCAAGAGGAGGAATATATTAGACGAGATGTAGTTCATTGTGATGTGTTGGCTCTCTACGACCATCTCCGGATGATATGAGACAATTTTTATGATGAGGAGCCACAGGTATATCCTGATCCATATCCTCTAGCTGGAGATTCTAAGGGTGATGATGTCCCTTCTATGCTTGCTGATGATGATGCCCCTCCACCACCACCGCCAGTTGGGAGATGGAGACGAGTATCTTGGGAGGGGCAGAGGCCGCGAAATAGACATCTGGGAGCGCCTCCTACAGATGTGGAAACTCCACATAGAGATGATCTTTCCCAGCATATTGATGAGCATGCACAACAAGGAGATGCTTATATACCACATCTGTCATCTCCGATGACTACTATGGACTACGAGCTGGATCAGGTGACACAACTGGTGGAAGCCCCCCCCCCCTCCTAGCGATGACTTCTTCAGTATGCCCTTTCTTCCAGTTTTAGGAGCCCTAGGACCATATAGATCCATGCATGATTTTGGGAAGTCATCAACATATGGTTTTGTGAAGTCATCCACACATGATTTTGGTCAGACCTCTACACAACATCATGAGGAGGCACCAGATGCACTAGAAGCAGAGGATCCCGCTGCTAGGACACTAGAGCGACACATACGTCGGATGCAGGGAGGACGTGAGATTCAGATTCCATGTTGTGGTACTGAGGGGCATCAACATTGATTTATTCATATGTCATGATGTATATGTTAAAAAATGTATTCATTTTTACAAAATTAGAACTCACATATTAAACATGGTTGTATTCTCACCCTATTTTTTTTGTATGTTGGTGCATGATTTGTATTTAGTGATGGTTTACTAATGTTTTTTTGTCTACATAAACGCATAACATATTTTAAATAATGTACAAATATCACAGACTATATGCTATAAATAATAGTCTTAACTCATAGAATAAGGTACAAAATATATATCATATATGTAAATAAAATCTGTTTTAATAGGTAAAATATATCAATGACCTCAGAAATGTGATATAATGATTAAGTTTCCTGTCAATTGTGGAATTTTATCTAAAACACTATGTTTGTCTTATTTCACTATCACTTGGAGATTTACCATGGTCGCCTCTCCTCCAATGAATGGTCTGAACCCAAGGGCACCAGAATTTGAGGGATGATCTAGATTTGTGAGTGATATTTCGATAAAAATGAGGAGATGTCCAGATTTAATGAAACTGAATTGGGGGGTTAATATGGATGTAGGAAGCTGTGGTGGTTTCCATTTTTATTTGGGGGCCACACCACCACAGCTTCCTACATCCATATTAACCCCCCACTTCAGTTTCATTAAATCAGGACAACCCTTCATTTTTATCGAAATATCACTCACATATCGAGGTTGGCGGTTTTGAAACCTTATAAATTATTCTTCGTCAAAATTTTTGAGGAAATTCCTTTTTTTTCAACTATTTCTTATATTTTTAATTAAAGTTTTATGTTTCATTTAGAAATGTACTACAGTTTCTATTTTATAGTCTTTAAAATTTGCATACTTCATTCATTTTTAATTTTTGGGTGGACGGTTTTGAAAGCATATAAATTATTTTTTGTCAAAAAATTTCAGGGAATCATGTTGTTTTCAACTATTTCTTATTTTCTACTCAATGTTTAAAGTATCATTTTGAACCATGTTATAGTTTCTGTTTTATAGTATTTCAAAGTTGAGTACTTCAAACATATTTAAGTTTCAGGTTAATTATTTTGAAATCTTATAAATTATTTTTCCTCAATATTTTTCATGAAATTTCTCTTTTTTCATCTATTTATTATATTTATAATCATTTTTAAACTTTCATTTTGATCCGTGTTATAGTTCTGTTTTATAGTATTTCAAAGTCGCGTACTTGATACATTTTTAGGTTTCAGGTTACTAATTTTGAAAGCTTATAGATTATTTTTCATCAACATTTTGATTAAATTCCATTTATTTTCAACTATTTTTTTATATTTTGAATCAATGTTCTTTGTTTCATTTATATCTGTGTTATAGTTTCTATTTTATAGTCTTTCAAATTCACATATATCAAACATTTGTATGTTTCAATTGGTGGTTTGGAAAGCTTGTAAATTATTTTTCATCAACATTTTTTATGAAATTAATTTTGCTTTCAAATATTTATTATATGTTTAATCAATTCTTAAAGTTTCATTTATATCTATGCTATAATTTATGTTTTATAGTCTTTCATATTGACGTACATGAAATATTTGTAAGTTTCAAATAACTTGTTTTGAAAGCTTATAAATTATTTTTCATCGATATTTTTCATGAAATTAATTTTGTTTTCAAATATTTATTATATGGTTAATCAATGTTTAAAGTATCATTTATATTAGTGTTATAATTTATCTATTATAGTCTTTCAATAACACGTATTTGAAACATTTTTATGTTTGAAATAGGTGGTTTTAATTGCATAAAAATTAATTTTCATTGACATTTTTTATGAAATTTCTTTTGTTTTCGACTCATTGTTATATATTTAAAATATAATTATTAAAAATTATTATAATTATAAATAATTATACTTGTAAATTAATTATAATTGTAAATTAAATTATAATTTATTACAAATTAATATAATTATAAGTTATTATAGTTGTAAAATAATTATAAATAATTAATTGTCATTAATTAAATTAATTTTTATTATTATTAATATATGATTATTACAAATTATTATATCTTTATATATACATTATATATTTATTCTTTTTATAATTATATAATTATAATAAATATATACCTATAATAAATATATAATTATAATTATAAATATAATAAATATATAATTATAACTCTAAATATAATAGATATATAATTAAAATAAATAATTATTATAGGCATATATTTATTATTAGTACATATTTATTATAAGTACATATTTATAATGTAAAAAAATATATAATGTATATATATAGAATTATATACTTTTATTAAATAATTATATATCAATATATACATTATATATACATTATATATAAATAGAATTGCATATTTACAATGCAAAAATATATATATAATGTATACATATATATATAATTACATTTACTACATTTATTATATTTATTACATTTATTATTGTTATTATAAATCTATAATTATTATGTTTCTGTATTTACTATATTTATAATAATATAATTATTATATTTTTGTTTTTACTATATTTATATATTTATTATTTTTATATATTTATCATAATTATTATATTTATAATTATAAATTTATTATAATTCTCTATTTATAATTATAATAATTATAATATTATAATGAATATATAATAATCGAAATATAATTATAAATATAATAAATATAATAAATATATAACTATAATAATCAAAATATACAATGAAGAATAATCCCTATTATATTTATTGCATTTATTATAATTATATATTTACATTATTTTTTATATTTATAATTATACATTTATGATAATTATATATTTATATTTATGATAATTATAACATTATAATGAATATATAAATATAAATATAAAAATTATCTATGTATATTAAATGTAAAATAATAAATATAATAAATTCAAAAAAAAACTATAGCGCCACTTGAAGTTGCGTTATTCAAAGATTTGTATAGGGCCACTTCAAGTGGTGCTAAAAAGACCCATTTACTTAATTAATAAGCACCCTACCACATTAAACTAAAAAAAACCTCTCCTGTAAATTCACCACAGGTTTGATCCCTCCTGGGATTACCAGTTTCCTCCATGCCTTAGATCTAAGCTATAACCAGATAGGTGGGGAGATCCGGCCTGAGCTTCTGTCGCAGCAGAATCTCCAGTCTGTTGATCCGACAGACAATCGTTTAGTGGGCCAAATCCCTATGAATTTATCTTCGAGCCTGGTGAGGTTGAGATTGGGAAGCAATTCTTTCAGCGGACCCATCCATTATGAACTAACTAGTATGAACATGGCTTATTTGGAGCTAAATAACAATGGATTCAATGGAACAATACCTCCCCAACTGGTTTCTTTTAGAGCTCTTACTTTGCTGAATTTAGCAAACAACAAACTGACTAGGACACTACCTCCGTAGCTTGGAGAGCTCAACCATCTCCGCATCATGAAGCTTGAATCAAATAGACTGGTAGGAAGTATACCAGAGAGGATCACTGAGCATGGAAGTTTGTTGATAATGAATTTCATCTTCAACTCACTCACTGGTCCTCTCCCCCTTTCCGTTTAAAAAATGCAGAATCTCTCTAACTTGTGCTTGTAGGGAAACTCTCTCAAGGGTTCAATACCATCTTCTATAAAGAGTGTGGATATCATGCTAAATTTTCAACAATGAAATAATCAACTAAGTGTAGAGATTCCTTGGATGCCTGATAGCTTATAGATTGCTCTGAATCTCAGTTCAAATGGTTTTCGAAGGCGTATACCAAAAACACTTTGAGAACTCCCCCAGTTAGAAGTTTTGGATCTCTCAAACAATAGCTTATCTGGTATAATTCAAGATTTCATAGCCTCAAGATTATCTTCGCTGATCAAATTGGTCTTTTCTATTGTTATTCATCACATTTATTGATGAGGGAGGAAAATTATTAATGGAGGGATTCATCACATTTATTGATGAGAATGGAAAATTATTGATGGGGAGATTTATATCACCATTAATTGAGGATTTTCTCCCAACATTATTGGATATTTAATTCTCAATATTAATGGATGGAATAATGGATGTTGACTGCATTAATTGATTATTATGGACTTTGTGTCTATATAAGGAGGATGTATAATCATATTTTGTAGAGAGAAGAAGGGATGTGACGACAAGATGTAGCCGGCATGGGAGACCCGAGAAGGGGTTGCCGTGTTTACGGTGGCTCGTGTGGCATGACGATGATGGCGCGTCGGCATTTGACAGGTGCAGAGTAGCGACTACGGAATTGATGACCATGGCCCTGTATCTAAATTCATCCTGATAGCGTTGATCAGGTGGCATGTCCCGATTGTAGATCGGCGGTACATCATGATGGAAAAATCATTCGGGTGTCGCAAGCTGGTGCGAGGTTGATGCATGTTCGGGTGATGATCTCTGAGGTAGTGACGTTTCATCGATAGATGGGTGACATTTTTTCACAAATTTATCTTCTGGTACATGGTGTCAGTGGGATGTTTATCAGATAGATGACAGAGGCGTATTAGGGTGTGGATTTCACACAGGTTTTCTACGCTCTCTTATTTGTAATTCATGTTCAAGCATTACTTGGATTCTTGTATTCTCTGATTCATAGTAGATATTTTGGGAATTTCCCCGTGGGTTTTTAATCCTCCACATGGGAGGGTTTTTCCACATTAAAAAATAATGTGTGTTGATTTCTTCATTTTGTTTATATCACTTCCATATTTCGATGGGTTTCTCACGATATTTTTTGGCAAGCAATTTTTGGCCCGGAATCAGGATTCTCCCCAAAAAGTTTTATTAGAGGAGGATGGTTCATTCTTGCAGTTTAATGTGATAAATATGGATGATTTTAAGAGTATCACAGATGTGTGTGTATATTAGAATAAAGTTTGGAAGTTAATGCATGTTAAGAGAGGTGATACACATGTCCGCTCATAGGATGTTGAGCAGGGGGAGCAGTTCATTCCTACCGGTGCTCCAGATTATGTGGTGATCACCAAAATACGAAAGCCATATTTTTCTGGTTCTTGTATTGTTCAGTAGAATGAGCAGGATGGTGCAGATACAAATGTGATGAAGATTTCGGCATTTGATTTTATTTTTTGCAAGCGGAGCAGATATTTATTTTATCAGAAGTGAAAAAGGTCATCGTCATATTTTATGCAGATAATGATGGTTGGTGTGTGATACAAACCTATTTTCTTTCCAACTAGGTTTTTTTGATTCATCCATTCATTAATATCATAAAGGGGGAGATTTTTGAGATTAATTACTTTTATTTATGAGAGATGAAAATTATTAATGGAGGGATTCATCACATTTATTAATGAGAAAAGGAAATTATTTGTGGGGAGATTTATATCACCACTAATAAATCATTTTCTCCCAACATTAATGGATATTTAATTATCAATATTAATAGTTAGAATAATGGATATTGACTGCATTAATTGATTATTATGGACTTGGTGTCTATATAAGGAGGATGCAAAAACATATTTCGCAGAGAGAATAAGAGGTGTGCCAGCAAGATGTAGCCGGCAAGGGAGACCCGAGAAGGGGTTTCCGTGTTTACGGTGGCCCGTGTGGCATGACGACGATGTCGTGTCAGCGATTTACAGGTGCAGAGCAGCGACTATGAAATTGATGATCATGGCCATGTATCAAAATTATTCATGATAGCGGTGATCAGGTGGTTTGTCCCGGTTGTAGATCGGCGGTACATCATGATGGCTAAATCATTCGGGTGTCGCAAGCTGGTGCGAGGATGATGCATGTTCCGGTGAAGATATCCGAGGTACTGTCGTTTTGTCGATAGAAGGGTGAAATTTTATCACAGATTGATCTTTCGATACATGGAGTTAGTGGGATGCTTATCAGAGAGATGGTCGATGTGTATCGGGGTGTGGATTTCACACAGGTTTCTAGGCTCTTTTATTTGCCATTCATGTTCGGGCATTACTTGGATTCTTGTATTCTCTGATTCATAGTGGATATTTTGGGAATTTTCCCATGGTTTTTTAATCCTCCACATGGGAGGGTTTTTCCACATTAAAAAATCTTGCATGTTGATTTCCTCATTTTTCTTATATCGCTTCCATATTTCGATGGGTTTCTCATGATATTTTTTGGCAAGAAATTTTCGGCCCGAAATCAGGATTCTCCCCATCACTTTCAAACAATAATCTCTCAGAAGAAATTCCACCATTCCAACACTTGGTCGATGTTGTTACGACTGGGAATGTGCATCTAGTTAATACAACAATGGCCACAGGTTCTAAAAAGAAAGGGAAATCTATCGCGAAGGCTATTGGAATTACATCTTCGTGTGGTATTCCTGCTGTTGGAGCAATAAAGTTTATAAAATTTTCCTGCTTTTGTTGCGTCCCCTTCTCTATTTTGTTTTATAGACAGATTTACGGTGTTCGCAATGAGCATGGGCATTCAGGAAAACGCGTGTCCCCCATGTAGGTCATTGTCCAAAGCTATCTCTTGTCTATAAATATCGTACAGAAATACAACATCAACCTTACCAAAGCCTTGTACGATGTTCCTTTCCCTCCAACATTAACAAAAAACAAGTTTTTCCACCTACTACAAAGCCACCATGCCATCCATAATGGTTTATTTTGTCAAGAAGCTTAATTGGACAGACAAGATATTCCATCCGGGTTTCCATGACGGATTCGGGGAAGAGCTGCGTGCATTGGGAAAGATGACTGAATCCAACATCATAACCCCTATGGCCTATGTTTTGATGGTTCACAGTACCTATGTCTTGTATGGATATGCAAAAAAATGTGCACTCTTTGACATTCTTCATTTTAGCCCAGAAAATGTCAATACCATGGACTGGGTAAGCCGTTACAGTGTAGCTCTTGGGGTTTCCCAACGGATTTATTTCCTCTATGGCCTCGCTTTTGGTTCGCTACTACTACCTGACCTGTATAGTAAAACAGTTATGCTGAAATCCATGAAGGAGCCGTTGGTAGGAGATGTCAAGCACTACCAAATGATGGATCTATCAAAGATATCTTCAATCATTTCAACAGTTGCTGGTACTGCTATCTATATCCCACCAGGTGATAATTTTACTACCCTCAATATTACATGGTTTTTGAATGGCTTAATACTTGTGTTTTTTTCCTTTTTCATGGATAAATACGCGTATATAATGAGTGTGAAAACTGTAGGGAATGTCTACAACATTGGGGTCGTACCATTGGAACTGCTGACTGGTAAGATAGTGGTAACTGAAGGAATGGAGTTGGAAAAGTGGGTGTTGAGAATTCCAGCAAAACAAGATAATTGGGATCACATTTTTGATCCAATGATCGGTGGAGAATCACTTTCCATTTGAAGCCAGATGCTGGCAGTTTTGCCGATTGCTCTTAGTTGTGTGACTATGTCAGCTGCCGCAAGGCCTCAAATGAAGATGGTGGTGCACTTGGTCATCAATTCTAGGTAAATTGTGACTAATTACTATTGTGATTCTCTGATCACAAATAAAAAAGAATGGAGATAAAAACCGGCCTTTATTCCAACATGAATAATGATTACAAAAGTCCCTCTCTACACCTCTCCATCTCTACAGATGGGGCTCTCTTTGCTCGCTTACCAGATAAAGGAACTCTCTTGGCTTTAATGAATTACTCGAAGCTCCCATGACATTCTTTAAATACTCATGATGGAAGGTGTCAAGTTTTTAACAACTCTCTTCAATCCCCCATCTACCATAGACATAAAAAAATGGAAGCCACCAATAGCTTTGACGACTCTCATGGATACCAAAACAACAGTTGTTGCACCTGTTAAATATGCATCACCCAAAATGGAAGTTCGTGGTGGGTGTGGTTGGTGCACCACCCACCAACCAAGGAAGCTGAATATTATCTCTATCAATTTTCCCCCTCCATCTGCAATCTGCTGGAGTATTTTCAAAGGTCTAGCTTTACTCGAGCAACCATATTTTTCAACAAATCTTCCATATTCTTCATTGTGTGGCTCTTCACAAGTCGCTCCAGTTGTCGATCCATCACTTTCCGTATCCAATGATAATGAATATCGATGTGCTTTGTCTAGGAATGACACATGGCGTTTTTTTCTCAAGTCCAAAACATTTTGGCTATCAAAATGACCCCTGTACTCTTTATGGATGAATTCGTGCTCCTAGAGAAAACGTTTTGTCCACAACAACTTCTTATCAGCTTTTGAAGCAACAATGTACTCTACTTCTGTTGTGGATAAAGCAACGCACTTCTGTATCCTTGACATCCATGATATAATTTTTTTCTATAAATGTATAGATGTATCCTGATATATAATTTTTGTTATTAGGATCCCCAACCATATCTGCATTTGTATATCCCTCCAAGGTATCTTTAGTTCCCCCATGGCACAAACATTGCTTTGATGTACCTTTAAGATAACCTAGAATCCAGTTAACTGCATCTCAGTGTTTCTTCCCAGTATTGGAGAGAAATTAGCTCACGATTTCCACTTCATGGACAATGTCTGGTCTCGTACTCACCATAACGTACATCATGATTCTAGATAGCGAGGAGTGTGATATTATCTTCATGGCCTCAATTTCATCCTTGGACAATGGGTATGAAATTTTTCTCATTTTGAAATGAATGGGAAGAAGAATTTTCCCTGATTTGGCTTTCTTCATGTTGAAACATTTCAGAACATGTTCAACATACATATCTGGATATAGTCATAACAACCTCCTCTTTCTATCTCGAATGATCTGCATCCCTAAAATTTGTTGAGCTGCTCCCAAATCCTTCATATAAAAACACTTGGATAATTTCTTCTTCAACTAGCTGATCTTCGTTGCATTTTTTCCAATGATCAACATGTCATCAACATAAAGTAGAAGAGTGAAAAAGTTACCATCCTGAAATCTCTGAATGTAAACACACTAGTATTCCTATGTCTCTTGTAGCCATGACTCAACAGGAATGTGTCAAACTTCTTATACCATTTCCTGAGATATTGGTTTAATCTGTATATTCTCTTTTTTAATTTATATATGAGGTTTTCTTAACCAGAAAACTCAAAACCGTCTAGCTTTTTTATATAGATCTAATCAGAGAGGTCACCATGAAGAAAATTTGTCTTCACATCTATCTGTTCGAGCTCCAAGTCCAAGAAACCCACTAATTAGAAAATTACTCGGATTGAAGCTATCTTCACCACGAGTGAAAAGATCACATAAAATTTAACTATATTCTTCTAAAGGAATCCCATCACAACTAATCGAGATTTGTTCTTGACCTCATTTTTTTGTCATCCTTCTTCAGCCTGAACACTCATTTGTTTGTTAGTGCTTTCTTAACTTTGGGTAGTTCCACCAAATCGTATGACTAGTTCTTCTCAAATACTTCATCTCTTCCTCCCTTGCATGCATCCACTTGATTTTTTCAGGATGAGACACTACTTTCTGGTATCCTTTTGGTTCCCCCTCATCAGTCAACAAAAGGTTCCTCGACTTTGAATATTTTATTGAATGAATCCTTCATCATGAAGATTTTTGAACCCGTGAAATGTTAGGATTGGGAGGTACAACATCACCTATCTCTTGTGATGGTTATGCAACTTATTGTGGAGAGGATTGAGTCTCCCCTGCTAAATATCCTTCTGCACTTCCTCCTCATCCACTGCCGATGAGTCTCTTTCCACCTCCTTCTCTTCATTGATAGGTGGTGTTGGTACAGATGTTGGATAATGAATTAATTCCACAACACTTTATACTTGAGACAATCTAGGATTTTCAATGTTCTCAACCATTAGGTTGTTGTGGAGTATAACATCTCTATTTTTGATCACCATCTTCTCCTTCAGGTCCCAAATCTTATATCTAAATTTCTCATCTTCATAGCCGATGAAGATACATAGAGTAGATCTCCCGTCTAGATTCTATATAAACTCCTTAGATACTTGTGTAAATTAAAAACATCCAGATACTCTTAAATGAGAGTTAGAGGGATGTTTATCACACCATCACTTATATGGATTCCCAAAATTCTACAGACTCGATGGTGATCTGTTGATGAGGTATCATGCAACCTGAAAAACTTCTCCCTAGAATGGATTAAGAAACTTAGCCAAACTCATCATACTTTTGAACTTCTCTACGATGGTTATGTTCATCCTTTCTGCAACTCCGTTGTGTTTTGGGGTGTGTGAGACTATCATCTCATGTCGAATGCCCTGACTCCTGCAATAGACATCAAATTCCTTGGATGTCTATTATCCTCTATTGTCTGAATGTAGACACTTCAGCTTCCTTCTAGTTTCACGCTCCACCATGGTGTGGAACATCTTGAAGTAGTCCAATACGTGGTCCTTCATCCGCAAGAAGAACAGTCATAAACTTCAAGATCAATCATCAATAAATGACAGAAAATATTTGTTACCTCCTAGTGAATCCTCCTCTATGGGTCCACATACATCAAAGTTCACTATATCAGATAACTTTGATCTCCTTGATAAAGCAGTATTGAATGAGACTCTATGGTGCTTACCATAAAATAAGTTTTTACAAGGACCAAGTGATGCATCTTTGTTAATATTGACGAGATTCTTCTTTGTTAGAGTGGATAACTCTCTTTCACTCATGTGGCTAAGTCTTCTATTCCACATATTGGATGATGTCTCTCCTTCTACCATGTTGAGGTTGTTTTCACATATCTTCACATGAGTTTAATACAATGTACCACATATGTGTCCTAAAGAAATGATGATGTATCCTTTTATCATCTTCCATGCTCCATTATTGAAGATATTTTCATAGCCATTTCGATTAACGGATATTCCTGGTAATAGGTTGAGTATAAGTCTTGGAACATGCCCAACATCCTTTAGGGTGATTGTGTATCCATATTTAGTTTTGACTTGCATATCACACATGCGAACAATGTTCACCGAACTGGTATATCCAATCTTGATTGCACCAAAGTCACCAGATTGGTAAGTCAAGAAATGATCACGATGTAGACTGACTAATGGTTCCGAGTGCAGCGAAAGCATGTGTAGGTGAGTTATATATTAAAATTTTATTTTAATAATCGTTGCCCAAAACCAGGAGTCAGGATCTTGCATGTAAAATTTAAAATTAATTTATTTAATATTTTAAGAAATAAATACTTGAGATTAAGAACACTATTCATTGGTGAATGTTAATCATCTGAAAAGACCCTTTCGAATTACCTTTGTTGCGCTGTGAGGATACAAGGATAGAATTTTTCCAGCAGTGATCCACACATATTGCTATGATCTTCGAGCAACACCACTCAATCTCTGGGTGCTAGCGTGGAAATTCAGATGTCTTATGTTGTTCGTTCTTGATCTCTAATTCTTCAATAATGAAGAATTTTCTCTTGCACTTATCTTTCTTGAAGAGGAGATATAAGGAAGAGTTGAGAGAGAATTCGTTTTGCGCAACAATTCTCTATTCTCAATTCTCGGACTCTCTACACAATAGACATAAATGTCTATTTATAAAGTTATAATTTAAGTTAAAATATTATTTAATTTCATACCAACCATTAAATAAGATTTATAACCTTTAATAAACCTCATTCTACATAATAACAATTATTATTATTATTATTATTTTGTGGTGTGCACCAACTTACGCAATATCAAATATTATGTAATACCCTTCTTAATTAATATTCTTCACCCGACTCTGTCTTGGTCCGTTTGAACTCCTCTAGCATTTATTGAATAATTGAATAAATATTTTATTTATAAATATTTTATTCACAATATTGTGAATAAATATTTATTAAAATATTTAATAAATAAAATAAATTTTTTATTCACAAGACGACGAATAAATATGTATTTAATTTATGTGATCATTATAACATAAATAAAATTATTTTTTCAACTTGAGAATATTATTTATTCCCTTAATTAAACTCCAATAGAATTTAATCAAGATCAACAGAAACACTTAGTATGTGACCCTCTATGATTCTTTCTTGTTGACAATAGGTAGGTTTTCCTAATGTTCAAGATTACTGTCTAGAAACGAGTCAATGCACGCAAGAGAGAGAAATTTATGTCACTACATCGAAAACCACATATGAATGCACACTGTGTAATATAATTCCTCTATCAAAATATCTCATCAAGAATATTGAATAACCATGTAACCAACCTATATTCTCGAAATTTCATTTTTTGACTATCTGAAATAAACTCATCGTTACACCTTGGACTTGAAATTTCATGTGATGGTTCTATTCCAATCAAAGGGCTGAGAAATTCGCTCTATAAGGTTGGAAGAGACAAATCATTCCTCAACTTATTCATTAATGACATGTCACTCATGAAGCAGCCAACATATCCAACTTCACCATGAGCTGTTATCATCATGGATTACAAAATAAATACAATTACATAAGTTGTAACATGAATTAATAATAATATTAAAGTTTAAGGACCATCACACATGCTTGTAGATAGGAATATCTGATGACACCAAAACATGCAGAATTCCTAATGGCGGGTCTGTTATCATAATCTCTTATCTTGGAGATTAAAAAGAGAAAACTTCATGAAAAGAAGAATCATTTTCTTATGAGTAATCGTACCTGAAAATATAAGTACTATGTGTCCCATCATAGTACGTTATCCAACTACAGAACATTATTTGAGAATATCATCATAGCAATCAAGGTTCTCATTATAACAGGGAACTTCTTTGACATTGTCAATGCTATGTATACTTTAGGACATTATTACATTAGAGTCATGAAAAAAACAACCAATATGTAATAAGAAGTTTTATTAATATTCAATACACCCAATATTCATGTAATCATAGTACAAACAGTTGGTCCTAGGACACTGAAACCAATAAACTCCAACATGGACTAGAGCCAACAGCCTACGACCTTTTGTCTGCTTGACCTCAGATGATAGTCATGTTTTTGCTGAGTCAAGGCAAGGGGTCCGCCACATTTTCTTTGATTGAGATACATATCTCTACAAATTTATCTATCTGAGAAAAATCCCTCTAGATATGATACTTCTGATGTTTGTGTTTTGTCCACTGATGTGACATTGAATCTTTTGAAAGAGCCACCACTGCAGTATTATCACAATAGAGTGTGATTTGTTCTTTAATGGTAGGTACAACATGAAGATATAGGATGAATTTTTTTCATCCATACTTCTTATTTAACTTACTTATAAGACACAATATACTCGGACTTTTCTTATGGCATCCCTCCTTTTTATTACATAACTTTTCATTATATTTTACAAATAGATAATCTTTGAAGTCTATTGTCTTGGAAATCAGGAACATAAAACATGAAAACATAAAATTTTATTCTAATACACTTGTAAGGATTTATAATAGGTTCATCATATGTACAATTACTATATCTCATAACCTGGATACATACATCAAAGGAATGAGTGAGCACAAGGCCTAGTAAGGAAAACTAGTGAAATAATTTACATGTGATCTTGAGCGATATCAAAAAGAACCTGAGGGATATTGTAAATAAATAATAAAGAGGTATATCATAACAAAAATAACTTGAAAAATAACTTGAAAATGTGGATACAAAATTTAATTTATACATTCATGAACATATCACCAAGGTCTATCCCCAAAGTATCATAAAAATTACCAAGGTTATTCACCAAGGTATCGTAAAACTTGTCATCACTAGAGATTAAATGTTTTACCTAATGCATTGGAGAACTATCAGGGCTCACCCTTAATATGTATTTATTTTCATGTGATCCCCATAGATTATAATCATAAATTTCATAAATAAACCAAAAATAATAAAAGAAATTGGTTTCATATCAAAATCATGATGTTTTAAAAAGTTCTTAAAAACAATATCATTATGTCATTTATATCCCATGGAAAGAGAGCGAGGGTTATATATATGCCATTCAAAGAATAAAATATATCAATTTTATGTCTTTATGAATACCCCTATAAATTAAATAGGTTTGGCTATTCACATAAATAAAATAAGATAATTTCTTGAGAAAAAAAAGAGATATTTTGAGATGAAAATTCTGCAGCATAATGATTATAAAACATGGTTTTAGAAAACATTAAAAAGAGAGGGGAAAAGGTCACCAATTCATAAGAGAGTAATAATGTAGTATAATGATGGAATAACAAGGAGATAAGAACATGTTATGACTATTTTAATGACATACCACATGAAAAGGAAACATGAAAGATAAAAGAAGATGAAATTTCTTTTACGAAAATACGCAAACCTAACGGCGTCACATAAAAATTTAGAAAATTAGTTGATGAGAGAAGAAAGGGTATATCATAATTTATACATAAAATGGAAATAAATAATGATATAGTAGAATATGTACCCACATAATAACATGGAAACTAGAATACATAACATAAAGGAAGTCTTGACTGAAAAAGGAGGGTGAAAAGTTCCCTTACCTTGAAGAGTAACTCCAACAGCTCAAAGGATGGAACCTTGGGGGATTGAGAGAACCTTGGGAGGATTCATTGTGAGTTAAGAAGGCCAGAGCTTCGTCGAGGAGTAATTTGGAATGAAATTAATGAAGGAATGAGTTGGTATTTATAGAAAAAGTGAGAGAATATTTTATTAATTTCCAAGGGACACCTCATCAGTGGTATTTGCAAAACCACGGGCTTGACCATGGTATTTTCCCATGGTATTGGCCACTTAGGACACTTAATATCATATATTACTATACAAAAGTTGACCAGAATAATTATATCATGATTACATCATTAATGGTGTCATTAAACACACCGAAACTCAAAACTGTATTTTTACTATTCACTGAAAACAAAACATTTTATAAAAATCTCATATATTCACTCTAACCTAATATTGATGCTTTTTATTCCAAAATGAAATCCATTTTATGAAAATAATTTTCTATTTATCAGATGTTTATTTTTTAAGTAAAAACACTTTTTACTCGAAAAAATACAAATACTTAACTAATAATTTCAGAAATAGTTATTTACTTAGGAAATTATACCACATTATCATTCAAGATGCCTAAATTATATTTATACTTAATTCAGTGAGGTTACTATTCCATTGGTCACATTACTATTCATAAGGGTAATATTACTATTCATAATTTTCTATTCAACAAAAATTAAGTTGATCTTATTAGAATCTAAATTTCTTATTGATCACAAGTGTAGAGTACCATTTTTTAAAATCTTTTCACATTATTAATTTATTAATGCATTAAAAAAATATTTTAAAGTACCATTTTCCAATATTCATCATTAATATGGAACTTCTATAAATTCATCCTATATTTATCTTGATATTTGAAATTGATAAATTTGTCCATAATAAGAAAAAAGAATTTTCTTTATACGAAAAGATTATACAAAGTAACTATGACCTTGTTACATAGCCCCTTATAACACCTGCATAGGACCTAAGAGTAAGGTGTACTAAGGTGATAAAATCTTGGGTTGGCTCGGACAACATTGCCCGAGTGGTGATTTCCATCAACTTGAACTTCTCCCTTAAGTGATCCTATTTTAGCTTAACGTGTTGGAGTTCAGCTTGGGCTTGGTCTAGAGTAAAGCCCAGAGATGCAACCTCCATCCCAAACTCCGACAAATGGTCTTCGTACGACCCGAGTCTACTAGATGAGGCCATAAAGTCTTTTTTCTGTATTAATTAACCATGATCATTTGTATTTGTAAACTATAATCATAATATTAAGAGTATGGTTTCAAAAGGTTATATTGACCAACAATCGTATAACAGTCAAAACCCAACAGTCTCATTTTAATTATACTCACTTCATTAATTAAAGCATATTGTTTTGTTGAGTATAATAAAATAAAACACAAATTCAGGAAACAATTATTATTCAATTGTTTTGGTTGTTACATTCTTCCCACTTAACAAATTTCTTCCACAAAATTTTAACTTGTACCCTCAGAAGTGGAAAGGTATGGGAACTTCTGTCTCATAGACTCCTCTGGTTCCCACATGGCATCTTTGGTTTATCCACAACACCTTAACAAGTCATGTAGTCTAGTTGCCTAGAACCTTTTCTCTATGATCCAAGATCTCCATTGAATGCTCCTCATAAGATAGGTCAAGTTCCAGTTGTACCACCTATGTATTTAGTATATGTGAAGGGTCGGGTATGTACTTCCTCATGAGGAATACATGGAAGACATCATGAACAATACTAGATTTGGAGACCACTGATCCTACGTGATCAAGGATTTCATAGGGGCCAATGTACCTAGGTATGAGGTTCCCTTTATTCCCAAATGTCATTACTCTCTTCCAAGGTGAAATTCGAAGAAAGACATTGTCACCAACATCGAACTCCAAGTCCCTTTGACGGTTGTTGGAATAGCTCTTTTGCCGACTCTAAGCATCTTTAATGTGTTGTTGGATGGCATGAACCTTTTCTGTCATCTCTTACACAATATCAGGCCCAAGAATCTTTCTCTATCTAGATTCATCCAAACATGTAGGAGTTCTACATCTCTTCCCATATAGAGATTCATAGGGATCCACTTGAATGCTCGTTTGGAAGCTGTTGTTGTAAGAGAACTCAACTAATGAGAGATGTTGATCCCATCCACATTTAAATTCCATTGAGCATGTTCTTAGAATCCCCTCGAGTGATTTAATAGTACTTTTAGATTTCCAATTAGTTTGGGGGTGATAGGCCGTACAGAAATTCAATTCGGTACTCGAATTTTATTGAAGAATTATCCAAAATTTTGATGTGAACCTTGGATCACGATCAGATACGATAGAAAGTGGAACTACATGTAGCCTTACAACATTTTTCACGTAAATAATGGAAAGTTGATCAAGGGATAAGTCTTCCCAAAAAGATATAAAATGGACATTCTTGTTGAGATGGTCCAGAATAACCCATATCGCATTGTTTCCTTTGAAAGTTCTCAGCAGACCAGTGATAAAGTCCATAGTGATATTATCCCACTTCCATGCTGGTATGGGTAGTGGTTGTAAAACCCCTTTAGGAATATCTCGCTCTGTCCTCACTTGCCGACATACCATGCACCTTGCAGTGTAGTAAAAAATCTCCCTTTTCACATTATCCCACAAAAAATGATCATAAAGGCCCTTATACATTTGCGTGCTTCCTAGATGTATAGGGAAAGTAGAGCTATGAGCTTCATCCATCAACTCCTTCTTTATTTCTGGAATAGATGGGACACATAGTCTTGTACAAAATTTTAATACACCTTCTTGATCAATATTGAACTTAGGAAACATCTCATTTTTCACAACCTCAAACTTATTCTTTATCAAAGGATCATCTTCTTGATCTTTCTTGATCTTCTCCAGTAATTACAGTTGAGAAATAATTTGGAATATGGTGGATGATGTCCCTTACCTTATAATTCCAATTTCCAGCTTTATTAGGTCATTGATCAAATGATCTCTTTGAATCCTCATCATGGGTAGAACAATTGGATCTTTCCTTCTTAATGCATCAATGACTTTGTTTGCTCTTCTAGGATGATAATGAATTGAATGATCATAGTCTATGAGAAGTTCCAACCATTTCTTCTGTCTCATGCTTAATTCATTTTGTGTGAAAATATACTTCAAAATTTTATGTTATATTTATATATAACATTTCTCCCCATAAAGTTAGTGTCTCCATATATTCAGAGAAAAAATGACCACAACTAGCTCAAGATCATGCGTAGGATAGTTCTTATCAGGAGTCTTCAACTATCAAGATGCATAAGATATGACTTTTTCATTTTTCATGAGGATTTATCCAATCCATTTCAGAGATACATCACTAAAAATAATGAATCCTTCTCCCCTTGAGGGTATAGTTAACACGGGTGTAGTAACCAATATCTTATTTAGCTCTTGGAAACATTACACACACTCCTTTGTCTAGATTAACATAACCCATTTTCGAGTTAACTTGGTTAATGGATTAGAGAGTCATGAAAAGTTTTGCACAAACCATTTAGAATATCCGGCTAAGCTTAGGAAAATACGAATCAGAGTTATTATTGTAGGCTGAGGCCACTCCTCTACGACTTTTTTCATTGCAAGGTCAACTATGATTCCTTCATTGGTTACAATGTTCCCAAAGAAAGCAACTTTTTGTAACCAAAATTCAGATTTTCTGAACATTCCAAACATCATATCCTTCCATAGAGTTTGCAAAATAACCCTTAGATGATCCTTAAGCTCCTCAAGAATTTTGGAATATATTATAATTTCACCAATAAAAACTACGAAAAAGTTATCAAGGTATTCCTTAAAGACTATATTCATCAAATCCATAAAAATATCTATTACATTAGTCTGTCCGAAAGGCATAACAACAAAATCATAATGCCCATATCTTGGTCGGAAGACAGTTTTTGGAATATCTTCTTTCATCACCCTCAATTTATGATAACTCGATCGAAGATCAATATTAGAGAATAATTGATCCCCATAAAGTTGGTCAAATAAGTCATCAATTATTAGAAGAGGGTATTTGATCTTCACCATGATCTTGTTTAGTTCTCTATAATGAATGAATAGCCACATTTATCCATCCTTCTTCTTCACATAGAGAAAAGGTTCTCCCTAAGGAGACACACTCAGTCGGATAAACCCCTTCTCTAAAAGATATTTAAGCTGTTTATTTAATTATTAAACCTTCACATTTTCCATCCTATACAAGGTCTTTGCAATCAGATGAGATCCAGGTATGATTTCAATAGAGAACTATACCTCTCTTTCGGTGAAACGTTCATGTAACTCCTCAAGAAATACATCAATGTATTCCTATACAGTGAAGAAATTTTCTATCCTTATAATCTCACTTTCTTCTTCTTATTCACCAATCAAATACATATGGAAGGATATAGGAGGTTCTTCCTGAAAAAGATCTGGTTGAGATATCTCTCATTAGAAGATAACTGCAGGTTTTCTATTCAAGACTACTGAAATTTCCTTGCTTTTGAAATTGATCTTAGCATTATAGTTTGAGAGCCAGTCCATCCTTAGTATAATGTCGAATTCCGATGTGGGAATGACTAATAGATTTGTGATAATATTGTGCTCACTAAAGTAAATAATAGTGTTTCTAAGCACTAAGGATTCTTGGATAATCCCACCAGGAGTCTTGACTGATAACTCAACTTTTAGAAATTCAGGGTTTGATTCTAAATTCATTGAAAACATGATAAAAAATAAGGGAATAAATAGAACTAGAATCAAACAAAGTACTTTATAGATTTGGGAGAACAACAAGAGTACCTACCACCACATCATTCAGAGCTTCAACATTAACTGTCATTATAGAAACGAACGACCTTGCTCCCTTGGCCTTTGCTGATGCTGATGGTGGTTCCCCTCCACTGCCCTTATATTTGGACAGTTATTGGAAAAGTGCCTAAGATGTCCACACATATAGAATTGGAAATCAATTAGGGCATGCACCATCTTCCCATTATCTTTAGTATTGGGAAGTTGAGGCTTCACTTCACTACGGAAATTCCGCGCAATATGCGCATCTCTTTCACACTTTTAGAACGTCCCGCTATCGAGCAGGAAGTTCCCCGAATTCTTCTTCCCACATTTATTACAAGTGGGGAATTTCACTTTCTTTCCTCCTATTCCCTAATAAAAGATCTTCTCTAATCATGGATCCATTGATCTCTTCTTGTCATTGGATTTATGAGACCGCTGTGTCTCACCGAACTCCAGTTCAACTTTCATTGCATTCCGCATGATCTCCTCATAACTATCATTGTTTTAGTTGGATAGTTTATTCCACAGATGAGGTCTTACTCCACCAAATAATCTATCAACCTTCTCATTAGGATCCATGAGAAATCTTGAGGTGTAATGAGAAAGTCTTGTGAAATTCATTCCATAGAATCCAAAAAATTCGTTCTCCTTATGCTTCAGCTTGACCAACTCCTCAATTTTTGTTCTCATAGAACAAGGGAAATACTTACTGAAGAATATACCTATGAACTCTTCCCACTCCAATGCTTCAACATCAACTCTTGTCCTTGTGTTTTTAAATAGTTCCCACCACTGATCAGTTTCTCCCACTAAGAAATAAACTACCAGGGCGACCTTCGGTTGTTTTGAACAATGGAGCATAGAAAAGATCTTCTCGATAGAGATGATCCACTGTTCAACAATCAATCGGTTGGTAGATCCACTAAAGGTTGTTGGTCATTGACGCATAAAGGACTCAAAAAATATTTGGTCCCTTCATGGTGAGATTGGTCTCTCATCTTGATTCAATTTATTTCCTATAACTTGAGTCAGTTGGTTCATCATTCTTATTAATGTTTCCATTCCGACTTCCATCGGAGGGTCGTCAGCACATGGTCCATTAAGATCCCCATTTGCACAGTTCCTCCCATTACCACCCATTTTCTAAAATAATAAAACCTTAATAAGAATATTATTTGATTTATGAATCTTTTAACTATAAAGGATTTTATTTCTTAAAAATTTATGCTTAAAAAATTACATTTATCTATAAATCCTTTATAATGATTCATAAAAAGATTGTTATTAACCAAACATATCCCTTGGGAGTGTCAAACCAGGTGTGAAACAAGGCCCACTGTTGTGTACCATGATACCATGGGTTATGCCTGAAATTCATTGTTATATTTCTCACTCCTAGGTACATCTGTGCTATAGCCACAGCCACTTGTTCGTATCTAGACCTGGATTTATTTGTTTGGAAACCATTTACTTAAAATTTCACCCAAATACCAAGAATATTTCCTATATTTAAACTTTTCTATAGGGTTATTCCTAAATTTTTCATATCCTAATTTCAACAAATTACTAAACTATACTTTTATACCAACTATGGTATCCCGCCTATTTATTACATAACCTTTCATTACATTTTACAAATAGAGGATATTTAAAGTCTTGTGTCTTGGAAATCAGGAACATAAAACTTGAAAAAATAATTTTTTTTCTAATAATCTTGTAAGGCTTCATAATAGGTTTATCCTGAGTAAAATTTTTACATCTCAAAACTTGGAGACATACATCAATGGAAATGGCGTGCAGAAGGCCCAGTAAGGAAAACAAGTAAACCAATTTACATGTAATCTTGATAGATATCAAAAAGAACATGAACAATATCTTAATGTAATGATAAATAGGAATATAATAAAAACAATAATGTAAAACATAACTTGAAAATGTGGCTAAAACCTTTAATTTAGAGATTCATGATTATATCACCAAGGTCTATCCCCAAGGTTTTTTAAAAATTACCAAGGTTATTCACCAAGGAATTGTAAAAATTGTCATCTCTAGAGATTAAATTCATTACCCAATGAATTGGATCACTATCAGGGCACACCATTAATATGTATTTATTTTCATGGGATAAAAATAGATCATAATCCCAAATTTTATAAATAACCCAAATAGAATAAAAGAAATGGGTTTCATATCAAAATCGTGATGTTTTAAAAAGTGCTTAAAAACAAGATCATTATGTCATTTATAACCCATGGAAAGGGAGTGAGGGTTAGATTTATGTCAATTAAAAAATAAAATATATCAATTTTATGTCTTGATTAATACCATTGGAAATGAAATAGGTTTGGGTATTCACATAAATAAAATAAGATAATTTCAAGAGAAAAAGAGAGAGATTTAGAGATGAAAATTCTGCAGCATAACAACTATACAACATGGTTTTAGATAACATTAAAAAGAGAGGGTACAAGGTCAACAATTAATAAGAGAGTCATAATACTGTATAATTATATAATAACATGTAGATAAGAACACGGTGTGGCTATTTTAAAGACATACCACATGAAAAGAAAACTTGAATGACAAGAGAAGATGTGATTTCATTTACAAACTTTTTGTAGCCTAACAATGCCACTAAAAAATTCATAAAATATGTTGATGAGAGAGGAAAGGGTATCTCATCATTTGGACATAAAATTTATAGAAATGCGGATATTGAATAACATACCCCCATTTAATAAAATGGAAACTATAAGACATAACATAAAGGTAGTCTAGACTGAAAGAGGCGGGTGAAAGGTTCCATTACCTTTAAGAGTAACATCAAAAGATCAAAGGTTGGGACCTTGTGGGGATTGTGGTAACCTTGGGAGGACTCCGTGGGAGGTAAAAATACCAGATCTTACTTGATGAGGAATTTGGAATGAAATGAATGAAAGAATTAATTGGTATTTAAAGAAAAGGTTTGGGAATATTTTATTAATTTTGAAGGGACACCTCATTAGTGGTATTTGAAAAACCATGGGCTTGACCATGGTATTTGACCATGGTATTGAACACTAGGGACATCTCATTACATATATTACTGTACAAAAGTCAAGAAAAATTATTAATTAACGATTACATCATTAATGAAGTCATTAAACTCACCGAAACTCAAAACTGTATTTTTACTATTTACTAAAAAATAGAATATTTTATAAAATTATCATAAATTCACCCGAACCTAATATCAATGCTCTGAATTCATAAATGAACTCCATTTTATAGAAATAATTTTCTAATCATGATATATTTAATTTTTATGTAAAATTACTCTTTACCTGAAAAAATACTAAAACTTAACTAATAATTTTTGAAATAGTTATTTACTTATGAAATTATATCACATTACCATTAAAGATGACTAAATTATATTTATAATTAATTAAATTAGGTTACTATTCCATTGGTCACATTAATATTCATAATGTTAGTATTACTATTCATAATTTACTATTCACTGAAAATTAAGTTAATCTTATGAGAATCTAAATTTCTTACTGATCACAACTGTAGAGGACCATTTTTTGAAAATAATTTCACATTATTAATTATTTAATGTAATAAAAAAATATTTTAAAATACCATTTTTCAAATATTTATCAGTAAAATGGAAATTCTATAAATTCATCCTATATTTATCTTGATATTTAAAATTCACAAATTTTACCATAATAAGAAATAATAATTTTATTTATAAAAAAGGATTACAGAAAGAAACTAAGGCCTAATTATATAGCCCCTTATAACACCTCCATAAGAACTAAGAGTAAGGTTTTCTTCAGTGATAGAATGTAAAGACCCGAAAATTTCAAGGAATTTTTTTAGTAATTTTTTTGGAATTTTATGAGTCCGTAGTTTCTAACGACACTTGATTCCGAGGCCCAGCGTTCCCAGAATCAATTTCTAAAGTTTTTTTCAGGTACGTTCAGTAAACGTACGTGCAGGTTTTTCAGTATTTTGAACTGGTGCCCGGAATTGAAATCTGAGGACACCGATGAACTCGCAATGTTGATATTCACTTAAGGAGACCTTTTCTGCAGTTGCGTTTTATCGGTAGTAAAAGTTATAATTTAGGGTTTCTAATTAAATGTTAAATATTAAATAAAAATGTGTGCTTAACACATTTTTATTTGAAGGTGGTTATGGTATTTGGGTGGTGGTTATTTTCTCCTATGGGAAGTTGGACGTGGGGCCGATCCCCACATAACCTCCCATGGGAGGATATTGTGTGGCGGGGCCCACACGGGCACCTAACCCTTTATATCCCCTAGAACCCCTTAAACTCCCCTTGTCTTTAATGAGGCCACCTCTCCCCTTTTAATTTTTTGAAAACTCTCCACCTCGCACCTTCTCTCATTAATGTTCCAACACCATCAAAATTAATTAATTAATCTAGATCAATTAATTGTTTTATTTTATTTATTTTGAAATGCATGGAACATTAAAATAATAGGGAGCCTATTATTTTTACGTTGGATGGAATTATTTTGGTGGAATGGAGGAAGAGAAGAACTAAGGAGAACTTCTAATCTCTCGACGAAGAACGCCATTATTCAATGAAGAACACTCCACGTCTCGAAGAACGTGAAGCAACACCTTCTAGCTACTTCAACCGGGGGAGGAAACGAGGCACCCCCACCCACAAAGTACACCGTAGGTGTCGTCTCGACACGACATTTCGAGCTATACTTCCTCTGACATTTACAGAACGACTCCCATCTTCCGTGATTCCCGTATTCCGTGACTCGTCAACGTACAACGCCGATTACAAGGTAGCGAGGATTTTGGGTTATTTATTTTATACATGTAAATTATACCCATGTAATTTGGTGATTATATGTTGGATTACTGTTTGAACCTCTTACATAGAGGGCACGAGATAACGAACAAGTCTGGACCCTCCACTAATATGTTCTTGATGCGCAGTTTGTTGGGTGATGGGTGAATGGAAGGAAAAACCTAAATTGTGGCCATCACAGTGCAGAGCAGAACCCGAGGAGGCTGTAGGCGTAGAAGGGATGCAGAACGGACAACCAGAATGACTCCAGTGGCCCGCGGAAGAGCGCTGCGGCGCTGAAGACTGGCACCGACCGATCGCCTAGGGGTAGCGGTGCCCCTCACGCGCCGCCGGTTGAAGGCCGCTGTGGAACCGGCCACGAAGGCAGAGCAGAACCTGCATCTGTGGGTTCTATAAGGGACGGTCGGCACCAGCTAGCACTGCCATTACAGAACAATGGGGGGTCGCGCCCGCCGCTCCGCTCTCGGCTAGATGGACGAGCCGCGGCCAACCACCAAGTCGGGCTGCCTGCTGTGCAGGTCGGGCCACCCTCGTGCGGGCTGGGCAGCAGCCGCCGAGCCGATCTTGGACCCGGGAAGGGTCGACCCGGTTCAGGTTGACCCCTATTGAGTTAGGCCGGGTCGGACCGGACCCAGACCCCCCTCTTCAGACCACTTTTGGTTTCTCTCCTATAACATGAGCTATGAACCTCTGTTCAACGCAATGTAAGTTGAGTAGGATTCCTTGGATCGAGACAGTCGTTTTGGTATATCAAACTCAAGGTTTTGGAGAAGTTTGGGTATGGCCGGGTTGGTTTTAATCCAAAACCAACTGGGCCCTTGGAGCGAAAACACTTATAACTCTCAGACCGGGTGTCCGATTGACGCTCCGTCTATCGTGTTGGGTTTCTTATGTTGAGGCGGAACTACAGGATACATCAACTCAGGACTTCTTTGATATATAGATACTTGTCTTGAGGAGTGGACCCTCCCAGAATTGAGCGTGCTCTGTGCGGAAAACCTAGAGCTGGTTGCGACAGAGATGATGGAATCCTCCATGGGTTCGACAATGATGACTACTGTACCAGAATCCTGTGTGGGTTCGACAGTTCTGACTTTTGTTCCTGTATCATGTGTGGGTCTGACAGCTCAGATGAATCATAGCCAGTCTGTATCATGTGTGGGTCCGATGGCTATGCTAGTCCAGTATCCTATGTGGGTATGATAGCTTAGATGAGATATCAGGTCCTATATCCTATGTGGGTCTAACAACTGAGCTGGTCCAGTATCCGGTGTGGGTCTGAAATCATAGATGATCTAGTGGCTACATTTGATCTTCTAATCTCTCTACTATTGTGGGATACGTGTGTGAGCTGAGTCATGTCTTTCAACCATTATCATCGTGGTTATTGACTTTACTTCTTTTGTGTAATTGGTTTGTTCTTGGGCTCGAGAGTTGGAACCAGACTGAGATTGGTAACTTAGGTATATGAATGGTCATATACCTATGTAGGATTGGTTGATACTTCTTGATTGTATCGTTCTAATTTTGTTTATACTTAGTGGATATTGTGAGACCTTTCGGGTCTTGGGGTCCCTAATGAGTATTGTTATACTCACCCCTGCACGGGCTATGACCGCACCTCGTTGTGTTGGATGCAGATGACAGACAATGCTGACAGAGGCCAAGAGCACCACGACTGGGCGGTACTTGGAGGTGGACCTTGCGATGACTCGGAACACAAAGGAGACTAACAGACGTGACTGTTGAGGTGTCCATCTATACCAACCTTTCAAGTAGGAATCCCCGGAGGACGATCCAGGATATGATCTTTACTTTCAGCTCATTGATCCTTTTTACATGTACTTGTCGTTCAGTTGGGTTTGTATACTGGCCCATTTTCTTTCCACCACACTCTTTTGTATTCAGTTTTACATAGTTTTTACTTCTTGCTGCGTACTCTGTTGTGTTTGTTTACTTTTTAAAGGCAATGCCTTCCCAGCTTATGGATTACGCATTTGGTGCTAGTCGCCAGCCCTTGGCCTATGGAAGTCGGGCTTGGGGTAGTCACGACATGAGCCTCGAGGACGGGTCGTGAAAAATTGGTATCAGAGGAGTTGGTTCTAGGAACATAGACTGTGATTATTTTAACTACAATAGTGTTAAGTGTTTTGGGGTGGTTATTAGTTTAGGGAAACTGGTGTTGGTGCAGCGGCCGACGTATCCATACACTAGGACTCTGACTTCTGATCTCTGACTTAGAGCACAAAAACACTGATTGCATGTGTGTTTCTTCTGAAAAGTTTTCTTTGTGATTACTTTGTGTTATCTCCCCAGGTATACTGTTTTGACCGTGGCGCACTTGTTTGCTTTCAGAATGGCCCCATGAAGGCAGCCAGCTAGGGTTCTTAGTTACATACGAGATGGTAGCCCACCGAGTGATGAGGCCTCTATGCAGGGCCCCATCACAGCAGAGGCACCAGTGGTACCACTACCTGTTGGGCCACCGATACCACCAGCCCTAGCAGTAGAGAGTGCACGCCACTAGAGTGCATTGCACGAGTTCCAGCGACAGAGGTCGCCCAGGTTCCGAGGAGAGACAGACCCACAGGTAGCTAAGGATTGGCTGTAGGTTTTCGTGAGAGTGTTCATATTGGTAGGGACACCATCCGACCTTATGGCAATCCTTGCCGCGAATCTCCTATATGCAGTAGAAGGTAGATGGTGGAGCCTGATACTCTAGGTGCATGACAAGGCATCACTACTCTCAGCAGACTTCGAGAGCCTGTTCTGGGAAGAGTTTGTTCCAGCCACCCTTCTTGTGGTGCGGATTCAAGAGTTACTACATCTATAGAACGGTAGCATGACATTATCTCATTACTCAGCGAGGTTCTCTAACCTCTCACTCTACTCAATGAATATGGTGTGGGGCCCCTTCTTCAGGGCCCAGACCTTTGAGCAGGGACTCAGGCATGATATCAGGGCTTCGACGATTCACCTCGGCATTCCAACGCAGGCGGGGGTACTGGAGCGAGCCCTTCTAGTGGAGAGCTTTCTCACTGAGTATTCACCAGTAGAGATACCCAACACAGGGTGATACATAGTATATTCTTCTACAGCTGTAAGTAGAAAGATGTCGCGGAGGTCTAAGATGACTAGGCCACCAGGTGGGTGATCCTAGGATACAGGTTCGGTTGTGCGGGGCACACGAGATAGAGTCAGTTATATGAGGAGCAGGTAGTGATATGCATGGATCGGGTAGGTCCACATGGCTTGTGACTACCCGGCCCTCCATGCAGATGAGCAGAAGACAGTAGAGGGACCTCTTAGGTAGATGTAGATGTTCGACCATGGTGGTCCATAGGAAGCAGGCGGACACAGCAGAGGAGCTGGCCGAGCAGCGGGAGGTGGATGACGTTTTGAGACTCTTCCACAACCACCACCAGGAGGTCCACCCCGACCACAGGGAGCAGTCAGACAGAGGCGGGCTCAGCTCCAGGCAGTCAAGGCCTACGAACACGGCACACATGAGATGATTCTAGGTACTATCTGGGTCTACTCCACCCTTTCTGCAGTACTCATAAACACAGGTGTGAGTCATTATTTTATTTTTTCCACCCTTGTTCTGATCTCAGAGATTCCGACGGAGCCGTCGGTTCGATCCTAATGGCTATATACTCTTATAGGAGTAGACTCAATGATTATGCACTGGTGCTGGCAGTGTGAGCTTACTCTAGGAGGTGAGAGATTCAGCTGGGATATTCTTGTAGCGGCATTGAGGCCTTACGACGTCATCTTGGGTATGGAGTGGTTATCTATAGTCCATGATCAGATCAACAATATTAGGTGCAAAGTGCGGTGTGTCCGCACGGATGGGACGAGGTTCACCTTCACCGGTGAGAAGGGAGCCTTTCCAGCACATGATAGACTTACGCAGTGGAGGGGGTAGCCGATCACACATCAGTTGGCTAGTCTCATCCTCAGAGCGGTTGATGTGCGGAGTCAGAGTTGTCCTGTTGTGGTGGATATGTACCCAGATGTTTTTTCCTGATGATGTTCTAGGACTACCTCCTTGTAGAGAGGTAGACTTCTACATTGACCTGTACCCTGGGAAAACACCGATATCTACTCTAGTATATCGGATGGCCCCCGCCGAGCTTCATGAACTCCAGGTACAACTGGAGGACTTGCATGGGAAGGGATTTATCCGACTCAGTGTTTCACCCTGGCCATCTCCGATTATGTTCGCCATGATGGTGGATGGGAGCTTGCAATTGTGTGTCGACTGCCGTCGCCTGAATCAGGTGACCAGGAAGAACAAGTACCCACTCCCTAGGATTGACGAAAACTTTGATTAGCTCAAGTGAGCACTATGGATGTCAATGATAGACCTCAGATCAGGCTATCACCAGCTCATAGTTCGAGACGAGGATGTGCAGAAGATGACCTTCAGGTGTCATTATGGACACTACGAGTTCTTGGTTATGCCCTTCGGCATGACCAACACACTAGCAGTGTTCATGAGTCTCATGAATAGGATCTTCCAGCCTTACCTCGATCGATTTGTCATATTCTTCGTTGATGACATACTGATTTAATCGACTACTGAGGAGGAGAATGATTACCATTTTCGGGTGGTACTGGATACACTCAGAGAGCACCAGCTTTATGGTAAAATCTCAAAGTGCCAGTTCTATATTCAAGAGGTTCACTTCTTGGGACATGTCATCTCGAAGGCTGGAGTTGCAGAGGATCCAGCAATGATCGATGGAGTACTTACTAGGAAGCCACCCAGGAGTGTGACGGAGGTGCGTAGTTTCCAGGGACTAGCTGGGTACTATCGGAGATTTGTTCCAGACTTCTCCATAGTTGTAGGACTACTTTCAGCTTTGAGGAAGATGGGGAAACCCATCATGAGGTTAGATAGATTCCAGAAGAGCATTCAGGAGCTGAGGAAGAGGTTGAATAGTGTGCCCATGTTGAGGCAACCAGAGGAGGGAATTGGGTACATAGTTTACTGAGACACATCAGGGACCGGACTCAGGTGTTTCCTGATGCAGGAGCGACCAGTGATCACTTATGGTTCACAGTTTTTGAGACAACACAATCAGAACTACACTACCCATGACCGGGAGTTACCAGCAGTGATCTTCACCTTGAAGATGTGGCAGCACTATATGATGGGAAAGTGTTTTACAGTCTACTCTGACCCCCAGAGTATCAGTTATATCTTCTCGCAGAATGACCTGATCCTGAGACAGTGATAATGGATTGAGTTCCTCTAGGACAATGACTTCAAGATCGTCTATACTCCTAGAAAGGGGAATGTTGTAGCAGATGCTCTCAGCAGGAGATCGGGCATTCAGCTGATAGGAGAGGGAACATAGCAGCTGGCTATGTTGCAGATATCTTTTGTGGAAATAGATGGAGCATCCTTTCTGCTGTCTCTCACAGTCACTCCTCCACTTCTTCAGCGATTCAGAGTGGCTCAGCGTGGGGAAGTTTAGTTTAAAACTCAACATGATCAAATATCCTCAGGGCATGCACCTGATGGGTTTTCTGAAGGTTGGGAGCATGTCATCCTCTTCAGAGGATGAACCATGGTACCATTTTTAATACAGAAGGAGGTGTTGAAGGAGTTCCACACTTCCCCTCTAGCGGTACATCAATGAGTGGCAAAGACGTATTAAGACCTCAGAAGACTGCACTAGTGGCCATGTATGAAGAAAGTAGTAGTAGAGTTTGTCTCTCGATGCCTCACTTTTCAGCAAGTGAAGGCGGAGAAACAGGTTCATGTAGGCTTGGTTCATCCCTTATAGGTTCCATGGTGGATGTGGGATGGTATATCCATGGATTTCGTGATGCGACTTCCATGTACATCCATAGGAAACATCTCTATCTGATTGATCGTAGACCGACTCACCAAGTCGGCCCACTTCCTACTGATCAGAGAGTAGGGCTCAATAGAGATCTTCGGACACCTCTACTTTCAAGAGATCGTATAGCTTCATGGTGTTCCATCTACTATCGTCTCTGATCGAGATGCTAGTTTCACTTCTCGGCTATGGAAGGGGTTACATGAGGCTTTTGGGATGCAGCTTCACTTGAGCACTGCCTTCCATCCTCAGACAGATGGTCAAACTAAGAGGACCATCTAGACACTCGTGGACATGCTCCGTGCTTGTGTCCTTGAATTTGGTCGTAGCTAGGAGGACCACTTACCCTTGATGGATTTTGCGTAAAATAACATCTATCACTCCGCCATCGGGATGACACTTTACGAGCCACTATACGGCCGAACTTGCAGGTCGCCTCTGTGTTGGAATGACCTAGAGGAGTCAGCACTTGTAAGACCATAGATGGTGCAGGCTATGACAGAGAAGGTACAGATCATCCAAGAGAGGATGAATACTGCAAAGAGCAGACAGAATTCTGATGCTACTAAGATACGGAGACCATTGGAGTTCGAGGATGGTGACCACGTCTTCCTACAGGTCTCACCTTGAAAAGGTCTACGGAGATTTGGCCGAGGTGGTAAGTTATCTCTGCGGTTCATTGGGCCGTTCCATGTCCTCAGTAGAGTAGGTGAGGTGTCTTACCGCCTGGCCCTTCGACCTCAGTTGCACCGGGTGCATGACATCTTCCACTTATCTCAGTTGTTGAGATACGTGCACGACCCGTCCCACATCATCGACCACGGGGAGATGGACTTTGATGACGGTGTGACTTTCACGGAGGTTTCATTGGAGATTGAGGATCGACAGGAGCAGGTCCTGCATGGATGAACGATTCCTATGGTGTGCGTTCGCTGGCAGTACGAGAACCTCCAGGAGAGCACATGGGAGTGGGAGGCTCAGATGCGTACTCAGTACCCCCATTTGTTTCCACAGTCTGTGTTGTAGCTTTATAGGGACATAAATCCCAAAGTTTGGTGTAATGTAAAGACCCTAAAATTTCATGAATTTTTTTTTCTTAAATTCTTTGTAAATTTACAAGTCCATAGTTTCTGACGGTGCCTGATTCTGAGGCTCGGTGTGCCCGGAATCAATTTCTGAAGTTTAGTTCGGGTACGTTCAGTAAACATATGTGCGGGTTTTCTATATTTTGAACTAGTTCCCGGAATTGAAATCTGAGGACATTGATGAAATCACAGTGCCAATATTTGGTTAAGGATACCTTTTCCGAAGTGGCAATTTGTCGGTAGTGGAAGTTATAATTTGGGGTTTCTAATTAAAAAATAAATATTAAATAAAAATGTGTGCGTAACACAATTTTATTTGAAGGTGATTAAGGTATTTTGGTGGTGTTTGTTTTCTCCAATGGAAAGTTGGAGGTGGGGCCCACCCCCACATAACCTTCCATGGGAGGATAATGTGTGGTGGGGCCCACATGAGCACCTAACCCTTTATCTCCCCTTGAACCCCTTAAACTCCCCTTGTATTTAATGAGGCCACCTCTCCTCTTTTAATTTTTTGAAAACTCTCCACCTCCCACCTTCTCTCATTAATGTGCCAACACCATCAAATTAATTAACTAATCTCGATCAATTAATTGATTTATTTGATTTATTTTGGAATAAGTGGCACATTAAAATAATAGGGATCCTATTATTTTTACGTTGGTTGGAATTATTTTGGTGGAACGGAGGAAGAGAAGAACTAAGGAGAACTTCTAATATCTCGAAGAAGAACGTCATTATTCAATGAAGAACGCTCCACATCTCGAAGAACGTGAAGCAACACCTTCTACCTACTTCAACCGGAGCTGTAAAGGAGGAACCATCACCCACGAAGTACACTATAGGTGTCGTCTTGACATGACATTTCGATCACTACATCCTCCGATGTTAAAGGAACAACGCCAGCTTTCTGCGACGCCCGTCTTCCATGAGTCATCAACGTACAACACCGATTACATGGTGGGGAAGATTTTGGATTATTTATTTTATACGTTTGAAGTTTACCCATGTACTTTGGCGATTATATGTTGGATTACTATTTGAGCCTCTAATGGGTAGGACACGGGGTAATGAACAAGTCCGGACCCTCCGCCAATATGTTATTGATGCACGATTTGTTGGGTGACATGTGAACAGAGGGAAAAACCCAAATTGAGGTCGTCGCAGTGAAGACCTGGACCCGATGAGGCCGTACATGCAGACAAGAGGCATAACGGACCACCAGAATGACTACAGTGGCCCGCGGAAGAGCGAAGCTGCACTGGTGGCCGGCGCGGCGGCGCCAACGACCAGAGGCTGCGGCCGACACCGGCCGGCTGCATGGCGGTAGCGGCGCCCCTCGCGCGCTACCGGCGGAAGGCCGCCTTGGCACTGGCTGCAGCGGCGGAGCGCAACCCGCGTCCGTGGGTTCCAGAAGGGATGGGAGGCGCCAGCTGGCGCCGCCGTTAACGAACACCGGGGGGCCGCGCCCCCCTCTCCGCGCTTGGCCAGCTAGCCGAGCTGCAGCCGACCTCCGAGCCGGGCCGCCTACCGCGCGGGCTGGGCCGCCCCCACGCGGGCCGGGCCACTTTCGTTGGGACAGGCCGTGCCCTACTGGGATGGACCTGGACCCAAGATGGGTCGACAAAGTTTGGGCCGACCCAGGGCGGGTTGGGCCAGGTCGGACCGGACGCAGACCCCACTCTTTGGACCACTTTTGGTTTTTCACCCATAACTTGAGTTATAGACCTCCGGTCGATGCACTGTCAGTTGAGTCGGATACCTTGGATCAATAAGGTCATTTTTTATATCAAACTAAAGGTTTTGGCGATGATTGGGTATGGATGGGTTGGTTTGATTCCAAAACCAACCGGGCCCTCGGAGCGCAAATGCTTATAACTCGCAGATTGGGCGTCTGATTGACGCGTCGTCTGTAGCGTTGGGTTTATTATGATGAGACAGAACTAAAAGATACATCAAATCAGTACTTTTTTTATGTATCGATACTTGGCTCGTGGAGTAGACCCTCTCGGAATCGAGCGTGTTGTGTGCGGAAACCCTAGACCTGGATGCGACGGAGATGATGGAATCCTCGGTGGGTTCGATGACGATGACTACTGTACCAGAATCCTTTGTGTGATTGACAGTTCTGACTTCTTTTCCTGTATCATGTGTGGGTATGACATAATATCTAGTCCTGTATCCTGTGGGGTTCTGAAAACTCAGACGAATCATAGCCGGTCTGTATCCTATGTGGGTCCGATAACTTAGCCGGTCTTGTATCCTGTGTGGGTCCAACAACCAGTCCTATATCCTGTGTGGGTTTGATGTCTTAGCTGGTCCTGTATCTTAATTGGGTCCGATAGCATTGATGACCCATTGGCTACATCTGATCATCTAATCTCTATACTATTGTGGAATACCTATGTGAGATGAGTCATGTATTTTAACCATTGTCATCGTAGTGATTGAATTTACTTCCTTTGTGGAATTGGTTTGTGCTTGGGCTCGAGAGTTGGAGTCGGACTGAGATTGGAAAATTATGTATATGTATGGGCATATACCTAAGTAGGGTTGGTTGATACATCATGATTGTATCTTTCTTATTTTGTTTATCCTTAGTGGATATTGTGAGACCTTGCGGGTCTCGGGGGCCCTACTAAGTATTGTTATACTCACCCCTAAACGGGATATGCCCGCACCTCGTTGTGTTGGATGCAGACAATGGACAGTGCTGACGGAGGCTGAGAGCTCCATGAATGGATGGTACCTGGAGGTGTTCCTTGCGACAAGTCGGCACATAGAGGAAAATGATATACGTGAGTGCTGAGGTGGACATATGTTCCTCCCCTTCAAGTAGGAATCCCTGGAGGACGATCCAGGAGCTTCTCTTTACTTTCAGCTATTTTTTCATTTTTACATGTACTTGTTGTTTAGTTGGGTTTTTATACTGGCCCATTTACTTTCCATCACACTCTTTTTTATTCAGTTTTATTTAGTGTTTACTTCATGTTGCGTACACTATTGTGTTTGTTTACTTTTTAAAGGCAATTCCTTCACAGCTTAGGGATGACGCCTTTGGTGCTATTCGCCAGCCCCTAGCCTATAGAAGGCGGGTTTGGGGTAGTCACGGCACGAGCCCCGATGATAGGTCATGACATAGAATCTTGGGGCGAATCAGACAACATCTCTCAAGTGGTGATTTCTATCAACTTGAACTTCACCCTTAAGTGATTCTATTGAAGCTTAACGTGTTAGAGTTTGGCTTGGACTTGGTCCAGAGCAAATCCTAGAGATGGAACCCCCTTTCCAAGCTCTGACATATGGTCTTTGTACCACCTGAGTCTACAAGATGAGGACATAAACTCTTCTTTCTATATTAATTAACCATGAACCTTTTTATTTATAAACAATAATCAAAATGTTAAGCGTATAGTTTCAAATGGTCAAATTGACCAACGATCATTTAGAATTCAAAAACAAACTATCTCATTTTAATTATACTCACTTTATTAATTAATGGATATGGTTTTGTTGAGTATAATAAAAAAAAACCCAAATTCAGGAAACAAATATTATTCAACGTTTTGGGTTGTTACACTACTGTAAAATCTGCAACCACAACCTGATTTGAGTTGTTCCAGATCACAACACCTCTATTTAAAGTGAACATGTATCCTATTTTTGACTTCATGTCATATTGACCAGTTTTGAAACTAGTATCTTCATATCCTTCGATGACTAGTTTCTCATGTCCTCCATAAACTAGGAACATATCCTTAGTATTCCTGAGATACTTAATGATAGTCCTGACTACCATCCAATAGAGGTCACCTGGATTAGCTTGATATCTTTATACCACACATAATTCATAGGAGATACCTAGCCTAGTACACATAATAACATACATGACTGATCCAACCACTGATGTGTATAGAATCCTTATCATTCTGTTTCATTCTTTATGTTCATAAGGACACATTTTCCTAGAAAGATGAATTTCATGTGACACTGGAAAAAATACCCTCTTGAATTATTCTATACTGAATATCTTCAGTCTATTTTCATTGTATGTAATTTTTCATTGGCTGAAAAAAATCTTGGATATATCAAGATGGATATTGATCCATGGAATATATGTTGTCTCACCCAAGTCCTTCATAAAAAAGCATTTATTCAACCATAACTTAAAAAAATGTAAGATTGGTATTTTGTTTCCAATGAGTAATATGTCATCAATATATACTATTAAGTAAATGACTACTCTCACACTAAAGTATTTATAGGAAGACATCTTACATTCATTCTTTATGAAACCAAATTCTGTTATGGCCTCATCAAAATGAATGTTCCATGACCTGGATGCTTGCTTTAATCCATAAATGGATCTTTGCAACTTTCATACCTTGTTGGATTTTTTTAGAATCAGAAACCCTTCGGGTTGTGTCATATAAAAATCTCCCTAAAGGTTCCCATTAATAAATTTTGTTTTGAAATACATTTTCTAAATCTCAAAACCATGGAAATCCACAATGGAAAAGAGAATTCTGATGGATTTCATCACTGAAACTATTGAAAAGGTTTCATTGTAGTCAATGCCTTAACATTTTTTAAACCCTTTTGCAACCAATCACATCTTATAGGTACTGAATTGTCCTTCCATGTTCAGTATCCTCTTTAATACCCATTTGAATCCAACGAGATTTACATCTACTGGAGGGTCTACCATAATCCATACTTGGTTTTGATACATGGAATCCATTTCAAGAATTCATGGATTCTTGCCACATGGAAACATCTGTGCTACTTACTTCCTCCTTGTAGGTTAGAAGATCATTATTATTAACTAATAATGAGTCACCATCCTCAGTTACTAGAAAACCATACCGTTCTGGTTCTCTAACCACTCTAGAACTACTACGGAGTAATTGTGTCTCTGGAACAATTTCTTCTTCCATAGGGATTTTTGGAATTTGACCCTATTCCAACTCATGTGTATCTTGATACTGGACTTCAATGAATTCTATCTCACTCCCACTATCACTTTTAGAGATAATATCCTCCTCACGAAATGTGGGTCTTTTATCAACCACGATCTTTTTTTCTATTGGATTGTATCGGTAGTACCCCTTTGTTTCTTTGGGATATACTATAAAGATATGATTTTCTCCCCAGTGTGAAAACTTATTACCAGAATTTTCCTTTACAAACTATTTGCAACCCCACACACTTATGTAAGAAAACATGATCTTCCTTTCGTTCCATAATTGTTATAGTTTCTATTTGTTTCTTTAGTTAGCACTCAGTTTAGTATATATGCAACTGTTTGTAATGAGAATCCCCAATAGGATATTGAAAGAATCTAATGAATCATTATTGATATCACCATATCCAACAATGTTTTATTATTCCTTTCAATTAAACCATTCCACTAATGCTTCTATGGAGGATTGAGTTGAGATAAAATCCTGATCTCAATTAGATAAACAATGAAGTCTTGATTAAGATATTCTCTAGCACTATCTAAGAAAAGTTTCTTAATCTTTTTACCAAGATGGTCCTCAACTTCATTCTTGTATTCTGTGAATTTTTCAAAATAATATGACTTTTACCTAATTATGTAGACAAATATATACATACTAAAATCATCAATAAAAGTTATGATGTATGAGTACCCACCCATTTCTTAAATAGGAATTATCCCACACACATTAGTATAAACTAATTTAAGAAGCTATTTTTCCGTTTATCCTTTCCCACTAAATGCGTCTTTAGTTAAATTTTCTGATAAACATGCGCGACATAAAAAAAGTCATTTTAGTCCAACAGAATATAAATATCCAACTTGATGTAATTTAGTTAAGCATTTTCATTTACATGACCTAGATAGTGATGCCAATGTTTGGTATGGTATGAGTCATGTGAAGTAATTTTGTTATCGATTTCCATTATTTGGTTCATGTATTCTAACACATAAAGACCATTATTTAAATGTGCCTTACCATAAAAAATGAAATCATTATAAAAGAAGCAACATTTAATCCCAAAGTTGAAAATATATCCATCCATATCGAGCCTGGATATAGAAATAATGTTATTAGAAACTAAAGGAATATAATAAAAACCCTTTAAAACCAAGATCATTCTGGTTAGAAACATGAAGTGGTAATCCCCTATAACTACAACAATAAGTTTAGCTCTATTGGATACTCAAAGATCTACCTATCCTCTGTCAATATTTCTGAATCAACTTGGTACCTTTATTTGAATACATATGTGAGAACCACAAGTTGTATCTAATTCCAAATTTTTAGAAATAGGTAACTTTCACTTGATAATAATTTCACCTTAAGATTCCCCTTTAATTTTTTGGATGGGTGTTGTTTTTTTCAGTGTTCCTTCTTTCCACAAGTGAAACAAACAACATCCTATTCCCTTGGTTTCCCCATGATCTTTAACTTCTTGTAAGGTTGTGAAGAATCTTTGGGCTTAAAGATCTTCACTTTCCCTTTATGTTTGATCACCATTAGGATTAAAGGGTTTTCACAGTTCATATCCTTATCTACTTGGAATAGAAGATTAAGAAGTTCTGGAAGATACTTCCTAGTGTTGTTCATATTAAAATTCACAAAACATTTGGAGAAGATGTGAGGGATTGATTCTAGAATGAGGTCTGTATCTGGTTCCTCGGTGAGTTTAAACCCTAGAATATCGAAGATCCCAATATATCCATTGATCTTGACTACGTGAGGCCCAATTAGGGCACCCTATCCAAGATTTATAAGAAATAGTGAATTGAAAATATCAAATTGTTCTTATATAGATCTCTCATGTTGAGGATCATAGAGGTTCTCAAGAATTCTATATGCATCAATGTTTTTATGAGAATTTATCTGTTCACTTGACCTCGATGAAAACATCAAACATTGAATTTCGACTGTATCCCCGAATTTTTTTCATAGAAAAGGAACTCTTCATAACTCGCCTCATTAGTAGGTGTATTAGACATTGAGGATTCTAACACGCACGATTTGTATTTATGGCCTAGCACAACCCGAAGGCATCTAAACCACTTCTAGAAGTTACTACAAGTTAGGGGGTTATCTTTATCCAATATTGATCGTAGTAATATTGTGGATGATGAACTTATCATTTTATTCTACAATTGAAAAGAGAAGATTATTAGTATTTTTCTTGATTATAAAATAATTGAGATATAATAAATTAAATGTTTTTATTTATTTATTTATTAAATATAACACTATTTTATCACGTCTTAATATCCTCACTGTTGAACTCAAGATCTCTAGTTGCTTTAACATTATTGTGGCAAGGATCCCCATTACTTTTCTTAATGATCCATACTTTGTCCACGAAAACTATAATAACGTAATTATGTTGGTGATATTTCCAACTACAAATTTCCAAATCCTTGATCCATTGAATGGATTACCCTATCCTAGAATTCTGACTTGTATTTCTTCAACACTTTTTCCAAAGTTGTATTTAATATACTTTTTCCATTAAACTCAATACAATTTTGGTTACATCAACCCACAACTCTCATGGGAAATTCCTAATAAAAGTAAGTGTCTTGAAATTGGCCATGTATTACCCTTATTTCTATGGTTTCATTCCCAATCATGTAATAGAATGCATGGTATGACATAATATGTAATTGAAATATTTTAATTTATTAGGATTTTTATCTTATTTTATCTTTTACACATCTTGTTAATATTAAGAGGATGTTACATAATTAATTAAGCATTTTTTATAAGAAATTTATGCATAATTCATTTATTTATTTTCTGTCTTTTCACAATGGTTCATTTATTTATGTGATCACGACCTTGCATCGATAAAAAAAATAATTTCATAGACATAAATAAAAAATTAATTAAATGACCCATTCTTGATATTTTTCTAAAAGTTGATTTAATGAGAAAATATTAAATCAACCTTTGACCTAGGGGAAATAACTCATATTTCTAGTATTTTAATGAGTTACAAAATTCCACCTATGAACCTATATATCATCTGGGTTGGAAACATTTTGGTTTCATCTTGAACCGCCTCCACGCACCATGATATGCAAAATCAATTACAAATATTTATTACCCATACATAGGTAGGGGAACCAAAAAATTTGTTAAAAGAGGTTACATAAATATCCTTGGACACGTAGGTCCTATATAATAATTAAAGGAGGGATGAATCGCAGTCCATTAGTTAATTTAATATTAAATAATAGAAAAATTATGCACTAAATTAAATTAAAACATCTAACATATACACAGGTCTTGGTCAAGCTAATGAATGGTTAAACATGAAACTAATACACAAAAGTAAATGGATAACATTCATTTATTTATACGTTCTTTTATTATTTAAGATTAATTTGCTTTCATTAATTAATTAATTAATTAGTTAACTCCCTTTTTTCTTAATGATCATCCTATCTTATTTAGAGATACCCGTTATAAATGAAATTCATGGAAAATTAAAATGAGAACCAATAATGAAATATTAATTAAAATCAATTAATTGATAATTTTAAATTATTTTAGACAATTATTAAATTATCAAAAACATAATGCTGTTCTAATCAATAAAATAAGGTTTTAATGCTGCAATTTTCAAATTTAATTTAATTTTAATTTTTTCCATTAATGGGAAACTACATGGTGTGTACATGTAGTTATATGCTATGTACCTCAGTTACCATATATCCATGTCACATTCCTGGGGATTCGGTGTGTTAACTCGGCCGGACTACATGGTTTGTATATGCCAGCTTCACACACTATATCCACTTTCAGTGTGCCATGTTGGCCCAGTCAACATGCAGTGTGCAAAAAAATCACCATGTGTAATTAATTGCTCAGTGCATCTAGATACAATGCGCATGGGTATATGATGTGTGCTCTGACCACATGTCATGTAACCCATTTTTACTATCCAATGATTTGGCACTTCTTGATAGAATCTCTGATCGTTCTTTATTTATTCTTAAACCTTTAAGAAAATGGAACACTTGTCGAACATGATTAATATATCAATAACATATTAATTCAAATCAGATTAAAGAACTAAAAACATGAAATGAAAATCTTACCATAATTGTGCATAGATCAATAATTAAATAAATAATTATAAATTTAAATGTGACTTCTCTGATAACACTTTATTTTTCTAGGTGTAGTGAAAGCATGCTTAGGTGGGTGATATATTAATTTTTTTTAATAATAATTTCCTAAAACCAAGAGTGGGGATCTTTAACATCAAATTTAGAAATAATTTATTTAATATTTTAAAAAATAAATACTCAGGCATAAGAACTTTCTTCGTTGGTGAATGTTGATTGTCCGAAAAGACCCTTTTAGATTACCTTCATTGCACTGTGAGGATCTAAGGATAGAATTCCTGTAGCGGTGATCCACATGTGCTCCTAAGATCTCTTAACAACACCACTTGATCTACGAGTTCTAGCATAGTGAGTCAAATTTCTTTCATTTTTCATTATTGATTGATCATTCTTCGATCTTGAAGAAATCTCTTTCACTTCTCATTCTTGAGAGGGAGAGAGAATGAGGATTTGAGAGAGAATTAGTTGTGGGAAAAAAATTCTCTCTTCTCATTTTTTGGATTCTCAACACAATAGACAGAAATGTTTATATATAAAGTTAGTATTTAAGTTAAAATATTATTTAATTTCACCTCGTCCATTAAGTAACATTTATAAACATCAACAAACCTCATTCAACATAACAAAAATTCTTATATGTATTATTTTGTGGTCTGTGCCAACTTTTGAAATTACAAATATTATGTAATGGCATGTTAATTAATATTTTCCACTGAACTTGATCTTAGACCATTCGAACTCCTTTAGCATTTATTAAAAAACCAAATGAATATTTTATTCAAAATCTAGTCAATAAAAATTTACTAAAATGTTTAATAAATAAAATAAAAATTTTATCCACAAGACGATGAATAAATATTTATTTATTTTATGCGATCATTAAAACTTGAATAAAATTATTCATATAACATGAGAATAATATTTTTTGAAATAATTAAACTCAGATAGAATTTAACTGAGATCGACAGAAACACATAGTGTGTCACCTTATAGGATTCTTTCTCATTGGCATTAGGCAAGATTGCCAAAAAACCAAGATTACTATCCAACAATGGGCTAAGACAACCAAGATAAAGAACTTAATGTCACAACATTGAAAACTACATACGAACGCTCAATATTTAATATAATACATTTGTCACAATATATCATCAAGGTTGTTGTATAACTATGACACCAACCTATATACTTGATATTCTTTTCTCTGACTATCTAAAATAAACACGTCGTTACACCATGACCATGGAATTTAATGTGATGATTCTATTCCAATCAAAGGGCCGAGATACAAGCTTCCATAAATATAGAAGGTACAAATCCATCCTCGATTTATTCTCTAATGATATGTAACTCGTGACACACCTAATATATCCAACTTCTCTATGAACTATTATTATCATGGTTTATAAAATACATATAATTACGTGAGTTTTAGGATGAATTAATAATAATATTAGTCTAAGGACCATTACACACACTCATAACTAGTAATATACGCTGACAAAAAAACATGCGGAATTTCTACTGGCGAGTCTATTCACGTAATCTCCAATCTTGGAGATTACCAAGTGAAAAATAAGCCCCATATGCTTACAAGTACTCAAACTGAAAGTCTCTGTACTATGTGTCCCATCATAGTACATTATACAACCACACAACATTATTTCAGAATATCGTTACTGCAGATCAAGGTTCTTATCATAGAGGGGAATTGGTATGACCTTATCAATGTTATGTATACTCTAGGGAATTATTACACTAGAGACATGTAGAACAACGAAAAATATGTAATAATAAGTTGTATTAATATTCAATACATAGAATATTCATTTAATCAAAGTACAAATAGTTGGTCCTAGAACACCAACTCTAATAGTGATGTGGTGCGATTCTATAGAATCGCCCACCCATTTTATGTCTAGGATTGATGCATGAACGGACTTTTCTTCTTCATATTTGGATAAAATAAAAACTTCTCTAGGGACATTAACATGTGTGTCTCTATTTCTTCGTTCAAGGTTACTAATTTGACCCTTTTCTTATAGAAACTTTTGGTAGTTCTTCTTCATGTGTCACTCCAAGCCACAATGGTAGCATATATATGTTGTTCTAATGCCATATATGGAACTTACGTTTATCATGATTCGGCCTCTAATTCCTTCCCCTCAACCTCTTCTTTATTGTATCCCTCTATTCTCTAGGATGTGTGATGGCATATGGTTGTAACTTGCATCCTTCCTTCAAGCCTCCTCATTGAACAATGCATCCTTTATCATTGCCATGGTAAATGTTTCTCTGGGAACTGAGTTGCTAAGTGAGATGAAAATAATACCCTAGTTATTGGGAAGTGTTTTGACTAAGTTGTTTTCATGATCTTCATCATTGAAATTATTACCAACAGACAAAAATTGATTCACCGGGTTTCGAAACTCACTAGTGTGTTTGGCTATAGAGCTTCCACACTATAGTCTAAGATTCATCAACCGCTTCAACAAGATGATCATGTTCTGATCGGTCTTTGACTATTATGAATTTTTCAACTTTATCTAATGTTGGTATTCTCTAGTCTCTTATGAAACATGATGGTATACATTGTGATCGATCCATTGATGGATTTGACCAATCGTACTCTTGTTCAGCTTCCTCTACTTCACTTCCTTGGTGGCATCTAGGTTGACTCCCTTGTCCTTAATGGGGTAAAAAAGAACCTTATCATTATGGAGATATTCCATTTGATATTTAAAAATGACATAGTTAAAAGAAGTCAATTTGATCATCCCTATCATGGATGGTATTTAAAATAAATCTTATTTCTGAAAAAATTGGATCAGAGTATGGAAAAATAGAGCTCACTATTGCGTTTGGAATGGTAAAAAATAGTGGAATCGACTCCTAGATTGTCAAAAATGGACAATGATTGACCAATATGTGACCAAATTAGTCTTAATGGATGAGATTGATCGATGATGTGATGATGACGTGGCCTTGATGTGGCGCGGCATAACTGCTGTCAAAATCTTACTAGAAAAGTCACTAGCAACGGAATAATATCTTTTTCTCCGGGAAGGGGGTACTGTATCCCCCAAAGATTGACTGGACCGAGGGATCTCGTTTTAGTTCCATTTTCGATGTCAGGTGTGCCTTTAGAATCACCTAGACATGTACTTTTAGTGTCTTCCTTCAAAACAAGATTATAGGGCAACATAAATTTTATGCTCATTAGAAACTTTACACTGCTCATCGTTGTTTCACCAAAACCTAGCTCTGATACCACTTTTAGTGATTCACTAATCATGAATAAAAAATAATGGAGGGGGAAACCATCCATTATTTCAACATGAATAAATATTACAAAACTCCCCCTCTACACCTCTACCTCTTTATAAGTGGTTCTTATTTGGCTCTCTCATCAGATAGATGATCACTCTTGGCATTGACGAATTGATGAAAGCTCCCATGTCCATCCTTAAATATCCATGGTGGGAGGTTTAAGCTTTGAAAAAAAATCCCACAAATCCCCCATCTATAATAGAAATAAAAAATGGAATCCACTAGTATATTTCACAGCTCTCGTGGTTTCCAAAACAATAGTTGCTGCGCATGTTAAGTATGAAGCACTCGAGATGGAATTCTTTCATGATGGGTGTGGTTGGTGAACCACACACCAACTAAGGAAGTTATATATTATCTTCATAAAATACCACCTAATAAATGAATAACAATGCATATAAGTGCTGAGAAAAGTAATTTTCTGTTATACTACTTGAAGCATTTTTTGGGTCTAGCTTGGTGAAAGGGTTTTCCTAATAAGAAATAACTGTAACATCATCTTTTTTCTTTTGATTTGATTTTTCATCATACCAATAGATTTTTTACTTTCTTGATTTATAATGAATTTAGTGGTGGGATTTTTTAGGATCACTCTCGATGCTTTGAATATGCCCTAAATCATGTTTCGCATCCTTTCTGACAATCGCTCAGCTCATTTGCATCATTTTTTGACTGTTTTGACAAAATATTTCAAGATATAAAGTATAGTTCATTAATATATATAGGAATATAGATCAACCAATTGAAAAAAATATCATGAATTGAAACTCTAATTAAATTGTATTTAATATATGATATATGTTTATTGTACATGTGAAAATGACGGTATAAACAATGATAAAATTATTTTATACTCGTCAGTTGTATCAAATTTATTATGCAATCACATGTTGGATGGATAAACCATCTAAATAGAATTTTTAAGATGTAATTGAAACATCAACAACTTATATAAATATACCCTTTAACAGTGCTAAATAGTGATGTTGTTCTCAACGCCGTTAGGGGGTGTCCCCTTTATCAGCGTTAAAAAAGAAATGATAAAGTCCACCCTTTATCAGTACATTCAAAAGTGCTAAAAAGGGTGGCCCTTATTCACACTCAAAATAGCACTGATAAAGGATCACCATGCTGTAGTATGATGTTTTTATAACAACACACCAAACAAAAACCTATATCATATGTATGAAAAATATATCATTTAATTAAATAAATTTAAAATCATTAATAAAAAATAAAAACTATACATAATAAAAATAATGATATATATAATTACATTTAAAATTATCCACAACTATTTAAAAAAATTAGTTTTTCATATTTGGTTACCTGTGATCCCCTCTCAAAATATTCCTCTCATGGTATCCATTTCGGAAAAAATCACCACAAATTGTGATAAGTAATAAACTTATATAAGAAAAAAATATTATTTTAGTAATACTATAAATAAATAAATTAAAAATTAATATGAAAGAATACATTAATAAAATGTCAATTTTAAATGAAAATACACACGTGGAGTCATACTAGTCACATTGTGCATCATATTGAGGTGGGGTTTAATCATACATGTCATAAATGAGTTATGGACCATTTTTCTAAAGTATCAAAATAATATGAATGTGTTTTCCTGGTTTTAAAATTTTCACTAGTTCTTTTTACTAAAAATAATTTAAATTTTAAATAAAGTCACACTTGGAGTTCTACCGGTCACACCGTGCATCATATTGATGTATGACTGATTTATACATGTAAAAATTACTTATGGATCACTTTCTTAAAGTATAAAAACAATTTGAATGAATTTTATTGGTTTTTAGTATGTCACTTGTTTTTTTACTAAAAGGTCATTTCAAAAAAGAAACACTTATTTTGAGTCAAACCAATCACCACATTTGTCTGTTTGATGTGAGACTACTTAGTACATGTCACAAATGACTTATGAATTTCTTTCCTAAATTATAAAATCAATTAGAGTGTATTTTCTCAGTTTTCAGTGTGTGAAACACATTTTGAACTAAAATGTAAATTTTAAACTCATAATAGACGCTTTGAGTCATACTAGTCACACCTTGTTTAAGATTGAGGTTAAGTTGATTCCTACATGTCAGAAATGAATCATGGGTCATTTTCCTAAAGTATCAAAACAATCCAAATGAATATTCCTAGTTTTTAGTATGCCACTTGTTTCTTTTACTAAAATTAATTTCAATTTTAAATAAAAAGACGCACTATGAGTCATACCAGTCACACCGTGTGTCAAATTGAGGTGTGGTTGATTTCGTCCCATCAAAAATTAATTATGGATAATTTTTTTAAACTATAAAAACAATTAGAATGTGTTTGATTGGTTTTTAGTATGTCACTTGTTCTTTCTACTAAAATTAATGTAAATTTTAAATAAAAAAGACACACTTCGAGTTATACTAGTCACACCATATGCCATATTTTGGGGAGGTTGATTCCTACATATTAGAAAGGAATTATTAACAATTTTACATAGTATCAAAACAATACGAATTCATTTTCTCAGTTTTTAGTATGTTACTTTTTCCTTTTACTAAAATTAATATCAATTTTAAATAAATAGATACGCTTGGAATCATATCGGTCACACCGTGCATCATATTGAGGTTCGACTGACTTTTATATGTCGAAAATGACTTATGGATCATTTTACTAAAGTATCAAAATAATTAGAATGTGTTTTATCATTTTTTAGTATGTCACTCTTTGTTTTTACTAAAATTAATGTCAATTTTAATTAAAAAGAAAAACTGTGAGTTATAATGGTCACACCCTATGTTGTATTGAGGTGAGGATGATTTCTACATGTCAAAAAAGACTCAGGGGTAATTTTATTAAAGTATTAAAACAATATGCATGTGTTTTTTCAATTTTTAGTATGTCACTTTTTTATTTTACTAAAATTAATGTCAATTTTAAATAAAAAGACACACTTGGAGTCATACCGGTCACAATGTGCATCACATTAAGATGAGATTGATTCCTATATGTGGTAAATGACTTATATGATCATTTACTTTAAGTATCAAAACAATCAGAATGTGTTTTCTTGTTTTTCTGTGCGTCACTTGTTCTTTTTATTAAAATTAATGTCAATTTTGAATAAGAAGACACACTTCAAGTTTTATTGATCACACCATGCATTATATTGATGTGTGGTTTATTCTTACACATTTGAAATAACATATAAATCATTTTCCTAACGTATAAAAAAAATAAAAATGCGGGTTCTTGGTTTTCAGTATGTCACTTATTTTTTTTACTAAAATTAATATAATTTTTAAATAAATTGAAACACTTGGAATTATACTAGTCACAACATTCATAATATTGAGGTGAGAATGATTCCTACATGTATAAAATGAAATAGGGATCGTTTTACCGAAGTATAAAAACAATATGAATGTGTTTTCCCAGTTTTCATTATACCTCTTTTTTTTACTATTATTAATGTCAATTTTAAACAAAAAGACACACTTCGTGTTATACCGGTTACATACTGCATCATATTATGGTGTGGTTGATTCCTACATGTTATAAATTACATAAATAATTTTTATAAAGTATAAAAACCACCTGAATTCATTTTATCATTTTTTAGAATTTGACTTATTCTTTTTAATAAAATTAATGTTAATTTTTAAAAAAAATAGAAAACTTGGAATTATACCGGTCACACCGTGCATCAGATTGTGGTGAGAATAATTCCCGAATGACAAAAATGACTTATGAATCATTTTATAATAGTACCAAAACAATTATAATGAATTTTATTAGTTCTGAGAATGTCAGTTGTGTTTTTTATTAAAATGTCATTTGAAAATAGAAACACAGACTTTGAGTTATACTGTTCACATCGTGTGTCAGTTTGATGTGAGAATACATCCTAAATATAAAAACAGACTTATGAATCATTTTTCTAAATTATCAAGATAATAAGAGTGAATTTTATTTTTTTTATCAAGTGACATGTTTTGAACTAAAATGTAAATTTAAACCGATTACCGACACTTTGAGTCATATCGGTCAAACTGTGCATCATATTGATGTGATATCGATTCCTATTCATAAAAAACTTATGGATCATTGTACTAAAACATCAAAAAAATCTTAATGTGTTTGATTGTTTTTTAGTATATCACTTGTTTCTTTAAAAATATTAATGTCAATTTTAAATAAAAAGACACATTGAGAGTCATACTTGTCACACTGTGCATCAGATAGAGGTGTGGTTGATTCCTACACATCAAAAATGACTTGTGAATGAATTTTACTAAAGTTGAAAAAACAATATGATTGCATATACATGGTTTTCAGTATTTCATTTGTTCATTTTTCTAAAATTAATTTCAATTTTAAATAAAATGCACATTTGGTGTTATACTGGGGACAACATGCATCATATTGAGGTGTGGATGATTTCTACATGCCAAAAATGGCTTATGGATCATTGTTATAAAGTAAAAAAACAATATAAATATGTTTTCTTGGTTTTTAGTATGTAACTTGTTCATTTTTACTAAAATTAATGTTAATTTTAAATAAATAGACACATTTAGAATTATATCAGTCACACTATGCAATATATTGAGGTTAATTTGATTCTTACATGAAAAAAAATGACTTATTGGACATTTTCCTAAAGAAGAAAAACAATTTGAATGCATTTTCTCAGTTTTTAGTATGTCACTTTTCTTTTTTACTAAAATTAATTTCCATTTTATATAAAAAGACGCGCTTAGAGTCATTCCAATCACACAGTCCCATTTTCTTTCTTGGATTAACATCCAACACTACATATTTATTCGATGTTATTAGAAAAAAAACATTCCTAAACTCTTATTGTTTTTAATAATGAGAATGGTTTTTCATTTAAGAATACAACTCAATATGCAGTGTTGGTAGTTCGACAAAGAAAGACAAAGAAAAGTGTGGTAACATTGGCATAAAAGAGCATGTCATCTATTTTGTGTCTTGTTACAGATAGTTAAAAAAAATGAATTTCCAAAAAATCTATCAAAAAAATAAATAAGTATTAGATTAATTTTTTAAGGAAATGAACATTAAAATAACATATAAAATGATGACAAAATTAATTAAATAAGTAGTAGGAATAGAAATTATCATGATTTTTGTATACATTATCAACCCATTTCACTGTTTTAATTATCTCAGTTTCATCCTCAAAGTCTAATCTCTCACAAGCATGAGTAGCTTCAAAAAAACCCCCCAACTCAAACAAAATAATCCCACTATATAAATAAAAAAATTCTTATGTGAGTAGTACTAAAAAAAAATTTAAAATAATTATGGAACAATATATTAGTTGTATGGAAAATGATTTTACTATGAAAACATTAAGATTATCTCTATGATTGAGTAGAGGCAACATCATTTTTCTTCCTTCAAAGGTAGTGGAAGGAATTGGAAGGAATGTGATAAATGACAACATTAAAGGGGTGAAAAGGTTTTTAGGGAGAAAAATTTTGTGAATTTTTTTCTGCAGAAATTCATGAAATATGGATTTAAATAATCTAAAATAAATAAAATCTGAAAGGAATAATGAAAATTCAATAAAAATGTTATTATATAATTTTTTGGTAAAATAGAGAAAGTATATCATAACATAAACTTTAGATATTCCCAAAGGGTTTCCTTTGTTATATTCTATTCTTCTGTAGGATTTGTAACATCATCATGTTTTGAAGATGTTTTCTATATTAGTAGTGAAACATTTAATTTATATTATATTAATGTAGTAGATAATAGATAATATTATGAGGAAAAAAGTATATTAAAAAAAATTAACCTTCTCATTGATTTGACATTATTTTTTTAAAGGCAGTAGGAATTCAACTTTTCTTGATGGTTATATAAATTCTTCAAACATTTCTATATTTTCATTATTTCAATTGTAGCATCAAAATCTAATCTCGCAGAAGGTCATTTCATTATTATCTCTGTGAAAAATAACAAAATAATTATGAGATTGAAATGACGAGGAAAATATCTAAAAAAATTAGATAATAGGATTAGTAAATCAACTAAATAAAAATTAAAAAGTACCATATTTGTGATATATATGTAAATTATTCCATCATGTATGATTCCTATTCATTTATAAAAAAATCTATTTCATCTTATGAATAAGATTATTTTTGACAGTCATAGTAGTACCGGAAAAATATAAATACATAAAGGATTAATAAATATTTTAAATGAAATAGTTATTATCATTAAAAATACCACTTTGAGGATGCTAGTTTAATGATGGAATATGATCTCTCTCAAAAATTTACAAACATAATAACCACAATATTTTCCATTTGTTTATTTTAGACACTAATGAAACATTAAAAAGAATAATTAATTTTTTTTGATATGTTTTTGGATAGTGAAATATTATTATGTATAGCTTGATACTTTTCTACTTGTAGAACTTGTCAGGTTCCTTGTGTGCTTGGGCTGTCATCATTCCATGATTTTCATGATATTTATAATCCTCTGTATCATAAGATATTTCTCATAAAAACATAATATAAAATATATAACTTGAATATTAGTTCTAAAACGTTGGATGTAGTGTATTAAAAATTGAAAAATGCCACCACGTGTGGTTTGTTTGTTGGGTATCCATGCAATGAATCCAGAAAATAAATCTTTGGAGTATCCAAATTTTCCTTAATGAGAATCCATTGTTTCCTAAAAACCAAAAAAGGAAAAATTAATGAAATAAATGAAAATAAATTTAATATGATTAAATTTTATAGTTTTACCCTAGAAGTGTTGGTATTAAGAAGATTCTGTCATTTGTATGTTTGTTTTCAAACGAGTTGGCCAGTTTTTCCACTATTTCATTCATTTTTTGAATCTATTTCTTTTTGTTCTAAAGAAGTGATGTGAGGACTAATGATTCCAAATTTATGTTCATTGGGTAATACCATCAATTTGTGTAAATATATATGTATGAAAAAAACATGAATTGTATTTAGTCATAATTAACATAGTATAACATCTTTTGAAAAAACAAATCACGAAAACACACCTCATGTATACATTTACAAGTGTGCCTCCGAGCCATTCATGGTAGAGGATATCATTTAAATTATCAAGATAAATGTATTCTATAACATCCTTTCCATACATTTTTTCTTAAAAATCATTTATGTGATTACTAAAAATTTGTAACTTTGTATCCACATGAACATTCAATGTTATTAAATGCAGATATCGAATGGGTGGGGTAAATGTGATTTTATAAGATCTTTTTGATTGATTGGTTGATACTTTAAATGGATTTGATTCAACCTTTCATTTAACCCCTTCCTTTTTCCCATCTATAATAAAATTCATCAGTTTAGACCTTTTTTCATTAATTGTTAAAGGTTTAGAATGATAAATAAATTAGAAATGAATACCTCTTTATCAACACATTTTTTTACAAGATTTGATGGTCTTTCTAGTAATGTTTCAATAGATTGGTCTAATATACAAATATCTATGTCATCAAATGGAACAGGTATCTCAGTTCTGGTATTATAATCTATGGTAATCCCCACTCTCACATGACCTATTGGAAGTGGTATATTTTGTAGAATTTCTTCTTGGATATTGAACATGATATCCCTCACTACAAGGTGATGGTTAGGTATTGATATATATAAATCATAGTCATTTTTACCCTTTATAATATCAGTAAAAGAAAGGTATCAGTGTATTAGGGATTCACATTTCACAAAAACAATTATGAAAATATTTTTTACCTCATATAATACATCTCTCTGAGGATAATAAATTTCCTCAAAGATGGTGGGGGTGTGGGAGTGGGATAGATCATCTGGAAATGGTTTATCTTGAGTAGTTTATTGTCTTTTCTTCCCCCATAACATTTTCTAGATACCTCATACTTCCAATGAAATTTTTCTTCAAGGGAATACAATATTTATTTCATATATTTCATTTCATTATCTTTATCATCATATTGTTTTTTTCTCAAAATATGTTCGGGGTGTCACTGCAAACACCACACCTCTGATGCGACCATACTATTTTGGTCATTTCAAGTCCATCAATAATAGGTGCTCATCGAGTATAGGTGTTGATGATTTCTATGTATAAGTGATACAAAAAATATCATAAAATAAGTAATCATTGTTATGTAATAGCTATTTAAAGAAAAAAATTATTTTGTTATAAATGCACATGTTTTCCACACTTTTTGTGTGTTTTCATTTATTAGTATTCCATATTTATTTACACATGCCTCCTTTCCTAACACATGACTTCGGATTCATCAATTTTCATATAAATAGAGAAACATATTTTTTTGTTGTTTCATGTCACATAAAAATATTATGGTATATTTAAAACACATACCAATTTTGTTTCAGGTGAAGCATACCCCACCCTTGATTTACAGTTGGGGTACGTTGGTTTTGATTCCTATTCCATATTTTTAGCACTTAGTTTCTATTTTATAAATAAAAATTCCCAATCAATGTGATGAATACAAGTATAGTCAAATATTTTTTTACCATCCACAATGTACCTGAATGAAATCTCCCCACGATGGCTAGTAAACCCATCCCATTCTTTTTGGCTTATTAGGTGTGCATACATAAGCAGTGGGTGTAAGTTTATTTTACCTTCATCATCTTTACAACAAAATCTTGTTAGAATTGTGTGAAAGCATCTATGAATCCTTATAGAAAGAATTATTACATATTTCTTATGGGTGTTATATACTATAAATTTACTCTGTAAAGGATGATGAAGAGTAATTCAATGTTTTTTATTTTATTTTTCTATAAAATAAATAATGTATATCATAATATTACCGTAATCTCTTCTCAAATGAGTGTTTTAAGCATAGAAAAAACATGGTACCAAAAATCTACATAAATCGACATACGCTGTCGAGTGATTATCCCAATGTAACTACTAAAAATGGACTTATTGGGGTTAACATACTGGACCCCCACATTCCATCCAGAATCAAATTTGATGCATTTTTTATGCCTTAATATATTTTTCTAACATCACCACACTACGATGCTCTTATTTTTTCCACATCATTGGTTCTTTGTCGCCTACCATTTCCTCATATTCAACATCATCAATATTTTTTTTCCTCATGATTGGTAGCATTAGAATGTGTATAAGGTATTTGTACCTATTCAATAGGAGAAAAAACATGTTGCGAAACCTGTTGTTTCTCACGATTGGGAGGACCAGCAAATGCTGAAAGTCATTGTCCCTCTACACTGGGAACAACTGTAGGTTTAGGAACCTATTGTTCCTCAGGATTGGGAGCACAATCATATATATAAGTCATTATCTTCCAAATTGGCTTAACATTTAATTTATATTACATAAATTCAGTAGCTAATATATATTAACATAAGTTAACATAATGTATATTACAAAAAATATACAACCTTATTATTGAACTCTCTCTTTTTTAATGGTTGAAGAGATTTGACCCCTCTATCTAGTATCCAAATCCCTTCATTGTGGTCTCCCCTAACATAAAAAACCCTATATTCATTGGGAATGCTGTAAAATGATTGTGACATCCTAATGAAAGCGTCATCATCAATTATATTTTTATCTCACCATTCAGTGGTTTTGGTCGATAATAGAATAATTGAACACTTTCAGTTTGAGGGATCAAGAAAATAAAATAGTTCTACTACCTATGATTCTATTATAAATGGATTATTTTTGTACCCTTCATTACTAAAATACACTTTCACAATTCCTCATTCATTTATTTTAACAGAACTCCTATTATCAACCCAATTTCATTGATAAATCAGGACTTCTAGTGTTGTATAATCCAAGTATCATATTTTTTTGATGATTCCAAAGTATGAAATATTAATAAAACATGGATTTCTATCCTTAGTATCAGAATCATACATTAATTTAACCATAAGTGTAACTCCAATATTTTTCATGGTACTTACTTTATCATTTTTATTTGTATAGAATGTATAACCATTGTAAAATAATACATACACACTTGGTCCTCCATCTAGCCATCAAAGTCATTCTGAAATTGATTCTGGATTTTCATCCGAATCCTTAAAAATATGGTCTCTAAACTATCATATAAACTATTGATTATGTCAATTTGATATCCATCTTTCAACCCTTTATGGATAAAGATACCTATGAATTTATTTGCGGGTTTCGACATATGGGGAAACCTGGATAAAGGTTATGAAAAACGTAGATGCGGTTCTACTTCTGATCTATAATATTGATTGTGACTGGGGATGTAGACATTCCCAAGTAAAGACGAGCTACTTGGGCTCTACTCGATAGATAATTGAGCTCAGCTCAGTTTATTTAGAGTTGAGCTCGAGCTCGAGCTACTCAAGTACTAACTGGAGTCATGTTCAGTATTATAACAACATAATTGAGTAGATCATGAGACTAATCTAGCATTTAATTTTTTAATATATTTATTTCTCATTCTATATATATGTATTTAATTTCATGATTGCGCATTCTATCTCATGTAAAAATTTGAGTTCGAGCTCAAATTTGAGTTATATTTTTTTATTAAAATTCTGAAAAAGTGTCTTAATCGAACCAAGTCGAGCCTAATCGAGTGCTTGTTCGAGCCTGAATCGAGCTCACGTGTGAGCTGAAGCTGGGAAATTAATGCTTGGTAAAACACCGAGCTGATATCAATGACCGAGAATAGGTATCGAGATCAACCTCGAGTACTAATATACTCGAATCAGCTTGACTCGATTATACCCCTAACTGTGAAAACATGTTTTCCAAAAATTACATTACCCATAAACCACCCAGTGTGATGATATTTTAGTAGATCAATGCTTTCCACACTAGATAGGAAGTTGGTATAAAATTCAATGGTTTCCTCAACAATATATCACTCCACAATACAACCCTATGGATGACTTTGATTTTTGACATACCCTTTCAATATCATCATATACCATTCAATGGGGTACATCAATCTATAATGTACAAGACCACATAATCGAATCTATATCACCAAGTTAACCATCAAGTAAATAATCATATTAAAAAATTATTGTGGGAAGAACATTTACAATTCACATAATATATAAGCAATATACTTTTCTATAGTTTTAAATTTTTCTAGGTTTATAACTCAGCTGCATATTGATTTGAAAAAGAAACGATTCATGGTTATTATATGATGAAACTTCTTGGAAACAATGCAACATAAAGCTACATGAATGAGTTCTTGAATCAAAACATGTCAATAATATGATTTATGAACCATTAACTTTAAATAAATCATTTAAAGGATATTATTGATATTTGATGAATATATCTATGTAACCCTTACATCATTAAGGAAGTTAAAAAATTGATATATCTTCTTCCTATAAAGAGTGTAAGAAGTTAGAGGAAGAAATTTTTTTTTTCACCCTTCACTGGTGCCAACTCTTTCCATGTTACCATGTCAATCATGTCCAATCTACCCTTAATTCTATCCTTTGTTTTTATAGGTGCAGTTAGTAACATTCTAATTACACAATCACATACATTTTTTTTCAACATGCATTACATCTATAAAATTTATGACATATAGAAAATTTCAGTAGGGTAAATCTAAAAAAACTGATATCTTTCTCCATCCAGTTTTTTTAGGTTTTGGAAAAAGGTTTACCAAAAAAAGTTTCCACATATTTTACATTATCAAGAAATATATCATCTATTAGTGGATATAGTGATGTATGTTATTTTGAACTTCCATCGGATGATTTCATCCAAGATCGGTACTTATGTTTTCAGGGCAGAAATATGTGCTATCCTAGAAATAAAATATTCTAAAAATATTTTAAATTTATTTAATATGTAACTTGTTTTCAAATAGGACACCCTTAAGTTTTTTTAATTCTATATCCAAAAAAATTCCCATGTGTATGAAATTCATTTATTGTCCCATAAAACATGGATCTCAATGTGAAATCTTTATTTCTGTAAGAATCATACAACGTAACACCTGAATCCCATAATAATTTTAGATCTTCAATCAATGGATTCAAATAAAAATCAATATCATTACCCTGTTGTTTTGGTTTTGAAATTAGAATAGATAACATAATTTATTTTTATTTCATGCATAACCACGGTGGAAAGTTATAATTTAGCAATATAACTGACCATTTACTATGAGTTATTCTTTGAAAACCAAAAGGCTTCACTCCATCTATATATAACACAAGATGAAGGTTTCTCTACTTGTTTCCAAATATAGGATACTCATGATAAATTATCTTCCACTAAGAAGAGTCTATCGGAGGATAAAGTTTCCCATATTTATTTCCTATATATTCATGACACGTTAATTTCCCTTCATTCTCCTCACTTCCATATAAGATCCCATACCTTCGAATGATTGTAATTTACCATAAAAATTTTTTATGACCCGATTCTACATTCTTTTATCCAGAAAAACCACACTCTAGGAATTATTAAAGTGTTTTTTAGTCCTTGAGAAACAATAAATAGTAATTTAGACATGCATGTATGCTTTAAAAATTATAACCATTGAGCGATGATTTTTTTAGAGTCATATGTTTTTCTAAGGAGATCATTATATTCTGGGAGGATATCAATCAAGAGAGAAAGTAGTTTAGTAAAGTTGGAGTCACCCCATCTGTTGCCTACTTTCAAATTATACAACTTAATAATGACCAACAATGTTGTATATTTAGTGCAACCAGTATACAATGACACATTTTCACAAAACATTAACTTATCAACATTTTTTGGACAATCACAAAGTTCATCTTAAATATTCATGATCATTTCCTCAATAAAATCTTCATCATCATTTACACATGTAATCACATTCTAGATACAGTCTTCTTCATTGTCCATACTTGTAATCATATCATATGATATATAAAACACAGTGTTATCCCTGTCACTGGCTACATTCTCTTTTCCCTACTCTATATTCCATAATATATAAATTTTATGAATTATATGGTAGATAAAGTTTTCTTATAACTCTAATGATCTAATTAGTCTTGAATAACAATAGTCTAAACATAAACAAAGGATTTGAGAAGGGTTGTATGCATGATCTTTTGTACAATTGATTAACTTTTTCCCCCATACTTATACTATTTTCTCATATTATTGGAATCTATCCATTATCTATTCATATCTATACTATTTTATTCGGTAATATTAATATTAAACAAAATAAATACATAACATTTGTTCAATTGTAGATGGATCTCATGAATTTATTGAAATAAAATGGAATGATTGAAAAACGTTTTATCATCCCACATGATCAAAAAACAAAAACATATTGAAGGAAATTTATAAATATAATGGATTAGATTTACCTTTTAAAAACAAATTTTCACTTTATATTTTTAATGATTAAATCCATTTTTGTATGAGTATAAATAAAGTATAAAATCACATTTACATTATAAAAAACCAATGAAATAAAACTATTGAAAGTAATAATGTAAAAATGTGTATTATTTTAAAACCCTTTTTATAATATAATATATGGCTATTGAATTTAACAATGGTTTAAAAAATAAAAAAAGAAATTATTACATTTTTTAAAATATTTTCAATACTAACATTGAATTTATGAAAGTATAAAAGTGTTAAACTATTGATAAATTGAAAAAATTATACAGGTATACAAGTAAAAATTAAATATATATATATATATATATATTATTAGTATATAAAATTATATACATTTACAGAAGTATAAAATTATATATAACGTATAAAAGAATTTATATTTTAATGAAATATATATAATTTATAAATGCATATAAATTTATAAAATTATATAAATGTGCATTTATGTTATAAGTAAATACATTATTTATAAAAGTATATAGATTAAAAAAATTTATAAATTTATATAATTATAATATATAACAGTAAAATTTATGATAGTATAAAAGTATAAAATTATTCTATTTTAGTCCATTAACATCCTCAACATATCATAAGGTCCAATCTGACCTATTTATCCACTACTGGGGTCCATGAATTGAGGGTTATAAATAAATTACCAAGTGAAATACCAAACCATGCATGACATGGTAGGTGGTGATCATGAACCCACTCTCACCCAACCTCCTCAGTCCCAATGACCAACATATTATCGTTTCTACAATAACAACCCAAATAAAAAATTGGATTTCAAGAACCTAGGATCTTATTTAGGAAATAAACATGGATCTAATACATTTTATAAAAAATTAGATTAGGCTTCCACCAGAACTGGAAACCCGACTCAACTATACACTATGCCTGAAAGTTATCCTTGATCTATACAGGCTGGAAACTAGTACCCAAGCATCATGGAACACTCTTAGGAAAGGGTTTTCCCAAAAAATCTATATAAAAATAATTATCCAACTTGAGTAAGAAAAAAAATCAAATAACCACATTTCTATAATAATAAATAGAACATAAATGGATAGATATAAATCCATATAAATGGAAATGAATGAAAACTAGGTCTAAGACTGAAAAAATAAATATTACTGGTTTTTTACATTGAATGGTATATGTTGGGTGTGTGAAAAAAATACCCAGTATGATTTTACCTATGATTTTGTGTAATTCCATTTGAAAAAAAAATTCATTTGAGAAAGTTTAAAATAAAATAAAAATAATATTTTCATACATTTATACATAAGAAGAAATCAAAATCACATTTTTGGATTCTTTAAAAAACTTTTATTCCACTATTTTTTTGAATGAAAAAAATCACTTGAAAATGATTATTTATAAGTCACACACAATGCATAAAATAAATCCATTTCAATTTCAAACATTCTTCTGAAAACATTTCAAAAATCATTTTTAAACACAATATTTACTATATAAATAAAACATGAAGTGAAATGAAACACATAATCAATGAATCAAATGAAATAATTAAAGGGAATCAACTCAGGTTTCATACACACATGCCAAGATAACTTGGTATAACACCCATGGTGAATCCAATTAAATATAAATAGCTACAAATAGAGTTCAATCAAACCATAACCATTTTGGACCTCCAAGAACCAACCCAAATCTCCCATGATATGCCCATAAAACCAAGATCCCAAATTATAGGCTCCAAAATTGAAATCCATAAGAAATACAGTTTCCAATGACTTATGGGCACCACCTAAAGAAACAAATCTCCTAGGAACCCATATAGATTCACACAAAACACAAAATAGGTCAAATAAATATTAAATGATCTCATCAACCCCCAATCCACTAAAGAGTGAATAAAAAAAAATTAAAGGATCACTTTTAGAACAAAAGATTAACCAACTTCAACACCACACAACTAGATTCTTCCAATACACATACTACAAACCTAGATCATCACAAATAGTTGGTTGAAAAATAATGAAGAAACCCTAAACTGAAGAGAATCACCCTAAGGATTACCTCTAAAGATAAACCTTCAATCATTTTTTGCAACCTTTATTGGAGGGAAAATTAAACTACATAAAACATGAACTTAACTAGTTCATGTATCACACATAAACTCTAATAGTCCTACCCTAACCAAGGGAAAAATAAAAAAAAATCATCAAAGCATGAAACACCATCACACATCCCAAAAAATTATTTTTACTTAAAAACCATGATCCATATTAATGGATTCAAAATACATTTTACACAAAAGGACACACTTGAAATTAAATTTAATATAAATTCCTATGTGCATTTAAAATTGAGTTACATCACTTAAAACATTATTACACATTCAATTTCCAATTATGTGATTTTTTTAAAAAAAAATCACTTTATACGATCACAAACACTTTTAAAAACACCACAGCCCCTTAATGCATTTTATTCATTTACAAAACCAACCAAAAATCACATAAAAAAATATTTTTAAAACATTTTCTCAAACAACATCTTAAAAATGATATAATTTTATATTATTGAAAATACCCCACCCCTCTGTTTTAAAAACCCACCAAACACTTGTTTAAAAAATAACATTCTATAAAAATCTATTTTTCCATCTTAAAAAAATTTCATAAAATACACACAAAGAATGATACAAAAAAATTATAATAAATAATTAATCTGAAATCCCCAACATATAATAAGGTCAAATTTGATCTATTTATGCACTATCGGGGTCCAATAATAAGGAGGTCGAGATAAAAAAACAATCGGAATGTTGAACCCTTCTTGACTTAGTTGTATGGTTTGATGGGCCGTGGTGGGTCATTTAACAATTACCAAAATATTTTCTAAATGAGAATCTTGTCACTACCTAATTTATCAGGCTGTGAAAACCAACCTCACACCACTGTCATCCTTCTATTTTCATCCCAAAATCTAATAATTAGCCCCAAGTTAACACACCATGCAATTGAGGATCAACAAATTATCAATAGTAATCAACATGAAATCTCCAAATCAATATTAAACACATAACTTATATTTGGAATTAGAGAAATGATGATGATGAGAGTAGTGTTCAAGTAGAATTATTTCCCGATAGTACTGGGGTTCGGTGAGAGTGGTGACAGTGGGAGTCGAGTTCGGAAAGAGAGGCAGAGTGGCGATAGTGGGGTTAGACAAGAGAGGCAACACACCGATAGTGGGGTTTAGTGATAGTTGTAAAGGTAGTCAGAATAGGGTTCAGGGAGAGTGGTGGCATGATGTTAATGCAATTCGTCGAGAGTAGCAGAGCAGCGCCAGTGGGGTTCAGTGAGAGTGGCAGTGAGAAAATAGTTGCATTCTACAATAGCTTGATGGTGTACGAGAGGAGACATCTAGGTAGAGTTCTTTTAAAAGAAGGGATACGACTTTTATCATCACTTTTCAAAAAGCACTCACAAAGATACCTCTTTATCAGCGCAAAAAAAGCACTGATAAAACATGTGTTTATCAGTGATAAAAAAGAACTGATAAATATATAATGTTAATAATTTTTTTTATTTGTTATAGATATTTATAAATGTATAATATATATATATATAGTTATATATATAATTAATATATTTATAAATATTTGTATATATTTACATAATTATATATATTTATAAAATTAAAAATATAATAAATATATTCATTGTAATTTTATAATTGGAAGTAAATAATTATATATTTATAGTTATAATTATAAATAAATAAATTTTGTTTGAAATAATTATAAATTTATAATAAATATATTTGTTATATTTATAATTTTATAATTATATATAATAAATATTTTAATTATATATATTATAAAATTATAAATATAACGAATATATTTATTATATTTATAAATTTATAATCATATATAATAAATATATTTATTATAATGTTATAATTATTTAAATAAATATATATATAAATATATATTAATTTATAATTATAATTATAGATATTTGTATATATTTATAAATATTTGTATGTATTTATTAATATATTTATATAATTATATATATATTTAAAATTATAAATATAATAAATATATTTATTATAGTTTTATAATTATTTAAATACATTTATTAATAATTATAATTATAAAAAAATATATTTATAAATTATTATATATAATTATATATATATATATATATTTGAATATATATTTATAAAATTTTAATAAATGTATTTATATGGAATTTTATAATTATTTAAAAATATATATATATATAATTATAATTATAAATAAATATTTTTTAAAAGTATTTATATATAATAAAAAGTTTATAATTATATATATAATAAAAAGTTTATAAATATATTTATTATTATTAAATACTTATTTATGTGAACATAATAAGTTCATGGGTATAACATGAATGAATCATACCTAGTAAAGTATAGATCATAAAAAATGATTCAGCCCATATATGGAAAACATGAATAATAATGGTGCCAATGTATAAATGAACATCCATGATAAATACATAACATATGCATGTGTCATAATAATATTGGAAATCGTAACATTTGGAATATAGCAACACACAATCATGTCCACAAATAAACTTATGACCATATAATTCCAATTATACCCACAAATAAATATATGAACATAAATAATGGAAATCAGGTCCATGAATATCATCATTATCTCATGAGGTATATATATATATAGATCAAATTTATCAGAGACATAAATTTAATTATATATATATATTTATAATTAAAATTGTAAATAAATATATTTAAATAGTATTAATATATATTTATAATATATAATTATAAATATATTAAATATGTTTATTATTTTTAAAATTTTGCTATAATTTTATAATTATTAAATATATATATATATAATCATATAAATAAATTTTAAAACATTATATATATATTTGATTTATTAAAAAAATATTATTATATCATATTTATATTAATTATAAACACACATTATTTAATTAGTGTATATAAATAAAAATTATTTTGGAATAAAAATATAAAAATATTATATTTATTAATATTATTTCTTATCAAAAAATTTAATGAGATCGAAGAATAGCATTGATAAATCTATCAATTATCAGCACTAAAAAACACTGGTAAAGAATACACGTTTATCAGTGCATTTTTTAGCACTAATAAAAGTGACCTTTATCGGTGTTGTTAGTTAGTGTTTATAAAGGTGAGACTTTTGTCATCGCTTTATGTTTAGCATTTATAAAAGTAGTTTCTTCCCTTACATCGATTTGTTGTAGTGAATTTATTTAATCATTATGTTAAATTAAATATATCTAAATAATTACATAATGAAAATTTATAATTTAACATTCCCCATTAGGATTACAATAGTTAATTAGTATAAATGTTAAAATTCAACATGTGATTCAAATTAAAAATAAAGTATATTATAATCCAAAATATGAAACATCAATACTCAGATACATTATCGGATTGGGACATTATTTAGTCATGTGTAAATGATCATACAAACTAAATGGATAAAGAATTAAATAATCATAATAAATTAGATCTAAAATTTTAATAACTATCCAAACACCAAAAAATGAATTAAGAGATATAATGTTCAAAATGATGTCATTGCAAAATAATATCAATAAAAAATAAAAATTCAAGGTTTAAACTCTCACTTACTTAATATATAAAAATACTTAACCAAACCCATATGGATAACATGAATATGAAATACTTAATGGTTAAGAGAATCATCCACTGTATTCTTCCAAACGAAGATGCTACTCCACTTTAAGATTTCACATACTCTGATATTGGTATTACAACTTGTCACCTGATTATAGAAGATCCTATGTTGGAGATCTCTCCTTCCGAGTTTATGAAAACTTCCAAGATGCTCAATCTTACAATGGTTGCTAGGATTGGTTAACATCGACCTTTAAAACATAAATTTTATCAATAAGTCAAATCAAAGTGGGGATTTTATTTTTGTGTAGTTGTTGGTCTTCTGGACACTCAACCCCTGATCATTTAACTCTCGAATAAAGATGATTTTTCATTCTCTAGGTCTTGAGTTTCTCAAGTGTATCGCTTTCTTCGATTCATTTTTATCAGATGGTCAATTGATATTTCTTTACTCAAGGATCCCCCATTTTCTACAGTATAGGTATGATTTCATCAAATTCTGTTACCATTCCAGAATCATCAGATGTTGGAGCTTCTAGGTAACTCTTTGGGGAATTTTTTGTGTTCTCATTATTTAACTCATGTTCAAACACCTAGCTGTTTCTCATGTCTATATCTAATGAGACATCTCAAATCGTCTCCCTAATTTCACCTTCATTATGATATCTATGGACTTACTCTTTAGATAGCCTATAGTATATGAAGCTGGTATTGGTCAGTCCAATTTTTTTCGTAACTATCATCTAACATATAATTTTTCCTTGAAGATCCAAATCTGGTGGACCTCAAGGTGAGGAGCCTGGTTGGGTGATGATGATTCATTTTTAAATTTGGATTTCAAATTAAAATTGTGTTTTATTTTTTTCATTAATGATTCATTGTTTGATTATTATGCATATCATTTTATCTTGTAGGATTCTATTTTTGGGATTCTGTTTGGGTTTACAGTGTTTCCAGGCCACCGTTTTTGCTTTGGGAATTGGAGGTGGCCGGACTTCCCTAGTTTTCTCCCGCCTTCTTTCCTCTTGTACTCCTAACCATTGATGAGGTGTGATCTGATAGTTCTAATTTTGTGTGTTTGTGCTTTCTAATTCTCAGTGATCCACTTAGAATGAAAGCAGCTCATTACTTACCTTCTATGTGTCCCAATTTTAGCACGATTATTTACACCATCCTGATCATCATGATCCTTCGGTGCTCCCTTGACCATCAACACATCCACCTCTCATGGTAGGCTTGTTAGTCCATCCCCTCACCTATTCATCGTTTATATTGTGCCTTTATTACAAGACACATACATTGATTATTTTAGAGTGGTTCTTCATCTTTCTTTGGTATTCATTATTCAGAGAAAAAAAAGCATTAGAGAGAGAGTGCTGGTGCTCCTCATCGGTGGTACTGTAATCCCATATTCCGGTGATTCCCCCTAGTGGAGAGATCACCTTCCACAGTCCTTGTTCGAATATGATTCCTTCAAGACGTATAAGGCTTGACAACCCTGTTGATGTTATCTAGTAACCACATATCAGGTTCTTGGTGTAGGCCTGAGCTTGTAAGGCTATTTTTGTTTTATTGTTATGGCTCCATATTGTATTTGTTTTCTTTCTTTAACAGTATGATTTTTGGGTTTATGTGAAAGAATCCATTCTATTTGGATGTGTATTTACCATATTCGGTTTGGGTCCACTACATTTTCTAGAGTGGTAAGGACATCATGCATGTATATTTTATGCGGTCCATGTGCATTGTCTATCAGCTTAACTTTCTCTTTTGTATTCTTTTTTGCTTCACTTACTTATCGTTAGCTTTACTTTCTCTTTTGTTTCCTTGTTTTCTTAATGTGGAGTAGGACCAAACTGGTCAGAACCACATAAATCCCTGTGTTAATCTTTACATTACAAAAATTTTATTTTTTATTTAGCGCATTGTTATTTCAGAATTTCTTATTTCTTCGTTCTTATTCTTTCATTCTTTCAGAATCATCAAACTGATTCCATAATTTTCTTCTATTATCATTGGGATGCCTTCATTGGATCCATTCTGATCTTAAAAATTGTTATCAGAGCCTGTAATCGGTTTAACCATGTCGCCATTTAAATTTGTAGTAGAAAATTTTGAATGGGAGAATGATTTTAGTATGTGGAGAGTTATGATACATGCACTATTAGTCCACAGCATGTTAGAAACTTCTTTTATTGGCCCTATGAAACCCATAGTGATTGTGTCTTCCGATGACAATCTACAACCACTTATGTTGATTTCTACATTAATATTTTGAAAATGTATCATTGTACACTTCTATTAAATTTTGGAGACAATGTCTTACATGAAGTCTCCCATGAAATTAATATTAAATCCATTTGGCTTAAACATGAACATTTATATATGGCCAAAAAATTTCATGGATGTTTATATAAAAAAATGTTGTTGTATAATTTCAAAATGACAACTGAATCCTCTATTTTTGTTCATATTGATTATTTAAATAAAGTCCTTTTGGATTTAGAAAATATTGATATTGAAGTTATGTATGAATATTAGTATTTAATTTTCTAACCTACCATGGGAATTATTTTAATCCATTAAAGGATTCTATGATGTATGGTAGGGATTCAATTAACATTGAAGAGGTGAAGTCTGTTGTGCTGTCTCTTGATCTTCAAAAACATAGTTTGAAGGAAGAACTCAGTGGTGTTAATAGTCATCCTCAGTTAATGTATGTCAGGGTTCAAATGAAAAATAGAAGTAAGGATCGAAAAAATAAGAACTAGTGTAATAACTTCCAGTGCTTTGAGAGGGTAAAAACCATCCATATTAAAATTTATTGTCATGGTATTAAAAATAAAGAGAGTATTGCCTAGTCTCATGTTCTATGCCTCAGGTTTTCCATTTCATATGTTATTTGATTCTTGCATATCCTCTCTTAGATAGTATTAGGAATAGAGTCTAGGGAGTCTCTCTTCTATGATCCTAGGACTGAAATTTCTAATGTTTGTTTTGGAATTCAGTTAGAAGAGAGGGAATGATAGGTCTGGTCTAAGCCATTCAGACTTAGGAGGAGATTCTTCTATAGTAAGATTCCTATTTTCAAGTTACTGTATGTTTCTACTTCTTTTAATGCTACATTATTTTGAGATTTTGTTCTGCTGAGTTTTCATGTTCACTATATTTTACCTCCAAGGATGTCAGGGAAAGGTATTGGAATTATCGGGAGGCCCTCAACCTTTTATGGAGACTCAGGTATTTTTGGTAAGCTTTGGTTTAATTTTATTTTCTTGTTTTACAATTTTTTATCATGATTAGCCTGTATGATTTCAGTAGATGGATAGTTGGGTAGAAAATCCACCACTCCCAGCACATGCTAAGTGATATTCATTCTCGATGAATATTTTGCATACTTTGGTATTTATGGTTTAGAAATATACCCAAACTATTGATATTATATAGATAGATGGGTTGCAAGAACACCAACCGAATGTTATTCCATTTATTTTGAAAATTTTTAGATTTATTAAATTTGGTTTTAAAATTAAAATAACATTTTTTTAAGAAAAATTCATAGTTTTATTATTATGAATATTATTTAATCTTGTGAGATTATGTTTTTGGTGTTATGTTTTGAATATAGTGTTTCTAGGCCACTATTTATGCTTTGGGCTTTGGGGGTGGGCTGGTTTCACTAGCTTGATCATACCTCCTTTCCTCTTATGATTCTGACCATTAATGAGGTGTAATCCAATAGGTATAATTTTGGGTGTCTGTGTTTTCTCATTATTAGTGAAATATATATGATGTCTCTTATTAATTCCTTGCTTACTGTGTGGCTCAGTTTTAGTGTGATCGGTTTCACCAACTAGATATTCACGATCCTTAAGCGCTCCCTCAACCATCCACACATTTGCCTCACATGATAGGCATGTCAGTCCATTGTATCACCTCTACATCATCTCCACTTCACATTTATTATTGGATGTGTCCTTTGATAAAGTTAGAGTGGTTCTTCATCTTCTTTCAACATTATTCAGTCAAAGAAAAAAAATCTTGAGATAGAGGATTTCTATTACTCTTTATCAATGGTCTTGTATTCCCCTATTATGATGATTCCCTTTTATAGAGAGATCACCTCTCAATAGAATTGTTCGGTCGTGAAACCTTCAAGAAGTACTATCCTTAGTAGCTACGTTGATATTCTCCAGAAACCTATTCTCATGTTCTTAGTGTAGGCTTGTGATAGTATGGATGTATTTATTTTTATATTATGGATATATGTTGTATTTATTTTCATTATTTCACAATCTGAGTATTGGGGTTGCGTTAGTGAGTTTGTCTTGTTCGGAGTTTTATGCTACCATCTTCATCTCATGTTCAATGCAAGTACTGGAGTGGAAAGGACCTAATGCACAAATATTTTCTATGACCCATGTTCATTGTCACTCAACTTTAGTTTCTCTATTACATTTTTTTCTTGTTTTTCATTATAATAAATTTTGTGGTGGTGTTATTTCCATAGAGTAGGACCAAACTAGTCTTAACCACATAAATCCCAATGTTAATATTTACTTTCCTACAATTTTATTTTATGTTTCCCCCATTCTTGTTTCTATCTTTCTTCTATATTCATTATTATTATTTTATTTCTTTTGGTATCATCAAACATATTCCTTACTTTTCTTTTTTTATTATCAGGCTTCCTTCATTAGATCTATTATGATCTTAGAATTCCACATTTCGAGGCTTGTGGTGTAGAAACCAATGCTAATGGTGTAAAAAACTACCCCAGAAAGCCATCCTACCCAACACCCTACCCTATTCACCACAAGTCCTAAAGGGTGTTCCCAATCCCCATGAGCTAGAAATAATCTCTTGGGCTTCACAAGAATTTCCTTTCTAAATAATTTCACTAAAATCATAGTTAAATGATAACAAAAGATATAAATTATATAAACAAAATAATTAAATATGAAAAAAGGATACATGGAAATAAACTAAATAAAATAAACAACTACATGCAAGAAGTAATGGAAAACTAGCCGACTCAAACTGAATCCCAAAAAATCTCCACCCAACTCTCCCCCATGTTGACCATGAAAAATAAAATGGGATCCAACTAAGAACCTAGAATGATAAATTTGTGATATAAAAATCCCAGTAGGTCACCACATCATTCCAAAACGATGCAATAGGTTTCCTAAAGAAATTCATCAATGATATTTTGTAAATAAATCTATAAATTAGGATTTACATAGATAATCATCTCAAGGAAAAACGAATCAAATCTATTGACAACTTCCAAAACATTTTCCCTTTATTTTCATAAACAAAACACTTGCATTTGAAAACAATGCTTTGTGCCTAAGCCTTATCAAAAACCACACAAAACATTATAATTTATAAAAAAACAACCCACTTTCTTTATTTAAAATAAACAATCACATAAAAAATTTCCAAAAAGACTCAAATAAACACCCAAGGACACTTAGACACAACATGATGAAATATCCAACAAGGCATGGAATAGGAGGACATAATCATCCATATATACTCAATAAACCAAATGGGTATAACATATCTCAATACATAATGTCAAATATGTAACTGAAAAAATAAATTAAGAAAATAGAAATAACATTATAGAAGTAAACATCTCAAGGGATCCGAAACACCATGCACAACTATGTGAGAGCTTCTCAGGCAACCAAGTGCAATGGAAGTCTGATTAGGGTGTGAGTAGAACTCAGTAGGCCACCACCAAAGACATCTATAAAAAATATTAGTTAGTACAATAGTGTATGAAAATAAATAGGGGAATAAAATAAACAGTATAAAAAAAGGATACACGCCAATGAAATAAAAGCTCATCTTGTACCTACTAGCCCAATGTTTCTAAGGTGACACATGGGCCACAAAACATGTAACAATATAAAACATTCATCTAAAAGGTGACATTAAAGGTATATAATTCAAATGTAAATGGTATTCACTCTTTTTTAAACTCAGGGGAGCATAAACCTACACCCACAGGGCCTATCCAAAGTACCCGAACCATCAGTTCCTAGAAAGTCATTCTGACATCTAAATAAAATATCAACATCAAAAAATAATGTGTATAGAACCTATAACCATATACAAAACTATTGGTACTGATACCAAACCCCAAGACTATCAATTCTATCACGAAACAAAAAATTATTACATGGAGCCTTAGTCCAGCCTCTATATATACATACAGCGGTGGTTCCCTGAGAATCTGTATGGACCAACTCATGGAAAAGTAACATCATTCCAACATCCTTTTTGCACATGGAATGCCATTATTTCCTAGGGATTTAGTATAGAGAACTATCTATGTGGTATACTATCTATCTATAGATCCTCAGTCTCACATCATCTCAGTAGCATACTTCCTGTGCTCATAGCCTCAGGGCTACACCCAAACCACACATCAAAACCATATTTCTTGGAGCATCAGTTCGACATCCGAACCAGATATCAATTACATCATTTCATAAATCTTAATAGAATTTGACATGAATTGTCCAACCATCCCGAACAATTTATCACATCATAAAAATCAATCACATGGATAACAAAATCATCATCTACAAATATGAGGGTTAAATAAGGGTCAACCACATCACATCACAAGTGCCAACTAGGCCTTCACTTATATCATATACATTTGGAAATCCATTTCTAAAAAAATATGAAATTTTAAATAAAATTATAAAGGTAAGCATAAGAACATCCAAAAAAAACATAAAACTCAAGGGAAACTCTATTTTCACATTATAAAACTAATACACTACATTAAACAAGAAAACCCATTGAACACAAAAAGAGAGACCACATTAAAACCCATTTGGACTAAATCCCAAAGATCATGTGAATTTCACAATGAATACCATCATTTGAATTTTCATCAGACATGATGAATGTGTAGAACCACATTTTAAAACCAAGTTCCACTATATAATGCAATTCACCTACTCTTTCCAAGGAAGAATCCACCCAATTATTCAAAACATTAGAAAACCACCCGCCCCACATGGGTCTCATTATTTGAAAACCCAAAATTCCAAATTTCATCTATTTTTATAAAACTAATTTTAAAGAATCCACCATAGATGTTTCATAGTGGATAAACCACACTCCCATTTAAAATCACCATTTGAAATAAATGTGAAAACCCAATTTTTAAATCATTTGAGGTCAACACCTCAATTTAAAACTAAATTCACTTTAAAATATCATTTTCACTCAATTAAGAACAAATAGGATAAAAAACATCACCCAACACTAAAACCATTTAAAAATACCAAAGAAATTTCATGAAAAATTTGCATAATTAAATATTACAATTTATATCATAAAACATGGATTACACAAAACCAACCATTTATGACAATCCCAAGGAACAATAAAATGGCTTCAAAACATGACAAGGCTATAACATATATGTATACTTTTAGAAAAAGGTAATTAAAAAGACACAATTATATTATAATTCCAAATTAAATAAATTATATTGGAACTCCTACCTCAAAGAGAAAAGGATCAATCCAAAACACTTCCGCACATGATGATTTCATTGGAAACCACTTGAAGCTTGTCTTCCCCAACTCCAAGAATATGTAACTTCTCATATACATAAGGAAACCTATATCCTATGTATATATTCATATTGAAATGAATATAACAAATGGATCCTTATATATATTCTTATATATACATATACAAGTTTAAACTTACATGCGTATGCATTTTTCATATGTATACATAAGCACACCAAGACCCAATATATATATTCATGATACTAGGAGTGAATATATATATAATAGGGGAACTTACACACACACAGACACATTACTACCTATGCATATGCTGGTAAGTCACCTTCAACTCTGGAGACTTGAAATCACGTCAAGGATGACCAAAACACACTACAAAAAATTCTAGGAACTCAAAATCACAAAACTTCTCCAAATAAAATTGGACTATATAATTCAATAGATTAAAATTCAACACCAAGTGGTGGTAGAAAACCAAAATTATCCGAAACACATCATATTTTGTGGTGAACACTAAAACACACCTAATAACGACTTGAGGAGGCCATTTCATGCCATAAACAAGGAAGAAACAACTAAAATTTGGATCAATACTAACTCTAGGGTTTGGATGAGTGGAATAGGGTGATGGGGAGAAAGAAAACACCAAATAGAGGGATAAGAATAGGATATAAGGGATTGACTTGAAGAACCAACTAATAAACTAGAAGAAATCTGGTGGAATCACTAGAAGAAGATATGGTCAAGAGGTAGGGTGGTACACAGCTTGAGAGGAAGGGGGAGGGGAATCACATGATGATTGTGAGGCTATGATGGGAAAGAAAAAAATTGAAGAAAGAAAAAAAAGAAAAAAAGAAAAAGAAAATAAAAAACTAAATTTTAAAAATATTCCGAAACCCATACAATTTTCCAAATAGCGTGCCAACCGTGGACTGGACACTGCCTAGGCCAAGAACCCTTTCACGGTTAGTCTGAGGCAGACACATGGTTGGGAAAACCATGATCAAACTATACCACTCAAAACTGTCAACTTATAGAGACAAATTTCATGCTTTCTGTAAAGTTTAATAGATCATGTGCAAGCTATTCGGCACACCTCAAACTTGCATGGGCACTTCACGGTTACTACTAACTGTGAAACCTAACTGTGCAACGGGTAAAAAGCCTCCAATATATAAATTTTCAGCCCACAAACCACCAAATCTCAAACCTAACCAATAATGAGATAAAATAATACAAAATATAAACTTTGTGACACCGGGGTGTGACAATATCCCCACCATGCCACTTTAGGTCCCCAAAAATTCATGACCAAAGGAATAAAAAAGGAAAACAAGAGGTCTAAAGTGGACCTAACCAAAAGAAACACTAAACATGGATCATAATCAAGGAAAATGACTAAAATCATAAAAAATGATCACTCCAACCAACTATAATGCATCTCCATATCCAAGAACTAATGAAACAAAAACATCAAACAAAAAATTTTATTCAACACGGGAACCTATAACATGGTCACCCCACCATTTATAGTTCCTCTAAAATGGTGGTACTAAGAAGAACTACTATAAGAAATATCCTCAAAAAAATGAACATCCATGAGAGAGAAATTATCAAGAAAATGAACTTCCACACCCACGGAAGAAAAAACCTACAAAAGGATCCTCAAAGGACGATAATATATCCCACCTCAAGTCACTACTCACACGGTTAACCTAGGTTCCTATGAATAGTTTACCCCAATATGGTGCACCCAAAATGGCTATAGTCAAATGTTAGCTCGTATTCCAAACAAAACCGGTAGATCAACACCCTAGTTACCTGATTGTGCACCCAAGGACTATCTCTTTCCCAAAAAATAAGCACCCAAATGAATCAACAAGAAAATAGGCATAACATCAACAAGATCTAAAAAACCACATCCCAAGATCCAAAATTGAGATCAAAACCACCAAAATAAATGATTTACAAAGAAAATATACTCATCAAACTCAGAAAAATATGACAAGATGGAACTCAACCTCCCTTACAAAGATAGTTCCACGTGTTCTAATACACTTGGATTCAAGGTAAGAACCAGATCTAAATAAACTTTTCAACCATTATGGGGGATAAAAACAATGACACTAGACATGGACCTTAGCAATCCGCATCTCTTAACACAATCCAAATAATTCCTTTTAAATCAAGGAATCAAAAAAATTCAATCCATAATAAGGCTCACAGAATCCTTCATAAGAGGTACAAACAATTTTACCAGAATAAAATTTCCATTAAAAACATCATTTTCACCAAAACACTTTTAAAAATAAACCTCCACTAATTTATTTTCCAAAAAATAAGAAATCATGATTTAAAACTAAACAACCTTGGAGGAACCTGCACATTTCCCAAATGAAACAACAACATGAAATCATGTTCAAAATTCTATTTTATTTTAAAAACAAAGCACCAAAGGATTCCCATTCAAAACTCACTTTCCGTTTGAAAACACCATTTCACAAGGAGAAATCCATTTTTATAAATAATTTCATAAAACCAAGGAAATTCTCCCTTCTATATTTTCCAAAAAACCAAACATAAAAATTAATTTTTTCCTCAAAACATATTTTTATTTTTAAACAAGATTTTCAAAACCAAGATCACCAAATTACTACAGAAGAACCCATATAAGAATCCTAGAAAACATATCCCAAAACACTCATCAACATACTTATAATGTGAAAAAACCACCTTTTGAGAAATACAAAATCACGAGGAGTCCAAAATAGGCCAGCCGAAGAGGGAATAGTGTTATTCAAGCATTGGACCCATGGTTGGGTGACGATGATCCAACCATGAAACATACTCCTAATAAGAGGTAGACTTGTTCGCATGGGAACTACATGGTTTCCTAGGACATGCATGCTAAACATTCAGCTGATTTCCCCCTTATTTTCCACCCTGAGACCAAGAGAAACCCCTAATATTAGTCACATTCTCAAAGGGGATAAAAACCTAAATCACATTAAAAAATATAAAACATCACAAAACATATTTTAATACAAAATTTGAAACCTAACATCCCTTGATAGCTTGTGTTTTTGGAGAATCAAGAGATAACTAGAATCTCCCTACCCTTGCCTCTCAATATTTGATAACCTTAGTCTACCTTCTAACTGAATATCCCCAAATAACATGGGAAATGAAAAAAATAGGTCCCATTAGAAACATAGGACCATATACCACTGTGTAATGAACAGACCCTAGATTCCATTGTACCCGACACTCGACCCAATTTTCCATAAGGCCCAAAGGGCATTCTCAATCACCATGAGTTGGAAAAAAGAACCCAGGCTTCACAATAATTTCCATTGGGAATTATTTCCCCAAAATTAGATTAAAATGATAGAAAAATATATAAATAAAATAACCAAAGTAAATAAATAAGTGAAAAAAGAGGATATATAGAAACAAACTAACTAAAAGCAATAAATACAAGAACATAAGACATGAAAACTAATCGACTTATGGTGAGACACAAAATACCTCCACCCAAATATCCCCCATTGCCTATGATGAATAAAATCTGATCCCACTGAAAACATAGAAATACATTGGCGTGAGCTAAAAACCTAGTTGGTCCCCATAACCTGTCGAAAATATGAAATTAGTTCCCTAAAGAAATTCATCAATTCTAGTTTGAAAATAAATCTATAAAGTAGGCTTTACATACATAATCATCTCAAGGAGAAACAAATAAAATCCATAGACAACTTCTAAATCATTTTCCTTTTCTTTAAAAAAACCAAAAACACTTGTTTGAAAACAAATCCAAAATCCTAAGACTTATCAAAAACCATGAACAACATTAAAATTTATAAAAAACAACCCACTTTATTTATTTAAATGAAAAAAATCACTTAAAAACATTTTACAATAGGAATCAAATAAACATACAAGGCCACATAAGCACAACATGCTTTAATATAAAACAAGACATTCAAAAGTAGGACATATTTATCCATATATACTTAATGAAATCAATGAGAATAACATATCTAAATACAACATGTCAAAGATAGAACTAAAAAAATACACTAAGAAAACAATAAGTGCAATGAAAAAGATAATATATCCAGGGATCGATAATGACATGTACAAACATGTGAGAGTTGATTAGGTACTCAAGTGCAATAGAGGCCCAAATAGGGTGTGAGTACAACTCAGTAGGACCCCACTAACAACGATTAAGTAAAACAGTGTGTGAGAATAAATAGTATAATAAAATAAATTGTACAAAAAAAAGTATAAAATCATATGAAAGAATATATCATATAGTACTGACTAGCCTAAGTTATCTAAGGTGATACTTTGGCCAAAAAACATTTAATGATATAAACAAGTCGTCTAAAGGATAACATAGGTGGTAAAAACAACAAATGTCAAGGGTATTCACTTTTTGTTCAAATTTGGGGAGAATAAACCTACAACCATATGGACTATTCATAGTACCACTAGTGGAAATACAGGTTTTTATGTCCTCGTAATAATGTCAGTTTTTTAAAAAACCGATGTGAATAGTATGTGCGGGAAATTTATGGCGTCAGTTTTACAAAAAACCAACACAAAAAACAATTATCCGATGATATTTTGCGTTGGTTTTCAGGAAACCAACGTAGAAAAAAAAATTTAAAATGTTTTGGCATCAGTTATGAAGAAAACCGATGCCGATAATAATAATAAACAAATTTTCGGTGTAGGTTTTGAGGAAAACCGATGCGGAAAATAATTTAAAAAAAATTTCGGCGTCGGTTTTATGGAAAACTGACGCCGAAAATAAATAAAAAATAAAAAATTTGCATCTGTTTTTTTGAAAACCGACGGGGAAACTAAAAAAAAATTTTGGCGGCGGTTTTTAAAATAACCGATGCTGAATTTTTTTTTAAATTTTCGGCCTCGGTCTTCTCTAAAACCGATGGAAAAAGTCATTTAAAATTATTCGGGGACTGAAACCCTCTTTTTGTTCGATCGTCGAAATCGAGTTCCACTGCAGTGCTTTGGACTCCCGACGACCTTCAAACCATATTTGCAATCTTGGACGATAATTGTTGAAGGTTTTGTGCCGTTTTCACAATTTCGGGTATGTGTTCCTCCTTTTTTATCTCTTGTTTCATCTCCCATTGTTTATTTTTTCTTCGAGAACCCTATTTTGCACGATTTTCATTATTGGTTCGATTTTAGTTGTTGTTTATCATTATTTTTGGTTTTTATTATCATTGTTGGTATAGATTTTATAGTGTTTGTTTTTCAAAGTCATTATACTGAGTGCAGTTTGGATTTAACATCTCCATACGGGTTAAAATTCAATTTTTTTTGTTTGTATTATCAATATTTCAGTTTAAAATGATGTTTCATTACATTATGAAGTATTATATTTTTAATTCCATTTCCATTTTAATTAATTATTCTTCAAAAAAATAATTTTATAGTCTTATTTATTGATGAACTTAGTGTGGTTTTGTTTTAGTTTGTCTGGTTTTTTTGTATCTATATTTATCATTTCGGTCATGCTGTGTTATCTAGGGTTAACATGTGAATATTTTATTTCATCTGTGAATTTGAATTAAATTTTATTGAAGTTATAAAATAACATTACACCCATTATTATTGATATTTTACATTTAAAACAACCAATTATATTTTTTTACTTTCAATAAAGAATTGAGATTTATTAATAATTAACTACCCATTTCTATGGCTTGCATTTCACACCAACATTTATTAATTCTCTATTGGTTTATTTTTTTTCTATACATTGTATGAATGTATTTTTTAGGTAATGGTTTTTTTTCATCCAACATTTTTGACATTATAAGGACTCAAATTAAAGAAACATTGATTCCTTTGACTACATATCTAGAACCTTAAAAATGATATTTAATTAATCATATAATTAAATATGAAAATGATAACAAGAGTAAATTTTTAATTATTGTAAGAGCTATTTCAATGGATTTAGTAGAATCTATTATGTATTCTATTGGATGTGCATTCTCTATAATAGTGTATCCACTATATTGATTATCCACTACATGGTTGCCTCTATGGTAGCTCGATTGGCTATAGCTTGTATCCTTGTTGATCATTCTCTCCCAGGAAAATTGCCCCATCCCGACCCTCCTCCCTAATCCCACCTCTCCACCTATCCATACTCTCCACCTCACCTCCTCTCTACCTCTCCCTCCCAATCCCTTCCCGAGCCTCTCCACTACATACCCACCTCCCACTGGGACTCTACATTCCCCCTACAAAACATTAACTCAACATTCATGTTTCTGCCTTCATTCCCATAGCCACCTTCATTTCCATAATTGACTTCATTACTGTGTTCCCTTCAAATCTACCTCCCAAATTCTAATTCTCATTTTTTCCACAATGTCCATCCATCCTCTCGAATAAAATCATCTGCATCACTAAACCCTATAATCGGTTCATCCTCTATCTATAAATTCTACTATATTCACTTTCATATTAATCTCTATACATGTATTTGTTAGTACATAGGTATAGATAATACGACAAAATCGTCAATAATTTATACATATTTCCATGTACTCCCACATTTCACTTATTGCATCCTTTAAATTAATGTACTTTTCAATATTCTTGACACATAAAACATCGAAATATTGGAACTATGTAAAACAAACTAATAAATTCTAAAATAATGGTATTATAATTAAATTTTAATATCAATATAACACACATGTATATAATATGAAAATAAACTGTTTAATCTATTTGTAAACGTGTTTCATATCTGATGTCTTTTATCTGATTATAAATAGTTTTTATTAAATATGTTTTTGTTTAGAATTTATCTAATAGATATTTAAATGTTTATATGTTTTAATATATTCATCAATTATATTGTGATATCAGGTATTAATGGATCATAATTGGATTTATTTAAGAAGAACAACTAGTGAATATGAAAAAGGAGTTGATAATTTTTTTGGAATTTGATAGACGAAATCTTTAAAATATTGATTTGATTTTCTGTCCATGTGTGAAGTGTGTAAATATGAGAAAGTTAAACTCCATAGAAATCAGGGATCATCTCATTATTTATGGTTTTAGCCTTAATTATACAAGTTGGATCTTGCATGGTGAAAGAACTGAAAATTCAGCATCCAATGTTGATGACGATATTCATAATGAGGTAGAGAATCGTATTGAAGAATTAATTCATTATTTAGGTGTTGAAACCATCGAAAAAACACCAACTGTTGAACGATTGTATGGAGATTCTGAGAAACCATTACTCCCAAGTTGTAGTAAACATACAGTGTTATGAACCGTTTTGAGATTAGTTAACTTAAAAGCAAAAAATGGCTAGAGTGCTAAAAGTTTCTCCAGTTTACTTGAGCTTTTAAAAGAGCTACTTCGAGAAGGAAATGGGCTTCCAGATTCCAATTATGAGGCAAAGAAAATATTATGCCCAATGGGATTGGGGTTTAAAAAGATACATGCTTGCCCCAGTAATTGTGTACTGTATAGGAAAGAAAATGAACATTTATCAAGTTGTCCTACACGTGGGACATCGCTCTATAAGATTGATGAAAAAGTAAACTCAGATTCATTCTCAGGTTATGTCATGTAACGTTATGAAAAATTAATTTTTTTACTTTCCAATGACATCATCCAATATTTTTTGCATACAATTCTGATAATTCAATTCTGATTTATTTTTAGGTACCAGAATCAAAACTCCAGCTAAATCAATTTGGTACCTTCCAATAATTCCTCATTTGAAGCGTATATTTTCAAATTAAATTGATGTAAAAAGGATAAGATGGCATTCAAATGATTGCATCCATGATGGTAACTTACCTCACCCTACCGATTCACCACAGTGGAAGAGTTTTGATAAAAAATTTCATGATTTTGGAAGTGAAGTTAGAAATCTCAGAATGGGATTGTGTACTGATGGAATGAATCCATATCAGAGCCTTAGTATCCAACATAGTTCATGGCCTGTTTTCCTGGTACTTTACAGCTTGTCCCCACATCTATGTATGAAGAAAAAATATGTTTATGATGAGGTTGATGATTTCTGGACCAAAACAACCGGGAAATGATATTGATGTGTATCTTACACCATTGATTGATGATTTGAAACTTCTAGGGGATGAAAGTGTTAATGTTTTCATTGCATATAAGAAAGATTATTTTCTTTTGCATGCTATGATAATGTTCACTATAAACGAATTTCCTGCATATAGAAACTATCTGGATATAGTGTTAAAGGACATAAAGCATGTCCAATTTGTGAAGAACAAACTTCATATTATCAATTGCAGAATGGAAAAAAGACAGTGTACATGGGACATCAAAGATTTTTACGAACTGATCATCCTTATCATAGATTTAAAAAATCATTTAATGGTTTAAAAGAATACAACCTCCCCCCTTTACCATTGTCATATGAAGAATATTATGAAAGAGTGAAAGATATTGATTTGACATTTGGAAAGAGAAAAAGTTCTGGTTTACAAAAACAAATCTGGAAGAAGCAGTCTATTTTTTTCGAACTACCTTATTGGATATTTTTAGAGATAAAACATAACACTAATGTTATGCATGTTGAAAAAAACATATGTGATAGTTTTATTGGAACATTGTTAGACATAAAAGGAAAGAAAAAAGATGGATTACATGCTAGATGTGACATGATATTAATGAGAATACGTTTGGAGTTAGATCCCGCTGTGAACGGAAATAGAACATATTTTCCTCTGGCTTGTCACACATTAAACAAGATTTAAAATATGAGTTTTTGTCAGTGTCTTCATGGTATTAAAATACCTAGTGGTTTTTATTCAAATGTGAATAATTTTCTGCCATTGAAGGATTGTAAATTAATAGGTATGAAATCTCATGATTTCCATGTGTTGATGCAAAAAATTATACCAGTAACAGTGTGTGGTATATTACCAAAAGCTGTTAGAAAGACAATCATCAGGTTATGTAATTTCTTTAAATCCATTTGTAGCAATGTTGTTGATCCAAATTTGTTAGATGTTTTGGAGAATGAAAAAACTCCTATTCTTTGTCAACTAGAAATGTATTTCCCACCCACATTTTTTGATATAATGGTTCATCTATTGATTCATTTGGTGCGTGAGATAAGAATATGTGGGCCTGTTTATTTAAGATGGATGTATCCTTTTGAAAGATATATCAAAATTTTGAAAGGATATTTTAAAAAACCTAATCAACCAGAGGCATCTATTGTTCAAAAATATGTATTAGAAGAGGTGATTGAGTTCTGTATTTATTATTTGAATGAGGTGGATCCTATTGGTCTCCCTGTATCTCGACATATGACATTTGATAGAGAAGGTAGAGGGGTTCTAGGCTTAAAGGTAATTTTCATTCCACGCAATGAAGTGATGCAAGAAAATTTATACATTTTGAACAACACAGATGAGGTTCAACCATATATATCCTCACATAATGAAGAATTAAAGTTACAATATCAGAAAATAATCGAAAAGTGGTTGATGATTGAGCATAAGAAGACATTTTTTTCATGGTTTAAAGAGAAAGTCACCTCAGATATATCTGTATCAGAAACATTGAAGTGGTTAGCAGGGGGACTATCTCTTATTGTGATCACATGGTCTGGTTTTGATATCAATGCCTATATATTTTATAGAAAAAATCTAGATGACAAGAGTACCATTCAGAATAGTGGTGTGATGGTATTCGCTGAAGTAGTGCATTTTTCAAGTCCCAAAGAAAAAAATTCAATTTCTGCATCAACGTCATATTTTGGAGTTATTGAAGACATATGGGAAATTGATTATATTAAATTTCAAGTCACTGTTTTTAAGTGTCACTGGGTTGATAGTAATAGTGGGGTGAACCATGATGAATATGGGTTTAAACTGGTTGATTTGAAAAGATTTAATCACAACGAGGAATCATTTATCATGGCGACACATGAAAAACAAGTATTTTATATCATTTATCCGTCGAACGATCAGTGGTCAGTTTTTTTTTCAAGGGAAAAGATACCATTTGGGTGATGAGGATGATTTTGATGATGCTAGTGATTTACATTAGCCTTATTCATCTATTATGCAATTTCTAGATGATTACAATTAGTATAAGACAAACATAGTGCATGCAGTACATACCAATCATGATAGAGGCATGTGAGAAAACACTAAATTAGTCTCCTAATTTTTCTGGTAAATATTTATATTTTGTGTCTATTTTTAAAACTTACAAATGCATGCCTCTATTTTTACATATTTATTTTTTTCTTCCTGGTTTCTAATTATTCAGTTTTCTAATGATATGAAGGTACCCAAAATTTAATTACACTTTCTAGTAGCAATTTCAGATACATATAGAGAGGATCAGTTACCGAGGTATATCTGGTTTGACATATTATTAAATATTCAGTAATCTACTAATTTAATGAAATAAAACTGTTAGTTTACAAAATTATTTTTGCAGGACTACTGATGCATCCTCGGCGGAGGAGACTTCTCCAGTTACTACTCAAAAATCATGTTCTAAAGTTGGTAAACATGGTATTACACGTTTACCAAAACTATCACTTTCTCGTGATGATAACAACATACACATCCATTTTAATGATAATAATAATGTAGTTTTCCCAAATACAGTATAGTTTGTCAGTTTTATAGTGATGTAGAGCCGTTGTATGATTAGTATTTTATATCCTGATTGGAAGTCAGTGGATAGGATGTCAAAGCAATAGCTTTGGGAGGCCGTGATGGTAAAATATCTTACTTTATTTCTTTTATCTCATTTTTTGAATATTATATATTTTAAATGACATATTTAATTTTTTCAATTACAGATGACATTCAATTTTGAGGAAACCAAATAAATTAAGAAAAGACATCTCTCTTTAGCGGCAGTTCTATGGTGAGATTTTAAAAACAAACTGACAAAAAATTATGTTTTTGGAAAGATAAGGTTTGAAAGCCCATGTCTTAAGTACCCATATAGAGATGAAGAAACATGGAAGCGATTTGTTGACAGTCATCAGGAAGAGAAATTTCAGGTATGTTAATTGTTTTATATTTTAAATTTTATGCTATATTTTTCTTATTACTTAGTAGTTTATTTTTATATAACGGACCTCCATGAGATCTCATCAAGAGATCTAGTTGAAAAACGTATACCCTCATGCTTTATCACGTGTAGGGTATTCGTATTTGGAGCAGAAAATGATTGAAGAAAAATTTGAAGCATTAAGAGATCGATTAAGTAGTGGGTCAGAAGAGGTCCAGTTTGGTCCTCCATCTCCTCCAAATCGGCACGAGAAATGGAAACGAGCAAGAAGAAGAAAAAATGAACAATATCTTATAGAGGAATCTCATCATGTGGCTAATAAAATTGTAATTAAATATTATTTATTTGTTAACATTTTTTATATTTTATAATTTATAAACACTAATATAACCTTTTTATTTTTCATTTCAGGATGAACTTCAAAAGCAAGAGACACAAGGCTCTTTTATCCCTGAGGGTATGGTGGACATCCTAGCCACTGCTTTGGGAAAGGAAGAACACCACGACCATATTAGAGGATATTAGGCGGGTGTTAGTATTCAGAATGTTTTTGGTAAGAGTAAGCAATCCAAAGATCCAGAAATAGAATCCTTAAAAGAAGATTTGAAAGATATGAAACAGTCTATGAGTGATCAAATTCAAGTAGTAGTCCAGAAGGCTTTATTAGAACACTTGGCAAGACAATCACAGTCTGCGTAGCCTTCCTAGGTATATTATTAATTTGTCGTCAGTTTTTATATTTTATAAATTATAATCACTAATATAATTTTTTCATTTTCAGCCTTCCCATTCTGCTCACCCGGACTACCCTGCCTCATCTGCTTACCCTACCCTATCTACGCAGCCTTCCGAGGTATATTACTTATTTTTCATCATTTGTTCTATTTTTTAAATTATAAACACTACTCTAAGTTTTTCATTTTTCAGCATTTTCAGCCTACTCACCCAGACTACCCTGCCCCATCTGCTTACCCTACCCCGTCTGCGCAACCTTTCGAGGTATATTATTTTATTTTAATCAATTTTTCTATTTTATAAATTTTAAACACTAATATTACTTTTTCATTTTTCTGACTTCTCAGCCTCCTCACCCAGACTACCCTACCCCATCTGCTTACCCTTCCCCACTTACTTACTTTGATCCTCCACCTCCTCCCTCGGATCAAGAGTTATATTGTGAGTTGTTTGCGGGAGATCCTCATGTACATATTGTTGCGTTATGACTGGTGAATTTGTTGGGGGACTTGGTACATCATCCTCCTATCCAAATGTGTCAGGTTAGAGTATCAGTACTTGTTATTATATATCCTACTGCTCTACTACCATTTCCTACTGTGGAGATCACCAGTGTTGGGGAATGTACGAGCCATTTTCTACTTTGGCCAACTTCCCTTCTTCGTTATATTTCACTTGAGGTATGCATTTTTTTAAATATTAATTACAAATGATTCAAAATAACTTATAATTTTTTCTAACATTTAACTTATATAGGAATATCTGAAAGCAGAATTAACTGCAAAAATGAAACAAAATGTTCAGGAACAGTTGATTGTAGATACTTATGATATTTCATATGGGTTAAAAAGATTATCTGAGTCCTCTTCTTCCTTGAATTTTATCTATGAGTTTCGGATGACGCGAGATATATGTGGAAGAAATTATGGATTGAAATTAATGAAAGAAGATATCATGAATTTAGTTAATTTTGAAGAGATCACGTAGAGTGTTGTGTAGTTGTTTATCATGTAAGTAAATTCATGTTTGAATTGCTATTTCTTTAATAAAAGATTGTTATGTCATTGACTAACTATATTTTATTTTTAAATTAGGTATCTACACAAACTTCTTTTAATAAAGGAAAAAACAGGCATTTACAGCTTTATAGATCCATAGTATATTTCCTTGGAAGCCAAACATGTAATGAATCATGAAAGGGTTGAATATATATACGAGAGATTGACACAGAAAAATATTCAGTGCTTGTTTTTTCCATTTCTTGATAAGTAAGAACATCAACATTTTTATGAACTAATTATCATTGTAATGTCATTAATTGTGAACATTTTGTTTTGTAGGGGCATTGGATGTTAGGCGTATTTTCCCCAAGTGAATGCACTTTATATTGGTTTTTCTCTTTATTAGGAGGAGTGCGTAAAACATTTCTCACCTTATTAAACATGTAATTTTTTTTATTTTTTCTAATCTCATTATGTTTAATTTTAATTGTTTACACAAGTATTATTAGTTCATATATAAAAAAATGCAGATCATGGAAACATTTTAACAAGGAATACATGTCAGTAAAGAAACCAATGGAAATCAAATATGTGGAAGTACATGTAATTAGTTTTTAAATATTTTTTATATATTGTTTTTTTAATTAAATGTTTTATAACTGTAGTGTCATCATTAAAATGGACATGTTGAATGTGGTTATTATATTCTATGATTCATGTACAAGATAATCACAACTGGGAAAACTACTGATTTTCATAAGGTTAGTTGTATTAAATTTTTATATATTTTCTCCCATATTATTCTATTTTTTAATTTCATATCATTCAATATTATTATAGGCATTCAATGATTCACATCCTTATTCCGAATCTGATATGACCCATATTAAATCTACATTTGCGAACTATTTGTTATGTCTGATTCAGATTTGAGGTATGTATATTCTAATATTTATAAATAATAATACATATGGGTACAAAAACCTAACTCTTTTAATATATTAGGTTTTTGAACCTACAAATATTCAAATGAATGCTTCAATAATAACCAACAATGAGAATGCCGTCCATGCTGGAGTCATGGGACATGAAAATGTAACAAAATTTCTTGAAGTCATTGATTGCAGGTACGTGTATTTTAATTTTAATTTAGATAATTTTTTTGATTAACTAGATATAAGAATTTAAGTTATACAATGCATTGGATGATAAATACTGTTTAACTGTTTTTGTATATTGTGTTATTTTTACATGGGTTCTTAATTTTTTGGGAAGTGTAATTGGAAATAACTTATAAAAAAATAATTTTATTTAGGGTGTCGGTTATTTAAATAACCGAAGCCGAACAAAAAAAATTATTTATGGCATCGGTTATTTAAATAACCGATGCCAAAAACAAAAATTTATTTAGGGCGTCGGTTATTTAAATTACCGATGCCGAAAAAAAAAATTTATTTAGGGCATCAGTTATTTAAATAACCAACGCTGAAATATTAAAAAAAACTTAACTTCGGCGTCGGTTTTATGTAAAACTGACGCCGAAAGCGGGTTCGACCGGGGCTTCGGCATCGGTTTTAGATATAACTGACGCCGAATATTCTATCGAAAATTAGTTTTGACGTCAATTTTATGTAAAACCAATGCCGAATTACTTACCAAAATTGTTTTCGGCATCAGTTTTTGAAAAACCGATGCCGAAAACTATATTTTTTACGTCGCCTTTATAGAAGTCGGTTTAAAAATGACATAAATTTTTTTAAAAAAACCGATGTTAAAATATGTTTTCCACTGGTTTACGAGAACCATCATTTCATATAATGTTAGTCCAACATCTAAATCTAATAACAACATTAATACGTAATGTGGTTGAACCTCTATCCCACACCTAATCATATACCAAACTATCGGTTCTGATACCAAACATTGGCTCTATCAAATCCATTAAAAAACCAAAATTATAGTGCCCAAATCCTCAATCCAACCTCTATCTATAAATACAATGGTGGTTCCTAGAGCATCAGTATAGCTTAACCTAAGGAGAAGGAGCATTATTCCAAAATCCTTTTCCCACATGACATTCCATCATCGCCTAAAGACTTAATCTAGCAAATTATCCTTGAAGTATACTATCAGTGTCTACATCCATGATCTGAAACCATCTCAGTAGCATAATCCCTATTCCTAGAGCCTCATTCAAGCACCCAAACTATACATCAAAAACATCTTTCTTGGAGCATCAGTCTGACATCCAAACAAAATATCAATTCTCCCATACCATAAATCGAATCTATATTCAACAAGACTTGTCAAACCATCCCCAAATATTTATCACATCACTAACATCAATCACATGGATAAAAAAATAATTGTCTGCAAACACAAGGTTTTAACAAGGGTCAACCACATCACATCACAAATACCAACCATGCCTTTTATTATGTCATATACATTTAGAAATCCCTTTATAAGACAATCCAAAATTTCAAACACAATTTCAAAGGGAAGTATAAACACTTGTTAATAGAAATTCTATTTTTCCTTCAATAAAATCAATACACCCCTTTAAATAATGAAACCCATTAAACACAAAAATGGAACCCACATAAAAAACAATTTGTTGTAAATCCCAAAGATCAAGTGAATTTCACATTGAAAACTTTCATTGGAATTTTTATTTAACATTAAGAATGTGTAGAAACCCATTTCAAAACCAAGTTCCACTACATAATGCAATTCTCCCACTCTTTCCAAGGAAAAACACACCAAAGATTTCAAAATATTAAAAAACCACCCACAATGCATGGGTCTCATTGTTGGAAAACCAACACATGGCCAAAGGACATCAATTTCCATAAAACTAGTTTTGAAGAAGCCACCATGGAAGTTTCACAAGGTATAAACCACACTCCCATTTCAAACCACCATTTGAAATAAAAATGAAAAACCCATTTTTAAATCATTTGAGGTCAAATATTCAATTTAAAACTAAACTAAATTTAAAATATAATTTTCACTCAATGAAGACCAAAATGGGTAAAAACCCATCACCCATATCTAAAACCATTCAAAAATCTTCCTGGAATTTCATTAAATTATTATCACAATTAAATATTCCAATTTAAATCACAAAACATGGATTAAAAAAAGAAACCATTCATACCAAGCCCATGGAATAATAAAATGGGTTAAAATCATCATAGGGATATCACATATATTTATATTTTAATAAAAAGTGAATTAAAATTACACAAGAATATAATAATTCCAAAAGAAATGAATTTTACAGTGACTCCTACCTCAAGGAGAAGAGGATCAAGCTAGAACAATTCAGTGCATGAAGATTTCATCAGCAACCAATCAATGATTCTCTTCCCCACCTCTAAATGTATGAAACTTTTCATATATGTAAAGACACCTAGCCACTATTTACATATTCACATGTCCACGAATATGTTCATGGGAATCCTTACATATATGGTTATATACTCATATATCTTTTTACACTTACCCAAGTAGACATTTTTCATATATACACATAATCACACCTAGTACCAATATATATATTCATTCTTCCATGGGTGAATATATATATTATGGGGGAACTGACACACACACACACACAAATATATATATATTCCAACCTATGCATATGCTGGTAAGTCACCTTTGACTCTAGCAACTCGAACCTACCTCACAGATGACCAAAACACACTAAAAAATACTTGGAACTCAAAACCCCCAAAATAACCAAAATAAAATTGGGATAGATAAATAAATAAAATAAAATTTTACCTCAAGTGGTAGTGGAAAACTGAAATGATATGAAATGCATCATCTTCAGTGGAGAACACCAAAACATGCTCAAAGACGACCTAAAGAGGCCATTGCATGCCCTAACCCATGAATAAACAACCAAAATCTAGATCAACCATAACCCGGGGGTTTGAAAAAATAAAACCAAGAAATGGGGAGATGGAAAACACCAAATAGAGGGAGAAGAGTTATAGATAATGGATTACCTCAAAAAACCAACCAATAAATCAGAACAAATCTGATGGAATTACTGGAAGAATAAAGGGTAGAGAGGGAGGGTGGTGTGTGGCTAGAGAGGAAGGGGATGGGTGTCATGTGATGATGTGGAGGAGATAAGAGGAATGAAAAAAAGATATTAAAGAAAGTAAAGAAAAATAAAATGAAAAACAAAATAAAAACCTAAAATTTAAAAATACTAGGAAATTCTCACGATGTCTGAAAGGTTTTAAAAATTGTGTTCCAACCGTGTGCTGGAAAAAGCCTAGGCTAGGCACCCTTGGATGGTTACTCCAAGGTAGAAATATGGTTGAGAAAACCATGATCAAACTATTTCACTAGGTACTATCAACTTACTGATCCAAATCTCATTCTTTTCGCACAATTTAATAGACAGTTTGAAAGTCATTCTCCACACCTCAGACTCACCTAAGAACCTGCATAGGCACCACACAATTACTATTAAACTGTAAGGATAAACATTAAATATAAAAAAACATAAAAAATTTATTTTTTCATCCCACCAACTACCAACAATCCTACCCACTCTATAACAAGATAAAATAATAAAAAAAATCATGACACTGAGGTGTCCCAAATGTTTTATAGTAGGAGTGAAGGTGTTATCGTGAAAATTCAGCATGAATAAAAGGAGTAATCTCATGGGGAAGTACTAGAAGAATCTTGTAATATTTCCTACCTAAATTTTCTAAAATAAATGGTAATTGATTTCACTTATAGCCTTTGAAATGACATAGAAGATAGGGAATGTTCCCTTTATGTTGTGAGATGGTCCCCAAAAGGCGTTAGTGAGGTTGTTCATCACCCAACATATGTCTATGGAGTTGATAAAAAATATGTGATCATATATAATAGAGTAGAATATATCAATGATGATGTGTAAGTTATGTAAATAAGTGATATAGATGGACAAATTTTGGCTAGGTTCTATCGGTTTCTTGATAGAGTCTACTGATCTATTGCAAATGACGATTCTATGGGGAAGTAGTTAGTAGGGGTAGGGGATTATTTAGTAATTCATGATTTTGGGGAGCCCAAGTTATTCCAAACCCATAATACTCATCAAATGTAGGTAGATATAGAACTAGGGTGCACAAAGCTGGAGGAACAGTCTCTTGAAGAGAATCCTTTTGCTGGAATGGTTCTACCGAACCCATTAATCTGCTTGAGACTTTATACAAAAAAATCATTACAAGAAGGCTAGGAAACCATTAGATCCATAAAGAAGAATAATAAACAATCCAAAGTTTCCTAGGAAAGTGAATTTAGCTCCCCAAATTCACCTTTAGTGGATGTGTTAATTTTTACTACGTACACAAAGACAAGTTACAGAATCCAAAGGAAGATGACACTAATATTATCACATGGTCTTCCATTATAACACTCCCACAATAATGGTATCACTGGGTCTTCCATTGTAACACCTCAACACACTATTATAGATTGTGTTTTTAAATGTGATAATATTTTGATTTTACAGTGCTAAAAATGAATTGTTAATATAAACACCACTAAAACTCAGTCTGTTATATATAAAAAAATAATCGATAATGGTAACTTGTATCAGTGCTTTTTGTCAGTGCTAATAAAAATACTTTTATCAGTGTTAAGAAAAAAAACTGATAAAGGGGGTCATTATCAGTGCGTTTTCTTTAGTGTTGATATAAATCCCATTTATTAAACACTTATATTAGCACTTATACAATTTGAAAATAAAATTATTTTTTTGAGTGATCACCTCCACCCAACCCTTACACACCCCTTTGTCAATTCTTTCAACCCACCTTTATTAAAAATTACTTGACCATCTCCCACTTCATCCACCCTCCAACTTTTTCGTTGCTCTGAACCCCCCTTTGTTAGTGAGTTTTAATTTTTTAGCTACCTGTTCAATTGAACGTGTTCCTGGACTTGATTCGGTGAACTATTTTTCATTTTGAACCCCTTTACCACTCCCCCAATCTTGTTTTGCTATTTATTTTATCATATTTATATATATATATACATACATACATACATACATATATATATATATATTTATTTACATACATCTTTTTATTTATATATTTATATAATTACTTTAAAACACAGTTGTAAAATATATGTTTGTGTTAGTGTGATATATATATACACACTTATATTTATTTATATATATATATAATAATACATTAATATTCATTTATATATATTATAATATAGAAATAAATATATATTTGTTTATTAATACACACATATATGTGTATATAAACATTATACACACACACACACACACACACACATTTTTATAAGTATTTATATATATTCATATATTTTTTTAATATAAAAAATGGTTATATATTGTTTGAAAAAAAATGTATAATAATTATTTCTCTATGATTTATATAATTATTTTTCAAATAAAATTTTAAAACATCTCAACTTGTTGTATATTTAGATATAAATTTTATAAATTACCTATATATTTATATGTCTATATATTTACATATATATTTATACATATTTACATATAATTGTATATTAAGATATAATTTTTTTATAATGTGTTTCAAAATATTTATTGTAAATTATTTTATATACTATATTTAATAATAATGATATATTTATAAAAATTTATTTATATATGATGTATTTACACAATATTAACTTACACACACACATATTTACACACACATGTACACATTTATATTTTTCACATACATAAAAAAATATTTACATATATTTGTGTATCTGTATATATTAGAATATATACATATATATACATATATATTTTCTGAAACACACATATTTATATATAAACTTTACTTGTATAGGTATATATGTTAATGCATTTTTATAAATTAGATAAAATGGTTAATTTTTTATTTTCAAAAAAATCAATAATAAATATTTATTTCCAAATGGTTTTTGTATTTAAGAATACAATTTTTATATAAATATGTTTTAATATTTATTTGTACAATTGATTTATTATATGTAAATATAATAAAACATGAATAGATTTAATTGTAAATAAAAATACAATATGACGAATGATAAAATTTCAAAACCATAATATCTATATAGTTGTAACCCCATAGAATATATTCAATCTCCACTGAGAAGTAACAAGAATACCCTCTTAATCAAAGTTCTTATCCCATTAAATATTAAATAATTAGGGTTTCCCAACTAAAAACTCAGTTTTGAAGGCCTTTAGAGTTTTTTTAACCTTGAAAAAATAGTTAGAAAGTCCCCTTGGTCAATACATTATAAATATATTATTAGGTTTGGTTGGATATGTGGTATAACACAAACAAACACCCAAATAAAATTTCAGGGCCATTTTAGGTTCAAGTCATGTTTTTTATCTTAGACCATTCATTCATTTTTTGAATTTTTATATCATCAAATTGTTATTAAATGACTATTACTGATTAAGAATGACTAAATTATTAATTAATATTATTTTTAATTATTTTACAACCATTTTCACTTATTATCTTATATATTAAGTGTAAATGAATATATAGTCTTATATAAATCATATTTAATAAAATATATTATATTTATAAGAATATAAATGTATTTATATATTAATATATTATTTTTAATGATATATATTTTTTATTAAATATAACATTTATCAGCACTAAAAATAGTAATGATACCTAGTGCAATTAAAAAAACAAAAAAATCACTAATAAAAAGGGGTCTTTTATCAGTATTTTTTAGAACTTATAAAAGGACTATTTATCATCTCGTTTTGCTAGTGCTGATAAATGCATCCTATTTATTAGTTCTTTTAGGTAGCACTGATATAGGGTATCAATTGATATTGAATAATCTATAATAGTAAAATTTTATTTCAGTAATTTCTCATGGTTAATGATATTTTACAATCTGGTATTTCCCATGGTTAATGATGTTTTCTTTTAGTTTTAGATATTTTGGATATGTTTTTTTATTTTCCCTTGGTTTTTATTTGGACTTTAAAACCCCTTCTTTGTCCTAATTTCTAATTCCTTTTAATAAACATTTAATAATATTAAACTTAATTTTTAACATTATTCATGGTATAAGGTTTTCATAAGGGTAGGTACCTCTCACCCCTTTTGTAGGGTGATTTATTGGAGCTGTATAAGGGTAAATATTAATTTTCATGAGTTTTGTAATGGTAAGAGGGAGATTATGAGCACTATGTAAGGGTAACCCAAGTGCTGCATAAGGTTAAGGTGAATTTTCTATACACATCATAAGAGAAAACCCATTCAACATAATGGTAACCTAAGTTTCTTCATAAAGGTAACCTTGAATTTTTATGGGATGCGTATGGGAATCATGTAAGGGTAACATGTCATAAAAGGGTTCTATATCACATTAATGTAACATGTAAGGGTGAGCCTATGTTTTTAAAGGAAATGTAAAGTTAACTTGTATGTTGTGTAAGGGTAAGTGAGTTGGTTCATGTGAAAAGTATGGGAAAGGAGAGTGTTGTGTAAGGGTGATCTCCCATTTATAATGCCCATGTAAGGGTACCAGGGGCATTGTATAATGGTTGGGAGAGATTTGTAAGGGTAACCCAAACTACGCGTAAGGGTAACCCCTAATTTCTAAAGGCTATTTAAGGGTAAACCAGTAACCTTAGTGACATATAGGGGATAAATAAGGGTAAATCCATATTACCATTGCACAACATTGTTTTTGAAAATAAAAACTCAGATTTTTACTCCTTCCCCAAAATGAACCTATAACCAATTTTTGAGGATTTTAATGATTTAAAATCACGAAAATAATTATTTTAACTCATTTAAAGTTTTAAAACTCTTTAAAATCAAGATTAAATTGAAAATTTTAAATTAAAGACTGTTTTTAATTGGGGGTTTTACTAATGTGAATTAGAATGAATTTTATTTAAAAATACCCAAACCCTTAATTTTTAATATCCTGGTTATGTAATTTTTACTGTTGTTGATGGAGTTATGGTTCTGTGATCTATTTAATTTCCCTTTCTTATTGGGAGATAAATACAAGTGTGATTGAGGTTTTTTTCCTTAAATCGTCAAGGGTTTTTATGTTTGTAATCCCTTGAAATTGTATGGGGTAAGTGTTTATATATAGTGTTTCTAAAACATGAATTACATTATGTTCTTGTTAATTTATTTTAAATTTTCTCAAATTATAAATTAGAAAACTATATAGGGGAGAGAATTTATTATCATAGTTTATTCTTGTGAAAACCTTATAGAAAATTTAATATTTTATGTTAGGAATGTTTCTAATAATTCAATCTCAGGCCTTTGGAATTTTTTTAAAAAGGGTTCTTTAAAAACTATTTATAAACTTTTGAGTTTGTTGAAAACCCTATATGATTGATTTTTTTTCTAAAATTGGATTTTCAAAGAATAAAAGTGGAAATAATTCACTTGTGAAAATGTTTAATAAATTTTATGCATGGTTTCTGTTTTATTTTTGTGAAAACACCATCCATGGGAACATCTCGTAACTTTCGGTATAAACATATGGTTGATATCGATAGATTGTGGTAGGAATCAATATCATAGGGTTGAATTCTTATATTAGTGTCATTTTCATTTCCTTATTTATATATTCAATAGTCAATATCGTAATTTTGATTCATACATGATGTTTTCCAATTAGGTATTATGTTTATTATTATCACATGATTATCCTATGGATTTTATCCTATGGGAATCTGGATTGGGTTATATTATATTGGTTACCTTTTTTAAACCTTTCCTTATATGCATACCATGTTATACTTTGGGATAATTTTTTTGGTTATTTAACTATGTTTGGAATTTATAATTATATTAATAATCATGTGGATTTGAATATGGAATGTTTTAATACCAAAGGTAATTTTATAAAATGGGTTTCTTATGAAAAATAATTTATAAACCAGTATAAATTTAAAGCATGAGCTAATTGTTTCATGATGTTATACATTGTATAACTACATTGGTGGTTTCCTACCAGTATCTATTCTCACACCCTACTTTTTCCTTAAGAATTCATATACCTTGTTTTGTAGGAATCGAGTAAAGGGAAGGGTTCCATGTAATTATATGACTACTCTTGGGTGTCGTCTCATTCATAGTGGGATTGATTGGTGGTGATAGTTGGTCACACAAAGTCTTGTATTTTTCTTATGTGGGTTTAATTATATGTTTTTTATTTTTAATTGACATTTTATGTCCCATAGGTGTATTCTATTCATCCACATTGTACTCTATTGGTTTTCCACTTTTAATTTTTACATGAGACATGGTTATTTATATATTTTATCCCTAAATTGTGGTAGGACAGATCGATTTTTCTATCATGTTGACCCTAGTTGCTTTATTAAAAAATTGTATCAGAGCCATTTCATATCCATAAGTGTTAATATACAACATGGGTTTAGTTTAGGGTCATTTGTAGATAGGAGTTAGGGCTATTAGAATTTAGATAGTAAGTGTGGAAGGGTGCTTGGAAAACTCACATCCATGTTTAAACCTATGTTTCTATGGGTGATCATGGATTTTTTTACAATATTGAGCTTTCCTTTTGAGGTTATTACATGTAATTTTCACGAATTTTTATTTAAATAACATGTTCTTTCTTTATGTCTTATGTTTCTTTTGCGGAATCTATGTTAGCTGTAAATTCTCGTCGTCTAAAAGTTTTAAATCTTGTCATTTGATTCTGGAATATCTCTTAATCTCCTTGAATATTGAATTTTTTTCTCAATTAGATAATTCCTCATATAAGGTCTGTAAGAAATGTTCCATAGATGAATTCTCCAGTAGATCCTTCAGTGGTGGAAGACTTCATGTGCACTATTCCGACATTGGGTCAGGTGAATGTTAGAAACATGGGACAGATAGTGGATCCTGGATCAAAATTTACTAAGTAGAATCCACATATTTTACCTGGTGACAAATGACCCAGGAATAAAAATATTATTTTGATAATATTGATAATATCTTATACTTTTTAAAAATATGTGTGGATCACCACTAGATCGATGCTTATGACTACCTAACTTTGTTAAGTTAGTCGATAAGATAATTATAATAGTGGTGAACATTAAAGAAAAAATAGGCTTGGGTGGAGCTTCAGTTTCTATAATAGGTATCCAGGTCATGTAATCTAGCAAGAAATAGAATTAAAAGAGGGAACAATTTTTTTTGTTGCTAATTTCTTGTACTTATTCACGACAACAGAAGGTGGTTTTCTGTTAGTGTGAGAGGCCGAGTCATACTAAGTCTAACTGTAAGGAAGAACCCATTACTTTTAGTAATTATAGATTTTCCAAAAAATATTTCTTATTTCTATGGGAAAATGTGATTCACCCAAATATTTTATGGTATGCCACTTTTTAAATTTATCTTTTTCAATAATGTACATTACACAGAACACCGAGATTAAACAAATGATTAAATATTATTCTGATAGTTATCACCTAGCCATTGAGATGGAAAGAATAAAAGGGATTATGTAAATTATGAAAGTATATTTTACACATATTTATAAAAGTAATTCTTTTTTTACCAATTATTTATAAATTAAAATAAAAATAAATTGAAAATATAAGTTGTGTTTTTTTATAGAAATCAATTTTTATGACCACAATGGCATTTTATATTAATAAATTGAATTAATTACTATTATTGAATGATAATAAAAAAAACTATTTTACATATTCAATCAGGTTTTTTTAAATTTAACTAATAATTTTTATAGGCTTAAGGTAAAAATAAATCAAAATTTTATTCATAAAAGACAATATTTTTCTAAAGGAAATTTTAACACCTTTTAATGGCACAATTTTTTTAAAATTTAAATTTTTAAAAATTTATAAATTATATTTAACAAAATAAACATCATTTATAAAATCATAATGTCAAAATTAGCATAGTTTTAATTTTTTATATTTTTCTGAAAATATTAACTTTTCAATGAATAGTGAAAAATACATATTTTTATAAAACTGCCATTTTAAATATATTAATATTATATTCATGATTTGAATAGTATCATCACATATGAAAGTATAAATAAAATTTAGTAATATTATTAATGATAGTTAATATAATTATATCATTGAATAAGCAAATAAATGTTTTGAAAATGATAAATTAAGTGTTGATATTTTTGTGAAACATAAATGTTTATTTAAAATTTTATAATTAAGATAATTTTTTTAAAAAAACTTTATTTTCATAAAATAGATTTACTAATTAATATTTTTTCCTTATTATTATAAAATAATTTTATGAGACCTTAATTAATTTTTCAAAGTGTTATAAAATCAGTTATAATTTCAAAATATGTATTTTTTGAGTAATTGATGATTTTAGTTAAAAATTAAATTTATAATATTTAAAAAATTATTTTCATAAAATGGATTTCATTTTTTTAGTTCCACATATCAAAAAATGGTAAGGGTGAATTTTTGGTATTTTTTTAAAAATAGTTGATTTTTTGGTGAATAGTGAAATACGGTAATTTATGGTATATATACATTATAAGTTAAATAAACTATAGCTTGAGTTATATATGATTAAATAATCATAATCTAGAACTATAATTATCTCCTTATGGTATTTATTCATGGAAATCATCACTATTTATTTTATGGAGATAAAATAATAAAGTAATGAATAAAATAATCCAAAAACACCCCTCTCCTCCACTATAAATACTACCTTCACCTCCTCTTCACCTCCCAAATATTAATCCTTAAAGCTTGTAAAATTTATGACCAATAATATTACCAAGACTCTTCCCCATTTCTATGAGGTTCTGGTCTCAAAAAAAAAGACCAAAACCTATTCCTTTAAGTAGGTTCTCATGGAGAAGAATTCAAGAGGTAAAGACCTCTTTCATTTCCTTTCCATTCCTTTTCAATTTATATTATTTTATTATTATATTATAAAATACCCATATCCAAGTTAAATGAAAACTCCAATATCTTTATATAACGAAATTTTATTTTGTTAGTGGAACAAGCCATCATCATTTCTATTCCCCTCTCTTTTTATTATAAAAATGAAAATATTGTCTGTGAGGTGTCGATTTACCGCCATTATGGTGGTGTGTTTTCATTTTTCAATTCTGCATTCATGGATGGTCATAAAACCATTTTTAGGGTTAAAACATATTTTAATATATATATATATATATATATATTAAATCTTATTTAATATTCTAGAACCAGTATATACACATAATATTAATTAATGAAGAAAAACTAGTTTGCGATGATCGAAATACCACCAAAAATAGTCTAAATAATTATTACTAATGTCTTATCTAATGATTCATACTCACCCAAAATAAAAAAATGAATTATATAACCATTTAATATATTTAATTTCGTTAATAACATATAATTTCAATTCTATATATCTATTCCAATTTCATGTGATCTTATGTACATGTATACAAGTGAACCAATGGTGAAAACCCTGCGAAAGAATACTCCAGATAGACGAAATTGTGTATTATGACTCATCAAAAAGACTATAAATGAACTTAATAAAATTATATTAAATCAAATACATGTTTAATAGGTTTTTAATTAAATTATTAATGAACATAATTTTATTTTCCAGGATGTTAAGTTCAAATGAAAAATGCTTTAAGATATAAGGTAAGGGTTTCTTCCAGAACCTCAATTTTCCATTCGGGTTTAAATTTCCCTCCCTTTAACCCAACATAATTATAATTTATTTTTATATATTTCATCTACATTCTATTTCTATGTTCCAAACATATGTATCTTTATCGTTTCATCATTATTTTATGGGTAAAATACATGTTTTATAAGGTTCACTTTTTAATTAATTCCATTAAACAAGCTCGATTAAAGATAACTTCTTAATTTCTTACCCATTTTAAATTAATATACATAATATGTTTTAATACACCATAATTTTTCTAAAATCACTCATTTTTTTCATTAAAAACTATCCTTTTTCATTTCTAGATTTATAAAAATATTATGAATTTTTCCATTTTAAAGACTCTTCTATATTTTCTCTTAAACCGTAATAAAGTGGCCCAATTCTAAAGGTTCTTAAAAACTCTTTTTACACGGTGGAAAAAATTTATGCCTAAAAAATAATTTCTTTTTCTTACCTTTTCTATTCTAGTATACACATGTTTAAAATCTAATTTTAGGTAAAATTAAAATTATTTTCCAAAAAAATCTTCTTTCCAAAGTGAAAAGGGATTTTATCGTCTCACTTTTAATTATGTGCGATATATTCCTTGTTCAACACTATTCCTTGTGTATGGTTTATATAATGAACTTTGATATATACTATCATGATTATTAATATTTTAATTATATTCTGAGGTTCATTTAATGTTTTTAATTCATATGTATTATGATTTAAATGTTTCAATGTGGTATGGGACACTTTGGGAAGTTTAAAGATTCTTTTCCTCATGAATTTTTCAATGGTATCATTTAAAAGTATCTTCATACATGTCAAAATCAATACTTTAATCATTTAAAACATTGAGTTTTATATAAAATGATACCTTGTGTATTGTGTATGTAATTCCCTTTGATATATCATATCATGTGTATCTATATTATAATGATATTCTAAGGTTCATTTAATTTTATTACTTTATAGTGATTATTATTTAAATGTTTCAATGTGGTATGGGTCACTTAGGGATTTTTAAATATTGTTTTCCTCAATAATGTTTCAATGGTATCATTTAAAATGATCTTCATCTATATCAACATCCATTATTGAATCTTGTACTTCATTTAGGATTATAAATTATTATACAATCTACCATATGTTGTTGAAGGGTTTATGATCAGTTTGATAGTGGATATGCTATTTTGATACCATTCATGGTTTATAGTTAAAGTATTCATGTTTCTTATGATAGTTTTTAATATGAATTTGTATGTTGTTTATGTTTCATCTATTTCATAAGAGGAATGTATTAAACTTAGTAAGTGACGGGTGGATCCCGTTATAGCCCCTCAATGCATTATTAGGTATCATGAGACAAACCAGACATATAATTGGATGAGGTATTTCCCATTTGTTTTTAGATAAATATTTTGTCGAGGCCTTAACCATTTATTTTCAGATTTCTTAACCTAAGACTCAACCATATGTTTCAGATGTCCAACATTATAAATTCCAGCATTATGATATTAGTAATTTATAATCCATGTGATTTTTTACTATTTTAATATACATGTTTAGGATTCAACATCATATGATTATTTATATGGAATTATTTAATCAGCTCTTATTCCTTCCATATTATTCTCATGATTTTGTTTTAATGGAATGTGTTTTTAGTTGTTCACCGTACCTTATTGTTTATGTTTATTCATGATAGCTTCTGCTGTATTTCTTACCCATAATGAGAATATGTGCACTTCTCTTTATTATGTTATAATTTTTCTTCAGATGGGAAGATTTATTTTTGGAATGACTTATAGGTATAATAGAGGTGTTTATGGGTCTTTCTAATGGAGAATCTATGTTTTTTTCCTTAATTTTGTAATGTAAAACATATGTATGTATATGGTTTTCCAAACATACTAAACTTTTAGGTCCTTTGGGATGTAATCACTTGATCATAGTATCAATGTAATTAAGTAAGTCATAATCTCCTAGGTACTGGCATTAGGGTATATATAGTTGGTATTAGATAAATTTTAGCAGAAACCTTGGAAAATATATTATGAAAACAAAGATTAGGTGTCATAACCCTAAAAGAGAATTTGAGGATAAGCATAGAAGAACATCCTATAATTTTGGAAAGGTAGAGATTATGTGGGTCTTCCAAGAAATGCATTCCTATCTAGATACTACAAGTGGATGTGGTTATTCCACATATGTACTTAGGCGTGAAAACTCCAACAAAGTGCACTGTTCCTGAATTTGCATAACCTGGTACATGAAAATGAGCCTTACTACACAACTATTTTGACACTGCTAGGGGATATGATTAGGAAAATTCATATTTTATTTTCAAACTATTATGATGGATTTAAAAGTTAACATGTACCCAAAGAAACCATTTTTATGATTATGAGATTAGATATACATAAATTTGAAATTTATGTTAAGTGTTAGTTCAAAATCATTCATTATGATTCATAACATAATATAGTGGATTCCATTGTTTATAAATGGTTCCTAGAAGATATAATGGGAACCACATAAATGCACCTAATACAAATAGTAAGAATGATAATTTCTTTAATGGGTTTAAGTCAGTCTTTCAAAGATAACTAGTGCATAAAATGTTATCATCATATGGGGAGATATTATCACGTCCTAACAAGAAGTATAAATATTTTTCTAAGAATTATGTCTTCCCATAGAAGCATGAGAAGAAGATAATATTAGGTAAAAATATGTGTAAAGGGAAGAAGGAAAAGAAGGATTTTTCTATATATGATAATTGTGGAGGAGACACCCTAATGATTTAATAAATGAAATGATAGTTTCTTACAAGTGTATAGGGAAAGGAAACTACAATCACAGCTAAAAAAGAAAGAAATATTTTTTAAAATTCTTCAATTGTATGAAGATAGTTCATTACAAAAATTAATGCCCCAAGTGTTGAAGGAATATAGCTCAGAAGAAGCAGTGGGATCATAGTAAAGATTATACTACCTCCATAGATGAAGATAAAGGATTAATATTTCTATATTTAGATTCAATAATTATGTTATTTTAGTATTTTATCAATTAATATATGGTTATAAGAATCATGAGATATATAATTATTTTACTACAATACTTTATCTTTAAGGAATTGGAGAAATGTGATGAATAACACCAGTAATAAAGAGATGTGATTATGTTGTATGTTTATATTTTTGAAAACACATGACCTGGTAAATAAAATCCTAATTGTGTTATTAATGTTGAAATAACAATAAATCGATTTTTATGGGATAGTATTGGTGACCATAATGTTGGTTTATTATTTGATGGTTTATGTCATACTAAAATTATTATATGTTTGGATTTAAGGACAACCTAAGATTTTACTTTTGGAAGCATTCTTGTTTTCATTAAGGTTTAAAGGTGATCAAGGTATTAAAAAATTTGGTATGTGATAATAAGATACTGATTATATTATTTTTGGAAAATATGATGTTAAGTAACCTTTCTTCTAAATATAATATCATTTAATTTGGAAAAACATATTTTATATGGGTCTTATGGTTTACTACATATGGAATAGATTAAGAATATCATTGATTAAGATTCAAGTATGATTTATCATACTAGATAACATATGTTATTTTTTTTTGGTTTTTGTAAATATTTCAAGATCAAATTAATGAATTAAGAACCACATGATTTGTTAAAAGTTATCTAGGCTTGAAAATGCATCGTGAACGTCTATTTTTCGGTGTAAGGTATAAAGTGAACATAGATCGAAGCACAAAAAGGTTGATATTATACTTATGACATGGAAATAAATAAATTTAGTTTATTTATCATGTTCCTATCTTTATAGTAAAATAATCCCTCAACCTTTTGATAAGGTATTTGAAAAAAAAAGTATCCATTTACTTTAATTTTTGAGAAATCAATGGCCTTTGAACTGATCACAGATTTACAAACTTATGTTGGTTAACTTTTAAGGACCATGTACTCTATCACTCTCCATCAAAACATTATAATTATATTTATCTTCTATGTTCAAGTTTTCTGTATCTAATAATGGTTTCTTACCTAAAATCCTAGTTTTTTGGTGACCTTTACATTTATCCTTACCACTTTTTAAGAGGATGTTTTATAAAACCTTTTCACTATGTCGGATTTTGACAAATATATTTCCAAGTATAAAAAAAATATTTTGAAGTAAAAATTCAAAATATGAGGATGAAATTTATTTACGCAGAGGATAATGTAACAACCCAAGATTTTATGGTATGTCACTTTTTATATTTATCTTCTTTGAGAGTGAAAATTACATAGAACAACAAGATTAAAAAATAATTAAATATTATTGTGATAGTTATCACATATCCATTGTAAGGTTGGGAATGAAATTGATTATTTAAATTATGAAAATATAGTTTACACATATTTATAAAATGAATTATTTGGGTACCTATTAATTATAAATTAAAATATAAATCAATTGAACAAAAGAGATGTTTTTTATAAAAATCAACTCATGATGTTGATGTAGGGGAAGTATTTGGTAGAATATGTCTCTTTACAACTATTCAATCATTAGAATAACTACTCTACCCAAGATCTTGATTTGGAAGACATTATGAACACTCTCAAAACATGGTTCCACTATCTCTTTAGTGAGCAGTCTATAGTATATTCAGATCATAATACCATATAGTATATTTTTACTCAGATGGATATAAAAATGCGATATATATTCTTGGTTGAGTACCTTAAAACTTTTGATTTTTATATTTCTTATACACTAGGTAAGGGAAATTTGGTCATTGATGCTTTTAGCAGAATGTTAATGACCAATGTTCCAAAGGAATCGGTGGAGGAGTGGTCACTAATGACTTATTCACTAAGATGTTATTTGGAGTAGAAGAGACCATTGGATAGGTGATATTATATTATGTGAGGGTTGAATAACAATTTTATGATTTAATTCATCATTAATGGGTAACAAACACTAATTTCCAGTGCTTTAGTAACAACATAAATGGAAGGGAGACCTCAGGTGGTTGGTCTCAATCTCCCATGGGTGATTTGTATTTCCGAGTTAGGTTGGTCATTAATATACCAATGAGGGAGGAATTTATGGATAATGTGAACCAATATTGTTGTTCCATACAACATAGGACTACCAATATGTATCAATATTTAAGATGTTAGTATTAGTGGATGGAGATAAGGTGAATGATTTTAGATTTCATATCACAGTTCCATACTTAATAGGGAATTAAGGTGGAGCACCAAAGACCAACTAGATTGTTGAAAACATTTTCCATTACATTATAGAATTGGAATTATATTTATATATAATTAATCACAAGGATACCATATAATCTTCTACAGTAGGATGTGAATTTGGTATTTATTGACTGACTTTCAAAAACAACCCATTTCATTCCTATAAAGAAGATAAAAGTGGTGGAAGAGATTAAAAAATTATATGTGTAAGTGGTTTTATATATCCTAAGAGTTACTTCTAAAATTATTTTATATAGATTCCCTCAGTTCTTATATAGTTATTGGAAGGTTTTTTATCAGGAAATTGGCACCCAACTAATGTTAAGTATGGATTATCACCATTAGATTTATGAGAATACAGAGTGAACTATCTAGATTCTAGAGGATTGTTTCCAGGACTATGGGCTTGAAATCATTGGTTTGTGTAAAAAACAAATGTATTTGGTCAAATTTTCATATAAAAATAGTTATTACTCTTTGATTAAATGACCTCTTTTGAAACATTGCGTGGGTGAACTTGTTGATCTCCCATAAGTTGGTTAGAGATTGGAGAACTGTTCTTTGTTAGACCGAGCCATGTACAAGAGATGATATGAAATTTAAATTTGATATGAAAGAGTTTAGTGAAAACTTAGAGTCATCAAAAATCTTATCTGGACCATCATTTTCACATTCTAGAGTTTGAAGTCGAAGATTAGCTATTTCTTAGTGTTTCTCCTCGCTTGGGACATCATCAGTTGAAAAGTAATGTAAGTTGGCTCCAAGGTTTCTTACCCATTTTTAGATTTTTGTGTACATATTAGAATATTAAATTATTATTTGGAATTTACATCACTCTTGACATCGATTCATGAAATATTATATGTTCCCAAATTGAGGAGTTACTAACCAGACCCTTCCCTTGTGATTTCGTTGGGTGATGTTGATCTTGACCCGGATACAAGTATTATTGAATAGCCGATTAAAATTATGGATATCCAAGATATGGTAATACATGGTAAAATGATCCATTTGGTCATTTACTATAGAAGTGTGTATGGGATATCTATGAGGCGTGGGATTGATAATCATTAGAGAGACCCCATTGGCCTTATCTCTTTGCAAGTTCAGAATCATGACCATGTTTTAGGGGTATAAAGCATTATTATGTGGAGAATTATAACACCCTGGCATTCATTCAATTAAATATTGTAGTTAATTATTTTTTCCTTTTAAGTATTCCCTTTAGTTATTGTTGTTTTCCTTTAGTTTCAGAAGTTTTGGACATGTTTTTTAATGTTCCTTGATTTTTATTTGTTCTTTAAAACCCATTACTGGTACTAAATTCTACACCCTTTTAATGAAAATTTATTAATTTTTAACATATTTTTTACCCTTATGCATGGTAATGGGTTTTTATAAGGGTAATTTCCTCTATACCCTCATGTAGGGTTATTTCTTGTAGTTTTGTAGGGACAAATCATAATTTTCGTAAATTGTGTAAGGGTAGGAGGGAGATTCTATGAGTTGAATAAGGGTAAACTTAACATTTCATAATGGTTAGATGAATTTTATATATGTTTTTTAAGGGTAAAACCTCACTATGTAATGGTATCCCTCACTGTGTAAGAGTAACCTAAGGTACAACATAAAGGTATCCTAGAATTTCTATGGACTGCATAACGGTACCATGTAAGGGTAACACATCGTGTAAGGGTATCACATACGGGTACTAACTCATGTAAAGCTAACACATAAGGGTAAGAATGAATTTTCAAAGGGTACATAATGGTTTCCTATATGCTTCATAAGGGAAAGGGAGATGGTTCATGTGCTACGTAATATTAAGGAGGGAATTGTATAAGGGTAATATCTCATTTATAAAGGTTGTGTAAGCGTGCCATGGGTGTTATGTAAAGAAAGGGAGAGGTGAATAAGTGCAACACAGATCATGTTTAAGGGTAACTCCGACTTCATATAGGTTATTTAAGTGTAAACCAATACCATTAAATGACATATAGGGGCTACATAAGGTCTAAATATATGTTACCCTTACGTAGCGCTATTTTTTGGAAAAAAACAAATAATATTTTTATTCCTTCTTCCCCAGAACAACCATGTAACCCATTTTTGATCATTTTAAGGATCTAAAATCCTAGAATATATTATTTTAACTTGTTTAATGTTCTTAAATCTCATATGGGAGTTTTTTTAAATACTTTTCATTCAATATATGACTAAAAATCAGAAAATTTAGCGATGTTTTTAATTGGGGGTTTACAACTATGAAATAGAATGTTTTTTGTTTAAAAATACATGAACCCTTTATTCTTTATATCCTATGCTAGATAGTTCTATTAATTTTACTACAATTGAAGGATTTATGTTTTATATACTCATTTACTTATCCTTCCTTTCTAGGATATGAACATAACGGTGGTTACTTTGGGTTTTCCTTGAATACTTAGAGGTTTTTTGTTAGGAATCCCAATTTTTTTGAGGTAGGTGGTTTTGAATAGTGGTTCTAGACCATGAATTACCAGATGTTATTGATAATTTATATTACATGAGATTAAAAGATAATTTGGAAAATTATCTAAGATATAGAATGTATTATAATAGTGTATTCTTGTGATTTTTTTTTGGAAAATTTAATATTTTATGTAATAATAGTTTCTAAAAATTCCAGATTGTGACCTTAGAAAAATTTAAGGAGTTATTATTGAGAAATATTTTATGCACATTTTAGATTGATTAAAACCCTAATTAATGTATTTGTTTCTAAAATCGGATTTTCAAAGTATGTGAGTGGTAACACTTATCTTGTGAAAATTTTTTATGAATTGTGAGCATGGTTTATGTTTTGTTTTTATGAAAACATGACACTTGGGAAAATTTAGGAACATTGGGTATGAAAATAATGTTGATATCAATATACTATGGAATGAATCAGTATAATATGGTTCACATCCTTGATTAGTGTCCTTTTATTTATCCTAGTTATTTATTATATAAGATATATCTAAATGTTGTTTCATGAATGATGTTTTTCACTTATGTAACATGTTTATTATGATCACATGTTTATCCTATGGATTTCTAACTGTGGATGTCTAGATTTGATTATATTGTTCTTGTTACCTTTCTGTACCATTATTTATATGATTACCATGTTATATTTTTGTATATTGTTGTTTTCATTATTACCCTACAGGTATCAATTTTAATTATATTCCTAATATTGAGGATTTGAATATGGAATATTTTGAATCAAAAGGGAGTTTTATAAAATGTTATTCTTATAAAAACCTCTTTATAAACTTGTTTCAATATAAATCATGATATTACAGTTTCATGATGTCTAAAAAATTGTATATTATTTGGTGATATCTTACCATGCCCCATGATCACAATCTAATTTTTTTCCATGGGCTTTCGTAGACCTTGTATTGTAGGACTTGGGTAAAGCGAATGATGTCATATAGTTTGGTGGCTACTCTTGGGTGATTTCTCTTTCTTAGTTGGACGGATTATTGGTAAAATATGGTCACACAGTGTCTTGGATTTACCTTACTAAGATTTAATTGTAGGTTTAACCTTTTCGGTTGATTTTTTATGCCCCTTGGATGTATACTCTTCATCTACATTTTACTATGTTGGTTTTTCACTTTTTTAGTTCTAAATAATAATTGTTTGTTTATTTATTTGATTACTATATTATTGAGGCACAACATGGATTATGTTTTATATTGACCTAAGTTATTTCATTACAATTATAGAGGATGAGTAATAATACCAGTTTTCATGAAATAATGATGAATATCTTAAAGCGAACGAGTTCTTTTATTTGGGAACAAGTAAAGGTAAAAAAGAGAATGTGTGTCTTGGTGGTTTCTATTATTATTCAGGGAAGAAGGTTAGTCATCAAAGATATTACTCTTATTTTCCTAAACCTATGATGATAAGAATATCTAGTAAAACAAGAACGTTTAAGAATATTTCTCTTAAGGTCATCTAGTTTACCTACGGCTGGGATAAAAACTCTACGTTCAAAGAAGGTCAAGACTAAGAGACTATTCCTTACCCATCCAATTTCACTAAAATGATTTATAGAATATCTAAAAAGCATAGTAAAATCACTAGTGAAGAACTAATTAATGAATTTAAAGTGATAATCAATTTATCATTGAGGGATTTATCTAAATAGAATACATTTCCTCAAGACCTCAATAATGAAATTAAAATATGGTTTGACCTCCAACTTGTTGCACCTATACTGATTTGCTGTTGGAGTCAGTGTTCTATAAAAAACGCTTTGTACTCTAGATTTTATGTATATTCAAATATTTTAATAATAATTAAATATCTCAATATATATTTTTCATTATTTTATGTGAGTTTAATGTAATAATGTACTAGAGCATATACCACATTGAAAAGGGCATTACAATTCCCTACTATTATGAGATCCTTGAAATTCCATGATTATATTCTTAAAGATTGTTCCATGGTCAGATTACATTCTCTAACAGAATACATAGTATGTATACTCTTAAGTGTAAATACTCATAAGAAGATGAGACTCCATCTCATTATGTTCTCACATGGTAATCTCCAAGATATGAGATTATGAGAATAAACCATACAATAGTAATTACACATGTTTGTGTGTCATTGGAATTTCCTATTTGTGAGAATGTATGATGATCCTTCAAATTCAAGATTTCATGTCTTGACTCATTCACTTTGATGTTTTGACCAAAAATATGATTCCACATGTTTATAGAAAGTAGGGTACCTTGGTCGCATCACACATGATATGTTATTAATAAATAAATTGGGGAAGGATCAGTCCCTTACATCTTTTTGGAAGGTTATATCTTGACCCTTTGATTAATATGGAACAACCACATTACATTCTATGTCCATAGTGTATTGACACGTTCATTTCAGATAGTCACAGGAAGGCATATCCAGTATATAGGTTGATGACCCAGGTGTGCAACCTTCTTGTTGAGATATCATGAAAAAAGGGATTATATTACATAGTGAGCATTCACATATAGTTTTTTCATTGTGACATATCATATTCCTCTGTGGGTTCCATGACCTGTTTCTAGATAGAAATCGTGTACTTTAGGTAAGCCTACCTAATGCCACTGAATAAGAGACATAGAGGGTTACTAATAAAGTGTTTCAATGTATCTCAATTAAATACTATTTATGTATAAAATTTGAAATAAATATTATTCTCTAAACCGAGGTTTAATATTTTTTCAATATTTATTAAATGATCACAAGTAATAAATAATTATTTATTCACAAGGTAATTTTTTAATTTCTTAAATATGTAATATTTATTTCTCTTCTGTTATTCACTCTATAATATATTTTTTATTAAATAGATAATTTATTTATTTAAATAAATATTTAATAAATATTTATTTATTAAATGATTAATATTTATTTAAATATTTATTAGAGGATTCAATAAATATAGAGGGGGATGAGAAGACTAGATCATGTTTGGGGATGAATATTTATTTAGCAAATTGTAAAATAAATATTCATCCTTGTGTGAATAAGTGGACACCATAAAATAAAATAATACTATTATTTTATCACATGTAATGAGGTTCTTTTTGGGTTTAATATATTAGTAAGGGACTTTGTACAATTAATTAAATGTTAAACCCAAATCGTAAGTCTATAAATTGACTGCTATGTTTATCAGAGAAAGGTTATTCATTTTGAACCAAAACTTCATCTCATGGTCTCCCTTATACTCTCATCCTCTCAAGATAAATAAAAAAGTGAGATCCATTAAAGCTTGAAGGAATGTGAACTGATAAACATAAAAATTCTAGATGATCAATTGGTCATAATAACACCCAACCGTTCATCGATATTTTTCAGAGATAGAATGAGCATGTATATATCACTATTAGAGGGTCCCAACTTTGGGTCCTCAATTCACAACGACAATACACCAATCAAGTTTGAATGAACAACTTCAAAAAATGAATAAAGATCTCATGAATGAGGTAATATTTCTTCATTTGTTTTAAATTAATTATAAATTATCATGAAAGATCCTCTATCTTGGTTCATTAAAAATTATTTTTCTGCATTATTTGAATTTTTTTTTATTTTTCATGACATTCACATAATTTACACTAAAAATGATTCATTGAATCTGAAAAAAATCTGAAATATCGATAGGTCCAATAATCACATACACTATATACAGAACCATTAGTTTCAAGGGGATGAATTCGCATATGAGGATTATTAGGTGGTTTTGGAATTCATAAGCACTTGTATTGAGGATGATATCCAAGTTAAAATGAACATGGACATTAGAAATTTAATCTAAAATTCTGGTAATTTTCTATAGGATTGGGATTTATCACTTCCTAATGAAGCTTTGGACATACTTCCTTTGGGTGGGTTGGTCCATGTTTTTTTCCCAATTTTTTTCTTTTACTTTTTGGTTTCATGGATAGTTACTAGATGTTATGGTTCCCACTCATCCCTAATGTGACTTGTTGTCTATTTTATTTTATAATTAAAAATATTATATTGGAGTGGTGTGGGATCTAATAACACACCATGATTAGAAATATAAACTAGAAATGATGGAAAAAGTACTAGTGTGTACTTTACACTATTGACAGACTCCACATTTTCCTTCATCTATGTTTGATGAAGATCACCAAAGGGTAGTATACGAACTCCCATCTCTATGATTTATCCATGGGCCGACAAGATCACTCATTATATGAGAATGATCTTCCACCCTATATAGCATGTTATCACATAGAGAGGTAAAAAAGGTTGAAGAAATAGAACTTTAGATATGATAATGATTCAACTAATAATGAGAAAGAGACCATACCACTAACCATCACATGGTTGTGAGATTTATAAATCCCCTGAGGATGGTCCTTAACTGCATATTCATTAACTCACCCATTATAAGATATGAGTTAATTCATAGGCCAACTCATGCATGAGTTACTGAATACATCTACTCCCATGCGATACATCTTATAAAAAATCACTTTCAATATAGGTATTCATGGAAGACTTTCATGAATTATAATCATTATCATCTGGTTAATCAATATATCAAATATAGTGATATGGAATATTCCATATAACATGGTAGTCATATAAAAATACTTATACAAGAAGTGAATCGTGATATACATTCAATCAAACAATACAATTGAAATGGGAAGTTTCATAAAATATTATTTCATTCGTTTTGATATACCTATAATTGAATATGATATAATCTAATTACATCTCATGTAAAAGTAATATAGGGAATATCTCATTCAATCTACCACTTTCACTAAAGCCTAAAATACTTACATTCCATTTCACCTTATATTGTATCATATACATAACATGAGAAACCATATTCAAAATTCTTTTAGATATTTTCCATAATAAATTTGAAAAACTATCATTATCTTCACATTTCACCTCATCACATACAATACCTTGTGAATACACATCCAAAACTCTTTTATGTCAAATCTAAAATACTTTTAGAGTATATCTTTGAGTTAAAATAAATCCCCATTATGTCAACCAAAAAGTGTAACCCCACAGGCCTTTGTGGTGTTGAAAACAAATATGAATATATAGATCCATAAATTTATGAGAAGAACAACCTCCTGTAGAGCATCAATGCTCCTCAATCTACAAAGGGATCTAACATTATCTCCCCAAAACACTATGTCAACCAACCACATCACATACCTATAATGAATTTTCATATGTTCCCTTTTTATAAGACATTGAGTGACCATGAGACATAGATTATTTCAATCCCATATATATCATTTAAATGTTCTTGACTCTCCATGTATAGACTAACATTGTTGATGAACACATCACATGTAATTCAGCTTTTTGGATGAACTGATCATATTTTCTTTATCTTAATAAATAAAAACATCATATTTAATATCTAGTTATTTATATACACTCCATAGTCTATGTAAATTTAGTTCTCGTATGTCATACTCAATATATGAGAGGATAAATATCATCTTAGTTGAGCATCAACTGATGAAATGATTAACAATATACCCAACCACCCTTGATTAGGTAAGCCTCAATGCTTACATAAGAAATGTATAAAAGTATAAAGGTTCTCATGATAGGTATCTCACTAATCTAAATTAATAAGGACTCTTAAATGAACCATTCACCATTAGTATATTAAATAAAAAGTCAATGAAAATCAATGTAGAATTCTTTGTGGGTAATATAGGGCACAGAAACACTTTTTATGCATTATGAGTATATTACATATATCATAAAAGAATCCTACTCCCAAAATCCATTAAATTTCTTTATAACCAATAATAATCTATGATGAAAATAAATTAGCGATAATCCAAAGTCTTACTATGATATATCAATAATAATTACTCTTCAAAAAACATATATCAACATACGCATTTATGTATCCAAAACGAAAGAATGATTAAGAAGAGACTGCCTTTTATATGATACATTTTATGACCATAAGACTATTTTAGGAATACTTAACAAAACCTTACATATTAGAACATATCTAACATATAATTTATTATAAAATAATAGATTAACCCTTTTTTATTTCACTCTCTTGGGTTTTTTTGACTTATTACATCTATATGTAATTCATGTCACATATCCATGAGGCCATTTGATAAAAAACTCACACTAAACTTTTTAGTGATTAAAATATATGAATAAGTAATGTTTGAATAACGGTGATGTTTAGGAATCATATTCCTAATGTTTAACTCATTTGACATATTCAAACTCTTTAACTCCACAACATCAAATGTTATAATTTTAAATTTTTTTGTTTATTTTGAAATATTTTTTTTAGAATCCTTATCTTTGTAAATATTTCCATTAAACTTTTCCTTTGAAATATTATGTTAATTAATGTAACACCCCATGCTTTCACGGTACACTTCTCTTTGAATAATACAATAGCGTGTGTTATACGCAACTTCGAGTTCTAACACACTAAAACCAACCAAACTAGCCGTTAAGGATAGTAACACCCATTTTTGGAAATTTTATATATTTTATCATTCAAAATGAACTTCATTTTTGGATTAAGAATAACGAAATTAGCTTAGGGTGAATATTTGGAACTTTTCTGATAACTTTCATATTTTGATGAATAGTGGAAATTACTAAATTTTAATTAAAAACAACCTTTTTAATCAAAATAATTAAGAGCGATAAATTACGAATTTGAGTTATTTTAAAGTATAATTAGATTATATTTTTACCATTTAATCCAATGTTGGTCATTGGACATAATTTCACATTTAAACTAGACATAATCAAGTGTCAATCTTTTGATAGTTATTATTTCTTAAAAACACGCTATATGTTTTGACAATGGGAATTAATTTTTAATTTAATTAATGAAAATTATATGATTTTAATTTGATAAAATATGCATCATTTTTTAATTCATAAGATCAAATATAGCTTAGTCCGAATTGTTTTTATTTTTCTGAGAATCATCAATTCTTGATGAATTGTGAAAAACACTGAGTTATTGGTAAAAACAGATTTTTTATTTAAATAAGTATTTATTTTATTTAATTTAATTTATGTAAAAATAGATACATAATACTTATATAGTTTCATTGTAATTAATTGGAGTCAGTTTATAATAATTTTAGATATATAAAAAATTTATTGATCTTTTCACCATCTTTTACCCACCTCCTAGGAGAATTTAAAAATTCACCTAAAACATAAGTTTACCACTTCTGTGGGCTGATTTTTGAAAATCCAAGAGAAACGGTTAATATAAATAAGTAAAATGTTTTTCAATAAGATAAAAGTAATTTCTGGTGAATAATAACTATTTACTTTTATTTACCGCAGTTAAAGGTAACTATGGTAATTCAAGGTAAAAGATTATTTTAATAATTCGAAATTACCTTAAAACATGTCCTAACCTTATTGGATGAGTAATGGATGACCATTGTAATATTTGGGTCGATTTTGGTACCCCATGGAGCAACTTACGAATGATAATGACATTTTATATTAATTAATTTAATGTGATGGAAAATTGACATAAACAAAAATCTTTTAGTAATTATTTTTTATATGGTGTTATATAAGTAATATTTTTGACTATAAATATTAATTAGAAATATAAAAAGATTTACTAAATAATGGTATTTTATTTATAAATTTTAGACATTAAATAATTTAATTTATTTATGACACAATGATGAGGTAGTAATTACCGTATTAATGAATGATTAAGATACTTGATATTATAAATACCCAAATAAATGTAATTTAAGACTTATTATGAATTAAAATACTTGTCTAGGTTAATAAGACATATTAGGATTAGTTATATGAATGTTTTTTGAAGTAATAATGCTGGAATGAATTTATCAAAAACAAAATACCCAATAGTGCCAAAATTGACATAAAACAGTTTTTAAAACAAATATTATACTATTAATTGATATTCTATTTATAAAAATATAATGTTCGTCCAAAGGACTTATATCATGATAGGTGTATCATTAATGGAACACTTATGGGTCTATTGAAATATTATAGTAAGTTTATCAACCATATAACATAAAAATACAAAGAGACATGGTAAATGTCAAACTAATTAACTAAGAGTTAAAACTAAAAGATATGTTTAATAAAATGACCCAAACCCATCTAAAACCTATTGGTGGAGTGTATTCCGACCCATAACCACCTTATCGTCGAAATAAATCAACTTGGAGACATTATAAACAGAATATGAATTTATTATAAATTAATATCTTAAGTTTTTTCAAAGGTGCCCCTCACCCCTCTTATAAAAGGGCACTCACCCATCACTCTAATTCACGCCTTCTATGCCATTTGGCTCGTCCAAACCCTTCCCAAATACCCTCTCAACTATCATCCCTTAAAATAGAGTCCTTATATTGATCATAAAGCCAACCTATGGATCCTTTTTGATGAAATAAAAAGGAAGAACCCGAAGAAGAGGTAATGATTTCACCCCCCTCTTTGAAGTTGCTTTATTCTTCCACTTCCTTTTTCTTTGTTGTTTATATTCTAAAATAATAAATCCAGTATCTTCTATATAATGTGATGTTTTTATAATTATGTTACAACAAAATTCATTATTCTATCCACCCTTTTAATGACATGTCACCATACGTGCGTACGTACAACTTACCGTCTCCACATCGTGGTGTAATTGTTATTCAATACATTATTATTTGGATGGGTATAATAATGATGTGTATTTGATGTAAATAATAAATATAAACTGATAAAGATTATGTATATATAATATAACATCCAATTATATGTTATTATAATATCAAAATAATGATATTTTTGCTCGTGTGTACGTACGGATTACCGTCTCCACGACGCGATGAGATTCATTTCCAAGTTCACCATTCATCAATGATTATAAATATATATATATTACTAAAAAGTATGTAATATATGACATAATAATTCTACTCTATATATATATATATATTTATATGTATATAAGTATTTATGTACTTACATATATCTTATTCACCTACTTCCCTTCAATACTATATGAAAACAGAAACATCATTTATGCATATGTACGGACTACCGTCTTCATAAACGGTGTTTTCCATTTCATATATATGTCTATTATAAATATTTATATTCTAAATATATATGATATATAAATAATGTTTTCTATTCTGTATGTATTTAAATCATGATCTATGTGATACAATGAAGAGTAACAAGTTAAAACACGTACGATAAAGAAAGCGATTATTACCCAAAATATTAATATAACATGGAAATTATTATTAATTGGGTAGTATAAAGTCATAAATGAAACATTTATGATATCATAAATATTAATATGGTTCTGGTATAATTTAATAAAATACTATAGTCTTCATATAGGAAGATAAACGTACCCTCGACTAAAGGAAAGTGAAAGGTAAGGGGTTTTCATCTCACTCCTTATTCTCGTGAGATTCGTACCATATTGCCACTATTACCTTTTGTATTGTGTATGTACTGTCCATAATTGTATTATTTGTGTAATACACTTTAATTAATGTGTATTTACATATTCATTGTATGACACCTCTTTCATGGGGTGTATGTTTCGTAAGTTACCAAATTGGTAAGGGTAAAATTCACAATCTCTTTATTATCCGAGGTTTTTTTACGTATCTAATGGGATATATTTATTATCTATATCCATGTTTCATGAATGTTTTTTCAAATGGATTCTTTTAAGGTACTTTTTTACTGAAAAATAATTTCAATTGCTTTAAATATTTATTCTTCTAAATCTTTCTCATTAAAGTCCATGTCTTCAAAATGGGTTTTAAGGATTTATTTATATAGACATGAATGTTTTTAAAATGTTAATTCCTTTCAAAAGTTTCAAAGTGGTATGGGACAATTTTATTCCAAAATTTATTTAAATTTATTACTTTTTAAATTGTGTGACTTTTAAATGATTTGATGAAAAGGGGGTATTTCTTTCAAAGAGTTTTACAAATCATTTTCACCTATGTCAAAATCCTTTAATGGATTTTAAAGTTGTTTTAAAGTTGATTTATAATGATACAAATCCCTGATATTGTATTGAAGGTTTTGTGATATGTTTGAGTGTGGATGTGTTATTTTTATACCATTCATGGCTTATGGGTAAAGTATTGACATTTCGTATGCTAGTTTTAATACGAATGTTTATGTTATGTTTAAACCTTTTCATATGGGGAATTCATTGGACTTAGTAAGTGATGGGTGAAGCCTGCTATAGCTCCTCGATGTATCGGTAGGTCTCATGAGAAAAAATAGTGTCTTGGAACAAGGCCTTGACAAAATCTTATTTGTAGTGTTGTCATAAGGCCATGACTATGTGGTTATGGTAGTCTAGAATTTTTCATTCCATCATTTTGAAAGTGGTTAGTGATATTGTATGTGATTATTCGACTAGTAGAATATCCATGTGAATAAGTAAATGGCATTATTTCATTTTATTTTGCCATATTATGTTGAAGTTAAAGTTTAAAAGGATTTTGTTTTAGTTATACATTTCCTTAAATGTTTATTCTTATTTATGAATGCTTCCGCTGTATTGTTGACCCTTACTGAGCATTTGAGCTCACCCCTTTCAATGTTTTATTTTTCCCAGGATTCCAAGCAGTTTATTGTGATTGATATGCAGGGTTAAGCCAAGGGAATAATGGTGTTCATAAAGATTATTTATGTTGTTTTGAATGTCTTAAAGTGCAATGTAACATTCATGTATGTAATCTATTTTACAATACTGCTAAACTGATCGGTCCTTCGGGACATGATTCCTTGTAATCATGCAATTATGTTAAAATAATGCACCGACTCTGGATAACTGGGGTCGGGGAGATACAGTTGATATCAGAGGAAGTTTAGAAATAACCTTGGAAACTAGATTTTGACAAACTCTGATTAGATCACATTACCCTAAGATAGATTTTAAGGATTATTATATAAGAACCTACTAGAATTTTGTTATTATAGTAATTTTGTGAGTTTTCCGAGAAATACATCGCAGTCTGGATACAAGCAGGTAGAGGCAGCTCTGGCACAGATGTACCTAGTGGTAAAACCCGAAAACACTACTATGAGCTAGACTCGAACGTGAACTGGTGCACGACAACAGGTCTTACTGCACTATTGGTTACAAAACTCCTAGGGGATATGCTTAGGATAATTCTCATATTATTTACAAACCATTATGAAGGGCTTATGAGTATACACTTTCTCAATGAAATCATTTTTATGATTATGGATTGTATCCATAAACTGATTAATGTATGTTAAGTGTTTTTCAAGTTTAGGATTAGGTATTTCTATTCATAAAATAATCTAGTGTATGCCATTGATCAGAAATGGCACCCAGTATAAGGAATCAGAACTCTAGTAATACGCATGATCTAAAGAGTAAGAAGGATCATATCTCTCGTGGTCTTAATCCAGAATTTAGAAGGGAAATAGTATCCCATGTATTATCATTATATGAAGAAATAATATCACGTGTTAATAAGATAATTAAAGAATTCTTTGAGTCCTATGGATTTGAAGGGAAGCCAGAGAAGAAAAGGATGGTAGAAAAAAATATGGATAAAGGGAATAATGGAAAGAAGGATTTTCCAATATGTGATAAATGTGGAATGAATCACCTTGGTAAATGATTGAAGAGAATGATAGTTTTTTATAAGTATGGAAAAAAGGACACCAAGTAAGTGATTCTAAGGGTAAGAAAATATTTTCAAATGTACAATGCTTCATCTACAAGGAGTTGGGACACTACGCAAACCAATGTACAAATCATTTGAGTATGCACCAAATGATGCTATTGGATAATAATAAAGTTATGATACTACCTCAGATGAAGAGGAATGACTAGTGTTCTTATGTTGTTATTAAAAAATTATTTTATTTGAGTGTTGTATCAACAGTATACTGGTTACATGAATTATGGAGACAAATAAGGATTGTACTGTAGTACTATTTTATTGACGATTTGAGATTATATGGTTCTATGAAAAGTGACTTAATAGTAAGCTACACTTTTTTTGAAAATACATGGTTGAAGGAAAGGTAATCCTTAATATGGTCCCGATAATGAGGTAGTGATTTTGGAATAAGAGATGGTTGATTTGAAAAAATTATATTGGATATTCTTGACTACCTTGAATCTGATTAATGATTTTTCATTGTTTGAGTTTACAAAATTTTTGGATAGAAGGAGTATATCCAATATTCTATAAAGAATAAGGGAGCATGAATGTAATCAATAACGTTTTATGGTAATTCATGAAGTTACCATGTTTTAAAATAATACGTGATGAAGGTGTTCACATGTTATTACATGGAAAAAAGGATCTTCATTCTGCTTAACTTATTAATAAATTTTTGAATGTGAGGTTGGATAGTAGTATTTTGGATAAGTCTAAAGGTTGTAATGGATTATGTTTTAAAGGTTATTTTTTTGATTTTTATAAAAGGACAAAACACATACCGTGTGACAACCCGTCGCGTTGGACAAAGCTGCGGGAATCGAACACACAACCATAGTGCGATTGGGATTTATCGCCTACCACTGGACTACGTGATGTCCCCGGATTATATAATGTAGTTTTGTTTTTTAAAGGGTTTGATATGTGAATGATAAATTCATTATATTTTTATCCCTATACAATTATAATAAATATAGTATTTTTTATTTGTATTATGTTTTTGAGTGAAAGATGAATTTGTGGTAGAAATGTATTAAGGGATAAAACTCTAATTACAAATTAAGTATATCCCCTTATTATTTTAGCCAATCTCATAAATAAATTTCTATACATTAAGAAAAGGATTTTAGAATAAAAACATTGTCCTATATAGTACCTTATATCATCACATATTTATGGCTTTGTGATAGTTGTCCTTTTCAAAGACATGTTCTCTACCACTCTTCATCAGATATTGATGGTTAGATTTCTCATCCATATCCATGTATTCCTACATAGAACCCTAGTATGTGTTATTTTTGGTAACCTTCATACTTACCACTCTTTATTTTAAATAGAGGCCTCATTAATCCATTTTTCAATGTGGGATTTCAACTATGATATTTGGAAATGTCAACCCCATGTTTCCAATACCAAGAATAAATTGCGAGGACAAAATTTATTGAAGGAGGGGAGAATGTAACACCCCAATCTTTCATAGTACGCTTCTCTTGGAATAATACAATAGCATGTGTTATATGCAACTTCGAGTTCCAACACACCACAACAAATCAAACTAGCTGTTAAGAATAGTAATAACCACTTTTGGAAATTTTATATATTTTATCTTTCAAAATGACCTTCATTTTTGGATTCAGAATATTGAAATTAGCTTAGGGTGAATTATTGGTACTTTTCTGATAACCTTCATATTTTGATGAATAGTGAAAATTTCTAAATTTTAATTAAAAACAAAATTTTTAATCAAACTAATTAATAGTGATAAATTATGAATTTGAGCGATTTTAAAGTATAATTAGATTATATTTTTACCAATTAATCCAATGTTGGACATTGGACAAAATTTCACATTTAAACTGGACATAAGCAAGTGTCAATCTTTTGATAATTATTATTTCTTAAAAACACGCTATTTGTTTTGAAAATGGGAATTAATTTTTAATTTAATTAATTCTACTTATATGTTTTGAATTTGGTATAATAGACATAATTTTTTAATTCATAATATCAAATATAGATTAGGATGATTTTTTGGTATTTTTCTGAGAAACGTCAATTTTTGATGAATAGTGAAAAACACTAAGTTATTAGTTAAAACAGATTTTTTATTTAAATAATTATTTATTTTATTTAAATTAATTTATGTCAAAATATATACATAATACTTATATAATATCATTATAATTCATTGGAGTCAGTTTATAATAATTATATATATATATATATAATTTATTTAACGTTTCACCGTCTTTTACCCACCTCCTAGGAGAATTTTAAAATTCACATAAAACATAATTTTACCATTTTTGTGAGTTGAATTTTGAAAATCCAAAAGACATGGTAAATATCAAGGAGTAAAATCTAGTTCAATAAGATAAAAATAATTTTTGATGAATAGTAGCTTTTTACTTTTATTTACCGCGGTTAAAGGTAAATAGGGTAATTCAAGGTAAAATGAATTTGTAATAATTAAAAATTACCTTCACACATGTCCTAACCTTATTGGCTGAGTAAAAGATGAACAGGTGCACCTTGGGTCGATTTTGGGACCCCATGGAGCCACTTATGAATGATAATGACATTTTAGATTAATTAATTTAATGTAAAGGAAAAATTGACATAAACAAAAACGTTTTAGTAATTAATTTTTTATATGGGTTTATATATGTAATATTTTTGACTATAAATATTATTTAGAAATAAAAAAATATTTACTACATAATGGTATTTTATTTATAATTTTTATACATTAAATAATTTAATTTTTTTATGACACAGTGATGATGCAGTAATTACCGTACTAATGAAGGATAAAGATAATTGAAATTATAAATACCCAAATAAATGTAATTTGAGACTTTTTATGAATTAAAATAATTTTCTAGGTTAATAAGACATATTAGTATTGGTTATATGAATTTTTTTCCAAGTAATAATGCTATTATAAATGTATCAAAAACAAAATACCCAATAGTGCCAAAATTGACATAAAAGTGTTTTTAAAACAAATATTATATTATTAATTGATATTCTATTTCTAAAAATCTAAGGCTCTGCCAAAGGACTTATATCATGATAGGTGTATCATTAATGAGCCACTTGGGGGCCTATTGGATGTTTATAGTCTGTTTATTAACCATATAATATAAAAATACAAAGAGACATGGTAAATGTAAAACTAATTAACTAAGAGTTAAAACTAAAATATAAGTTTATTAAATTGACCCAAACCTGTCTAAAACCTATTGGTTGAGTGGATTTAGACCCATAACCTCGTTAATCTCTAAATAAACCAATTTTGAGCCATTATAAACCGAATATGAATTTATTATAAAATAATATTTTTTGTTTTTTCAGAGGTTCCCCTCACCCCTCTTATAAAAGGCCACTCACCCATCACTCTAATTCACACCTTCTAAGACATTTGGATCGGACAAAACCTTCCCAAATACCCTATCAAATATCCTCCCTTAAACCTAGAGGCCTTAGTTTGATCATAAATCCAACCTATGGATCCCTTTTGATCAACTCAAAAGGAAGAACCCGAAAAAGATGTAATGATTTCACCCCCCCTCTTTCATGTTCCTTTCTTCTTCCAATTCATTTTTCTTTGTTGTTTACTTTCTAAAATAATAACTCCAGTATCTTCTATATAATGTGATGTTATTATAATTATGGCACAACCAAATTCCTTATTCTATCCACCCTTTGAATGGCATGTCACCATACGTGCGTACGTACGGCTTACCGTCTCCACGTCGTGGTGTAATTGTTATTAAATACATTATTATATGGACGGGTATAATGATGATGTGTATTTGATGTAAATAATAAATATAACATGATAATAATTCTGTATATATAATATAACATCCAATTATATATTATTATAATATCAATAGAATAATATTTTTTCTCGTGTGTACGCACAGATTACCGTCTCCAGGACGCGATAAGATTCATTTCGAAGATCACCATTCATCGATGATTATAAAAATATATATATTACTAATAACAATGTAATATATGACATAATAATTCTACTGGAGATATATATAGTTTTATATATAAGTATTTATGTACTTACATATATCTTATTCACTTACTTCCATTCAATACTATATGAAAACAGAAACAGCGTGTATGCGTACGTATGGACTACCATCTCCATAAAGGGTGTTTTCCATTTCATATATATGTCTATTATACATATTTATATTCTAAATATATATGATATATATGTCATGTTTTATATTCTGGAAGTATTTAAATCATGATCTATGTGATACAATCAAGAGTAACAATTTAAAACACCTACGATAAAGAAAGGGATTATTACCCAAAATATGAATATAACATGGAAATTATTATTAATTGGGTAGTATAAAGTCCTAAAAGAATAATATATGATATCATAAATATTAATATGGTTTTGTTATAATTTAATAACATACTATAGTCTTCATAATGGAGGTTAAACGTACCCTCAACTAAAGGAAAGTGCAAGGTAAGGGGTTTTCATCTCATTCTTTATTCCCGTAAGATTCATACCATATTTCCACTATTATCTTTTGTGTGGTGTATTTACTACCCATAATTGTATTCTTTTTGTAAAACACTTTATTTTATGTGTATTTAAATATTCATTGTATGATTCTTCTTTCATGGGGTGTATGTTTCGTATGTTACCAAATTGGTAAGGGCTAATTTCACAATCTCTTTATTATCCGAGGTTGTATTTACGTAAGTATCTACTGGGAAATATTTATTATCCATATCCATGTTTCATGAAAGATTTTTCAAAAGGATTATTTTAATGGATTTTGTTTACTAAAACATCATTTCAAATGCTTTAAATATTAATTCTTCTAAATCTTTCTCATTAATGTCTATGTCTTCAAAATGGTTTTTAAGGATTTATTTATATATTCATGAATGTTTTTAAAATGTTGATTCATTTCAAAGGTTTAAAAGTGGTATGGGACACATTGATTCCATAATGTATTTAAATGTATTACTTTCTAAATTGTGTGACTTTTAAATGTTTTTATGAAAAAGGGGTATTTCTCTCAAAGAGTTTTATAAATAATTTTCATCAATGTCAAAATACTTTAATGGATTTTAAATTTGTTTTGAAGTTGATTTATAATGATACAAATCTTCCATATTGTATTGAAGGTTTTTTAATATGTTTGACTGTGGATATGTTATTTTTATACCATTCATGGTTTATGGGTAAAGTATTGACATTCCATATGCTAGTTTTAATACGAATGTGTATGTTATGTTTAAACCTTTCATATGAGGAATGCATTGGAATTAGTTAGTGATGGGTGGAGCCCACTATAGCTCCTTGATGAATCGGTAGGTCTCTTGAGACAAACTATTGTTTTGAAACAAGGCCTTGCCAAAATCTTATTTGTAGTCGTGGAACAAGGCCTTGACTATGTGGTTATGATGGTCTGGCATTATGCATTCCATCATTATGAAAGTGGTTAGTGATATTGAATGTGATTATTCGACTAGTAGAATATCTATGTGAATAAGTAAATGGAATTATTTCATTTTATTTCGCCATATTATACTGAAGTTCAAGTTTAAAAGGATTTTGTTTTAGTTATACATTTCCTTAAAGGTTTATGCTTATTTATGAAAGTTTCCATTGTATTGCTTACCCTTACAGAGCATTTGAGCTCACCCCTTTTTAAGTTTTATTTTTCCCAGGATTCCAAGAAGGGTATTGTGATTGATATGCATGGTTAAGCCAAGGGAATAATGGCGTTCATAAAGATTATTTATTTTGTTTTGTATGTCTTAAAGTGCAATGTAATATTCATGAATGCAATCTATTTTCCAAGACTTCTAAACTGATCGGTCCTTCGGGACTTGATTCCTTGTAATCATGACAATGTGTTAAAATAATGCACTGACTTTGGGTAACTAGGGTCTGGGTGTTACAATTAATGTAACTATTTACATTATTACTTTCTAGAACATACTTAAAACCTTAAGAATAAATTTAAATTCAATTTTTTACGATAACTAAATACAATTCTTTACATTTATCATTATCCCTATAACTTAAAAATATTTTAGGTTATAAATGAATAATCACTTTTTATTTTAAATAGAATAATAATTTAGTAAATAGGGATATTCACTTTTATGTTAACAAAATGTGTTACACCCCCACATAAAGGTGTGACTATTTTGGTGTACTTTGGTGAAGTGGAGGCCCGATTTGAGTTTCCATGGAGTTCCATTTTAGAACATATTTTTTTGGGGGGTTTTAATTATGTGCATAGTTGGGGTGTATGGTTAAAATGAAACTATTTGCCCAGCCTATACATGGATCCTTTTTTGGTCTATTTGAACTACATATGATTTTCCTACTTGGGCTATACACTATTAAGTCCAATTCATGATCCCCCTAGGAGAAACCATGTAGGGTCCATGGTGTGTCTATGGTATGGTTCATTACTTGAACATGGTTATATAAACCATGTAGAAAGTGTGCATTTATATTTATAGTTTTGAATGTGCTATTTTCATGAATTCTGTACTGTTTGTAAAAGAGTGCAGGGTACCCAAAAGAGGCCCTTTGGGGCCTGGTGTGGGTTTAGAGTGAGGTGCATGGTTTTATGAAATCACAAAACCTATCAAAATTAATTATGTGTAGTGGTTCCTAGCCCAAGAATTGTTTAGTTCACAATTGGTGCCTGATTTTGAAAACTATGCGGCCAAACCATGTGACATGTGAAGGTGTTTAATGTTTGCAGTTTATACCTTTTACCCATATTTATTTTAAGGGATTTCAACCTCATTTCTTCCCCTATGAATCTACTGAACCTTGGGAGCATTGGAAAAGCTCCACCACCATCCTCCCTTGGATTCTTTCCATTCCCTTGATGATTTCAAAGAGGTTTGAGGTGAGTTTTTACTCTCTTTCCCTCCCACTTCCATATCCCTTTATTCTCTTTTGGATTTTGATTCTAACATTAATCTTAGTTATCATATTGTTATATTAAGGGTTATGGGTGGTTCTAATGATAGGAATTTTGGTTTCTAGGGTTTGTAGACACCATTTCAAATCCGTGGGTGTGGTCTCTATTTAAGGAAACATGTTTTGAGATGTATCAGCTATGTTTCCACTCTATTGTGGTAGTTGTTACAATTAAATTGTTTCATTTTTGAATTTTAATATGTTTTTTATTTTTAAATTCTATTCTTATGAATGTATAAATTCATTTTAGATATACTTTGTGATTTGAAACTATTTCTTCGTGTTATTAGCCTTTTATAATTCATTTTGTTTTGAAATTCCATGTTTTTGTGTCTGAAATGGTATGTTTAAATAATTTATGATTTTATAAAATTATCATGGGGATTTATGAAATGGATTACAAGGTTTTTATAGGTATTTGACTTGGATTTTTTTTAAAGAGTGAAAATATAAGTTTTAAATGGAATGTGGTTTTGAATTGTGGTGTTGAGTTAAAAATGATTTGTAAAGGGGGTTTCTATTTGAATTTTAAATGTTGGTTTGAAATGTGTGTGTGGTTTAACCCTTTTAAAATGATATGTTATATATTTTAAATTGGTTTAATAGAAATGGATGTCCTATGAACTTGTTTTATTTTTCAAAGTATAAGACCCTTATTGAAGGGTATCATTGAAATGATTTAGACTGTGTGGGTGATTTACAGCGCTATAAGGAAATATATTAAATGGTATTTTATGAGATGATAAATAGAATGGAATTTAAATACCTATTTTTTTGTTAAAGGTCCAGTTGTAGCTTTCGTTTTAGAATGGTGAGAGGCACCATTTTATTGCCCCTTTCTTATATACCTCTTGTGTGGGTTGATATCACAATATGATTCTTATTTTATCACCTTACACTTTAATGTATTTGTTATTACATGATTGAATGCAATGTATGTGGGTATTTATATCATTGGGTGTTTGGGGAGAGGGTAGTTATGGTTATTCATGGTTTGTTAAACTTGAAATATTGTCACTAGAACTAACATAATTTTTTATCCTGGGAACCAGATAGCTAAATGGGAGCCTATATTTCTGTTGTAGTAGGAATATTTACACTAATAGTGTCCCCTCTAGTGTTAAATATGGATCAAGAAGGGTATAGAACTCAGACAAGGCTGTTGTAGGTTAATTAAGTGAGTTGTTTTTTGTCACAACATAGGTTGGTAGGTTGGTTCATTGAGAAAGTCTAGGATGTATCACATTATGACTAAGGGTAAAACCCATAAAACATTAAATTTATTGGTTATTTTTTGATTTATAGTATTTTGATCAATTTTTTTGGTATAATTTCCTTTACATTCATTGATATGGAACCCTTCCTTGTTTATGCTTCATTTTTATATGCCCTATAATTTTTGTGGTGCCTTCATGTGATGTGTGATCCATACAAGTTGGGTTGTTTTCTATGAAATTGAGTTTTTATATATTATTCTGAAAAACCTATTTTGTGTTTTTAGATACTCATTTTTGGGTTCTTTTAAGTGGATTTCAAAATGGGTTTCAGATTAAAGAGGTCTTTGACTGGGGAATTTTTTTGAAGCAAATATTTTCATTTAGATAAAACAAATGCATATTTTTTTGATACATTTTAATGGTGTTTGTGGTTTTTAAATGGATTCGACTAGTGGTTTGATTTTTAGAACATGCTTCTGTGTTTTTCAAAAATAATAAATTTTTTGTCAAATGTTATATAATCATTTTTTTCTATACATTGTATGTATGAAATGACTAATTTCTAGAATTAATTTTTTACTAGAAATGTAAAATTTCCTAATGAAATTTTTTGTATAGTTTCAGAAGGTTGTGGTGAACCAATAGAATTTTTATCTCATGCATAAAAAATTTTACATTCTAGGTTCTCAGTTGGATCCTTCATGGTCTTCGCGTCCGATGTGGGGTGAGTTGTGTGGTGGTGTGCAACAAGAGGTTTCATGGAGGGGGTTTATTCTCATCTCACATCCTTTGGTGGATGTTTTCTTTTAGTTATTGTTGTATCTTTTACTTTTTGTATTATTATATTATGGATGTATATTTTATGTACATTAAAATGGATTGGATCATGGTATTTGGTTATGAAATACTTATTTTTTAATCAATTTTTTATCTTGTATCTATTCATTTGGTTGTAATATTTCAGTTTTGGGAAAAACCATTCTCAAAGGAGTTACTGTGATTCTTAGGTGCTTTTTTGTCATCCTGTTGGGATTAGGAACGCCCTTTGAGCCTTGTGAAGAATCGTTTCGGTTGTCAGGTTAGACGTAATATCTGTCCGATTCATGGAGAAATGGTATCAGAGCCTTGGGTTTTCTTTTAGTTAGATCCTGAACTTATTGAACATACCTCGTTATTTGGGAATATCCTGGTAGAAATAAGGTTAGGTTGGTAGATACTGAGAGGTAAGGGTGGGTATAGTCTATCTAGATCTTTATTATCATAAAACATAGTATTATAGGGTTTTTTAGGTTTTGAAATGTGAATTAATGTTTCTTTAAGCTAGTTATGGTGGATTTTTATGTGATTGACATTGTTTAGATCCCATTTATCTATGCATGTGATATTTCTAATCACTCTATGGAATCAGGGGGGAGTGTAAGGGAACTCAATATTCATAATCAACTCACATGATAGGGGAAACAATCTGGTTATTGTGTGTTTGGGTCCCCATTCAATACATGTTGTGTTTCATGGTTGACACATGGTCACCCGAACTATTGTGGTCAAGGCATGCATAAAACTGATTCTCCCCAATTAGTTTGTTTGGACTCCACTTGAAATAAACATTTTCCTAAGGAATATTTCGATTTTGGGATGTGGATTTAAGAGTGTTTTATTCCATTTAGAAATGTAGTTCATGTTTTCCTTTCTTTTTTCCTGTGTTGTGCTTGTGTTTTCTTGGTTTTAGAAACCTTGTTTTGGGAAATAAATATGTTTGGTGGAAATCATTATTTTAAAACAATGTTTTATAAAAAATAAGGAAAGAGTAAATTCCCATGGTTTTATGGGATGTTTTTTATAGTTTTGTTTTCCATTAATATGTTAAAAATGTTTTAATATTGTTTTTTGAATAAGGTTTAGAATTTGTTTTTTAAAATCATAATGGAAACGGGTTTTAAAAATCATTTTAGATGCCTGGTTTTTAAAGTCAAATGGGATTTCAAAAAGGAAATTTTATGGATTAGATCATTTAATAGATGTGTGTGTTCCACTAAGGTTTTTTCCATTTAAAACACATAATGGTTTGGCTTTTGGTTTGAACCTTTGTGGTGGGTGATTTCAAAATTCCCTAGTGAAAATGTGGTTTTATAAATAAAAATGTATTTAGTGTGTAACTATTATGCCTCGTCTGAGGGATTATTATTTTTTATTTTATTCCTTTCTTATGAAGAAATTGGTTTTTTATTTACCTTTATGTATCACTTGGGTCATTTCATGTATTTTCTATTTATTTCTCCTATAATGTTCAAAAGAGTTTCTCTTGTATTGGTGCCTACCTAGACTCCAGGCGGAGCATTGGATGTGGAACATTTGTCAATATTTAAAGAAAATAGGTGGTTGGAAGTGATTGAGGTGATCCTATATTCTATATGGAAAAAAATATTCTAATGGGATATCTTTTTAAATCATTATTATTCAGTTTTTAATTAGTTTGTTGGAGTTTTTAATTCCAGTTTTACCGTGTGAGGGTTGTCTTGGGAGCTTTTCTAGACAATTTTTTTCTGGTTATTATTCCCTGTGAGTATGAAAGGGAAGAAAGTGATTGAGTTTATTTGAGTATACCTCAATTTTTTCCTTTGGATCGTATTTATAAGTTTTTTAGGTTTTTTATGAAAAAGGTATTGGGTTTGATCCTTTTGAGGATGGATTAGTTGTTTTGGGAAATTTTATTTTGAGGTTATGACCTTGGTTTCTTGAGTTTTAGCTATTGTGGTTGGATTTTTGTGGTTTTTTCTCAATTTTGGGATGTTTTTATGGATGGTTTTAATGATTGTTTGTGGTATGTTTTTCTATATTATGTAATATCCACCCATCCCTTCCACTTGGATGTTTTGTGGTTGGGTTGTGAGTGCCATTTTTTTGAGACTCATTGTTTGGGAAAAAGTTCCATAGTAATTTCTAGTTGTACGCATTCATTAGGTTGAGCTTAGCGGTGAACATTGTTTGAACTGGAGAAGGGAATTTTCACGCACGATTGAGTAACTAGGGTGTGTGAAACACCATTTGAGTGTGGTATACTAACTGGTGTTTGGATAAAGGATTTTTGTGGGATGCACTGTGTGAGGGAGATGTAGTTATTAACTCTAGTTACTCATGCATTTCATGAACATTGTGAGTGATCTTATCAATTTTATTTGAGGCTATTTATGGTGATTCTTCATTCCATTGGTTTTTGAAGCACTTTTGGTTGAGATGGTGTTTCTATTGGGTGTTCGATGATGTGTTCTCAGTAGTATTTCTTTTATTCCACCAAGTTAGATGAACACTAAATGATGGAGAGTCCATGTTAGAGGAATTATTAATAGTGGGGAAAAAATGTTAGAACTCCTATCCTTTACGGAAATTCTTGTTTGAGGTCTCTATTTTGGTTGTTCTTAGAAATTTTTAGAAACATAGTACCTTGTTTATTTTATTTTTTAGTTATATTATTTTTTGGCCTTGAGGTTTAGCCTTATTGAGTAGTTTGTGTTGTTAGGTCCTATTGGGATTTTCTATTTCCATTGTCTTTCTTTTCAATTGGATCATTCTAGGGGCAGTAAGTGGCATGGTTGAAATTTTGTGACACCCCCATGTCACAATGATATTATTTGGATGTTCTTTGGTGATGTTTAAACCATTTTTTAGTTTCCATGTAGTTCCATATCTAAAATTTATTTTTTGATTGTTTTAATTATATGAATAGTTATTGTGCACAATTATAAGAAAACCATGGGGCCTCCCTTCTTGAATCACCTTATTAGTTCATTTTTTAGCATATAATTTTCCAGCATGGGAAACACATAGTTAAGTCCAAACCATGTGGCCCTAATGAGAAATTGTAATGGGTATGTGGTGTGTATAAGTATGGGTGTTTGAATTTAACATGGTTTGGTAAACCATAAATTAAGCACGTGGTTGGTTCAATAGTTTTGAAAACGCATTTTTTACGGCTTCCACATGGTTTGAAAAACCATAAGGGTCACCCCAAGAGGCCGTGTGTGTTTGGGGTGGTTTTGGAGTGAGGTGCATGGTTTTTTCAAACCATGGAGCCTCTCAGAAGTATATGTGTGAGGTGGTTCCAAGCTTAGGTAGTGACCCCCGAATAGTTGGCGCATGGTTTAGAAAACCATAAAACTAAACTGTGTGACCTATATAGGTGTTTAATTTTTTCTATTTCCCAATTTTATCCCCTCTTTAATTTTAAGGGGATTCACCCTAATTTCATTACCTATGTGTGGGATGACCGTTGGGATCCTTGGATTTGCTCCACCACCTTCCAACCTTTGATTATTGTCCTTCTTTTGATGATTTCCTAGATATTTTAGGTGATTTCTTACTCTCATTCCATATTTCTTCCTTCTTCCTATCTTATCTTTTTTATTTAGATTCCCCAGCTAACCCTAGTTATCTTGTGGATATATTTTATTGTTCTAGGTGGTTTTTATTCTAGAGATTTTTGTGTATAGGTGTTGTAGACACCATTGAAAATACCGTGAGTGTAGTATTCGTTGAAGGGCGAATGTTTCAGGATACTTTAACTTGGTTTATGTTCCTTTGTGGTAGGTATTGCTATAATTTTTTTTTTCATTTTAGAATTATCATATGTCTAGTCTAGTTAAATTTCCTTATTATGAAATTGGAAATATATGTTATATCTCTTTGGTGATTTGAAACCATTTCTTGGTTTTTTATGCGTAGAATAATTTTTTCTTTTAGAAATCCCATGTTTTAATGTTTAAAATGGTATGTTTATATATAATAATAATTTCAAAATATCCATTGGACTTTTTGAAATGTTTTCCAAGGTGTGTATGGGGATTTGACCTGGTTTTGGTTTTCAATGATTGAAAACACATGTTTTAAATGGAATTTTGTTTCAAATTGAGGCTTTATCTTCAAAATGATTTGATTAAGTGTTTAAGGGATTTCTATTTGGATTTTAAATTGTTATTTGAATTTTTTTTTCCGGTTTACCCCCTTTTAAATTCTATGTAGGATCTTTTAAAGCAGTATAATGTAAATGGGTGTCCTATGGTCTGGTTTTAGTTTTCAATGGATAAGACCCTTGTGAAAGGGTAGCATTAAACTTTTTATATGTGGTGAGTAATTTCAATCACTTTTATGAAATGTTTTAAATGGTATTTTATAAAATAATGAGGGGATTGGAATTATGATCCATTTTTTGGTGTTAAAGTCCATTTTGGTAATTTGGTTTTAGAATATCAAGAGAGACCTTTTGATTGATCCTTTTTTTATACCCCATATATGGGTTGAGATCACTATGTGATGCTTGTTTTCTCTCCTTGTGTGGGAATGTATTGTTTTTTCATGTGTGTGTGTGATTTATGTGGTTCTTTCCATTATTGAGTATTTGGTGTTAGGGTATGTTAGAAATTTTCCTTCTATGTTATAATTGGAAAATTTTCACTACACATAACTTCCTTTTTGGTCCTAAGAACTCGATATCCAAGTTGGAGTCAATGTTTTAGCTGCAGTAGGGATCCACACACTACTAGTGTCCCCTCTATCATGAAATAGGGATATATGGGGGTGTAAATATTGGATGGTGCTTTTGAAGGCTAGTCTAGTGAGTTTTTTGGGACACAACATTGTCTGGTATGTTGGTCTGCTGAGTGAGTCTTGGACATCTCACATTATGACCAAGGGAAGATACCATAACAAATTCGATTTATTACATAGTTATTGATTGAGTAGAGTTTTATCTAGCACTTCTTGGTATCATTTCCTATACTATCATTGATATGGAACCCTTTCTTGTTCATATTGCATTTTTATATTCCTTGTGATTTTGTGTGGTGTATACTAATGATGTGCGGCCTATGTGAGTTGGGTTGTTTCCTTTGAAAATTTATTTTCAAAGATTATTAAGAAGATATTATTTTGAGTTTTAGAGACCCAAGTGTGGGTTCTTTAAAGTGTATTTAAAAATGGGGTTTGGTTTAAACATTGATTTATCTTTAGAAATGTTTGATGCTCCCATTTTCATTTAGATAAAACAAGTTTAATTTTTTAGAAGTGTTAATGGTGTTTGTGGTCCTAAAAAGAATTATGTCAGTGGTTTGGTTTTTTTTCCTAGGAAATTAATCTGTGGTTTTACAAAACAAGAAAAATTTTATAGTGTATTCTTTAAAATCATTTTGTTTTCCATACCTAATTTATATGTAAAGCATGTTTTTAGATTCACTTTTAAACTACCATTAAAGAATTTACTTAGAAAACATATTACAATTTTTTATCTAGTTTTGGTGACTTACTGAGATTTTTAGCTCACAACTAAAAAAATTTCTGGTTCCAGGTTCTCATGTAGATCTTTCTTGGATGTTGTGTCTGATGTGGGGTGAGTTGGGTGGTGGTGCACAGCCAGATGTTACATGGAGGGCATTTATGATCTTCTTGAGTTAATTGGTAGCTATTTTCTTTTAGTTAGTTTTTTATATTCTACTTGATGTATCCTTATGTTATAGATGATTATTTTATGTATATACAAATGGGTTTGATTATGGTAGTTGGATATAGAATTCTTGGCTTTTGGTTAATATATTTTGGATCATGTAACTATTCATTTGACATTTATATTTATATTTGAAGATATAAATATACCCAAAAGAGTTTTTGTGATGCCCAGGTTTTTTTGTCCACACCATGGGGATTGGTAATTATATTAGGTTATTGTGGGAAATCAGGTCAGGTGTTGGGTAATATGGAAGCCAGGGCTGATTCATGAAAAAATGTAACATTTACATTTTTTTACCATCACATATACTACTAATTTTATAATATTAAGTGGAATCCACTTTAATTTTCAACTATTAGAACCATTTATTTATTGACATTAATCCTCTATAATCTCAAACATAATCCAAATATCCTCTTAGACATTATATTCTCTTTATAATATCATACTAAGATCGAAAAAATAATTTTGTATTTAAGAAAATTACACTTGTTTTTTTGTATAATTATTTAATAATTAAAATACTGTATCCAAATCATATATGGTATTTTATGTTTATGGATCATCTTTTTTTGAAAATAATAATTTATTCTAAAAAATATTCCACTAATGGGTGGCAAGAGCCTATTCCCTAAACATTATTCTTGAAAAATTATTTTTATCCTTATATCATTTTCAATACAAGTTATAGAATCTTATGTATTATAAACTATGTATATATATTTAATAATCTCATTTTGTTCAGAATAAATATTTATTTAGGAATAAATTATTTTATCATATAAATGAAATGAGATGAAAATATGCATTTTATATAAGATCCATCAGAGCTTTGTAATTTATTTCACATTTAAATTTTTGATGAAGCAACTATTTGATTCATCACTTGAATGAAAACTATAGGATTGATAAATTCTTCATTTTATTTTAAATTTCTAAACGTTCAAAACAATTTTAATGTTTAATTTTGGTATAATATACCTTTAAAAAACATATAATTTGTTTCTATAACCCAAATATCTAACATATAAATTCAATTTATTTTTTAAAACTCCTTTAGGTATCCTAAAAAATTCCATCCCATGGAATCATTACTTTACATTCCCAATTAACCAATTTTTCAATAACCTTAACTGGAATCTCAAAGAAATATTATTATAATCTCAAAATATTATTTTTCCAATTTTATATTTTATGCACTTGAACAATCAATAAAACACTGGAAACTAGACATCACATACTGATTTTATCTATTTGCAACACTTGATAATTTCTGGTCTACTTTTCTAGAATGTATTCACATTATTATAAAAATTCTATAGATGAAAACATAATGAACTCATTAAATATAAAAATCCTTGAGGAAACCTTCAATCTCTCGAAGTCATTAGAATATTCAATCAAATCAAATATCATTTTAAAAACCCAATCATAATGATTATTTTAAACAAATACTTATTAGGAAATTTTCATCTAATTACTTTTACACTATTGGTGAATCTGTCCATGCTTCTCAAAAACATCTATATTCACCTGTTTTATAACATCAACATTTGGTTACTTAGGATGATATTTTTCTAACATATAGAATTTTTCTTTTCATAAAAACTATGTTTTAGTTACTATCCTTATTAGTTACATAAATTACTAATTCTTTCCAAGGATTGATCTAATAGATATGTTTTATGCTAATGGAGATGATTAAATTTATCTACAATAGAAGATTTTATCAACTATGTATCATGTTTTAATAACATTTAATATGAATTTTTTTTAAATGGGATCCTACTAAATTGAAGCCCCATTTTAAATCAATAATAACCATTTGAGGGACAAGATCTATATTTCATCAAAACTGAAACAAAATATCATTTAAATAATTGATGAATAAATCTAGTAGAAAAATATTTTCAATCATATCATATACGAATCGGTCCCATGGGTGATGTTCAACATGAATTATGGGATAAAGTGTATTATTTATTAATAGTTATGAAAAAGGGGTTTTCAATTCAATCAGGGTATTCTTGATCCATTTTTTTTTGAGGACCCAAAGGTGTGCTTCATGGGTCAAATTTATTATATTTTAATAAATAAATTTCATTTGTGGTGTTCATAGTGGAATGTTGGTTTCAGAGAGGAATAGTTTCTGTGAGATTAATTTGTAGATAAACCCATTGTGGGGAGATTTTATTGTCCCATATTAGAAATAAAAAAAACTCAATATGGGGGAGTGAGTAGAGTCCATTTAATAATATCATTGATTTAATGTTCCCCTTTTAATGTTAAAAAACCTTTCCTTCTCTTTCAATCATCCAATGTGGTGAACATATATTAAAACAAAGTGATAGGATACATGCTATTTTTATAGTGGTTCAAAGAAATAATGAACATCCCATGGTCTAATCTACCAATACCCAATGTTGGATTGGTTATTTTATTCATATAATTTTCATAGGGATATCAAAACTGAGTGGAATTGGTTGACAATTAGTATAAGTATTTTACTAGGAATTTATAACCTTTTATATAAGAATTCACAATAAAGTAAAAGTAGTTGAAACTTATTCCAAAAATAAGTACAATTAACTGAAACCTCATCAATATCTAAGTATAAACAATTAACACATAGATAAATAGATGATATGTAGAAGTGAAAATAGCATCAGAGCACAGTTTCACCAATCACCCAATCATTAAAAGATGTAATATTCTTTCTAAAAATGGATAAAATTTAATGATTAGATATTAGAATTATTTTTTAAAAGATATCAAATGAATATAGTTGTAAATAAATTACCTTTAATATTGCACAAAAATAATCTCATTTCTACTTCCTTCATTTCATCCAACATTAGTGGAAATGGTAAAGTGAATACAACACATACATTCTTTTTCTTATTTTATACCTTCTCAATTGATAGCATCAATGATAGAATTAATTTAATATAAAAATCATTTCATTTTTTTCTTATTTATAGATTTCTATATGATTAGAATGTTTTATATTATCTAAAAGTAGTATTTTTGTACGTTGTTGTAACTCTTCCTGATCCAGTCATAAAACACATATATTTTATTGAAACAATATAACTACTTCTACTTTTCTTCCTCTAATAATTAAAAGTAAATATAATAAATGGAAATCAATAATCTTTTATATACATTAACTATACCCATTGAAGATGATTTTATTTTTTGAAAAGAATATGTTTCAACTTTTCTCTATTCTATAATCAATCAAAAATAACCACATCAATATATTTCCAAAAATTTCTCCAAGTTAATCAATAGACGATTCTTTATTTTAGGTTTTGAATCATCCCTGAAATATCACTACATCTTCCCTACTACATTCAAACATTTGAATTTAAAATATCATGAAACTCTTAATAATATTCCTTATAGATGCAAACTGATAATCATGACATGGTTTTTTTCATCATAGTAATTGGTAATACTACTTTTCATTTCAACCAAGAAATTCTTAAAAATTCCCATTTAGGGTCTACCCATTTTCCATAGGAATATTTTAATCCCAAAACAGTATCTTCCATAGCATGGAACTCATCATTTTCATTTTTCCAAAGAACCATGTCCACCAAAATGCTCAGTGAAACTATTTAATGATGTTTGATCATCCACAAATATATCATAATCTCTGGGATTAAATCTCTTCAAACACTTTGACAAAATCAAATTTTCATTCAAAACAAAATATATATCTATCATATGTAATATAGTTCTTTTCCTAACTATAATTCATAATATATTAACCTTATAAAAAATTTATATGCATAAGAAAATTCTAAAAAACATATGATAATTTCCCTATATAATATATTTTCTTTTTCATGAAAAATAGATTCTTTGAATATACGTAATATAATTCCTAACTTTATATGATATGTAACATCCCCTACTTTTCAATATTTCAATACATAAGTTGTTTACATAACTATTGATAAATACATACATATTTGAATTAGTGGAAATTTTATAATATATATATGTTATATCATTTTTCCTAGTACAAAAGATATTATTCTATCAGTATGATATTATACTTAGGTAGATTTACTGTATTCTTTACATGTAATATATTTTCAAGTCTTCTTCATCATGATTAATATTTTAAACATATGTAAATTTTAAAAATTCTTCCATAATTATAGAATTCTTCCATAATATGAAAATATCGTAATATAGATTCCATACTTATTCTCCATATGAAATATCTATTTTTAGAAACATTTATCAAACAGAAAATGTGATTAATACAAAAATGGATTCTAGAATAATAATAAATAATAGAATAATATATAATGATAGTTAATATATCTTATAAAAGTAAATAATATATAATTATAGATATTAATATATTATAGAAATGAATAAGGAATTATAGTAGATAATAGTATATAATAATTCAAAGTATTATAGTGAATAACATATAATAAAGTGTGAGGTAATAAGTAATTATCAAAACATTAATTTTTAGGAATGGGAAATATCCACTCAACATTCACCCTCTTTTTGATAATTTAAAAATGAGAGAACATAAACATTTACGAATATAAACACATCAACCACACTCTCCCCCTTTTGTATGGATCAAGATAGTAAGAGAAGATGAGTATATTAATTAATAAAAATAAATAATCAGAAGACAAGCTATATATTCTACCTCTTAATAGAATATAAGGTAAGAACTGGGGATATGAAAATAAATTTTCCCTCTTATAATAAATAATAAATAAAAAAATCTTAAATAAATAATAAATACCCTAACTAGATTGATTTAATAGAATATAATATCATATAACATTAATTACATGATTTCAACAATAAAAAAAATTCTTCTAATAAATAATATTGAATAAATATATTTAAAATTCTTTATAATGTCAAATATATTATAACAAGTCATTCTCAACAAATATATAAATAGTTTATACAACATTATTATTCTATATAAAAGTAATAACAACTTCCATTAGATATAATATTGCACCTTTTTAATAAATTTAATAGTGAAATATTCCATTTTTTAAAAGATAATATAGTAAATATTCATCAATTTGAACTCCTCAAATATGAAACCAAAATCTATAAAGATATACAAAAAACATTAAAACATACAAGTAATTAAAATTATTTTTAAAGAATTAAATATAAATTGATAACACATTTCATGTATAATAAAGATAGACAATAACACATGATACATGCCCAAAATATAATAGAATATATGAAATTATCATTCCAACACATGAAATATATTAATAATAATAGAATATGTGAGTAAGAAAAATAATATAATAATAAACAAGTGCTCACTAAAACAACAACTTACAAATCATCTCATGATAATATACGATTAAATAGAATTATATAGAGCAACTAGTGAAACAAATAAACAATTATGCACCTTCACTATCCATATAAAAATACATTATAAAATATAATTAATAATGGTAGAAGAAAATATTGTTCTGAAATTATCTCCTTCTATATAAAACGGTTTGTGTATATAAAAGAAGATATAACTTTAATATTAATTAAACTAATACTTTTGGGTAATATCTAACCATTTATTTAGTGAAATATAATGATCTTTATTTTGACAACATCTCCATAACTTTTATCGAAATTGATAAAAATAGAATTTAATGTATTATTCATACATATGAAACCCCCATATATCACAAAAGTATGAATTTTGGTACCAATATGATTTGGGTTCAATAGTGTTAAAAATAAGAGTTTTAGGTAAAGAAAAATGTGTAATTATTGAATAAATTCTAGCATTTTCATTAGAAAAATCTTTATAAATACATGAATTATCAACTGAAAAAATAAGTAAAATTTTAAAATATAATTAACAAAATGTCCATCAATTCTTAAATGAAAACATGTAATTGTGTGTATTGTTTTACTATTTAATCTAGGAAAAAAATAATTCATATAAAGAATTATATTTTCACCATTACTTCCAATTTAAAATTCACCTCTATTTCCTTTAAAAATACCAGGGATTTTGTTAACATAACCCCATTTATTAAACATACTGACAACCATTTTCAAATTATTTATTCTAGCTAATAAATCATTAATTATATTACCACGCATAGCCCAAGAAATCACAACTTTATTAAGTTTAAAATTTAATTCGAAAATTTGTTTAGAAAAATTATTCTTTTTATTAAGAACAGAAGCACAATTTTAATTTAAAAATCTATGATTGTTCATTAATGTATAATATTCACCTAGAAACATAAAAAAAAAGAGTCATTAAGATCATCAAAAGAATGTATTTCAGATTCTGAGATAGATTTTACCTCTTTAGTATGAGCTATAAGACGTAGATTTTATCTCTTTAGTATGATCTATAAGACATAGATTTATCTTTTTATTAGAATGATTAGTTTTATAGTTATAATGATATTTACTATTGGAATCCCCAGAAGCACTCCAAGTATCATTCATATCTCATTTTTCTTTCCTTTTTTTTAATTTAATTTTCTAGGAAACTCTTTCTTATATTTTTTCTAAGGGTATTTTGGTTTGACATGTCCCTTTTTCATAAATTAATAGAATGTGGTATCATTTCTATCCTTCTTACCAAAAGTTTTCTAGTATTATTTTAACCTATTATATACCTTACAAAAATATTTTATCAATATCTAAAAGTTCATCATTTGAATTTGATATATGATAATATTTATAAAATGAGGTAGAATATGGATCATTAGTCTTTATATAATACTTTTAATTAGAAAATTTAAGATTAATATTTTCTTTCTTTACAATCTTTTGATCATCAGATCTTGCATTAATAAAAAAATTCATATATCATGAACATTTCTGAAAAATTATTCATTTTTAGATCATTGATAGGTTTGTACTATCTAATAGAAGAAAATATTCAACTAAAATTATAAGGTGGAACTGTAGAACATTCAATTCATTATTTGATTCAAGATCATAGTTCCCAATGTATAAACATAATTCAATAACTTAGAAATTCATCCATTCATTTGAGTAGTACTATATTGAACAAACATCCTAAATGTATGAAATTTAAAAATTTTATGCTTGTATCCAAATTTTCATATATTATTGGTTCCTTTATAGGAAATAATATTTTCCCCCACATATCATAGGTCATATCACATTAAGAAACTTTATTGAACCCAACCGACCCTAATAAAAAATTTCAGTGTTCATAAGATTTGAATTTAAATCATAATTAGTTTCTTGAGTTGTGTTCCATGTATCAGGTTTATCTATAAGAATATTATAGGGTTTAATCACCTTTATATATACTTTTAATCCATTAATATTCAAATAAATAACCATTATAGATTCCAAACAAGCTTAATTCTCACAATTGAAATAAGGATCACTAATCATAAACATACCTTATCTTTGATTATACAATATAAATTGTATATTCCATATTTATCTCTATATTTTTATATATGAATAGATAATATTCTATAAAATGAAGGATTCAATATTTAATCTAATGAATATATCTTAAGAGTATTACTATAACACCAAATATTGGTATTAATAAATATAAAAGTAAAGTTGATATATCCTGGAAGTGATTTCAAGAGACATATTCCAATAACAAATGTTTTCCAGGATTAGTAATATACAAAGACTGAAGAGGGGTGTGAATTGATTACTTTAAATAATTTCAACAATTTATAGTTCCTATTTAAATGGTAATTAATCTTACCTTTTCTTTTAATTTTTTAATTCTATGATAATAATGTAAATATATAGGACAAAATAATTTTTATAGTGGTTCAAGGTAATTATAAAAGTATCCTAGTCCACTCCACCCATAACCAATGTAGGCTTAGTAATTTTATTTAGATCCTTTTCCAAGGGATCTCACAATTGATTGTATATAGTTGAAATTTTGTATATGGATTTTACCAAGACTTCTGAACCTTTTACTAGGGAAATCACAACTATTTACAAGAATTTGACACATAATCTATATCTAATTACAAGTATCCTATACATCACCCAATTCTAAGAATAAGAATCCAAAAATTAGGGAAATATATTAGATATATAAATGAAAATAATCTCATTTTATAGTTTGTAATAGCTTTCAATAACACACACATATAGTCTTATGATAGATAATGGGTAAATTTAAATAATTAGTTCTTGGAAAATACTTTGAAAATATCATTAACTAATAACAACAGTAGTAAATGGTCTTCAATATAGCCCAAAATAGTATTCTCTCTCCATATTTCTTTTCTTCCAAATCAAGTGGGAGTTGTAAAGTAAATACAACACTTAACTTATTCTTATTATTTTCCACCATCTCGAATGAATACTAAAAAATATAATTAATGTAATATTTATTGTATTTTAATTATATTTCTTTATTTTTAGTTTCCTAAATGATTAAAATATTTTATATTATCTCGATGAAGTAATGTAGTATGCTGTTGAAAGTATTTCCAATCCCGACTGAAAACAAATATATATTATAGAATTAATCTAACCATTGTATCTCTTCTTATTCTATAATAAATTAAAAGTAAAAATAATGAAAGGAAGTCCATAATATTCCCTATGATTTAAGCATATCCATTACTATCTATTTAATTCTTTGAATAAAAATTATTAAAACTTATCTCTCTTCAATAATCAAACAATGATAATTGAGTTAATAGATTTAAATAAATTATTTCAATCCAATCTAAATTTATGTCTTCATTTAAATATTTTAACAAATATCTCAAATCTTATGATGGATTCTATTTCCTCTGGAATTGGGGATGACCTCGTTGATTGAAGGTTCAAACATTCCAATTGGTTTCTAACGGGTTTTTTCATAGAACCAAAAACATCCAATGATTCCATATCCTTAGTGACCTACTTTCCAAAGGTATGTGCTCATTAGTTGTGGACTGATGAGGCTTAGGAATTTTCATTGGTCAAGAGGATGGGAGGTCGGACTCATCACACCTTTTTGAGGGGAATTATTGTCTATTCCGAGACTCTCTTTATAGATTTAAGTTATTTTCATGAATCCATATTACATTACCAAGTATAAAATGAGCTTTTCTTTAGATCTGACAATCAATTCTTAAATATGTAGGAAATTTAAGAATATTTTATATGTATTCAAGGTTCTTCATCGATGGAGAATCATTTTTATTTGTTAAATATTCTTAGTCAATGGTATCCTTTAATACATAAAAGTCTCATAGTCATTATGATGACCATACTGGTTTTAAAGCCTCTTAGTGGGGCACTTGAAGTTTATTGTCATTCATAAGAAAATGGATTATTTCAGAGCTGGGATCGTAACCACAGATTGGCTACCTACATATCCTTTGTTTAGAAAAGTAATCAGAACCCACGTAGTTTGAGTAAGGGAGTATGATATTTATGTATTATTCATGGATCAAAGAAAGATTTCATAATTACCTTTACACTATAAGCTCACGTGATTCATGCTCGGTGTGAGAAACAAGACGTATTGGTAAAAATCAGACAATTTTTCCATGAAAGATGCAATCATAAGAAATGACGTGGGGCTTATATATGTTTGACTGCCCAAACAGATGAAGATTTAGATTTACATCAGGGAAGAAATCCAAGAATAGGGTCTATAAAGTTATATGTGCTTTATGGAGATTTGGATACTCTAATCTTGGGGCTTACTCCTAAGGATAATTCCCAAGTTAGTAGGGGACTTATGATTGGGTTTTACTCTTGAGAAGGAAGCCCAGATCAAAGTAAATTAGGATTGGTTAATAGAAATTAATACTGGGGCTTACTCCTGGGAAGGAGGCCCAGATGAAAGGGATTTAAAAAATTAAGGGACTTGGGGCTTAATTCTAAGGAGGTTGCCCATATTTGAGACTATGGATTACTTATGAAAAGGAAGCCCAGTTTAAGAGAATTTGGTTAAGGCTTACCCCTAAAAAGGAATCCTATATTTGGGAACATGGACTAGGTCTTACTCTTGAAAAGGGGGCCCAGGTTTAGGGAATTATGACATGGGCTTACTACTAAGGAGGATGCCCAAATTAATGAGGACATGGGGCTTATTCCTAAGGAGGATGCCCAAATTAACGAGGATGTGGACTGGGGATTACTCCCGAAAAGTAATCCCATGTTAAGGATTCTCTCATATTTAAAGGATGAGGTTGAATGAGTGAACTCTCTAACATTAGTGATGTAAATATGTGTAAATCACTAGGATTTGAGAGATGTTCCATATAATTGCTTTCAGATAAGGAAACCAATAAGGAAATCATGGCATAAATGGCTTCGAAGAGAGTTCTGAAGGCTTTATCCCGAAGAGGAGAGGTGGAATGGTGTAAGAGGGGTGAAATGGGAAGGAAGGGCACCAAAAAAGAGAGGGGCACGCAAGTCCTGGTGGGCGCGCAGGTACTGCGTGGGCGCACAGGTATTGCATGGGCACGCATGTTTTGGTCGCGCAGGTCTACCTGTGTGGCACATGGGTACTTGTACGATTTTTATACCTTGGGGTAATACTGGGGCAAGACTTGGCTCATGCCCTTAGTACTATCCCTAGGGGATTCCAGAAGTGTGGCACACAAGTTCTGGTGAAGGAGAAAGGTGGCGCGCAAGTGTGTCCATTTCCCTTAAGGGTTGGCCACTCAAGCGTGCAAGTGTTGATGAGTTTGAAAACCTAGGCCTTCCTCCCCCTCTTTAGATATTCCGTTCTAGGTAAGAAGTTACCTTAGAAGTGTTTAGAAGCTTTGAGAAGATACTAGGGTGTCGGGAGCTCAATTTTGAGGTTCTAAAATTTTTGGTCCTTGAAATGGGTGGCACACAGGGGTATTTATAGGCTGGAGTGACCCTGGGCGAATTTTTAAAGAGGGCGTGCACGTCACCTGCGTGCCCATTAGGCGGCGCGTAGGTGTACTGCACGACCATGAGAGAACTTGCGTGGCCCAAGTGCCTTTGAATATTAGTTCACTCCTTTGTCAATTTTTGATGTTTTCTTCCAAGGATGAATCACTTTATGCTAAAGTATTTCCCTTTGAATTAATTTAGACTCTGTGATGAAAAGGAGCGTAAAAAAAAGCCCCCCCCCCCTCAGAGTTGGATCCAAAAGAAATGAGGATGTAACTCTGAGGAAAGACGAAACAAGAAATTTGGAAGTTTAAAGTCATGCATATCGGACATAAAAACGCTAATGTTTAAGGTCAAAATAGCTTTGACTGAATGAATTAGAATTAACTCAATTCCTTGATAATTCATCTGGAAACATATTACCACGCCCAAGTATGAGGGAAAATATGTAAACTATGACTTATGAAATTTTGAATCTGAGGAATGATATGAAAAAGGGCTAAAAGTCATTAGAAGAAGTAGTTCCCAAGAATAAAGTTACCATTATTTAAAAAACCCGTTAGGGGGTTTAATTATGTAGGGCCAACTAAAGGATTTTGATGCATAGTCAAATAATAGCATCTTTTGGCTGACAGGTCTGTTATGTAGACTATTTATGCAAGGACTCCTAAGGGAACATACTTCTTAGTCAGGAAAAAGAACTCTCAGAAATTTACATTTCTATTTCTAAAAATCCAGTGGAAGTTTATTGTGATTCAAATTTTCCAAATCATAGAGTTTACTATATGGAAAGAGGTACTTGAATATAGAGAAGATACTTCCAAAAAAGATTATCCAAGATCTGGATGAATGTCACTCCTACGAAGGTCTGAACCAAATGTAGGGAAGAGAAATATAAACCATAGATTTGAATACTTTCAGATCATGAAAAAGGACATGAAACAAATATGTTAAGGATGGATATATTTTTTGCGGATCCTTACATATTTTTGATAATACTAATAAGGAAAAAAGAGGTTTTATTCCCAAGAATGAAGTTACCATTATTTAACAAACCCGTTAGGGGGTTGAATTATGAAGGGTCGCCTAAGGGAATTGGCTGCATAGTCAAATAATAGCATCTTTTGGCTGACAGGTCCATTATGTTGACTACTTATGCAAGGCCGCCTAAGGGAACATGCTGCATAGTCAGGAAAAATAACTCTTGGGTATCACGCCTTTTGTGATTAGATGTTAAGAAAAGGGTTATAAAGATCTGAAAATTTTTAAGGATAGGATTATGACACCTATAAATGGGTATTGTTCAATGTATGTAGAGATACACAGATCAATGCTAACCATAATCATGTTGTGGCTGGGTCCTGAATTGAAATGTTGGACTTCACTATATATCCTATAAGGATGGGAATCAATCCATACGTAGTTCTTGAACTACAGTTTAATGTCGTGCGGGACAAAAGGATTGGAGATCTTATTTTAGGGTCATAGATCTCAGACCATTATAAGAAATACACCGTGTGTGTTTCCATGGGGACTTTTCAGCCAGGGGACTGAATGTGGAATTTAAGGTTAGGCCCAAATGACTTTGGGCTAGATTCGAGGAACACTCGAACGTTCCTACGTATCCCATTAGGATGGTAATCAATCCCACACAGTTCTAGAAATACCCTCTTTACAAATATGGTTTGTACATGTGAAGGGTGAATAGGGGACTTTAGTGCAATGATTTTTTAAACCTAGATAAAAGGTTCAGGTATTTCCATGTATGCACATAATCTTTGGAATATAAAATGATTGAAAATCAATGTAAATAATGATTCCCTCTCAGGTGAGGGTATCAATGAATGTTGTAGTTTATTGTCGTATAGGAAAAAGTGTTGTACAGTTTAACGTTGTGTAGCAAGGAAAAAGGTGAACCAATGTGAAGAGATTTGTTTTGGGATTGAACCTTGGGAGGTTGCCTACGTACCCAGCCTAGAAGGCAAGAATCAAAGTCCGTGTAGTACAATTAAAGAATGAATTATTGATCAAGTTTTTCTTAGGGACAACGACCTAAAAAAAGATATTGGGACGTACACGTGGTTAGCAGCCCAGAGAGGGTGTTATGGTTGAAATTTTCTCTAATCTCACATGATTCATACTCGGTGTGAGAAATAGGAGGTAAAAATAACCTTAACGATGCACAATTTAATGTCATGTAGGACATATGAAGGGACTATGCAGTTTAAAGTCTTGCAGTTAGGACTATTGGTGCTACACAGTTTAGTGTCATGTAGTAGGGACAAAGTAAAATTTAATGTCATGTAGGAATTATTAAAGGAATTTCTGTACAGTTTATCATTACATAGTTAGGACGATGTAGAAAATACAGTTTAATGTCATGTTGGAAAAAAAGAGGACTGTGCAGTTTTATGTCCTGCAGTAAGGACAAAAGAGGAAACATTTTTACGTCATGTTGGATGTATTAGAGACTTTTTCAAAGTTTAACATCATGTTGGTCCAAAAAAGGATGATACAGTTGAGCATCATGTTAGACGTAGCTGTAAATAGTTTAAGGTCATATGCATGGACCATTGGTTATGCAGTTTAATGTCATGCTGGACGTAAGGGACTTCATTACAGTTTAACGTCATGTAGTTAGGACGTCACAGTTTAACGTCGTGTGTGACGAAAAATAAAAATAGTTTAAAGTATTATGGATGGACCATTGGTTATGTAGTTTAATGACTTTTTGGACGTAAGGGACTTCTTTACAGTTTAGCATCATGTAGTTAGGACGTCATAGTTTAACGTCGTGTGTGGAGAGAAATGCAAATAGTTTAAAGTCGTATGCATGGACCGTTGGTTATGAAGTTTAACGTCTTGCTGGATGTAAGGGACTTCTTTACAGTTTAGCATCATGTAGTTAGGATGTCACAGTTTAATTTTGTGTGTGACAAAAAATTCAAACAGTTTAAAGTCGTATGCATGGACCCTTGGTTATGTATTTTGTATTTATACAAAATACTTCTTCAGAAATCTAGCATTTGTTTGAGTCACGATGAGTTCTCCATCCATTGAGATTAATGAATGAGCTCCATTGGAGTAAACCTTATGTATTGAGTAAGGTCCTTCCCATTTGGGCTCAAGCTTGGGAGGTTTCATTCCTGGTATCATTGGAGTTCTGAGAAGTAATACCAATTCTCCATGAACGAATTAACAAAGATGAACTTTTTTGTTGAATGCTTCTGCTATTCGATTATGATAGACTTCTAATTGGTGCAAAGTGCACAATATTTTCTCGTCTAACCGTTCCAATTCATTCAATCTCTTTTGAGATTGTTCATCTGTAGATGATTGATCACAAATGGCTACTCTGAGTGAAGGAAATTGAATTTCAATGGGCAGGACTGCTTCCGTTCCATATACCAATGAATATGGAGTTGATCGCGTTGCAGTGCGGGTGGTGGTTCAATATGCCCATAAAGCATTAAAGAGTTCATCATGCCATGACTTCTTATCTTTATCCACCATTTTTGAAGTATGTTAGAAAGAGTCTTGTTGAAGGCTTCTATCTGGCCATTGGCTGTTGCATGATACCGAGATGAATGGTTGGATTTGATGTTGTATTCTTGATACAACTTCTTCACCTCAGATGAATAGAAGTTGGTGCCATTGTCTGTGAATATGGTATGTGGGACTCCAAATCTGGTAATTATGTTAGAATTTATGAAGCTAACAATGCATTTAGAACTGACTTCTTTGAGGGGTATTGACTTTGCCCATTTGGAAAAGAAGTCAGTAGCAGAAAGAATATACTTCAACTACTTATTTGTAGTTGAAGGGTAAGGTCCCCCCACATCCATTCCCCACATGGAAAATGGCCACGAGTATTTAGCTGTATGAAGCAACTCTATGGGTTGATGAATGAAGTTGGCATGTACTTGGAATGAATGTCACTTTTTTGTGAAATCAACACAATCTTGTATTATTGAAGGCCAAAAGTAACCAAGCCATCGAATTTGATCAGACAGTCTATGTCTATACAGGTGGGAACCACAAACTCCTGCATGCACTTCTTTCATGACAACCATTGTCTCCTCACGGTCAATGCATCTGAAGAGAACTCCATCAAAACCACGCTTGTAGAGAATTTTACCTAGGTGATCTGGGAAATCATAAAGAGCAAAATTGACCACACGTCACCGGATTTGTTCTTTCCCATCTCTATCAGGTGGAAGTGTTCCATTTTGAAGGTATTCCCTGATAGGTGTCATCCATCCTATAGTATGACCATATGGTTCAGGAATGGGACTAATTTAATTGATCTATTTTGTTCTGTTTTGAACATAAGGTGAAATTGTACGACAGTGGGAAATACTGATGGTTGCCTCATCCCGGTTTGGATCATCCAGAGCTGTGGCTATATTAGCCAGTGCATCATCTTGGACATTTTATGATCTTGGGACATAAGAAAATATTGGTTCCGAAGGGAATTCCGCCATTAACTCTCTAACATAATCATACAAAGGGATTAGTTTTTCTTTTCTGATGGAATAATCCCCATTGAATTGTTTGATTAGCAGGTCTGAATCACCTTTCACCTTTAAGTGATTAACTTGTGCATGAAGCACCAACTCCAAGCCTACAATGAGAGCTTGGTATTCCTCTTCATTATTTGTACCACCTCCCAACAATGAAAAGGAATAGGGTAACACCACCTTTTCTAGAGAAATTATCACAATTCCTATGCCGACTTTGTTGAATTTAGGATTTTCCATTTTCCTCCCTGTTGGACTTCTGGAAGCACCATCAAAGTACATTTCCCATGTTTGAAGACTTTATTGAATAGAGAAGACTTCCTCATCAGGGAGTTCAATTTCTGAAGATGTATCTTCTACTGAAGGGTGTTCAGCCAGAAAATTAGCCAGAGCTTGGCATTTTATTTCCTTTTGAGACACATATTGAATACCAAATTGCTGCAAGATAACTACCCACCTTTCCAAACGTCCTGTAAGAATTGGACGAATAAGGATGAAATTTAGCGGGTTATTGCGATATACCAATTGGACCTCGTGATGTTTCAGGTAGTGTCTCAACTTCTGAACTATAAAGATTAATGCTAGCCATCACTTCTCAATACATGAATATTGGGTTTCTGCATCCAACATAGTCCGACTGAGATATTATAGGTTGTTTTCATTCCAAGTATCATTCTTCTGAGCATGAAAGGAACCCAATTATTGCTCTAGAGCTGTCACGTAGAGGATAAGTGGTCTTACATCAACAGGTGGCATGAGTACCAGTGGACTCAAGAGGTATTTCTTGAGAATATCGAATGCTTCTTCACATTCTTCAGTCCACTGGTAAGTGACTCCCTTCTTCATCAATTTGGGGAAGGATAAAATTTTGCAAGCCAAATTGGCGATGAAACGCCGAATATATGCTAAGTGTCCTTAAAGTCCTCTCAATTATTTCAAATTTATAGGAGTTGAAATACCATGGATTGACTTGGTCTTATCAGGATCGACTTCGATACCATGATGGCGTACAACACATCCGAGAAATTTCCAAGAGGTTACCCCAAAATCACATTTTAAGGGGTTCTTCTTCAAATTATGTTACCAATGTTTGTGGAATTTGATTTCCAAATCCGACAAGTGATTAGAACGTTTTTTGGATTTGACCACCAAATCGTCCAGATAACATTCAACAAGCTTCCCTAAAAAGGGTTTGCATATACGATGCATGGCACGCTGATATGTTGCGCCTGCATTCTTTAGGAAAAAGGGCATTAACCGATAGTAAAACACACCCTGAGGGGATCTGAAAGCTATAGATTCCTCATCTTTTATAGCCATTCAGATTTGATTATACCCAGAATATCCATCCATGAAGGAGAGTGCTTCATAGCCAGATGTTGCATCAATCAGAAGTTTTGTAATTGGAACTAGAAAATCATCCTTAGGAAAATGATGATTAAGATCTCTGAAATCAATGAAAACTATAATTTTCCAATTATTCTTTTTCAATGGGACAATATTAGCCAACCACATGGTATATTGAACTTCTCTGATGAAGATAGATTTGATAAGCTTATCCACTGCAGCCTCAATTTTGGATGCATAGGTTGGGTGTGTTCTTCTAGTAGCTTGTTTGAATCATCGATGTTCTTCGGGAAAACCCAAACGATGAGTGGCAACATAAGGATCAAGCCCTGACATCTCTGTATATTTCCAAGAAAATATATCTTGATTTTTCTTTAGAAAGGAAATATACATCTCTTTCTCTTCAAGAGTCATGGCCGCACTGATTAATGTGGGGCATGGATCTTCTTTTGTACCCAGATTTATTTCTCGGATTTCATCCACAGTGGTGGAGATACCCTCTTCAAATGCTGGAGGAGCATCCCTGAGATCTTCCTCTTCTTCTTCAACATGTGTTATTTCCCCTGTTTCTACTTGCATAGTAGATGATGAAGCAGAATCTTCTGATCAGAAGAGATGTTAAAATTTGAACATCTTGAAGATGAAACATCCATTTCTGACCCGATTGATGATGAAGGGTCTTCCTTGGGAAATAAAGTGGAGATGATAGATTGAGAATTGAAATCATTATTCACCTCTGATGTTGATGTAACCTCCTCTGTCCTGATTGACGAAGTATAGACTTGTTGGATTTCCACAGATGAAATAAAGGCATCTCCATTTGGGCTTTCATCAATGCTTGGTGGGTCACCAATTTTTCCCATGTTGTCTGGATCAACTGCCACAATTGAAATTATGGATCTTTCCTTGAGAGTATTTTTATTTGAGTCTATCCTATCAATTTGATTGATAGGCAACACATAATCTGTACTCACATGTGTAGATGGATTTACTAGAATCATTTCCAAACTATATGGTGCATTAACTTTGATAATCTCCCATGTTGTGGATTCCTCCTTTCCCCTCATGTGGTAGAATTCCGCCTCAATGTATTGAGATTCACATGTCTTGAACAAGGCCTTATCACCATAAAATGTCCCAAATTGACCATCAACACAATACTTGAGACATTGATGGTATGATGAAGGGATAACAGCATGTTGATGTAGCCAGGGTCTTCCAAGCAAGATATTGAAGGCTGAGTCTTGATCAACAACCATGAAATCTGAATTGGATACAAGATCTCCAAAATGAGTTCTTAGTGTAATCTCACCCAGTGGTTCTTGTTCATTTTTATCATATCCTTGTAACATCATTGTAGAAAGAGATAAATCAGATTCTGTATGGCCCAATCGATGAAGCGTACGAATGGGCATGAGGTTGACTCCTGAACCATTATCAATGAAAGCTCTTAGGATTTATCCACCATTATACTTTCTAGATAAGTATAAAGGTCAAATATTCCCATGCACAACAGCATCTTCATCTTCATCTGTGAAAGATATCACTGCATGGCATTCTGTAGGATCATTCTCTACGTGGTAGACTTCAACTGTAGCAATTTCAGTTTCAAAGTCCTGAGGACTTGAAAAAGCCTCGATGAGTGCCTCCCGAAGATCCTTTGACAAGTTTCAAAGCATCTAGAATTGATAACTTGGATGGTACTTTGGCCAGGTGTTTTGATACATCATACTTTTTATCCAAAGGTCTGCATTTCCTAATAGGAACAAGTGGTTTAGCAGGTACCTAGGAAGTTGATGATTTGGAAGTAGATGCATCTTGTATTGGGATAGTTGTTGGAAATATTCATATATTTGGAAGATTAGACCGATTTGATCCATTTATATATTGAGAGGATGAAGGTGGAACCCCCAACCGATCCTCCATAATAACTGTGCTAGGACTGAATTTTCTATTGGTAGAAGAATTTTATTGTTCTTGTTGAGCTCACTAAAGGGCTCTACCACGAGTTTCTACTGCATACACAGTTCTAGTAGGGGTCAAATTAGAATAGTGGATTCTGGGATATCCACGTATTCCGTCATATCCCAGACCCCTGGAACTTCCTCTAACTCCTCTATTTGATACAGGGAATTCAAGCTCATCGAAATAGAAACTACAACTGGCATAGGGATCTGTTAAGTGAATCATATTAACAGAACCGAAGATTAACTCTTCATCCGATTAAGACTCTGCCTGACTAGCCAATTTAGGTTGTACCGTTTGGTGGGGCAGTGCATGTTGCATTGAAGTAGATGATAGGAAATCTTCCAGAGTCAAAGACAGCTTAGGCTTTGACACATACTCATCTTCTTATGATTCTTCTTCCTTCCCTGAATTATGCTGCTCTTTTGAGGATTTTTCTTTTTATAGAGGTTTCATTGAGGCATTTACAGCAGAATACACAGTTGGTTTCTTCAATTTCATTCGCAAAATTGCATGAGTTCGGTTGATCATTTTTCTGACCATCCAATCATCATATTTCTTCACATTTTTGCTTTTGACTTCTTTCCACTCACCTCCTTCCTCTGGATCTGTAGCAGTAAAACATGCTACCTGAGCTGAAGGACCCTTCAATTTGTCTTGTCCCAAGTTGACCATTCTTTGCAGTAGGTTCTTGAAGACAAAACACTCTTGAATGGGATGCCCCAACATCTGATTAAATGGGTAATAATTGGGACAGTCTTCATCTCCTTCCTTGTCTGGTCTCTTGGGCCTCGACATCTGAACCAAATTGTTCTCCAGGGCCGAAATGAAGTAACCGGGAACTTGTTCATTTTGGAAATAATAACCTTTTCTCTTCAACTCATCAAACTGTTTCCGTCATTGATCTCTTTGATCGTCTTGAACAAACGACCTCTGTTGCCGACGCTCTGGTGGTGGAGCCCATCAAGAAGATGAATGTTCTGAAGTAGAAGCAGGTTCAGGTTCTTGTTTAAGAATAACTGTAGTAGTCTCTGCTTTACCCGTTCTCCTTCTTGGAGCTGATGGAATTACACTAGATTTATCCTTAGTCTTTATAAGGGAATCTTCAATCTGTTGAGCGATTGAAGTAAGGTCTCGAAACCCTCCTGTGAATTTCATAGGGATCAGTGGTGTACGCCACTCATCATATAAATCTGTCACACAGATTGGCAGCAATTCCTCTTGAGGGAGTGCTAAGCTCAGCGAATATGTTAATCCCTTCTAGCGAGCAATGAAATCTAAGACACTTTCATTATCCATTTTCTTACAGTTTGTAAGATCAAACAATTTTGTCTTTGGCAATGTTGAGATAAACTGAAGAAGCAATTTTTGGCGAAGATCCTCCCATCCGATAATTGACCGGGATTGCAAGCTTGTGTCCCAAAAAAAATAAGGTCCTTGTAATGACTAGAAAAAACACCTGAGATTAAATTTATCTTGTTACTGAAGGGTTCCCATCATTGGATCGCAACGAGAAATAAAATGTGTTAAGTGTTTCTCTGGGTCTCCCGCACCATTAAAGAATGGGAATGTGGTACTTTCAAAATTTTATGGGGGAGGAATATCATCAACCCATTCAGGGTAAGCTCTCTTTTCTTGTTTAATTTGAGAATGCTTTCCCTCCACAGATTTTAACCGAGCTGTTAATGACTCAATAGTAGTTATTAACTTTTTAGAAACATTCGGTGGAGCTTGGACCTGAATAGGTGCACTGACTAGATCTTGGATAGGTATGGCAGCTGGTACTGCAACTGATGGCAGCACTGCGAATTGTTGTTGCACTTGACCCGTAGGATTAGAACTGTGAGGGTGTACTGATAAAGGAGGATATTCTTGATCCATCTCATTATCCACAACAAATTCCCTTGGATTACTGACTCTAGCATGATTAGGAGGAAAACTACCCTGAAGTAGTTATGCATTCATCCTCTTCAATTCCTTCATTTCTTCCTCCTGTTGTGAAAACCATTTCTCTAGTGAGAGCGATTCGCCTTTTCCAGATGAATGGAATTTAAACTGATTTGTTCCTTTCCCCTTGTTGGATTGCTTTCTAAGAGGGGGAAGTGGGTTACTTGACGGATTACCTAGGTTCTGAGTAATCCTTTGATTTCGTGTATGCACACCTTCTTTATTTGTGTCTGTGCGTATTACTTCTTGAGCAGGAACCTCTTCATCTGATCCCTCTGAGTGAATCTCATTTGGTGGATCATCAATAATGGCATTGATGACATTAATTGATTCATAATTCATTGCATCCCTTCTATCGACATTTCTACTATATTATCTTCTTCCATGTCTTTGATGAGACATTGCCTTTTCCTGATTTGATCCCTCAGGAACATCTTGGAGAATAGTAATTTGGAGAGAATAATCGTTATAATTTGGCTCTTCGGTCCTCTTGGGGATTCTTCCCTAATCGATAGAAGACCGACATTCATTGAGGGAGGGATTGATGATTTGAAAATGTCCCCAGTCTGGTGGACTGGGGCTGCTCCCGCTCAACTCCATAAATCCTATTTGTTGATTCCAAGGGTTGGTTTAAAATATTCCAAAGTCTGGAAAGCTGGGGTGGATTTTGACATTCTATGTCTGAGACTTTGTTAAAATATCTCCTGATCTTGCAGACCTTGGTCCGGAAATGAGCTGGATGCATCAATCGACATCCACTTTTATCACCTGGTTCAAAAGACCGTTGGATGATTTCTGACACTTCTTTCATTTATGATGTGCTTGCTCCGTACGAGAGGCTTGTTAAATATTCTCATTCGCTTGATGTAGGAGTAATTCAACAACTTGTTCTCTGTATGCATGATTTTGAGAGGAACTAGTTGAGGCCTGTTTTTGGGAAAGCTTTTGATTACAAACAAAACCCATTGACTGTGGCCGGACATGGGCAATAACATTGCCTGAAACCATTTTCAACTGGCTTTGCTGACTAGAGAGAACAGTGAAATGTAGTGCTCCAAGAACACCCCATCCCCTAATATGAATACCAGATGGGGCATGGGAAATTAACTGGCGTAATCTTCTTAGTGCTCCAAGGCATGAACGCTGAAGGGATCTCTGCTACTTTTCAGCCTTCAGATATCGAGAGACTGATAGAGATTCCAAGTCAATTTGGCATTTTAACCCTTCTATTATCTTGATATGATTTTCATATTCATCATAAGATAATATTTTCTTTTTTAACTAACAAAGAGTATTCCATATGTTGAGATGAATATCAGAATCCCATCTTCCGTCAACATCTCTGGAATGTCATACTAAGAGTCAGCCAAAGGTCAAAACATGACTGACACTTCACCTTTCGCCAGTGGTTTTCTCATGTTCAGCATTTCCTCTTTATCATTCAATGAAGATTCTTCTACCTGATTAGACCAGAGCTAGTGCTTCCTTGTCGCTTCATCGGATTCAGAAAGATTGGTAGAGAAATCACTGATCAAACTAGAAGATGCATGACTAAAGGGTGGTTTGGAGAATTAGTACACCCTAGGCTATCTTCTGGTTGAGAAAGTATTTAACTTGATGATGGTAAAGCATCAGACAAGACTGGATTTAATTTTTCAAGTTCCTCAAGATAAGAGGGCTTTCTCGTCACTTTATTGTCTTATGAAGAATTTTCCATACAATGCGAATTACTACTGCGGAGAGGACTTTGGGAGCTAAATTCATCATCATGGGGAGGACCACCTTGGTGGGTTATATCAAAATATGAAACATTTTTCTCCTTGGTATTCTGGCCACATAGAGGGTTCTTGTGGTTCTCATCTGAAGATGAAACTTCGAGATCGACCGAATCATCATGAAGCAAGCCTTCATGATAAAGTATCTGATGTAGACCTTCATAATTAATGTTCCCACTATTGGGATCTGAGGGAGTAGAATATTGAGTTGAAACATATAATTGTCTGAGTGAATCAAGAACTCCAGCATCGAGTAAGGCATTGTCATAGATGGGCCTTTGATTTCTTGACTGTGTTGGGAAGGTCTTCTTCTTAGAAGCCTTATTACACAATTTGGTAGGTGTATATGCCTTCTCAAGAGAAATGATCAGGTTAGGCTGATTATCTCCGCTCAAACCAGGTGTATGTTCCTGACTTGGTTGTCCATATGATATGGTAGAGTACGCCCCACAACCATCTTGGACTAGAACATATGTGTGTTTCTGTTCCGGAGTGAACTGTTGATGTTTCACTCCACTGGTAGGGATAGATTTATGTGTCTTTCCCTGAGATACTGCTGAAGCTGTTATAATATCCGGGCAGACATCCATATATGAGCTGGGATTTGCTTCTGCTCTTTCACCATTGATAGAATATGCTTGGTGACTTCAGCTACCAGAACGGGGATATACGTCCATTCCATGCTTGGAGTAGGTGTATGTTCCTACTCCTGTCCTCCTTTTCTTGTCAGTGAATCCTAACAGTACTCATGTGTGGGGGAAGATAGTTGAGTCTGCCTCCTGTTTGTCGCTGGAGCTTTCCGACTGACTTCACCGAATGCTACCAAATGAGACTGTTGGTAGGCTTGATCAATACTAGAAAGTTTATGTTCCTACTAATTGCACTCCGCCGAACATGGTGGACGATCCTCCTTCAACACTGACAGACGTGGCTGCTAGCCGGATTGATGAGTGTAAGCAGATATATGTGCCTGTTTACCAGTTTTCAATACATTGGGATGGCGGGTTTCATCACATGTAGTCAGACGAGCCTGCTGACTAGCCGATGATTTATAAATAGGTGTATGTTCTTGTCTATACTAATCCGAAGGAATTTCCTGGCGAGATTGGTGTGATGCTGCCAGACGATTCTACTGGATAGTGGAATTAACATGGACAGGTGTGTGTGCTCGCTCGTTTCTTGCCACCAAGTTAGATTGGTGGACTTCTCCGGAGATGGAAGAGATGAGATCCTGCTCACTGTTAACCGTTTTTCGCCTCTGGTGTTTCGTCTTTCCTGCTCGGGTTTGAGGAACCTGAGCCGAATGCCTGGAGACGATACCCTCATCATGTGGAGGGCGCACTGCCACACGAGTCTGGCGGCGATTGTTGGTGGGAGCCCTCGACGAGGACTCATGTTTCCTTGAATTAAGGCCCTGAGGGACCTGCTCATTCACCTTCTCTGAGTATAGGAGTGAATGGTGATTACATTCCGGGGATAATGAACCGAAACGGTTGGAAATGGTTGTTAGCACCGCTTGATTCTTGATCGCTGGTCGTCGTTGTCCGGATGACTAGGGTGAATTGTTCCCTTGGAGGGCTTGTCGAGCAGCCTCCAGAGTTGGAATGATACTGTGTTGACTGTACTCTTTTACCAGCATGTTTGATACCCAACATTGAAGACGCTGAGTAGGTGATGTCGTCCTCAGAGCAGATGATGATCCAGTAGGAGTAGCAGCAGAGGTTTTCACAGCAGAGGTATTCACATACATGAACTTAAGAAAAGCCATTCTTGTAATGCAGAAGATCTTGGAAAAGTGTTCCTATTTGATATAACAGACGTAATCAAGATATGTACGGCCACAACATATTTTGGATTAACACATATGTTATTGATTGTTCTGTTGGCCCTCTCATTGAGTTTTGAATAGGGGCCTAACAAATAATAAAAACAACATTTTAACTTGGTTAAGGAATCACGTTGGGTTCACCATTTTTTGTTTCCTCTGGAATTGGGGATGACCTCGTTGATTGAAGGTTCAAACATTCCAATTGGTTTCTAACAGGTTTTTTTGTAGAACCGTAATCATACAATGATTCCATATCCATCTGGACCTACTTTCCAGAGGTAGGCTCTCATTAGTTGGGGACTGATGAGGCTTATGAATTTTCATTGGTCGAGAGGATGGGAGGTCAGACTCATCACACCTTTTTGAGGGAAATTATTGTCTATTCCGGGACTCTCTTTATAGATTTAAGTTATGTTATGGAATCATTATTACATTACCAAGTATAAAATGATCTTTTCTTTAGATCTGACAATCAATGATTAAATATGGAGGAAATTTAGAGAATCTTTTATATGTTTCCGAGGTTCTACATAGATAGTGAATCATCTGTATTTGTTAAATATTCTTAGTTAATAGTATCCTTTAATACATAAAAGTCTCTGGGTCATTATGATAACCATACTAGTTTTAAAGCCACTCAGTGGGGCACTTTAAGTTTATTGTCATTCATAAGGACATGGATTATTTCAAAGCTGGGATCGTACCCGCAGATGGGCTACCTACGTATCATTTGTTTAGGAAAGGAATCAGAACCCACATAGTTTGAGTAAGGGAGTATGATATTTATGTATGATTCATGGCTCACAGAATGTTTTCATAATTACTTTTACACTCTATGCTCATGTGAGTAATGCTCGGTGTGAGAAACAAGAGGTATTGGTAAAAATCAGACAATTTTTCCATGAAAGATGAAATCATAAGAGATGACGTAGGACTTATGTATGTATGACTGCCCATACAGATGAAGATTAATAGTTACTTCACCGAAGAAATCTAGGAACAGGGTCCATAAAGGTATATGTTATTTATGAAGATTTGGATTCTCTAATCTTGGGGCTTACTCCTAATAAAGATGCCCAAGTTTGGAGGGGACTTATGATTGGTTTTACTCCTGAGAAAGAAGCCCAGATCAAAATTAAATTATGACTGGTTAAGAGAAATTAAGACTGGGTCTTACACCTGAGAAGGAGGCCCAGGTGAAAGGTATTTAAAAAATTAAGGGACTTGGGGCTTACTCCTAAATAGGATGCCCATATTTGAGACTAGGGATTACACCTAAAATTTAATCCCAGGTAAAGAGAATTTTGTTGGGGCTTACTCCGGAAAAGGAAGCCTTTATTTGGGAACATAGACTAGGGATTACTCTTGAAAAGGGGGCCCAGGTTAAGGTAATTATGACTGGGGATTACTCCTAAAGAAGATTCTGAAATTAAAGAGGACTTGGGGCTTATTCCTAAGGAGGATTCCCAAATTAATGAGGACATGGACTGGGGATTACTCTTGAAAAGGAAGCCTAGGTTAAGGATTCTCTCATCTTTAAAGGATGAGGTTGAATGAGTGAACTATCTAACTTTATTGATGTAAAGATGTGTAAATCACTAGGTTTTGAGAGATGTTCCATAGAATTCATTTTTGATAAGGATACTAACAAGGAAATCATTCCATAAATGGCTTTGAAGAGAGTTTTGAAGGCTTAATCCCGAAGAGGAGAGATGGATAGGTGTAAGAGGGGTGAAATGGGTAGGAAGGGCACCCAAAAAGAGAGCGGCGCACAAGTCCCTGTGGGCACGCATGTACTGCATGGGCGTGCATGTTTTGGTCGTGTAGGTATACCTACACAACACATGGGTACTTGCGCGATTTTTATCCCTTGGAGTAATACTTGGGCGAGACTTAGCTCAAGCCCTTACTAATTTCCCTAGGGGATTCCCGAAGTGTGGCGCACAAGTTCTGGTTAATGAGCAAGGCAATGTGCAAGTGTGGCCATTTCTCTTAAGGGTTGGCCACTCAGGTGCGCAAATGTTGATGAGTTTCAACACTGAGGCCTTCCTCCCCCTCTTTAGATCTTCCGTTCTAGGTAAGATGTTACCTTAGAAGTGTTCAGAAGCTTTGAGAAGAGACTAGGGCGACGGGAGCTCAATTTTTAGGTTCTTGAATTTTTCATCCATGAAATGGGGGGCCCACATGGGTATTTGTAGGCTGGAGAGACCCTGGGATCATTTTTAAAGAGGGTGCTCATGTCACCTGCGCACCCATTAGGCGGCACGCACGTGTACTTGCACAACCATGAGGGAACTTGCATGGCCCAAGTGCCTTTGAATCTTAGTTCATTCCTTTGTCAATTTTTGATGTTTTTTTCTAAGGATGAATCACTTTATGCTAAATAATTTCCCTTTGCATTCATATAGACTCTGAGACGAAAAAGAGCATCAACAGATTCCTTTTTAAAGTCATACATTCAAATTCAAAATATCATTAAATTCAGAATAATATCTCATGCAGATGTGAATAGATAATCATGACACAGTTTCTTCATCATGGTAATGACTGATAATTATTTTCATTTTGAGTATATATATATTCAAAATTTATATTTAGGTTCACCCTTCTATGGAATGGATCTCATAATATCTATGTTTCTTGAACACCATGGCCATTTAAATTTTTTCTGGAACTGTTTCATGTCATTTCATCATCTCCAGATATACAACAATATCCCAGCATAATGATCTTTAAACACTTAACCAAATTTTTTTGATCAATACATAATATATATCCATCATGAATAAAATATTTCTTCTCCAAAATATAGAATATAATATATTCCCTTTAATGAAAATCACAATACGTAATAGAATTTTCAAACATGTAAGATAATTTTCCCATATAATATATTTTCATTTACTTATGTAATATATTTTCAGCAGATATGTAATATTATTATTCAATTAAAATTATACAAAATATCCTAAAATTTTCTATATTTTTATACATAACATATTTCCATAACATTCAATCATTACGTAATAAATTTTACTTAGTGAAAATTTTGGAATCTTCATACGTAATATCCATAATCCTAGTGTGAGAGATATTCTCTTATTTATAAGATATTATATTTAGAAATATTTATAGTATGCACCATGTATACTATATTTTTAATTCATCTTCAGTATGTATAATATTTTTGACTTAGTCAAAATTTTCGAAATATTCTTAATTTACCAAATTCTTCTAGAATATGAACATCTGTGAATATAAAATCCAGAATTCTTATCTATAAAAAAACTATACTCGGAAATATTTCTCAAAAATAAAACTTGAGAAATATAAAATAACTTCTTTAATAATAATAAATAATTTAATATTAGAGAAGAATACATTATATATCTTATAATAGTGAATAATAGATAATGATAGATATAAATAGACTACAGAAGTGAATATTAGATGACAACAATTACAACATATAATAAATAAAATCATAATATTTAAAAAATATAATAATGTTTTATGGAATCCGTAATTACGAAAATATAAATAATTAAGAATTGAAAGGATATATTCAATAGATTCATACTGATCTTTTGGTAGGTGGACCTTGAATATGGTGGGAAATGGTCAATCATGGGGTTATGAAATGTTTGGTGTTGCTGGTGAGCTAATGAATCTACTAATATTTGGGATAGAGGTATGATGAATAATATCTAGTTCCAGGATCAAACTATATTTGGGGGAATCATTTATGATGTTATATATTATAAGTACATTCCATAACTAACATGAATACTTTTTAGTAAATGGACTGTGTCGATCTCGGGTGGTCCATGATGTCTTATGGGGGAGGCATCACGTTAGAGATCAAGAGTTTCTGTCATGGTGGGATGTTGATATTTTTATAGGTTTAGTGCTTGGGAGATACTACAAGTATAATTATATGTTATTGGGTATGATAAGTGGGTTTAACATTATGTGTGTATTTTATATGAGGATTAATGTGTGTAGTAGGTCATGCCAATATTTTTATGAAAAAAATACTTGGGATAGATTAGGCATTGTTATAGTGGATCCATTACCTATTTGGATTAATATCAGGAATGGAAATCACATTATGATGGTTGGATAAGGTGTTAGGGATATTCCTAGATGCTTTTGAGGATGAGAATCCTTATGGCAAGGATTTTGTTACAATTTGTGTAATTATGGGTCTGAAAATTTGGGTGAAATTTGAATTTTAAACTCCAAAAAATAGATGTTTTTTTAATTGAGGTTTGATCACAGATTTAAAAGTTTGAAACATCTCTAGGAGGTGTTTTTGTGCATTTTAGAGTGATTTTCTTGGTTTTTGGGCTTCAGTGTTCAAGCGAAGAAAGGTTATGGGGTTTCCTTACTATTCGAATTAGAATTAAGGGTCTATAGAGTAATTATATACCAAATAATGAGAACCTAGTGACTAAACTAGAGGTAATATTTCCCTATATGGCCCACTGGATAACTGGTGGTTCTTTACCAGGTGGCGTGTGAGGCACCAGATTCAATAAATTGGGTGGCTAGGTTATTTTTTTAAAGGAGGGGAAATAGGTTCATTTATAAACCCCCAATTTCCCCCTTCATGGGTCTTCTTCCTTGGGTAATCAAACTAAAGGGGGTGGTCCTCTCCCTCTATTCACATAATTCAATTTTCCCCTTCGATATGAAGAAACAAGAGTAGGGTTTCTTCATAATTTAGTATGACCTCATTTTATCTCATCATCTTTTCTTAACCTCCCTCATCACCCTATGATTTTTTATGTTTTCATCTAGTGTTCTTAGAAAAATTATACAATATCATGGAGTAATCATCCAAACACTATGGCTATTTAGAGTGTGGTGGATTGTGGTGGCTTGTGGATGCTTAAAGAGAAGGAATGATTCTCATTACATTCCAGTTAATTGGAGGTATATCACTCGATGGATATTTCTTGGGATCCCATTTTTTCACTTGTAATTAGATATCTATCAAGTATCAAATGTTGGGAATTTTGTTTTTAAGAGTACTATGTCCCTTCCATAAGTCACTTGAATACCATTTCTCGAGGATTCATTCATTGGTTATGTTTGGATTAAGGATTATAAATACAATTCTCATGATTGGTGTTATCATTAATACTTAAACATATTCTTACATGTATTTGATTGTGTGTTAGTGTGAAGGGTTTGAGTTTGGGAATATGTATAGGGACTGGATGGGCCTGGATTGCCTGGATGTCTGGGGTAAAGCCTTCCAAGATTGATTTGGGTGTTCCATTATAGGTCTCAGGATTTTGTAAATGATTGATAGCTATTCCACCAAGTTAAGTGTAATATTTTATTGATTAAAGGTCCTCTACATGGTTTCCAATCATGAGATGAGTTGATTTTGGCATGGATGTATCCTTAATGAACAAGATGGTCAACTTCCAAGTGGTTATCCCTTTATGATCTGTTTTGGTTAGTTTTAGGACTTCATAATGGTGTGAAGAAAAGATATAAAATAGACTTAGGACTTAGATGATACATTAATGGAATACATAGGGAATATAAAAAATATTTAAAGATTTTTATTGAGATTTTGGGATTATGTTGATAACTTAATTGGATTTTGGAAGTGTGTAACCACTCTCTAAAGCATCACTAATGGAAAAATGATTATGCTGGGGAAAAGGGATCTCTATTGAACATTGAGTCCCCCCTGAAAGTGATATTGGATCATAGTATAAATATAAAATTTAATAATAATTCCTTATGAGGCTTCATTAGTGTAATAAATGAGATATATATTGGATTAAATTAGTGGGATATTAGGTAGTCCTCATGTGGAATTGTGCATAGAGAGTTTTGGAAGGGGATCAAGCACACAGTGGGACACCTCATGGTATTTTATGATATAGAACATGTGATAGAGATTAAGCGGTGGATTATTGTTGTTACTATGAGGCCCTATGGGGTAGTGTATGACCTAAGAGGTGTTTAGTGTTCTGTAACCATGTTTAACCTATGGAAAGAGTATGAAACTTTAGTATGACCTAAGGGATTGGGATCATCAAGGGCGTTAAGTAGTTATGATTTTTGTTTATTTATGATCATGGTGAGGTTGGTTAGGATATGATATATTTAGATATTTTGTTTTATCCTATAGCTCAGAGCTAGGTTTGGATATGTAGCTATCCAAGGGATAAGCCATGGGCTATGTTTTCCATGTATACTTGTTGTGTGTTAGCTATAAGGATTAGTTGTGGACCTTACCCTAAGTCTTATGGTATTGGAAGATACTCAGTTATAGAACCCTACCCTAATTGATTGGGTATTGGGCAAGAATCAATCGAAACCTTACCCTAAGTGATAGGGTAGTGATAAAAACATGGTAATGAGACTACACCCGGAGTGAAATTATGTCATTACAAGACTTAGTATGTGGATTCACATTGGGTGATAGTGTGTTGTTATGAGAGATTACTATAATACCTCACTCTAAGTGATAAGGTGTTGGTATGTGACTTAGTTACGAACAATACCCTAAGTGACATGGTATTGACTAATTTATGTGGATGATTGGCTGTGAGTTTATCAATTCATGACTTTTCAAATGGGTTCCTTGTTTTTGATTTTTGATTTATTTTACCATATCTGAATACACAATATATTATGGAATATATAAGGGATACGCTATTGGAGACCTACTAAGATTTATTCTCACACCCTGCATGGGAACCCTAGTGCACATCCAGACCGTATGTTTAACATTTGGGTTCAAGGTTATATGAATGATCTAGATGGATTATATGAATGAATATTTAGAGACTAGTCTAAGGATGGAATTGATTTTTTATAGTCGACTATTTCCTTTTAGTTTATATTTATACCTATTATCTCAATGGGTTATACTTTTTCTATGACTATATGATTAAGACAACCATTTATGTTATATCATATTGATGTTTTTTATACTAATGGGGGGACTTTACCAACAATTTATTGTACGTACTATGATTTTGTATTAAAATTATTTTATGTACATATAATTATATGTAATGGTACCACAATTATAGTCTCCTCAAATTAGTTATATACTCTCACCACCAGTTGGTAGCCTTTGACATATGAGGATGTGCACTTGAAGTCATGTAGAAACTTGATCTCTGATAATTGGTGGTTTATGAGGTAGGGCATTAAAGTCATTACCACTTGAAATAATATTTAGTGAAAATTGGTGAGAATGTTTTATAAAATAAACAACCTATCCTTTATTGTAGATATATTCTACTAATTTGACCTTTTCTATTTCAACATGTCCATATTGATCACATTTTTTCTTAAATACCCATTTCCATCCCATAGTTTTGAAACCATATAGTAATTCAGAAAGGTCACACAAACTATTATGATTCTTATAAAACATCACATCATGCATTGAATTTAACAATTTTAAATAATGATAATGATAATTTAAATCTTATAAAGTGATAGGAACATTTCCATCATTTAAATTAAACTCATTCCCTTGAAGATACACAATATAATCAAGTATAAAGTGTTCTAGGACCCATTCAAATTACGTGAATTAAACATCTTTAACAGCATCATCAAGATCATATTCCTCTAATGATGGTGTAATCAAATTATTTTTTATCATAGTTGTAGTTTGTTAATCATCGGGATTATTTAATATAGAAACATAATTATAAAATGATGTGGTTGTTACCAATATTGTAGAAAAATCATATCTAAAACATACTAGACATATTGAATGATCAACAATGACCATTTTTGATAAAAAAAATACAGCGTGATCAAATTAATTGACTCTCATGGAGTGTTGGGGGAAATAAAATATACTACGTTGAGAATCGACACATAAATTAATAAATAAAACTCTTATAGTTATAGGAACATGTTTTTTAATTGATGATAGTATGACCTTAACCTTTCATTACAACCCCTTACATGAAAATTTCTTAGACTAGATTTATTTCTTTTCATCAATTTCTAAGGAACGTTAAGTATAATTTCTGTGGTAATTGATTTTGAGTATAAAAAAATGTCCTTAATGAATCACCCCATAAAAAATATGGTAATGATGAATGAATTGTTATACACCTCACCATGTCAAGAAGCACTTAATTTCATTTTTCTATAACTATATTATATTTAGGAGTACCAAACATAGTGAATTGAGATTCAATTACACACTAATTAAAAAGCATATGATAATATCCTTATTTTACACTTGACTCATCCTCTCATCAATAATATCCCCCCCTTCTACCAAATTTCATACATTTTATTTTCATTCTTATATTTAATTCCATAAAAATTACAACTGATTTAAAATCATGTAAATAAATAAATATATAATTAATATGTTCAACACAACCAAATTTGAATTTTTTTTATAGTAATGAAATATTTATATCCATGTATGAATTGAGGATTAATGAAACTAAACATATCGATATAAATTAAGTATAAATCATTATCACATTACCCTAATCATTTATATTTCACTTTATTTGTAAATATACCATTGAAACAATCAATACATGTATAATGGTGTAAACAATTCTTGTTAGGAAGAATTATATATTAAATTAACCTTTAAATATAATGTTTTTTGACATGGATTAAATATTTGTTGCCTAATAAATGGCATAAAATTAACCCAAACTAGGCTGATTCAGACTGGGCTAGGTATAATCCATATTTTTTTGGGTCCGAAAGAACTCTCTAGGCTGGCCAAAAAAATGTATAATCTTGTCCTAGACCTCGACTTCGACTTATTGGATTATTTGTACCAGTGTGGGATTGGATGGTCAATCCAAGAACTTTAGATTTCTATGCCAATATATATTTTAAAATTATTTTTAAATATAACTAAATACTATATTTGAAATCGTAAAAAATAACCAATCATTTTATAATTTTATAATAACATTTTTATATAAAATCAATTTTTATTTTAAAAAAACATGAACTTGATTGAGCTTGGGGACTAGAATTTTGGATTAGCTCTTCAAACAGACTTTTAAGACCAGGAATTTGGGATAAACTAGGCCAAAACATACCAGAATGGGCCTAAGACCAACCAAGCCTAACTATTGATTTGTTAGGAAATTCTTTGGGTGGGCCTAGGTGGTATTTTAAGCCTTCAAACCATAATTACACCCTTAACTACAACATATATAATTTTTCATCATTTTTTAAATAATATATTTTAATAAAAATATAGGTAGACATATTATCTAGTTTCAATATATATAAATCATCATATAATATACCATAACTAATAATAATAGATTCTAAAGTAATTTACAGATTCTAATTACCGCACTTAAAACCTTAGACATAATAGTAAAATATTGAAATTAAGGTCATATTCCTTATTAAGGATTCTATATAAGAAACATATGTTAACAAAAAACCCCTTAAATGAAAATGTAAATATAATAATCTTATCATTGATATAAAATCATTGGAACCATCACACAAAGTGTTCTATTACTCAAAATTACTTTTTTTACATCTTCTTATAAACCGTTTATCACATCATTAATTAACTACATGTGAACTCCTCAAGAAATCCTCAAATAGAATAGAGGATAAAAATTAGAATTGAGGTATCCTTACAAAATAATGAAAGAAATTTCTTCTTAATATAACATATCTCTAGCTACTATGAAACATCATCCACCACGGTATAAATAAATAAAAAATAATGTAGTGAAAACATGAATATATGGAAATCATATTCATAATAAAATATAAGTTATGAAAATAAATATCAAAAAAATATAACAAGTCCTAAGCAGATGAAATGAAATATAAAACATCTTATTGATTAAACATATGTGTCTTCCATAAAAAATATTTTCTGACATCAACTTCTCTATATTCTATCAATATTTAGTACCTATTACCATCCAACAACCACAACTATTTCTCTACATGAACATAAGATATGAATACTCATAAGAGAGCATGTAGGGGTGGGTAAAAATAATCAATATAATCATCCCAAGTAGTGATACTACGACCATAAACCACCAATGTCTACATTCATCATTAGTATATAAATTATTTTAAAAAACACCTAAACAAATTTTATCAATGATATAACATTAATATCTACATTTAATTTCATAACAAGGATTCGAATCATTGAAAATAATCAGGTTACCTAACTAAAAATATATTAATATTAATATTTGTACACACATTTAATAATATCATAATATAGAGTCCTCCCATGAAATATGTGATGGAGATATTCACAAAACCTTATCCATATGATGTATGTTGACAAGATAATATATCTATATATAAGATATTATATGGTATAATATCATTACACACCTATTGGGTATATCATTACTTATTAAATAGGATATCTCAAGAATTTACTCTAAATTATCATGGTAGTAAGACATTAAAATATAATGTTAAATTATTTCTATATTGGAAATCGATAATAAAGCCTTCCATATGGCGAAACGTTAGGAGGTTTCAAGTACAAAGTGTTGTAAAAATTTGTAACTATATAATATTTACACATTAATTATACAAAAGTTGAGTAAATTTATGGGACTAGATTAGTGTCCCAGAGGACTATATAAATATCATAAATTACATGGAAATTGTGATTGTTGTATTATGAAACTCTCCCAATCCAAGACCTCTTCTTCTTTATCATTTTCTATGAGAGTCACTATAATTACATTGGTTTTATAAGATTCCCACCTGAGCGTTATGTGATTTCAAATCAAACCACGGATTCACCATGGAGAAGGGATATCTTTTTTCTCCTTGTGATCTTTATCAATCATAAATCGAATAAATAACCATCAATAATTGATGGTTCACAGTATAGCATATTTTCCTTCATTTATATTTTAATGTTTAATTTTTATTACATATAATTCATGTGTTCATGGTTTTCTAATCACTTCCACTATGATAAGAAAATTTCATTTGATACTAAGAATCCCAACAGTGGAATCTGAGATATACCATGTTGCATTAGTTATGAATTCATGTTTATAATTATTAAATTTCTTTATGTGGATAGTTTTGGGAAATATGATTTCATATGCAGTGATTGGGTTATTGAGCCTTTTTTTTAAAATTAATTCTATAATTTCCATTGTATTCAATGATTTTTTACCCATTTGTCAGGTTATGTGAATTTCTAAAATGGGGTGACTATTGAGTTATTTTATTGAAATGTATTCTTATGAATATGTTTTTAAAATGAATCAAAACAAACTATTTACTTTACTTTCAATTAATTTATTTTTTTAGTTTATTATTTGTTGTAGTATTAAATTTTGAATCACATATTCGGATTAGATTATTTTGAACTTTTGTATGTACTATAACATTGTGAAGTCACATGGATGGCATCAAACAAAAAATAATTTTAAAACTTATGTGTTTGTTATGAGTCCCAATGAACTTATAGTTTACTATTGGGGAGATTTTTAATCAAATTATTTTAAATTATAAATGATCCTTTGTGTAATATACTATATTGTTATTAAAAACTAATAAACTTTCAATCGATATATTTTCACTATTTCAATGATTTTAGAGCTTATGTTGGTAATTGATTTTAGTGTGTTTATTATAGATTCTATCTTTGAGGAATTGATTACAAAAGATCTAAAATTTATTTTTGTAATCATTTTCTTCCTATCCTATTAGATTGAAAATATTTGGATGATAATAATCAATTTTCTTGTAAACTATTTTTTCAAAGAATCCATGGGATATAAATTTCGTATTATATTTTTACTTAAGAGGAGCTCAAGGATATATCTTTTTACTACTCGCATCTATCGAAGAAATTAAAGGATTGGAATTATACCTTTAATTCAATTACATCAATGAAGTTCTAGGGTATCATAACTTGTATATATTAGATATGGGAATTGATCTCCTAGTGATTTTTTAAAATAAAATGTTTATTAGATTAGAAATATTTATATAATTTCATAATATATTTTAAAGGAGATTATAAATCATTGTAACGAACTCCATTACATTATTTTATTTTAATTTTTTTATTCTAATTGTTTTATTTCCATTAGTTAAATTTTATATTCTGATTTGTTTAATTTTTATCTCATTTATTTTTTTGTTACTTTTATCAGTTCAGAAATTATAACTTCTAAACTATATATAGATAGACAGGGAGAAACTATTATGTTTATTTAAACATCAATTCAACACCCCTCTTGAAGATTCCATATCTGGGACAATAGTCAACAATGACTGGGTTACACCATATGATATAGGATATTGTATGTGGAGAGTTAGTTCAAATCCTATGGATTTAATTATATTATTGAATACATTATGATCTTGTCATTGTGTACGATTTCACTGATTTGGAGACAAAAAATAGTGAACAATATTTCTTAAATTGATATTATTGTTTAACATATAATATTATTACATGGTGTGTGTTAATACTATGAAAGGGATTATTAAAATCCATGATTTGTGTGTGGTGATTAATTATTCATACATAGGTTATGAAAAACTTGGTTTCAATAAATTATCAAGAAGTTAGTTATTCTTATGCACAATAGATAAATGATACTATGTTAGTCCAATGAAAATATTTACATGTCAAGTTTATCTTATATAGTTCCTTGTATCGTAAACTCTGAAATCTATGAAAATGAGATGTACTATTTAACACTAAAGAATCTTATTCTATGTGATATTAATGTTATAATGTAGGAATATCATATGGTATAACTTACTAGAATGTAGTATAACATTTAAATAGTCTATAAATGAATTAATTTAGTCTTATGTAGTTAGTAATATCATAATCCATCGATACCTGCATGAGGAAGGTGGTCACCTTCACTAAGTTAATCTCACATAGGCTTATACCATATAATTATAATGGCATGGGTAATTTTTTCCTATCATAGTGTATGATATATTGTGAAAAAACACTGATCACACATGCTTTGTGTCTTTATATGTCTCAAAATATATCACTAAAAATGATATAGAAGAAAAAATAATTTTTCTTGAATTTAAATTATGAATTGATTTATTTGTTTTATAAATTTTATATAAATAAAATGAAAAGGTATTTTGGGATATTTATTTATTTATAATGTTTTTTATTAACTAGTTACTCATATATTATTTATAGTTAATTAATTATATTTTTATTTAATATGACTGAAAGTTATTTTTTATTAAAACCAATAGAGAGCCACCTTACATTTCACGGAGGACGAAAATAGTGGAGGCCAAGAGAGTCTTTCCGAACCACATTAACACACTCCATAGGTAAGGAATTGAGGCTATCAAAGACCACAAGTGGCTCCTCGGGTCGGCCCCAGCGAGCCAGCTCGTCTGCCGCAAAGTTAGACTCCCTCAGGCTATGGTGGACTATCCTTCCCTGATAAGTCTCCATTTTACACCGGCGACAGATATACCTTAGATCCCATGAGATGTCGTGATGTCCGTGGAGAAATCTGACCAGGACCAACGAGTCTGATTCCACCTCTGTCACGGGAAGCCCCTTCCTCCTGCAGACGGTCAAACCTGAAAGAAGGGCCCTAAACTCCGCACCCATAGAGTTACCTGAGCTGTAGTAAGCGCTGAACGCAACCAGAACCGAGCCCCAAGAGTCGCGTAGCAAGCCACCGCCCCTCATAACTCCGCCCACACATGAGCCATCCACATTAAGCTTCCACCCATGAATTGGAGGTTGCCATTTAATCCACTGCCCTCTATCTATCCTTTGATCGGCCTGTCCACTAACCAGGCCCTCCGACATAAGCGATGGAGCACCATTCTTAGGAAGAGAGGACAACTCCGTAATACAAGCTCGCATCTGGGTCTAGAGATATAACAAGGACCTCACACCACCCAACCGTACCTGGTTTCGAGCCTCCCAAATGGTCCAGCATATGGCCACAAGAGTGATGGCGCGCGCTGTTCTTTCCCCCGTCCTGCCGTTATTCCTGGAAAGCCAAAAAGAGATGTAGTCCCCCACCGATTGGCACTCCCAGTCTGGGAATCTGAAGCGGTCAAACCTAGACCAAAGGTAGGAAGCCCATCGACCCTGGAAAAACAAGTGAACCGTGGACTCCATACTTGGTTTCTCACAACAATGGCACCGCGAGGCCAAGCTAATCCCTCTCTTCTGGATATTCTCCTCCGTTGGTAAGGCTTGGTTTCTGACCCTCCACACAAGAAAGTTCATTCTTGTTGGTAGGACCTTGCACCAAGCAGCTTCCTCCGCTTCAGTCGCCGATTCATTACTATGCAGAATTCTCCTCTATCCGTTCAGGTTAAAACGTCCTGAGCTGGTATCTGTGAAGCAACACCTATCTGGCTCGTCATTCATAACCACGTCGTCGAGAAGGCTCATCTGTGCCGCATCAAGGTTTTCCTGTATGAAGTCAAAACTTCCGCAAGCATCCTTAAACGAGACGTCGGGGTTGGGACAGCCTTCAAACCAGAGTCTACCTTCCGTCCATGTGTCCTTCCAGAAGCTGAGCTCCCCACAACCTATCACCCACCTGGTGTGATCAAGTAGCACGTCCAGATGGGAGATCATACATCTGGCAAGCCGCGTCGCCCCACGCATGCAGGTATCCCCGTTCCAGCCATACCGGGATCTGAAAAACTTGGCCCACAACGTCTTTCCCACAATCACCTCCCATGCTAGCTTGGCCTGCATTCCATATATAACTTCCTGGAGATCTCGTAGTCCAACCCCGCCCTCCTCCACCGGGCCATCCATTCTCTTCCACGAAGCCCAGTGACACCTGCCGTCCCCCTTGGCATCCCACAAGAAGGATGTCATAATGCGTTCAATTCTTTGAGCAATTCCCTTCGGCGGACTGATGATGGAAAACATATGCATGGGGATGGATAGCAACACACTGTTAATCAACGTAATCCGGCCCCCAAACGAAAGTGTCCTGTTTTTCCAGTTAAAAATCCTCCCAAAGATGCGATCCACCATCCCATTGAATTGTCTCTTTCATATCTTCCCGCTGGATAGAGGTATCCCCAGGTAAACAACAGGGAGTTGCTTCTGTCCACATTCAAGAGCATTTTGGATGGACCTACATCTCCTCGCCGAGCATTTGTTAGATATGAACACATGGCTCTTCTCATGGTTAACCGATTGCCCACTTTGTTTCCCATAGGATACCATAATGGCCTTAAACGCCTTTAAAGTCCTGCATCCTCCATTCAAAAATAGAAGAATGTCATCAGCGAACATCAGGTGAGATATAATCGCTGAGTTTCTTTTGCCCCGGAATGGCTTCAAGGTACCCTCTGTTATTGCCCTCTGCAGGTTCCTGGACAAGGCATCTTGAGCCAAGACAAAAATAGCCGGCGAGAGTGGATCCCCCTGTCTCACCCCCCTCACCGACTTAAAGAAACCAAAACACTTCCCCATAAGCGAAACCGAGATCCACGGTGAGGCAAAGCATCTGAAACAGAGGTCACAGAACTGTTCCTGAAACCCCAAGCTTCGCAGAACCCGAAGTATATAACCCCATTCCAAAGTATCGTACGCCTTCTTCATGTCCACCTGTAAGATAACATTGGACCCAACCGTCTTCCTGTTCAGATCATGAACCATCTCGCTCGCGATTCCGACCGCCCCCTGTATACCCCTCCCTTGAATGAAACCATGTTGCTCCTCCGAAACAATCCTAGGGAGAAGACTGGATAACCTTCTGCTGATAATCGTTGCCAATATTTTATATGAAACGTTGCACAGGCATATCGGCCTGAAATGGCTGATGAGAAAGGGATCTTTGAGTTTTGGAATAAGAACTACCCTTGAATCCGAGATCCCTTTGATCAGGGGGGGCCCTTGAAAGAAATCCTGGACCGCCTCCACAACACAGGGACCGACCACCTCCCATGCAGCACAAAAAAAAGACACCGGGAAACCATTCGGCCCAGGTGCACTCTCTCGCGGCATGGTCCCCAGAGCTTCCTTTATCTCCTTCTCCTGTGGTAATGAGGATATGTGTTCATTCTCAGAACCTGTAATGAAATTCGGTACACAGTTCAGAAAAACAGAGTCCCCTAGATATTCCCTTTCAAAAATGGTGTTGTTCTCCCCCACCCACAGTTTCTCGAAGTGATCCAGAGCGAGCCTACCGGCTACTTCCACATCCGACGTGTAAGATCCATCCTCTATTTTCAGATTGATCTTCATACTACTCCTTTCCTTGATGCATGCATGGAAGTAGGCACTGTTGCGGTCTCCCTCCTTAAGCCACCATACTCTGGAACGCTGCATGAAGTTCCTTTCCACCTCAAGTAACTTCTCTGCCAATATCATCCTTTTATCGCATAGCTCAACAAAGATCTCCTCATCCCACACGGCTAAAAGGGACTCCTCCAAGTCGTTAACCTCATCCTGCAGGGTTGTCACTCCGGCATTTAAGTCCGGCTGTACCACCAACCACTGGTTGATCGCCTGTTTGAGTCTTTTAAGACGGTTCACCAGCCCTCCCCAAGATCTCTCTTTTTCCTCCTCCGCCCAGGACGTCCTAACCACCTGTAGGAAACCATCTTTTTTGCTCCAATCGTTTGAGTAGTAAAAACTGTTGCCCACCACATTCTCACACCTGATATCGAGTAAAAGGGGAGCATGATCTGAGAGGATGCGCGGAAGATGCTTAACCGATGATTTAGAGAATCGGTCTAGCCCATGCACGTTGGTAAGCCATCTGTCCAGCCTGCTCCAAATTCTATCCTGCCCTTTTCGGTTGTTACACCACGTGTATTTCACCCCGTTGAAGCCTAAGTCCAAAAGTCCTGCTTGTAACAAGCATTCTCTGAACTCCAACATGCCCTCGACATTGCACCCCGACCCTCCACGATTCTCTGAAGTATCCACAATAGAGTTGAAGTCGCCTCCCACGAACCAGGGCATAGAGCTGGTGTGCAGCGAGTTCAGATGAGACCATAACTCCCTCCTCTCCACCACCCTATTGCTCGCATAGATGAGCGAGAGCATAAGGGGGGCACCATCCATCTCCACCCTCATATCCAAGCACTGGGCCATCACTCCTACGTTCACCACCGATAAACCATCCCTCCATCCGACCCAGACCTGTGAGTTTGCTGAGCCGCCATGAAAGTAGTTAGGAAAACCCATCTTTCTTGCTGTCCCCGGGAGCTTACAAGCATACTGTTTTGGTTCAAGGATCACAACTATAGAAACACTGCCCTTTCTGCATTCCAAAGATAAAAAAGCCCGTTTGGCATGAGCTCCCATACCCCCCGCATTCCAGATGAGAATGGATAACATCCTACAGATTCTTCTGGGCTCTCTGGCCCAATGTAGCAGATAATTCGTAGGGTACATGCACACCCTTCTCCTTGGCTTTCGAGCGGGTGAGCGGTCCCAAAAAACCCCCCTTACCGCTGCTCTGTTTTGCTGGCAGAAGTCCATCATTACACATGTCATCTAACTCCTCCAGCTGAGGCTTCCTCCCAGAAGGTCCACGGGGGATAGACTCCAAACTCCACTCCCCTTGGAACAATTATAACAGAATTTCTCTCTGAGGAGACCGCTGAGACGACATCACTTCTTTCTCTGCTCCTCTGTTCCAGTTGGCCACCTCCATTTCCTCATTAGAAGGGTCCAGAAGCTTCTTCGCAAAACGGCTATGGATGGCCCTTGGAGAAAGTTGCGAGGAGAAGCCCATGGGGGAGGCAGGGGAGGACAATTATCTGGCCGGACTACCTAGCACAAGAGACATATGCACTTCAGCCTCCATGCCTTTACCCCTGCGAGGAGGGGGCAGCCTCTGCGGGGCAGGGCTCGGGGACCAAGAGATGAGGTCCGTCGTCCCCGATGGTGGCTCCAACGAGCGCCGATCCCTGTCAGGAGATGTCTCCCCATTTTGGGCAATGGAGCTAACCAACCCACCCATAACGCTAGCCGGATTCAAATTTGAATCTTCCGGAGGGAAAACTTTTTTTAGCGAGACACCACACCCGCCTGAGGTAGGTGGGTCACGACCCGGTTCCCCCTTCCAGAGGGATCCAGAAGCTTCCTCCACCTCCCTCCGCCGTCGGCAGCCCTTCGCGTTGTGGCCATGCAAACCACAGAACACAAAGAAACGATAGGACTGCTGATAGAAAATTTTTTGCTTCCACCAAAAACCGTCTTCAGCCTCGAACTGCACCATTGAGGGTCTCTTAAGCGTTAAATCCATCTCAACACAGATGCGGGGATTCGCCGCCGTCCTGAGCATCTTAGTGTCCTCGTCCACACATAGAAAAACACCCAAAGAACTGCCAACCTCTTTCAGAATCGCCGGATTTTGAAGAGGGAGAGGGAGGCCGGGTAAGGACAGCCAAACCGCATCCGAGGAGGATTCACGCCCATGGTGGCAGTCCCACGACCACCTAGTCAGCGAGAAGCGCCAAGATCCACACCGTCTAACCACCCGCATCCAAGCCTTCACGAAGTCCTCCCGGGATGCCAGATGCACGCAGAAAGCAACGCTCGAAAATTCAGAAACCGCCGCCAGAGAGGACAGTCCCCACGAGTCAACAAAGTCTCGGAAGACTTTAAGAGTTGGCTTGGAGCGGCCAAAACGGGCAATCAGGGTGAGATCATGGAAGGCAGCCGCCTCCCTGAGCTCCCGAGAAGACAAACTCACCAGAGGGAACTCCCCGGCCTTCAAAGGTCCCCGTTGTTCCACCACCACCGAAGGCACCTCCAAGCCTTCTGCAGGTCCACGCTGGGCCACCGCCGCCGAGGGGACCGCCACACACTTCGCAGGACTCAGAGGCTGAGCGGGCACACCAGGCCCCGAAGAGCCCCTACAGAGTACCTCCATGAAGGAGGCCTTGGAGGGAGCCCCGTTCTCGAACCCCGCGGAAGAACCCCCAAGGGAAACCGGAGGAGCTGCCGGTGAAGACACTCCACCAGAGAGCAAAACGGGAGCCATAAGTCAAAAAAAAACCATATCAAAAGGAGTTTTGATAATTGATTTAACCAAGGTTTAAATTATATTATATATGTGATATTTGGATTATATAATTTTTAACAAAATGTAATTGAAATATAGAATGTTTAAATTTCATATAATATATTAAATTTAGGATAAATTCAATATAATGAATAATATGAATGATTTAATGTTGAGAATAAATATAATGTTTTAATATTTATTCAATTATAGATTGTCTATAACGAATTGGTAAATTATAAAATGTTTGTAATTTCTTTATTTATGAATTGTTTAAACGTTGATTGTCAAATTTTTAAATATATGACTTGTTTCTTATTTAGTCTATTAATTTTATTTATAGATGTAAATGTTTATGTTATAAATATATGCATTTAATTTAGTTTTAATTGATAAAATACGACCTGAAAATGACATAAAAGAATATAAGGAGTTACAATCTATGTATGTTAATTGAATTTAGTTTTTTCTCTTGCTTATGGCTTGATTAAGAGTTGTGTAAAGAGTTACACATCAGTATGATTCAATTATATTAATATAGTGGATGAATGTGAGACAAAAACTAAATCATTATAAGTATATATTCAAGTAAAGGAAATTAAAAGAGAAAATATGGTGAGATTTAATTCTCATAAAATATATTAATTGTATGATTCCTTTAGAAGTGAATACATTTCATGACATCAATCCTCCAATAAAGTTGGTTGTACCAAAGTTAGGTTCCATTGGATTATCTTATATAAGGAAAGAAAATAATGGGTGGACCTAATTGGATTAATTTCCTATTCATGGTTCTTTCTTTGGGTTCCAGTTTTGTGGGAGACCCGAATAGGATTAGGTTAATATAGGGATAGAGTTGAGTTTACCCATATGATTGATTGGAAAAAGTGTTATCCAATAAACTACCCAATAGTCATACATGATGATTCCCTACCATAACATATAAGTGATTTGTGAAGTGAAAAATAAACCCAAATAAGTGTGAAATACATATATTAGACCACTAATAAGTATAATGAATTTAAAATTAGTCACAATTTTAGTTGGAACACATTTAATAAAGGTCTATATTAAAATCTTTTAAAACATAATATTCATTAGATAAAAGATTACATTATAGATAGATAACATAATCATCAAACAAAACATTGATATTAAAAGTTTAATAGATTTATATTAGTGTAAAAAGAAATTCATAGACTGGTATAAATGATCATGAATTTTTCTTAAGTAAGAAGGTAATTCTATGTGTTAGAATAACACGTTATTGGGTAACTAACTATTTAATTTGTTGAACACTTGAATCTAGATGCATTGGTAAAGAATAAAATAATTCATTAAAGTTTTCTTTATGGATTTATCCTGATATTGAAATCATTATGTTTCAAATTTTAGAAATTTTATCAAAATCTGAATGAGTTCAAAATATGTTTACCCTATTCTCTCAAAGTGTTGGGGATAGATGAACTAGGGAATTTGATGTCCTGGTTCTAGTTTTATTTTGAAAGCACAAGTGGGAAAACATTAAAAATGGGAGAATATAATAAAGTTGAAAAGTCTAAAAAAATTTCTTCAAATATAAATTCAAGGATGTTGAAACCCAAAGTTATCGGGAATGGTAACAAAAATTCCATAGGATTTAATTGTACAGAATACATTAAAGAGTTTTGGAATATTCATAAAAAGATGATGTATAATTTACTTTTTATGAAGGGAATATGGTACCAAAAATATACTTTACCAATTATATATTTATATATGAGTTCAAAATCATGGTAAGGATTTATAGATCTTGTAGTTTTCATTAAAATGATGAAAAAAGTGTTTTGGAATCATAGAATTGAATGAAAAGGGTTGTTATCAATATCAAAGGAATCTATATTAAGGATTTATATTTTTATCCTATTTATATTATACGATATGAGAGTTAAATTTTATACACAAGTGTTTAGGTCATCAAATTCTATAACTTGTTTTGAGAAGAATAAACGGGTAATTTTTTTATGTTTGATAAAATTGTTTATCTAGATGTTTCTTAAATTTGAGGGATTCCATCCTACCACCCCTAGTGAAATATGTTTAATGTAATGTATAGGATTTTATGTTTATTATTTGTTTATATTATATGGAATTATTACGAGACCAGGATTTTTGACGGTGTGAGATTCCGAGCCCTAGGGTGCCCGAAATAAATGTTTGAAATAAATTAAACTTACGAATAGCATGCACAAGTAGTTGTCCTGGAAAAGTGGAATAACATTTACATGGTTTCCTAAGTCAGAAATCTAAGGAAACTGTTGGGTTTAGAGAAACAACTTTACCTTAGGCATGGCATAACATTGACCAGCACTGGTCGGCTGCAATGTTTAATTTTCATACATTTTAATGGAAGTAAAATATATTAATAATTTATTTTTTTAAAACATTATAATGACGTAGCGATGTTTTTTATGTGTTTAAATGAGAAGGAGCACAAGGTTAGGCTCATAACCATGGAAAACCCACTAAAATCTTCAAGTGCTTTGAAGAGGAACCACCCTTGGGGAATTCTCGATGAATAAAGATGAATGACAACATGTGGATCATTGCGCGGAAAGATCAGATCTCACTGATGACACCAAATAATCCACCTATCATTGATGATTGGGGTAGGTGTTTTTTATTTCCAAATTTTCCCCCATTTTTGGATTCAAATGATGAATACTGATCAACCCAAGAACAGATTGACCCACAGATCATTCATTCTTGTAGGAGAGTCCTTTATCAGGTTTATTTTGGGTAAATGATCCATGCATGAATTAATTTAATTTAATTTTATCCTTTTGATCCTTGTAACAAGAGAGGATAAATTCCTTGACTAATGAAGGCAGAGGTTGGTTCATCAATTCATTGTGTGGATTTCTTAATCCCCTTTTTACGCCACATTCATCATGTTATTTGTGGAATTATGAACAATAGTTCATTGCATGTCCATTTCACAATTCAATGATCCCAAATTAGAGATACAACATCATGATAACCCAACGGAGGTTTGATCATGATGGCAGAATATGAATCGAATCAGTTAGAGATAAATAATTCTTCAATGGTTCATTGTGAGGGTGGATTGAAACTTGTTTTTGGGCCCGATCGGAGGATGGAAACAAACATAATTGGATTTTACATGGATAAGAGACCTAGAATAATGAGTTTTATGAATATTGGATGACCCAATCGATAGATAAAAGATCAAATGAGGTGTGGGGGGAATAACTGTGATTTTTGGAAAATCCTAAAGAACATGACAAGTTCTCAAATGAACACGACATGTGGGGACATCTTAGAGGCGGATTGGGTTTTGACGATGCAAGAAGTGATGACATGGCGTGTGAAAACTATCACACAACATGTGGGTCCTTACATAGGACTCGGCATGTATCTCAAATGATACAAGAACATGGGGTGGAGTAGACGACATGTAATCCACCACAAAACCAGACTAGTCCAGTTATGTTGGTTACCATGTATACCAATACACAGGTTTGAAGACATGGGTTGAAGTTGTGTATGAGCACACGACCAACATACATGGAGTGGTTCATATATAGTTGGACATGACATGTCACATTCTTACATACTGTGTATATCTCTTTCTATAAGACATGGTCCTCTACCCAAACCATTGTACATGGGCAGTACCTGGGGTCATAGGACACGACATGTGACCGTTCTCCACTTCGTGTACCTTTTTTACATGTCTTGATTATATTGTACACTATTAATTGTACATGTTACATTTGGGTTAGTTCCCCATATTCTTGTTCTCTTGAAGTTCAGGTATCATTTCTACCCATAAGAGTATGATCCCTTCAACATGACTTTTTGTATAGAGCCAGAATCTCTCCGAGAGGCACACAGTTAGATCATCTACCCATTCTAGAACCCGGGTAGAGTGTGGTATCAACAAGAACAATCCTATAAAACACAAATTCTCTAATTAGAAGGTGAATCTAGATGAGTCGTGGTATAAGACAAGGCCCTGGTAGTGAACCTCATTCGTGTTTCCTAAGCATTCCCCAAAGATGAGTGATTTCTCCCAAAATGAGTGTATTTGTTCTGTATTTCGATCTATCAGTGCATCTATCTCTCTCATGGAACTTCCTAACAAATTTACTTCTCAGAAGAACATCACCCGAGCTATCAAACATTTCGAGTGAGTTCTCCGAGACAAGTTCATTGTGGAATCTTCAAACTGAATCCCTAGTATAGGTATGCGGTTGTTGTGACATTCCTCTAGACTAAGGGTCTAGGTTTCAAGTACATCTGGAAATGTTTCTATTGTTATATGTTTTGTATGAATATACTATGTAGAGATGACTTTACATTTACTTTGTGTATTTCCTTGTGGTTTTCAAGTTACTTTAATGATTATTGTTATACTCACCCCTACACGGGCTTTTTCCGTACGTTTCATGTCTTTTGAAGACGAGGGACTTTCGACAGAGTCCAGGGGGACCAGGATCAGACCATGATTTGTGGGATTCCTTATGGGCCTACGTGTTCCTAAAATTATGAACACTAGTCCTAGTACCTATTTCTTTCTTACAGGTTGGACTTTAATGTTTTAGACTCCTTATTTTGGTGGTCATGTATTTTGGACGAGTTTAAATTTTTAACATTACTTTCCATTGTAATTTTTTTGCTGCGTTTAGTTTCATGCATGAATTTTTTTCCATAGTGTTATTTGTTACATTTAATAATTTTGTGGGTTTGGAGATGTCTGCATGTGTACAGGTAGTTAGAAAATGCCTCCCATGTTAGTGAATTTCCTACATGGTTCTAGTCACCAACCCCTGGTCCATTGGAGAAAGGCTTGTGGAGTCGTGACACATGCTCCACTTTGACAGTTCATGACAGTGTGATATCATAGGTGGTTGGTTCTACCATAGGAAAAATAGTCTATAATATTTTTTTAGGGAAATAATGTTGAGTGTTTTGGGGTTTCCTTTCATCCCAGGGACTCTATTGTTTATGTGGGTGGCTGATACATCCATACACCAGGACTCTGATAACCTACTTGTTTCCTCATTACATAATAACAGTAGTTAAAGGAAAAAAAATAATGGTACATGAATCATATAGGAATGAGTTGTGTTTTCCTTCTCCTTTTGTGTGAGATATCTAGATATAATATTTTCCATGGTACATATTTTTTACTTACAGGATGCCACTACGATTCATACCCACCAGGATTCATCAGCTCGATCATGAAGATGATCTTCTCAGTGGAGAGGGTTCAATTCAGGGACCAGTTCCCAAGGCTTTACCTATAGGTGGTGGAACTGCTATACCACCACAAGTGGAGTTGCATGTGGTAATTGAAATTCCAATAGATGCGGGTAATAGGCTGAGCACACTCCATGATTTTCATAGATAGAGACCCCTAAAGTTCTAAGGTGAGCCCAACCCTCATACAACTAAGGACTGGCTTGAGGTGCAGACAAGAGTTTTATATCTAGCAAGGACACCAGCTGTAACAACCCGAGATTTTATGAAAAATATTCTTTTTTATTTCACTAATGTCTTGTGTTGTATGCTACACCAAAAGGATCTTTCACAACACGCATCCTTGACTTGCCTTTCATTACACGCAATCACAACCTTCCTCGATAGCGTGTGTAGTACGCAATAATGAGTTTCACTAAACAACGATATTCTATTAAAATATTATTAAAACTAGCCATTATGAATAGTAATAACCACTTTTTGAAATTCTGAAAATCTTATTTTTCAAAATGAACTTCATTTTTGGATTCGGAGTATCGAATTTAGCCTAAGGTGAAATTTTGGTACTTTTCGGATAACTTTCATATTCTGATGAATAGTGAAAATTACTAAATTATAATTTAAAACAACTCTTTTAATCAAAATAATTAATAGTGATAAATTATTAATTTGAGTGGTTTTAAAGTATATTTAGAATATATTTTTACAATTTAATACAATGTTGGTCATTGGATGTAATTTCACATTTAAACCAGACATAATCAAGTGTCAATCTTTTGATAGATATTGTTTCTTAAAAAACACGCTATTTGTTTTAACAGCGGGATTTAATTATAAAATTAATTAATGAAACTTCTATGTTATGAATTTGGTAAAATAGACTTCAATTTTGAATTCGGAATATGAAATATAGCTTAGGATGAAATTTTGGCATTGTTCTGAAAAACATCAATTTTTGATGAATAGTGAAACTACTAAGTGGTAGTTAAAAAAACTGAATTTTTCATAAAACTTAATTTCACCACTTCTATGAATGGAATTTCAAAAATCCAAGAGACACGGTTGATGTCAGTAAGTAAAATGTGGTTCAATGAGATTAAAATAATTTTTGGTGAATAGTAACTTTTTACTTTTATTTACCACGGTTAAAAGTAAATAGGGTAATTAAGGATAAAAATGATATTATTATTACCCTAACACATGTCCTAATTCTATTGGACAAGTGTATCTCGACCAAAAACAACCTTAAGTGTAAAATATTATCATTTAGGCCCACTTGGATTAGATTAGGACAATTATTATTATTTAATTCAAATAAGAGTTAAAAGAGTTAAAATCAAAGTTTATTTACTAAAACATTTTTAATATAGGGTTATACATAAGATAAATTCGATTTTAAATATTCATTAGAACGATACAACGATTTCCTACATAATGGTATTTTATTTGTAATTTTTAGACATCAAATAAGTTAATTTATTTGTGACACAAAGATGATGCAGTAATTATCTTATTAATGAAATATTGACATAATTGATATTATAAATACAAAAATAAATGTAATTTAAGACTTTTTATGAATTCCACTACTTTTCTAGGTAACTATGATATATTAGTGTTGATTTAATCAACTTGTTTCGAACATATAATTCTTTTATGACTATCACAAAAATCATATATCAAATAGTGTCAAAATTGACACAAAATAGTTTTTAAATAAAATATTATATTATTAATTGTTATTTTATTCCTAAAAATCTAAGGTTCGGCAAAATGACTTAGATAAGGATATATGTATTAATAATAAACAATTTGGGGTTATTTTGGCATGTTATAGTAAGTTTATTAAACATATAGTGTAAGAAAACAAAAAGACACGGTAAAAGTTAAATTATTTAACTTAGAGTTAAATCTAATTGATAAAGTTAAAATAAAAACCTAAACTTGTCTAAATCCTATTGGTTGATAGGATTACGACCCATCCCAACTTTAGCTTCGAAATAAGACCCTTTGGAACCATTATAAACCGATTTTGACATTAATATAAAATAATATTTTGAGATATTCCTAAGGTGCTCCTCTCCCCCCTATAAAAGGACACCTCCTCCCCCTCCTCCTCACACCAATTTGAGCACTCAAGCTCGGCCAACCCCTTCCAAAATCTCTTCTCCACTTCCCTAGAAACATCCTAGAGGTTCTGGTCTTCCTCAAAGATCAATTTTAGTGCCCTAAGAGGAGGTCTCAAAGAGGCGCTTTAAAGAAGAGGTAATTACCGTTACCAATTCTTTCATCTTTATTTCTTCTTCCACTTCTTCTTCTTAGGTTGTTTCATTATGAAGTAATAAAATCAGTATCACTAATATACTGATATGTTATTATAAGTATGAAACAACCCTATTTCACCATCTATCCATCCTACGGAAAAAGAAATCACCGCGCGTGCGTACGTACGGAATACCGTCTCCACGCCGTGGTGTGATCTATTTTCCACCATCACCTTACAAGGATGGGTATAATGGTGTAATGAGTAAATATTTATGATTATTATAAATTAATATTAATAATGAGATAATATATATATACTAAAATACAATTCCACGACCATGGGAATGATATCATCGCTCGTGCGTACGTACGGACTACCGTCTCCACGACGCGATGAGATTCATTCTCAATGATTAACCATTCATGAATGATTATAAAGTATATATAATATGTACTAATAAAATATATGATATAATAATGATACTGGATTTATTTATATATTTATATGTATGTCATCTACTTAATTCCTTTCAATTCAATAAGGAAACGAAAACAGCGTTCATGCGTACGTACGGACTACCGTCTCCATGAACGGTGTATTTCATTCCATTTAATGATTTATTATATATATGTATATCCTGAATATATATATATATAAATAATGTTTTATGTTCTGGAATTAAGTAATCATGATCTATGTAATCATATGAATAATTACAAGTCAAAACACGGACGACAAATGAAACAATTTTACCCAAAATGCTCTTTAACATTGAATTTACAAAAGAACGGTTAATATAAAGTCATAAGTGAACCATATATGATATCATAACAATGAATATGATTCTGTAATAAGTAAATGACATTATTTAAATCATTATACAGGAGGTTCAGACACTTACGAAGAAAATCGGACCTAAGGTAAGGGAAATATCACAATCTCATTTTTATCCGAGATTTATTATACTTTGGTATTTACTGGGGAGTATTTTATCATCCACATCCATGTTTCCTCAATATGTAATATTATTTCCATCCACGTACAATTTTTAAAATCCAATTTTACCCTTCGGTGAGTTTTTAGTAAAAGATATGAAAGGAATCTTTTGTCGTTTTTCGTACGAGGTACTTTTTGACTTTTCCGACAAAAGTACAAAGAATGTTTTTTTAACTTATACGGCATGAATGGATTTTTAAAACAATATTTCCAAGAAGCTTCCATTACAAGTCTTCATGTTTATTTTTAATCAACTTCTTTAAGTTTAAAATTGTATGACATGTTAAGAAAGGAAAAGTGTTTTTGAAGTAGAAAGGATATTTTCCTCAAGAATGAAGTTCAAGTGTTTTATCAAAATTATTTTCCATCTAAGATGATAAAGGGTTCTGTTTTTATCCCTGTTATTACATGGATTTGATTATGTTGTGATGGAAATATTTTTATAAATTCCTTTATCTTAAATGAATTGTTTTATGATGTCATGTCGTTTAAGAATTCCATTTTTATTACATGTGTTACACTATGATGTATGGTTTATGGTTATGTGGCACACATAAGAAAGGATTAATTATAAGATGGGTGGGACCTATATCTCCCTCCAATTCATTAAGTAATGATTTTATATCTCATGAGATAGACATGGCTGAAATGGTAGGTTATACCGGTTCAGTGAAACAGGACTGAAACGAGGGTTACTCGATTCAGAAAGGGACTTTGTCCACTAAGATAGTCTTGGCAATGAGTCTTGACTAACAAGAAATGATTTTCCATGATTATGTGTGCATGCCACAAAGTTTCAAGTTTCATGTTATGATTATGGGGATCTCATTTTCACTTCTATGATTTGTTCCATGTTAAGATATTATGATCTCTTTTGCAAGTTATGATTTTCAAAAAGATATGATATGATTTTTTATTTCTTTTGTATACCCTTACTGAGCATTTGAGCTCACCCTTTTATGTTTTCTTTTCCCCAGGATATAAAGAAAGGTTTTAGGTAAAAAAAATGGAATATCTTTATGGGAGATATTGAAGATCTTTCACCACGATTAGAAGATTACGTTCCAAGTTTCCAAAGACACTAAACTATTACGATCCTTGTGTGTGTGTGTTTTTGTTATGTACCAAGTATTCCGCAAAAGTAATGTAATGTCCATGTACGTCAAGCTTCGGGTCTCTACAGTTGGTATCAGAGGAAAGGTTTAGTCAACCTTTGGAAACTAGGATGTGAGAACTTTAGTAAGATCCCTAGATTTATTTCTAAGGTATGTCTAGGGATGTCCCTAAGGTTAAGTATACGTATAGTTTATAGTACTAGAATTATGCTAACGATCATAGAATTAAACCTAAGATGTTAGATATTGAAGGTACTCCCCCTTTATTATGTTGTTTTCCCTAGCATGATTTTTGCCTCTCACACTATTTTTTTTGGGTTTTAGAAAATGGCTGGAAACAAGATGATTCACGATAATGGAGGATATGATGGAAAATGGAATGATATTCTTCATAATGAAATGGGATTTGGAAGTCCAAACATCATTATTATGCCGAATCAGCAATCTCATAATATGATCAATAAATTAAAATTTGGTAAGTTTCCTGACTCGGCTAATAAGAGAAAGATGGAGTTTCATGCTGATCATAGAGGAAAGAAAGTTCAATTTCCCCTATGTAAATCATGTGGGAAGAGGCATCAAGGAGAATGTTTCAAAGGAACTGGAAGATGTTTTGGGTGTGGAAAAGAAGGACACAAATCAAGTAAGTGTAAAGGAAAAGGTTCAGTTAACACCATGGATGAGGATAATGGTATTGCTACGACATCAACAATGGTTAAATGTTTTAAATGTGGAATGTACGGGCATTATCCAAACCAATTCCCTAAGGGAAAGTCTCATGAAGATAATCAGTATGGTCTTATGGGAAGTATTTATGTTGATGATGATGAAGAGACTACAAATGATATGTGAGATGAAAGAATTGTTGAAACTCGGTCAATGGTTTTAGAATGTAGTGGAATGATTACATGTTTATCATGTGTAATGTTGAATTAGAAATCTCATGGTACTATGGAATAAAGAGACATCTAAGGATTGTTACACTATTGTCTTTCCTTGAGTTATGAAAGTGTATGATTAATGGTACCACTATCCATGAAAGGTTATTCAGATATTTTTGGAATTTAGATGATATGCGCATAATGAAGGAATAATAAGATAATGAGGTGTTTGATTGTATTCATGAGCTCATGACTGATATACGGAGAAGGTTATATCATGGTTTGAGTATAAAGAATTTTTGGATTTTGGTATGTGGAAAGAGTTAACTTTTAACTGCATTCATGTTTTCACTAAGGTATTCAAGAGAATACATGATTAAGGACTTTTAATGTTTGTAATGTGACCAACAAGACATATCTTATGATATATGGGGATTAACGGAAGTATTAAATCTCTGGTAATCGTTTTCACTATATTATGAGAGTGGACTGTAGTATTATGGATAAGCCTAAAGATTAGAATGGATTATGTTAGACATAAGTGAGTATTGTTTAAGGATAAAAGTTTTTTTCCGATATTATTGATGGGATGTTATAGTAACGTAGTTTTAGAAAAAGGACAACCTGCAGGACGGGCGACAGCCCATCGCTTCGGACAAGGCTGTGGGAATCGAACCCACAAACGAAGTGCGACTGGCCTTTATCGCCTACCACTGGCCTACAGGAAGTCCCTGTTCAGTAGAAACTAGTTTTATTATATTAAGCAGTATGATATATGAAGTATAAGTTCATTTTAGGAACCATATATGATTAATCTCACTATATATCAACTTATGTATATGTTGGGCAAAAATCCCTCAAGGTATCATTGAAGCCTTTTTGAGGTGATTGTGTTTGTTGACAAAGTGGACATCTAAGTTGTGATTGTTGACAAAGAGGATTTCATGGTTGAATGTCGAGTTCAAGAGCTGAGGTCAACGATCCATGTTTGATTCAAGAACGTCGATAAAAGGAATGGATGATCTGGAGGCGGTACAAAAGAACAGATACAAGGTGGCGCCGTTTTCCAGTGTTTGCCAAATTTTTGGACCTGAAAATCGGCAAATGAAGAAAAGTGTTTTTGGCAAAGGGACTTGCACGCCGTGGACTTGGAGTATAGGAAACTTGCGCGCCATATGTTTTTCAAGATCAGAAGATCAAAATATGGCTAAGGAGATAGGTTCGCGCAAGTTTGGGAGTTGGTCGCGCAAGTGTCTAAAAGGAGAGAAGACCTGCGCGCCGAGATTGGGTGGCGCAGGTGACTTGCGCGCCATCGCGCAGGGTGGTCAGATTGACTATAAATACCGGACCACCCCTCCTCGTTTCTCACCGGAGTTCAAGAAGAGAGCTCCCATCGTGCAGGTGTGGTGGTCGCGCAAGTGGTGTGTGTGGTCGCGCAGGTGGGACTTGCGCGCCAGAGGTTGAAGTTGTGTGCCTGCATTAGAAGTTGCGCGCCAGTTGGCAGTTGGGCGCCAATATTTGTTTGGGCATAAAAGGAAGAGAGTCGCTCAAGTTTGGAGTTGAGGAAGGTTGTGTCGCGCAAGTGTTTGAGGAAGACTTGCGCCCCGATACTTGCGCGCCGAGGTTGACTTGCGCGCCAAGTAAGGTTTGTTCCAGCGGTGTTTTTCGGGCTGCGTGGAAGCTGGATGATTGCCCGATACCTTCGGTGCAAAGAGATATTCATCAACGGGTGAAAGTTAAACGTCAACAGAGCATCTACATACAAGAGAAGATGCATTATTTCATGAAAATTAAGAGACCTATAGGTCAATAAACTGTGAGTGGATTCCATCCAAGAGCAGTGAGATTAGGAAGAGGAAGAAGGTGATCCTCTCCACCGGCAGTGAGCCAGAGAGAGAGAAACAGGGAGTGACCCTTGGGAAAGCAGTGAGCTGACCCTAAAAATTGTAAAGGCAGTGATCCTGGGCATAGAAGTGATCTAGCCCGAACCTTGTAATCCACAGCTAGTGAAGATTAGTGGAATTTGGTACGACCGGAAACCTGTCGGCGTATGCTCCTTGGACGTAGCCCTTAGCGGTGAACCAAGTAAAATTGTTGTGTCCTGTGCTTGCTTTACATTCTGTTTATATCATGCAGCAGGAAAAAGAGAGAAGAGTGTTTTTCTTAACAGCGAAACAAGATCAGAACGGGCATTAATTTTTAATTAGTCATACCCTGATTCACCCCCCCTCTCAGGGTATCCAGCCTAGTGGACCTAACAAGTGGTATCAGAGGGAAGGTTAAAAGTTGTTCTTCTCTCAATGGAGGTAACCAATCATAAATGGATTCCAATCTTCGACGGATATAATTTTCAGATATGGAAGAATTGGATGCAACACTATTTCCGATCCTTGGGAATGGATGTGTTTTCAGCAGCTATGCATGGTATCACAGCTGATATTAATAGTGGTGCCTTATCAGAGGCTGAGCATAGAGAGTTGGATGCTAATTTCAAGGCAATCAATGCCTTAGGGGGAGCCCTTTCCAATCCCATCTACACAAAGGGGATGTCATGCAAAACGTCACATTCCATGTGGGAAAAGCTTTTGAATATATATGAAGGGGACACAAAAGTCAGAGAGGCAAAGCTGCAGGTGTTGTGGAACAAATATGAAGATCTGAAAATGAACCCGAATGAGTCTGTTGACGCATTATTTGATAGGGTAAACATTGTTGTGGAAGATATGCGAGGTCTTGGAGAAGTCATTGAAGACATAAAGATTGTAAAGCGCATATTGAGGAAACTTCCACCTCGGTTCAATCCGAAAGTTTCAGTACTAGAAGATAAAGATCCAAAAGAGCTGACATTGGACAATTTGCACAGTACCTTGGTTGCATATGAAATGAGGAACGATGATAATGAGGCTCTGGGAAAGGGGAAGTCTAATGAGGTGGCATTTAAGGCCATGAAGAAGCTCACCATTGAAGATTCTAATGAAGAAGAAGAGACAGATGAGGTGATGCCATTCCTTTCTTCAAATCTACAAAGAGGAAGAGGAAAGTTTAAAGGTAAACTTCCACTAGCATGCTTTAGATGTGGAAAGGTTGGTCATCTTGCGGCAAGATTCCCCAAGAAGTTTCAAGATGATGATGATGATGATGATGTTGAAATTCCCAAAAAGAAGACTTCACCTTTTGTGAAAGGGAAGAAACAATTCAAGAGAAATTTCTTCAAGAAAAAGAATCTTCTTTCACAAGAATTTGAAAGTTCAGATGAGTCTGAGGATGAAGAAGTTGAGGAAATAGAAAATTGCAGAGATCGTGGGGTAAATGCCTTGGTGGAAATTGTTGGTAGTTCTCAAAAGGGAGAAGAAGCTGATTCTAAAGAAGAAGAAGAAATTGAAGGGAGAATTGATATGGAAGCCGAATTGGAAGCAGCTCTTGAGGAGATAGATGTTTGGAGAGCCAAAACGAAGAAAGCCAATAAAGTGGTTCGTGATGCCAAACTCTATATGCAACAACAGGATGAAGAAAAGTCTGAGCTGTTAGAAGAAATTGAAAGACTAAAATCCTCAACACCAGAGAGCTCAAAAAATATTGTTGAGTATAAGCTTAAAATTGAGGAACAAAAGAAGGAAATTGATTGTTTGACTAACACAGGAAAGGAGCAGGTTAGATGTATCAAAGAGCTTGAAGAAGAAGTGGTCAGTCTGCGACAAAAACTTAAGAATCAAGATAAAATCTTGACCCCCAATGTGATATCCGAAAAGCAGGCTATTCAGAAGACAGAGAAGATGAAAGTGGAGCCTAGTAGTTCAGTAGGGAAGAAAGAACAATTGAGATCAGATGTTAAGGTCGTTTCTGGGATTAGTCAAGAACAAAAATCTGTAACAATTGCAGTCAGACCGCAAGAACTCATCCCGAAAGTGAAGGTTGATTTGGGAACAAAACAGAATCATAATATTCAGAGATCCCAAAGGGGAAATCATAGTGCTGAAATATCACGAGGGAATGCATCCTATATAAGGTGTTATTACTGTGGGAAAATGGGACATTCACAGTATGTGTGTTCCATAGCCAAGAGATACAGAAGGGAACATGAACAGAGATGGCAGCCAAACAGAGAACGGTTTTCCAGAACACATTTTGAAGGACACTGTTTTTGGTGCGGAGGATTTGGACACATGGCTAGTTATTGCACTTCAACCATTCAGAGAAATGTGTCAAAGAATAATCAAAATGTTCGCAAGCAGCAGATCAATAAACCAGCAAGCGAGTTAAAAGTTCAGAACATATTTGCAGCTCTGCAAGATGAGGGTGGTCCATCATACTCTGAGAAAGAACAGAAGCCTCAATCCATGCCGAGTGTGAAAGAAACAGTATGGACCAAGAAGAAGAAAAATGAGAAGGCTGTGGTGGCACAGATTTCCCTTAAAGCATCAGATCAATCTGGTGTTTGGATCCTTGATAGTGGTTGCACATCCCACATGACGGGTAATAAGGATCTTGTTACAGGCATCAGATATGACAAAGAAGGAGTTGTCAAATTTGGAAATGATGAAGGCCTGAAGATTGTTGGCTCAGGGAAAGCCAAGTTTGGGGGCAAAGAGATGAGACGCGCTGATGTCTTGGTAGTAGAGGGTCTCAATCATAACCTACTCAGTGTCAGTCAACTATGTGACTCTGGGCACTCTATCCAATTTACCAAGAAGATGTGTGTTGTGAAAGGAAAAGATGGAGCAGCTGTTCTGTAGGGAAAAAGGTCAAAGGGAAATCTCTATCTTGTAGGTGGGGAAGAAGATATTTGTCTTTTATCCAGAGAGGAAGAAAACCAGATGTGGCATAAGCGACTTGGTCATCTATGCCAACCATCTATGGAGGATCTCGTTAAACGTGATGCTGCTAGAGACCTTCCCAAACTATCACGTGATCGCACTCATACGTGTGATTCTTGTCAACAAGGGAAAATCATCAGAAAGACATACAGGACAAAGGAACAGAAATCAACTAGAGTGCTCGAATTGGTGCATGCTGATGTATGTGGACCTATCTCACCACGAGCTATAAATGGGAAAAGGTACTATGTTCTTTTTATTGATGACTATAGCAGAATGGCCTGGGTATTCATCATAACCCATAAGACAGAGGTGTTCAGTTGCATAAAGCAGTACAGGAGGGAATCAGAAAAGATGCTGGGGCAGAAAATTCTGAAGTTTCGTACTGATAACGGTACGGAATTTACAAGCAGTCAGGTTGAAAACTATCTCGAGAAACATGGGATAAGGCATCAAGTTTCATCAGTAAGAACTCCCCAATAGAATGGAGTAGTTGAAAGGAGAAATCAGATCATCAACAATATGGCTAGAACAATGCTTATTGATAAGGACCTACCAGAGAAATTTTGGAAGGAAGCAGTTTTGACATCGGTCTATGTTTCAAACAGGTCCCTGTTATGTCCGAAGCAAGGGAAGACTCCATATGAACTGTGGTACGGAAAGAAGCCAACGTTGAAGTACTTTCTAATCTTTGGAAGTAAGTGTTTCATTATCAACAAAGAACATCATAGGAAGTTTGAGGCACGAGGAGATGAAGGGATATTCCTTGGCTATTCCGGGAAAAGCAAAGCATATAAATGTTTCAAAAAAAGGCTGGGAAAAATCATTGAAAGCAATGATGTCACTATAGTTGAAAATGAGCAGAATACTCAACGATCCAGTGAACAGTTCCTGGATGAAAGTGATGATGAGGTAAGCAACACAGGGGGAGCAGAAGTGGCAGAAGCTGACTCAGAAGAAGATACTGATGATGAAGAGGAAAGTGTCAAGTCGGTGTCTGTGAGAAATCCAAAGAGTCGAGCTGGCAGAATATCATTGGTGATCAAACAGCTCCAGTTCAGACTCGAAGAATGAAATCATCACAGCAAGCATCGTTTTTGTCTCAAGTGGAGCCGAAATGTTTTTCTAATGCAGCTGAAGATGAAAACTGGGTTCAGGCCATGAACGAAGAGCTTGATCAGATTGAGAAGAACCAGACATGGGAGATTGTTTTGAGGCCAGCTGACAAGAATGTCATCGGGACTAAATGGGTCTATCGCAACAAGATGAATGAAGATGGAACAGTGATTCGGAACAAAGCACGACTAGTGTGCAAGGGATACTCCCAGATAGAGGGAATAGATGCTGATGAGACATTTGCACCGGTTGCAAGGATGGAGACAATCAGATTATTTTTGGCCATAGCAGTGCAAAGAAAGTTCAAAGTGTTCCAGATGGATGTCAAATCCGCATTCCTGAATGGGGTTCTGGAAGAAGAGGTGTATATTGAACAACCAGATGGTTTTCTCATTCATGAGGATGAAAACAAAGTTTGCATGCTGAAGAAGGCGTTGTATGGGCTGAAACAAGCACCAAGGGCATGGTACTCAAGGCTTGATCAGTACTTGAAGAAGCTTGGTTTCCAGCGTGGAGGAGTTGACTACAACCTCTATTTCAGCAATGAAAGTAATCAAAGGATGATGGTGCTAGTGTATGTCGATGACATAATTTTTGGCGGATCAGATGAAGCTCAGTGTAGACAGTTTTCCGAATTCATGAAAAATGAGTTTGAAATGTCAATGATTGGAGAGATAACGTTTTTCCTTGGTCTACAGGTGACACAAGGAAGGAATGGAACTTTCATTTCTCAATCCAAATATGCCAAGGAGGTTCTAAGAAGGTTTGGAATGGATAATTCCAAGGAAATGAAAACTCCGATTGCTACCCGGATGAAATTATCAAAAGATGAGGATGGCAAGGAAGTTAATATCACAAAATACAGGCAAATCATTGGAAGTCTGTTGTACTTAACCGCAACAAGGCCTGATATTGTTTTCGCCACATGCCAAGCAGCGAGATATCAGAGTAATCCCAAGTAAAGTCACATGCTTGCAGTGAAAAGAATACTTCGGAATATCAAGGGCACGGTGAACTTCGGCTTGACATACAACGACAAATCTCAGATAGAGTTATTGGGATATACTGATGCAGACTGGGCCGGTTCAGCAGATGATATAAAATCACCGTCAGGTGGTGCATTCTATCTTTGTGGATTGTGTATTTCTTGGCTAAGCAAGAAACAAGATTGCATTTCATTGAGCACCGCAGAAGCTGAGTATATTGCGGCCACTCAAGCATGCACACAATTATTGTGGATGAAGCAGCAGCTTGAAGATATGGGAGTTGAAGTGAAGTCTCCGATCGGAATCCAGTGTGACAACTCAAGTGCTATAAATCTTAGCAAAAATCCTATCCATCATTCCAGGACAAATCACATTGAGATCAAGTATCATTTCATCAAGGAGAAGGTTGAGCAGGGCATCGTGAAGTTGGAGTACGTGCCTACAGAGCTACAGGTTGCAGACATTCTGACAAAGGCCTTACCCAAGGAAGCTTTTGAGAGGCATCGACTAGCTCTGGGAGTTCAGTCGATTCCCCGCACTTGAAATTGTGTGGATGTGGGACCCCCCTCTCCCCGAGGTATGATGTGTTTTTCCCAAATGTGTTGATTTGTTCTCTACTCTGTTACAATCTGCATAGGACTGCCTTTGGGTTCGTTGACAAAGGGGGAGAAAATAGTGATTGTTCAAGGGGGAGACGCAAAATAGTGATTGTTCAAGGGGGAGAAGCTGACAGGTGGAGAAGCCAGATAGGGGGAGTTGAAGCTAGTTGAACGTGCTTAGCCAGAGCTTAGCTTGGACAACACAGGAAATATGGCTAAAGAGGTGTTGAAGCTGTGAGCAGAAAGGGGGAGCGTATTAAATCTGACGATGCTAGAAGTGATCGATCAAAGAATAGATATCACGACAGCTGAGGATCGTGATAAAAGCATAAGAGTGGTGTTGGACAGTGTTTGGTGTCAACAGTGGATGTCAGAGACAAAGTGATTCATTGATGAACTTTTCATTTACTCTTGTTTCTCACGGCGAGCATTGCTCATGTGGGCTTAGAGTATGTGTTGAGTAAATCCTTGGTCGCTATCAGAATCGCAATGAGGCGAATGGAGGTTGAAGAATCAATGACGTATCTTTGTTTGGAAGAGTTGTTAACAAACCCAAAGGGGGAGATTGTTGGGAAAAAATCCCTCAAGGTATCATTGAAGCCTTTTTGAGGTGATTGTGTTTGTTGACAAAGTGGACATATAAGTTGTGATTGTTGACAAAGAGGATTTCATGGTTGAATGTCGAGTTCAAGAGATGAGGTCAACGATCCATGTTTGATTCAAGAACGTCGATAAAAGGAATGGGTGATCTGGAGGCGGTACAAAAGAACAGATACAAGGTGGCGCCCTTTTCCAGTGTTTGCCAAATTTTTGGACCTGAAAATCGGCAAATGAAGAAAAGTGTTTTTGGCAAAGGGACTTGCGCGCCGTGGACTTGGTGTATAGGAAACTTGCGCACCATATGTTTTTCAAGATCAGAAGATCAAAATATGGCTAAGGAGATAGGATCGCGCAAGTTTGGGAGTTGGTCGCGCAAGTGTCTAAAAGGAGAGAAGACTTGCGTGCCGAGATTGGGTCGCGCAGGTGACTTGCGCGCCGTCGAGCAGGGTGGTCAGATTGCCTATAAATACCGGACCACCCCTCCTCGTTTCTCACCGGAGTTCAAGACGAGAGCTCCCGTCGTGCAGGTGTGGTGGTTGCGCAAGTGGTGTGTGTGGTCGCGCAGGTGGGACTTGCGCGCCAGAGGTTGAAGTTGTGCGCCTGCATTAGAAGTTGCGCGCCAGTTGGCAGTTGGGCGCCAATATTTGTTTGGGCATAAAAGGAAGAGAGTCGCGCAAGTTTTGAGTTGAGGAAGGTTGTGTCGCGCAAGTGTTTGAGGAAGACTTGCGCGCCGATACTTGCGCACCGAGGTTGACTTGCGCGCCAAGTAAGGTTTGTTCCAGCAATGTTTTTCGGGCTGCGTGGAAGCTGGATGTTTGCCCGATACCTTCGGTGCAAAGAGATATTCATCAACGGGTGAAAGTTAAACTTCAACAGAGCATCTACATACAATAGAAGATGAATTCTTTCATGAAAATGAAGAGACCTACAAGTCTATAAACTGTGAGTGGATTCCATCCAAGAGCAGTGAGCTTAGGAAGAGGAAGAAGGTGATCCTCTCCACCGGCAGTGAGCCAGAGAGAGAGAAACAGGGAGTGACCCTTGGGAAAGCAGTGAGCTGACCCTAAACATTGTAAAGGCAGTGAGCCTGGGCATAGAAGTGATCTAGCCCGAACCTTGTAATCCACAGCTAGTGAAGATTAGTGGAATTTGGTACGACCGGCAACCTGTCGGCGTATGCTCCTTGGACGTAGCCCTTAGCGGTGAACCAAGTAAAATTGTTGTGTCCTGTGCTTGCTTTACATTCTGTTTATATCATGCAGCAGGAAAAAGAGAGAAGAGTGTTTTTCTTAACAGCGAAACAAGATCAGAATGGGCATTAATTTTTAATTAGTCATGCCCTAATTCACCCCCCCTCTCAGGGTATCCAGCCTAGTGGACCTAACAGTATATAATTTTTTCTAACCTTTTGTTTGAGACAGATGGAATGACCCGTCATTCTATCACATGATATGATAACACTTCACGAATAACAAATTCAACTTCATTTATTTAAGAGATGATGTGGAAATTGTTCAAGGCACGAACAATAGTGCGACTGTACCAAAATAAAGTAAGTATTTATTCTAATTCAAATTCTTCAACTTTAGGGAAACGGTCTTGAAAACCAAAAAAAAATGTTGTCCTAGTGATCTTATATCTGATTAATTGGATGGTACCTTAGATCGTCACAAATTTATGGATTTGTGATTGTTGGATTTTCCATAGCCATGTTCTCTACCACTCTCCATCAGAACATGATGGTTAGATTTCTCTTCCATATCCATATTTTCACCTATGTGGAAACCCAGTGATTAGTTTATTTGGGTAATCGTTACATTTCATACTTTAGTTTTTAAAGACAAGTTTTGGTATTCCTTTTTACGATGTGGGTTTCTATCAAAGAAACTGTCAAATAGTAAACAATTTATAACCCCGACGAATTTCGAGGGAGAAATTCATTTTAAGGGGGGTAGAATGTAACAGCCCGAGATTTTTTGAAAAATATTCTTTTTTATTTCACTAATGTCTTGTGTTGTACGCTACACCAAAAGGATCTTGCACAACACGCATCCTTGACTTGCCTTTCATTACACGCAATCACAACCTTCCTCGATAGCGTGTGTAGTACGCAATACTGAGTTTCACTAAACAAAGATATTCTATTAAAATATTATTAAAACTAACCATTATGAATAGTAATAACCACTTTTTGAAATTCTGTAAATCTTATTTTTGAAAATGAACTTCATTTTTGGATTTGGAGTATCGAATTTAGCCTAAGGTGAAATTTTGGTACTTTTCGGATAACTTTCATATTCTGATGAATAGTGAAAATTACTAAATTATAATTAAAAACAACTTTTTTAATCGAAATAATTAATAGTGATAAATTATTAATTTGATTGGTTTTAAAGTATATTTAGAATATATTTTTACAATTTAATACAATTTTGGTTATTGGATGTAATTTCACTTTTAAACCAGACATAATCAAGTGTCAATCTTTTGATAAATATTGTTTCTTAAAAAAAAACGCTATTTGTTTTAACAGCGGGATTTAATTATAAAATTAATTAATGCAACTTCTATGTTATGAATTTGGTAAAATAGACTTCATTTTTGAATTCGGAATATGAAATATAGCTTAGGATGAAATTTTGGCATTGTTCTGAAAAACATCAATTTTTGATGAATAGTGAAACTACTAAGTTGTAGTTAAAAAAACTGAATTTTTCATAAAACTTAATTTTACCACTTCTGTGAATGGAATTTCAAAAATCCGAGACACACGGTTGATGTCAGTAAGTAAAATGTGGTTCAATGAGATTAAAATAATTTTTGGTGAATAGTAACTTTTTACTTTTATTTACCACTGTTAAATGTAAATAGGGTAATTAAGGGTAAAAATGATATTATTATTACCCTGACACATGTCCTAATTCTATTGGACAAGTTTATCTCGACCAAAAACAACCTTAAGTGTAAATATTATCATTTAGGCCCACTTGGATTAGATTAGGACATTTTTTATTATTTAATTCAAATAAGTGTTAAAAGAGTTAAAATCAAAGTTTATTTACTAAAACATTTTTAATATAGGGTTATACATAAGATAAATTCGATTTTAAATATTCATTAGAAAGATAAAAAGATTTCCTACATAATGGTATTTTATTTGTAATTTTTAGACATCAAATAAATTAATTTATTTATGACACAAAGATGATGCAGTAATTATCTTATTAATTAAATATTGACATAATTGATATTATAAATACCAAAATAAATGTAATTTAAGACTTTTTATGAATTCTGATACTTTTATAGGTAACTATGATATATTAGTGTTGATTAAATCAACTTTTTTCGAAAATATAATTCTTTTATGACTTTCACAAAAATCATATATCAAATAGTGTCAAAATTGACACAAAATAGTTTTTAAATCAAATATTATATTCTTAATTGTTATTTTATTCCTAAAAATCTAAGGTTCGGCCAAATGACTTAGATAAGGATATATATATTAATAATAAACAATTTGGGGTTTGTTTGGCATGTTATAGTAAGTTTATTAACCATATAGTGTAAGAAACCAAAAAGACACGGTAAAAGTTAAATTATTTAACTTAGAGTTAAATCTAATTGATAAAGTTAAAATAAAAACCTAAACTTGTCTAAATCCTATTGGTTGATAGGATTTCGACCCATCCCCACTTTAGCTTCGAAATAAGACCCTTTGGAACCATTATAAACCGATTTTGACATTAATATAAAATAATATTTTGAGATATTCCTAAGGTGCCCCTCTCCCCCCCTATAAAAGGACACCTCCTCCCCCTCCTCCTCACACCAATTTGAGCACTCAAGCTCGGCCAACCCCTGCCAAGGTCGAGGTAGTGTTAGCATTGGAGCCACCTCAGAGTGTGATATAGGTGCGAAGCTTCCTTGGGTTGGCAGGATACTACCAATGATTTATCCCCAATTTCTCTTGGATATCATCATCGATGATAACATTAACCTGTAATGGGAATCCTTACATATGGGCGGAGAAGTTCCAATGGGCTTTCTATTAGTTGATGCCGATTTTGACCAACGCATTGATCTTGAGATTTCTAGAAGAGGGTGTTGAGTATGTAGTTTTCTGCGACACATCAGGGACCGACCTTGGCTATGTCATGATGCTAAGATAGGTGGTGATTGATTATGGTTCAGTCCATCTAAGTATTCATGTTCAAAACATCCCAACCCATGATGTTAAGTTGGTAGAGTTAGTCTTGGCATTAAAGATGTGGAGACACTACTTGACGATATAATGATTTATCGTCTACTATGAACACAAGATCCTCAAGTACACCATCTCACAGAAGTATCTAAATACAAGGTAGAGGGGATGTCTAGAGTTCCTCTAAGATTATGACATAGGGATCTTCTATACTCTTGGGAAGGGGAATATAGTAGTATATTCACTCAATTGGAGATTTAGTACACAGCTACTGAGCGAGGCGTCAGAGCAGTTTGCCTTGCTACAATTATCCTTCATGGATAAAGATGATGCGACTTATCTCAAGTAAATTTATGTCACCCATCCACTCATATAGAGAGTCAAGGAGGCACATATACGAGATGTCAACTATTAGAATTTACATTCTCTGTAATCAATACGACATTCTCTTGATGGATATTTGTAAGGTGGGGAGAACATGGTTCTTTTTAGAGGGCTTGTTTGTTGTATCAGTGGAATTTTGGGAGGCGGTTCTGAGGTAGTTTCATACATCTACCATGATAGTGAATCATGGAGTGACAAAAATGTACTAGGATTTATAGTGTCAATTTTGCTAGATAGGTATAAAGAAGTTATAAGCAGATTTAATTTCTCAATTCCTTACGTGCTAGCCGGTGAAGGCTGAGCACCAGGTGCCAGAAGGGTTATCTCACCTATAGAAGTTCCATAGTGAAAGTGGGATGAAATATAAATGAACATTGTGATGGTATTACCAAGAATGTACATGGGACACGATTCCATCTTGTTGATCCTTTACCGACTCACCATGTTGTACCACTTCCTAACTATTAGGGAGAAAAGTTCTGTAGAGATCTTGGGACACCTCTACATGCGAGATATAATTTAGATTCATGGAATCACTTAGATGATAGTCTTAGATCACAATGATCATTTCAAATCCCAGTTAATGAAGGTATTGCAGGAGGTTTTTGGGTTCTTGCTATATTTGAGCACAACGTTCCATCCTCAGACAGATGGTGAAATTGAAAGGACCATTATGATTTTGGAGGATATGTTACAGTCCGGTATCTTGGATTTTGGTTGTACTTGGGAGGACCACCTACCATTTTTGGAGTTTTTGTACAAAAAAATACTACTCCACCATCAGAATGGTACCATTTCAGATTTATATGGGTGACCCTACTGGTCATCGGTTTGGTGGGCCAACCCTTGAGAGTCATCACTCATGGTTCCATAGTTGGTGTGAGATACCACTGAGAAGGTTCAGATCATCCAAGAGTGGATGAAGACTACACAGAGATTTTATAATTCTTATACTGATAGAAAATAAAGACCAATGGAGTTTGTAGAGGGAGACCATGTCATCTTTCAGGTCTCACCTCGATGACGGCTCCATAGATTTTCCCAAGGAGGTAAGTGGTCTCTGAGGTTCATCAGCCCTTTTCAGATACTACATAGAGTTGGAGAAGTGGCATGATTCTTAGCACTAGCACTGATGTTGTGCTAGGTACATGATATCTTCCACGTGTCACAACAAAGGAGGTATATTCTTGACCCATTGCACATCATCGACTGGGGCGAGCTACATATCGAGGATTGAGAGACCATAATAGAGTTCCTGATGAGGACTAATGATCAACACGAAAGGATCCTTTTTGGGTGAGAAATTTTCTTACTGCATGTACGGTGGTAGCACAAGAACCATTAGAAGAGAACATGGAAGCGGGAGGCTCAGATTCATGTGAAGTACCAACTTTTGTTTGACTATCATTTTTTTGGCTTTTGAGGGATGTAAAATCCCCAAGATGGGGATAATTTAATATATTCAATTTTATGTGTTTTATTTTTAAATATAAAATGAAATTATTATGAGATCATAATTTTTGACGGCGTGTGATTCTGAGGAACGAGGTGCCCAAAATAAATGTTTTAAATATATTAAACTTTTAAATAGTGAACAAGAATGGTTTTACTGAAAAAGTGAAATTACCTTTAAATGGGTGCCCCTATCAGAAATTTGTGGGCACTATTTCATTCAGAGCTGCGACTTTACCTTAGGAGAGGCCTAACATCCACCAGTGTGGGTCAACTACAAATGTTAATTTTCATACAATTTAAAGGTACTAAAATAAATTAATAAATTATTTTTCAAAAAACATTTAACGACCTAGCGACACAATTTATGTTTTAAAATGAGAAGGAGCCTAGGGTTAGGCACATAACCTTATAAAACACCCCAAATTCCTCTTGAGATTAGGAGAGGAGTCACCCATAGATAAATCTCGATGAACAACAATAAGAGACAACACGCGGATCTTTGGTCAGCAATATCAGATCTCACCGATGACGACATCAAATCCACCTCTCATTGAAGATCGAGGTTGGGGTTGTTATATCAATTATTTTCCCTGTTCTTGGATTCAAATGAAAAATACAGATCAACCCATGAGCAGGTTGTATAATTCATTTTTTCAAGGATTGTCCTTTATCAGGTTTATTTTGGGGAAATAATCCATGCATGATTTGATTTAATTTAATCTGCTCCATTTTATCATTCTAATGAGAGTGAATCAAAACCATGAATAATTTTTATGGAGGTTAGTTCCTAAATGAATTGTGTGGATTTCATCTTCCCCCTTTTACCCCATGTTCTTCACATTGTTCGTGGGATTATGAAAATTGGATTGTTGCACATTTTTTTCACAACATAACAATCCAAAATTAGAGATAAAAAATTATAATGTCACAGTAGATGTGTGTTGACGATGGTAGAGGATGAATCGACGCGATTCGATAGAAATCTCTCTTCAACAGTTCTTCATGCGGGTGGATCAAAACTTATTTTTGGGGATGTTCGGATGCCCAAAACCAATGGAATCATATTTTCCATGGAGTGGAGACCACGAATATTGATTTTCATGGGGATTAGATGACTAGATGATTGAATCAAATATCAACCGATGTTTGGGAGGAAGAACGATGCTTTCTGGAAAATCCCGAAGAACACAGTGTGTGGGACTATCTCAACAGTGACCAGGGTTTCATGATACTGGAAGCGATGAAATGACATGTGAAGAATTTCACATAGTGTGTGGGTCCTTATGTGGGACTCAGTGTGTATCTTGGATGATACACAGACATAGGGTAGAGTACACAATATGCACTCCACCACACGGCCAGACAAGACCGGTTATGCGGGTTGCCCCGTGTACCGATACACAGGTTGAATTTGTATACTGGCACACAACCAATGTACATGAAGAAACCCCTGTATAGTAGGTCATGGTATGTCACATTATTAAACAAAATTTATATCACTTTCTACATGACAGGCTCTTCAACATGGGTCATTGTACACGGGCAGTACTTGGGGACATATGACACAATGTGTGACCTTTCTACACACCTTGTAACTTTTTTGTACATGTATTTTACTTCTTTTCCATTATTAATTGGATATGTTTTTTGGGGTAGGGAACCCTTTGTTCATTCCCCTAAAGTTCATGTATCATTTCCATCCACAGAAGTATGATCCTTCAACATATCTTTCTGGATAGAGTTAGAATACCTTCAAGAGGCCCAGAGCGAGATTCTTTACCCATTCTTGACCCTAGGTAGAGTTAGGTATCTATGTGACCAATCCTACAGGATATCGATACTCTACATAACATGTGAATTAATATGAGTTTTGGTATACTCCATGAACCTAGAAGTGATATTCATCGGTGTAGCATGATCTCTCCCCACTTAGGAATGAGTTATCCTATAAGGAGTTTGTTCATTCTTTCTTTAGATCTATCTCTACGTCTATCTCTCTCATGAAACTTATTAATGAACGTACTTCTCAGACAGATGTCTCTAGAGCTGTCAGACTCCAAGAGCGAGTTCTTCTAGATGAGTGATTCATGAAATCTTTGAACAGAATCCCTAGAATTGGTATGTGGTCTTTGTGACATACCTATAGACTATAAGTCTGGGTTTCAAGTATATAAGGATACGATTCTCTTGTTATATATTATTTTGACATATACTGTGTAGAGATGACTATACCTTTACATTTTGTATTTCCTTGTGTTTTTTGGTTCCTCTACTGAGTATTTTTATACTCACCCCTGCACATCCTTTTCTCGCACGTGTCATGTCTTGTGAAGACAAGAAGCCTTTAAACAGAGTCCGGGGTGAACTAGGACCGGACCGATCGTTGTGAGATTCCTTACATGATGACCAGTTTATAAGGCTACACAAAACAGTATCGGTACCTATATCTTTCTCATAATTTGTAATTTGTTCTTGTACACTTCTTCTTTCAATGAGATTGTATTTTGGCCCAGTTTACATTATGCACTTCACTTTATGTTGTACTCTATTGACTAAGTTTAGTTGTAAGCATGCATTTTTTTCCTTAGCTGTTTTTTTACATTTTAGCAATTTGCGGGATAGGATATGTGTGCATGTGTACATATACATAGTCAATGCCTTCCATGTTATTGATATGCCTAATTGTTTCTAGTCACTGCCCCTATCCTATTGTAGGCGAGTTTGGGGAGTTGCAGCACGAGCCATCTAGGATGGGTCAGGCCATTAAGGAATAATATTATTTTCAAAACAAATTATTCAAAACTTAAAGAATGTCATATATGATATGGTAAAAATGGTTAATTAAATATTACCACTAAGAAAATAATAGCTATTTACTAGCACCAAATAGTTTGTGTATCTTAGAAATATATTCTGAAGAGAATATAGTCATCAAGAGGATAGTGGGAATATTTTAGGATTTCGAAGGATTGAAGTTAAAAAATGAAAAATTATAATATTAAAAAAACAAAGAAAATATCACTTTAAATCCATTAATTATTTTAAGACATGTCATTAAAAATTAATTTTAAAATTTAGATTAGTTAAAAAAATTATTTAAAAGAAAAATTTTGTGGGATAGATGAAACCTTAGAATTACCCCTAATGTTATAACTTGAAACTTACAAGTCATAAATCAATGAAATATAATGAACTGAGACTAATGATTTTATATAACATAGAAGAAAATCCATATATAAGTCACCACAACATAATGAAAAACATGAAAAGAATCCCCAATAATAATTTATCATGGTAATAATTGAAGAAAACAAAGGTAAAATAAAAACACATGTATTTTATATAGTTTGAAAAGTAGTATTAATCTATAGGTTAGAAACTAAAAAATATTTTATTTAGGAAATAAATTATGATTAAAAGATATAAAAAGTACTTAGGAAAAATTTCACCACCCTACTAATTAAATTTTTGTCCAACTAAAGAAATCAGTTACATCATCCTCTACTTTTCATGGAGAGAATTCTATATAGATCTGATCTTCTCAACCACCCATTCTCTTGAATAGGTAATTCCACCACCTTAACATACCCTTTTGGTGAAAATTAGTTATTTTAAAAACTATATGAATTTACCTATACATATAACTATAATGACCCTCATATATCCCATTTACTATAAAACTATCAGGGAATTACCTTGATGTAACATATAATATAACCCTGAAACAAATTATTTTTCATCTCTACGGTTCTAAATTTAGTATTTTTAAGGTATATTTCAATCACCTACTTCCAAATTTCTACATCTATTCTTCTTGATTCTAATTTTTTAGATGTTGAAGTTGTTGTTCCCTCATCTCCACCAGAGTTTCAAAAAATAGACTTTCAAAACAACTCAATACATTAGTTATAATTCCTTGGATAGAAAATGGTTTTCAAAGAGATAAACCTAACAATTTCCCACTTGATAACAATTTTTAGGATTTAGCAATAAGTCATCCATTAATATATATAAACCAAATTTTACTATAGTTTATTTTACAATATCATGGTTCCCTTACAATGATTCTTGTCATCCCAACTAGATAGAGGTGTAACACCACATTAGTAGATCCAAGAATAAAATATTACTAAGAATATCTACCATATTATTAACTCTGTTAACCTTCTATATCCATAACCTTTTCCTCCAACAAATTTAGGGTGAAGTGATTTTTTAACATGACATGATTTTTTCCAGAATAAAATGCCCAATTGTTGAAAAAATGAATTTCACTTTATGAATCAATAAACAACACCCCATTCAAATTTATTCTTCTAAGAAATTTTACCCACCCCATAGACTATATAAACTTATTTATAACTATATCAATGAAAAATAATCAACTTCCATTGTTAAAAGTGAAACTATTTGTTAAAGATTCAATATCCAACTCAGAACCATGCCTTCAAAAGTGAACATAGAGCTAATGGTGATCTTTCCAATGTCTTCATATCCTTTAAATTTTAAATATGAAAAACATTTCAATAAATTTTACATTACAAAATGTAGATACAATCCTTTATATGCTTTGAGATATTTAAGGATCCACTTAACCACTTACTAGTGTTCTCTTCAAGGATTTCCCATGAATCTAGTAACTACTTCTACTACTTGTGTATTGTACATCCATGTACAAACCATGGTATAAATAAATGCTACAAATAATATTGTAAAATGAAACTTTATTAAGTACTCATACTCAACATCTATTTGTGGAAACTTCTCCTCACTCAACTTAAAATGTTCTTCCATGTGATTAGAAGCCAACTTCTCCACGCTCATCCCAATGTATTTCACCACTTTATGAATATTGTCAGACCGAGTCAAGAAAAAACTTATATACTTTAATAAACTTATTATATACATCCCTAATATCTAGATATTTGTACTGAGATTATTTATCTCAAAACATGAGAACACTTCAAATTTTATATCATTGTTACTTTCCATTACCGATACAAAAATAAACATATCATCGAAATAAAAGAGTATAATGATGGAGCTAACATAATAATACACCTTATAGTAACAACAATGATCAGTATTGGTTCAAATAATCTTCAATTCCACCAAAAAATTCATTGAACATTAGTTTCCATTACGTTGGTTCATTCTTCAACTCAAAAATGATTAGAATAAGCTAGAATATAAGATTTAAGATCTATTTTTCCATGAAACCATTCTATTTATCTATGTAAACTTCATAATCTAAGTTAACATGCAAAAAATATATCTTCTTTTATAGATAATACATAAAATCCCATCCATAGAATCCATGCGAGGAACCATCCAAATAATCTTGTTTTAAATAAAAATATATATTTTAAAATTCAACGCCATTTGTTAATGAAAAGACATTCCTTATACAATATTATAATACATTCTTATTACTTTATCTGATTAATCATTTTAATATGAATTAAACACCTCCCAATAGGATGATTCATTATCGTATAATTTCTCGACAGATGTACGGAATCCAGTTCATCCCTCACTAGTAAATACCACTATATTGAGTTTTTTAGTCTTATAAAACATTTTAGGTTCTTGTAAAATCCATCATCCATGAGAAACAAAAAATGAATGTTATTTTCATATTTATTCACCTATAATTTAATATTGGTATACCTCAATAATTTTCTCTATGGATCAAATCCTCATAGAACTATTGATTTCATATATTATCTTTATGGATATTTTCCCCAAGCTTCTACAATCCTTGAATTTTTTGGTAATTTATCCTTGGAAATACCATAAAAACTTGACTATAATCCATAATTTTTCCATAGATTTTGATGCATTCATAACTAACATACACCTTGAAAAATTCTAATACTGCTGTAACTTATATATTTTTATTCATTTTAGATTCTTCTTGTAATGATACTTTGATCTCATTAGCAACTACCACTTGGCTCTTATAATTCTTCAAGATATTTATTGAATATTGAATTTTAGATTTTAAAAACTATCTAAGAGTTATTTTTAGAGAACAAATAATATAATTTCTACATTACCATACCCTATAATGTAAAAATATTAAGACTTAAGTGCTAACATGTGACCTTCCTTGGAATTAATGTGGACATAGGTCAGTGAAAAAAATATTCAATGGTGATAAATTTAAAACAACCTTATAGAAAAGCCACCTTATGAATGTTATTATTTTACTAAACATTACTGACCTATATTCATAAAGTAAATAGTATGATTTACAAATTCTTCCTAAAACTCATTTATAAAAACAGTAAGAAAACCCATGATTCTTTTTCCATCTCAACCAAAATTTGATTCATTCTCTCTAGGCCTCAAATTTTTCCATAGTACCTCATATATTATTCTCAAATATCATGCCTTTACTCTAAAATAATAACTAGAACTATGTGTTTCCTTATTACTCACCATTGTTAGACCTCAAATTTTTTAGTTTTTTAAGGTATTCTTTTCCACCATAGAAGTCAATTTAACAATGGTTATATATACTCTAGATTAATTCTTGAGAAAGAACACCCACATATTCCATGTCACATATTTGATAAAGGTAACATAGTACAATGAGCCTTCATGAGAACAAACTAGAGATGTACCCTATATGTCTATAAGAACCATCTTTAACATCTAGTACTTAAGTGTCTTACCTTTCATTTAGAATGTAACATTATAACACTTTTAAAGGATAATCTCTTAAAATGTTTCACACTCCATGATTATGATATTTATCACTCCTTTATTATCTGGTAATTTCAACCATTTCTTAATTAAGTTACCAAGGAATTCATTCCATAACTTTACAGAAGTTATTTTTTCAACATTCGTTTCACCTTCTTAAACACCTATTAAGTATAATGTTTTATCCATAACTCCTTTAGAAACCCCCATGGAACCTCATGTGAGTTTAAGTAATCAATTAATAAAAATTCAGAAAAACTAACATTATAGAACTATCATATCAATATTAATTTTTTTCATTAACCCTAGTATGTGATGAACCCCTTGTAGTTCAAGAAAGATTCTATTTTTTCTATGAAGGAAACATCACACATTACAAGAATCTTGAGATCTCCGCTATCCCCAAGATGTAACTTTCTATATCTTCGAGAATTATAATTCCTCATAATTAATCTCTTAAATTTAGAGTGAAAGAATGATCCAAAGACTATAATTCAAGACTAAAGTAAACTTCTGAAACTGAGTAGAGTACAATTCATTTCTTTTGATACTAGATTTGTGGATGCACTTTAAAAATAATATCTTCTAGAATTGTATCTCAGTTAATTTAAATACCTATTTTAATGTAATTTATTCCCATAATTAAAACACATGGGGAAACCTTCTATGATGCTACTACAGATCCTACTTGTCCATAATTATCCATTCTTATACTTTTCATGCTAAAGAACATCATTTACCTTCCTCATTGTGTGCATTTTTGGTAGATTATTATATATCATTATAGATTATATCCTTATTTAAAATTAGATCCTTAACATACAATAATACTATGTATATCATAACAATTCAATCACTCACCACAATAACCATCACATCACATGATTCTAGTAGTGTTGAGAGTAACAACATCACCCACTCAAAATCCCAAAAAACTCACCTTCATAGATTATAAATGACTTAAAAAGATGTTGAATTTGTATATTTAATTATAAAATATCATTATTTCCAGAATTATAATGTTGAATAGCCTCTATAATAGGTAAAAAAATTATTACGATTGGTTTCTCATACATATCAACAAGAGCCTTCATATGATCTGAATTTTTATTCACCTCCTTGAATCATTAATCCATGTTAAACGCTAGTGAAATCCAAACAATAACAAGTTTATTCTTATATATTTTTGATATTTTTTCTTCTTCATCACTTCTGGATTGTAACCCATCAACATAAGATCAATATCCTTCTATAATATTAAATCCTATATCTTTATCTTCTAGAATAAAAAATCATGTCCATCTAAATCATCCACTTGTATCTTACCCTCATTTAATTATATTTCATACAAAATTAGTAACCTCACACTAAATTATGGAACAAGTAAGAGGGATCAATAAATACTTATTATAATTATCCTATACGGATTAGGAAAAAACAACGATACTAAACAATGATCTAAAAAACCATATCCAGGGTCTGGTCATCTAAAGTGTTGCAACTCAGGCTCTAATACCAATTATTTGGTCCAATAAAACCTTCTAATCACATTGAAGTTATTATACATAACTTATAAGGTGGGAAAAATAACTCTAATGAACCCAATAAAAAATTTCACTTGAACATAGAATAAAAATAAAACCTAAGTCACCGAAACATAATACAAACATTAAAATAAAACCAAACAAATTAACATCTATATGACTATAATTGAAAAAAATAAAGGAATGAAAACAAAAAAATTATCTTACATAGTTTTGATTTTAGTCTCAATCCATGGGTTAAACACTTAAAAACTTTTATTAAATAAATAAAAGATGATTATATATTTCAAAAATTATCGACAACAAATTTCCCCATCCTACTAATGATGTCAAATTCCAACCAGTTTATCCGATTCCACCATCTTATAATCTTTATTATGAGAATTTCTATATAGATATGATATTTATAGCCATCCATTAATTTTTCAAAATCTTAAACCACATTAACATCCTCTTCCATTTAATATTTTTCTATTTTAGAAACTCTATGAGGTTACCCTTACATATCCCCTTTTCCTATAAACAATATAAGGAATTTCCCTTATATATACTTAGAGATAAACATTACATAAATTATATTTCATCTCCACACTTTAAACATCAATATTTTGAAGGTTTCCTTTGACTTCATACATCTAATCTTCCCACTTTTAAACTTTAATATTTTGTAACTACTTCTCCACCATATCAATTTTGGTTTTGAAAATTAGATTTCTAGAGCATATCATTTTGTTATCTCTAATTACTTGGATATAAAATTCTTTTTATATGGAAAAACCTACCAAAATTTTAATATAATAGGTTCTAAGAATGGTTATCATAAAATTAAAAAGTTTCAATGTTGAAAACATATGTTATTAATATCATAACATTTGATGTTGTGGAATCTGGGAGTTTTAATTTGTTCAAGGTGTTGAACATTAGGAATATGGTTCCTAAGACTCACTAATATTAAAACTAGATTTATTCATAGATGTTACTCACTAAAGAGTTTATTTGGATGACTTTATCATATGTTCAGATAGGGTTGTGAGTGGAATTAAATAGAAATGTAATGAGGATAAGAAATCCCTAAATGTCAAGTAAACATAAGGATAACCTAATACTTGATCATATGCAATATGTTAATAAAGAAGCTTATATATGGTTTTGATAATTTTAATAAGAATATTTTATGAATATAAAATGCATCATTTTATATAAAATAAAATCTTCACTTTCATTATTTTATATTGGACACATATATGTATATATTGATATAAATTTGGTAAAGTGTTATAATAAATGGAATCTGAAATTATAACATTGAGTTTTCCATATTAAATTTTTATCATGGAGTGTTATAGTTTTTAAAAAAAAATTAATTTTATTGTGAGTAATATTATTGTATTGGGATACAAAATATACTAATGTCACACAAAATGAGTATTTTACGTTGGATATAAAAATGAATTATACAACATTGAGGGTTATAAACAATTTTTTTTAGTTCACTACAGGTGCATGTTTCATATTTAGACTCCCTAGTACATGTGGTTTATGAGATAGCTAGCATAATAACATTAATACCTTGATACCTTTCTTACACAATACATGAGGATTAACCAAAAAAGGATGATTGGGTAGGTTTGTAATCCTACCATCTACTATAACTTAATAGTGATGGGATTTTTACTCTCGTACAACAAGTAAGAAACTTAGTCCCTTTTTGAAAAGAAATTTGTGTTGATTTGATTTTTTATCAATAAATATGAATTCAAAAAGTATAATGTAAATATGTGTAGAAGGAGAATTTATTGGAAGGAGTTTAGAGTACCCAAGCATGTTTATGATAAGGTTAAAGTTCCCAAGATAGGTTTCAACATATGTTGATTTTTGAATATTCGATAAGGATTGAAGGAATACCTTTAGATCTTGGAAGATATTAATTTTCATTATTCATTTAATAAACTAATTGACTTACTACCAGTATAAATATTTTAGGAAAAATTATCATTTTGAAAATATGGTTATAAGTTGATATTATTACTACTTGATATTTCATGTGAACAGATCGATTATAGAAATTATTATTTTTCCCATGGGGTGTGAGGAATTATAAATATTATTTGTTTATTAAAAATTATAGAATTTTTATTTTTATGTTCCATCATAAGTATTATCATATGTTGAAGATGGATGTTTCATGAATAATATAATTGGATGATGTTTCAGGAATAAATAATGTTGTTAAGGTAGTATAATACCATTGAAATAATCTATGGAGTGTTTATATATTCAAAAAACATTTTATAATTATTCTAGTAATGATTTAAAATGATTTAAAGTTATTAAAAAAAATTAATTTTACAGGTTTATAAATTTTAGTAGATGTTTTGGAATTTCAATGTTTTGGGTTGTTGAAAATTTGGAAAACAACTTTATTCTTATGATTTTTTATAAAATGATAACTAAAAAATAGGAGTTTTCTAACTAAAACATAGGGGTATAGAATACCAGACATAAGGGAACATGGGATAAAAATTAAAATTTTCAAAAAGTATATATTGACAATGTGAATGATAAGGGTTCTCCAACTCATACATTAAGGTAATCAGAATTATATATTAAAAATATGTTAGTATTTAAAAGTATACAATATAATATGTAATAGATACTATAGATGTGAAAATTGTAAATTACCCTGGAAGTTTCATAATTTGATATGTAATATCTTCCAGAGTATAGAAAATCAGTAATGGAAAATACAATTATATGATGTGTATATTTTTCAGAGAATACATAATTTTCATATAGTTGGTACCTAATATTTTTCCAAACATTGAAAAGTGGGAAAATAGAAAATAATAAAGAATAAATACAGTATTTTAGATATATGTTTATTAAATAAGGGTTTCCCATTTTCTAAATTATATGATTTCTATAAGGTAATAGCTAGTTCTGGAAGTTAAATTTCTAGAAGAAGAATTTACAAGATGAATAAATTGTGATGATGATAAGCTATTTTTCAAATATTAAACATCATGATGCTTCGAAGACTAATCCATGATTCAATCCATTTGGTGATAAATAATGAAGGATATGAATGATTTTATTCGTTAATAAAAGAAACAATCCATAATGAAAATAAAATGGAGGAATGTATACTAGAAATAAACAATGTCTTAGACCGTGAAGAAGATAACCTTGCAGTGATGTCATTGATATTGGGATTAAGAAGGTGATTGATCCGTGATACGAATATTCACACCAAAAATGATCATTAATATGTTCATCTACATATGGAGAGAATAATGTGGGTTATTATGAAAATATATGTTTTTTATAATTTTGGATATCATGTGAATATTAAAGATTGAGTATTAAAAGGAAAATATGTGATTGTTTTATATGAGTTTTAATGACTAAAAATAACAAAGAATTTAATTGGTGGGAATAAATGCATTTCATATTCAATGTGTGAAAATAGAATTCTGGAGAGATTCTAAGGATAGACAATTATGATAAAGAGAAGTAAAAATTAAAAAGGAAGATAGAGAGAACCAATGTTTCTTTCCTAAATTTACTTTTTACCAAAGAAAAGTAAATATACAATGTTGTGAGTGAAATATCATTCCAATACATTGTAGTATAGGAATTAGTGAGCGATTCCAGATTAGTTACTATTTAATGATTAATATATATTTCAAATATGTAAGGAAACCATCCTATTATATCATGGTATTATAAGGAATGAAGACTATAATATATTTATATCATAAACTTGGATGTAGACCTTATTATTACTTTATATACGAGAATGGAGACCAAAGATTTGTTTTTGAGAGAAGAATTGTGCATTCCTGCTGATCACAATTCAAAATTAGATATTTTAGTCTCATATTTAGAGAGGTAGGACTAATTGGTGCTAGATCCTAGGAAGAGTATAAGTTAGTTCCTACATTGAATATAGTTAGTGTTAGATACAAAAAAGTTTAAGGACACCACCTTTCACTTGGATTATTATTGATAATAAAGTATTACTAACGTGTATGGGGGATAAAAACCCCCATGCACCAAGGAATAACTCAAAAAATTTCAGCGAACCTCATAAATAATTATCATCCTTATTTCTTATTGTATATTTATCATTTCATGCATACAAACCACATAAATATAAGAGGAGAAAGAAACACCCATTTTCCAAATAGGTGTTGATGTGAAATGAAGGGTAAAAAATTTTAAGTATTAAAATTAGGTAACAATTATTTACTGCTATTAAGGTAATGGAATTAATTCTAGTGGAATAAAAATTAGTATCAGACATATGATTCCACCTATTATTAATTCTCAATAATATCAAGTTTTTAAAGTTTTGAGTTTCCTTCTTTGTAAACATGAAGTACGGACTTGATGTATTTATATCTATTTATAATCATAACATTATATCTATAAAAAATCTAAATAATAGAAGAAATAATGTTTTTAAAAAGATAATGAAGACATGCTTATTATACAATTAAGAATAAAAACCAACATCCCCATACTATAGTCATGATGATATCAAATATATCATAACATTCAAAAATTTGGATGAAAAATATATTATAAATAAGATGAAAAATAACTCCACCTGAAGTGATTTATAATATTTATATAACGATAAGTTTAGTTTTTATTCTTGTCAAAACTATCCCTTTAATAAAATAAGGATAATTATCCAAGATCACATTTCTGAAGATAACTTGATAAAGCATATAATGAATCATGTTCCAACTTAGAGGAAATCCTATAGGATCTTCTGAGATATGTATCTATTGTTATTTGTGACTCTTTTAAAGTCTTGAAAAATGAGATCCCCCCATTTGGGAAGAATTATATACTAATGAAAAATCCATTTAGTAAAAAAATTGGTGTAAACAAATCTCACCAAACAAGTAAGTGTGGACAACTGCCTCCACACAGAGATGTGATTGGGTTTTTATTTTATTTAGATACAGATGGTAATAAATATGTACATAATGAATATATATTATATATATGATATAAAAATATTTTAGAAGGTTAATTATCATTTGAAAAGTCTTTTAAATGATTTCATTATCATTTCAATGGAAATTATTTTTCTAAAATTATAGAAAATTTTACTTGTTAAAAGTGACTTTCAATGTTAAAATTATATTTCAATAAATATTGTTTTTAATGAAATTATTATGAAATTTATACTCATCAATGACAAGAACCCTTATTTTACTTATTATTCATTTGGGATATGTTGTAATTAAACCAACAATATTATTTATCTACAAGATTTATGATCAGTTTTACTAGGGATGTGTTATTTTGATACCATTTACGATATAACTCTAGATAGTTTATGATTATGTTTATTTATTGGGGGGAAGTATTAACATTTAAGATGTAGGTTTTTTCAATAAAAATTTATACTTTTATTATGTTTCAAACCTTTAATATAAGGAATCCATTAGACTTAGTAAGTGATGGGTTGGGGCCGCTATAGCCCCTTGATGCATCAGTGGGTCCCATAAAACAAACTAGTTTGGTTATTTGGACAAGGACTTACCCATTTATATAATATGTCCCATAACGAGGCCTTAAAAATATGTTTATGATGAATTGAATTATGAATTCCCCCATTATGAGAGTATTTATTGATGTTTATGTGATTATATAATTGGTTATAATATCCACGTATAAGTTTCAATATCAAGTGTTTATTTACATAGAATTCTTAGATCTTCATTTATTACTTCCATAATATTCTTCATGATCAAATTATTAATTTAATGGGTTTTTATTTTAGTTATTTACATTCCCATATTGATTATGACTTATATATTTATGATATATTCCATTGTACACATACACTTACTAAGCATCTGAGGTCACCCATTTCTTATATTTATTTTCCCTAGGATTATAGGAAGTGTATTATGATTGATAAATCAGATATGATAAAGGGAATAATGGTGATATCAAAGAAAATACTATGTTTTTTTATAAATTTAATTTTAAATTAAATTACGTATCTTGTTTTCTAATAATACTCAACTATTCGGTCCCTTAGTTTGAAGTCTCTTATATATAGAACCAATGTAATTTAGGAACCAACAAATCTAGGATAATAGGTTTGGGGTATTTATAGTTTGTATTAGAGTAATCTTAGTAGAAAAAATGGGAACTAGATTTAAAAAAACATATATTGATGAATATTACCCTAAAAAAGATTTTGATGAAATTCCCCAATGAAATTATGTTTATGATTCAGGTGAGGGTAGTTTATATATTTGAGGTACCATCATGGGTTAATATGTTTAAGGATGATTATAATATTAAAGGCACAAATACCCCTTCTAAATATTTATTTGATGGAATTATCTTAGATAAATTTATTGAGTTTTAATATATGGTTGAGATATATGTAACCCTTAGGTTCACCATGAAGTATTATTTGGGGAAAACATCTATATTAATAAGTTTAAAAGTATTTATAACATTTAAAATTGATATAATCATTGATTTTTAGGTAATAATATTCAATCAATGTAATTTGTTTTTTATTTGGAAAAAATAAGCTGTATAGAAAAACATAGTGATTAAAAATTGATTTTAGGATTTATATTATTTTTGAGGATGTTCATCATATATTGGGATTGTTATCCGAATTATATTAGAGAAAGGAAAACCCACATGTTGTGTTACATACCATTACATATAGTAAGGACATGGACCTTAAACCCACAATCAAAGAGAGACAAGGGTGCATCACCTACTGTTGGCCTATATAATGTACTGATTAATATACGATTTTTTATACTAATAGACTGAGGATAAATATTTGGTTAATTTTGGGAAAAATATAATTGGAAAAAATATTTTTAATTTTTAGGTGATTAATGATATTTTAGGTGATATTTTATTGGGTATAAGTATATATAACCATTAGGTTTAACCTAAAGGATTATTTTAGAAGAATGCTATTATGTATTTGGCGGTGTAAGATGAAGAGAATGAGAAAACCCTTGAATTTAAACCATTATTTAATGTTGAGTTTATTATGTTTAATTGGGGTGTAGTTTTATTTATTCATGTAATTATCTATATAAAAACATTGGTTTTATCATTGAATTTTATTGATTAATGTATTATTCCTTCATATAATGGTTTATTCAATTTGGTTATTTTCATACATTTTTATAACCATTTTGGTTTTAGTAAATTCAGGAGAAACATTTTTTTATTCTTTTTTGGATCATTTAATCTATTAAAAGTAAATTTTTGTGCTTTAGGCATAAAACAATCATCTTCGATATAATTTATTGGAGTAAAAAATGAAGCGAAAATTGATCGAAGCATAACCAAAAGGTAAAATTATAATTATAAAATAAATATATATCGAATAAGTATATTTTATGGTTTTAAATATCTTGATAGTAAAATAATACATCAACTTTAGGATAAAGATCGCGAAATAATAATGTTATACATTTACCTTTATTTATGATGAATCAATGGTCTTTTCACCCATAAAAAATTTATGGCTTCATGGCTATTAACATCATTTTGATTATGAAATATAGTATGATCAATGATCTCTATCACAATCCATAATTATTTATTATTTTCTTCTATGTCCATATTTTCACTTCCCGTTAATGCTTTCCAACATGGAAACCTAGTTATGTGACCTTCATACTTCCCCTTATCTCTTATCAATAAGAAGTTCTTTTAACCCTTTCTATGATGTGGGATTTCAGAAAAGGTATTCTCAAATTAAATACCCTTGATTTCAGTGAAAAATTTAAAATTATGGGGAATCAATTTATTGAAGGTGGAGGGGGATTTAACACCATGAAATTTTAAAATAATAAAATTACGTTCAAAAACCTACACAACATGCCACACTGAGCTTAAATGACTCAAAAAATATATTATTTAAATATGACCATTATGGATTTGGGATAATGCCTCGCTCACCTGGGTGATCCCAAGCCCTTAGCCTAGTCTCCCTCTCCTAGGGTTTTGACTTCTATCAGCAGTGGATCTCTCGCTCTGGGTTGTGTTCTCGCTCGATATTTTATTTATCTATCTCTCGCCCTTCCCTACTCTGTTCTAGTGATATGATCTTATCCTAATGTACCTTTCTATGCTCTGATATTGTATTCCTTAGGTTCTATCCAGGTCATATTTAGAGCATGGGATAAGCTGAGGTATTTGGCAAGCAATTTTTTAAACGATAGAGTTATAGGCACCACCAGAATTTGACCTTCTTCCTTGGGTTTCAGTCCCAATCCATTTATAGTTTTGTCCCACATTATTCTTTCACTAGGTAGTGAATTTACTTCTCTCTCTCTCTAACATTCCCTTCTTTGTGTTAGCATCCCTGTTTTCTCCCCATCTCACATCTCTACACTCTTATCATTCATTCTTAAGCTTCTCGCTAAGATAGTTTTGGAGCATAGGATTCTCCGAGGTTTTGGGCTTGCGGCTGGTGGATGAAAAATTTCATGGTTCTATGAAGTTGTTCCTTCTTCATAGGATTTCAATACCCTTATTTTTTTTGGGTTTGGTCCTAATTTCTTATTTCTTTTTTAGGATACAATTTCCAGTGGTTGTTTTCAGTGTCAGATACAATGTTTTTTTCTCTTTGCGGTGATGGGGGTTACGTTGGATGATTTTCAATGGCATGTTGATGGACGATAACATTAGTGTCTTTTTCAAGTTTTGGTCTAGGTTTAGTGAATATAAGATGGTGGTTTTTGGTGGTCATGTTTGTATTTGTGTTGTAACTTGTATGTGTTCAGGTGATGTGGGATGGCGATATGTTACTATTGAAGGGATTCAACATTTTGATGTGGTTTATAATGAGAATGATGATGGCATGAAGAGGGAGTCTCTGTGCGATGATAATGACATTGAGAAGGCGGTGATCATCAGGGAAGAGGCCGGTGAGGATGATGACTCTCATGATGCGATGACATGATGGGGGTGACGGTGTTGTGATGATCGACGACGAGGTGATGATGGCGGTGAGGTGTCTCCTCGATGGTGGGTTTCTTGGGATGCTCGTTTGCCCACATTTTTTGGGGATTACTTGTATGAATTTTAATTTTACAATTTAAATGTTTATTTTGGGATAGGTTTGTTGTGAATGTATTTGTGCGGTTGATGCTTGAAAGTTTTTCTGGTTTTTGTGAGGTTCCCACTTACCCAAAAAGTGGAATTTGAAAATAACAAAAAAGGGATTTGGATTAAATATGACAATTATATCCTAGACATTAAAATAGTGGGAATATTTAAGAATAAAAATAGTATAAAAATTATATAGTATAAAAAATTATAAAATTACTTTATTGGTTATTAATCAATTATAAATAAAAATAAAAATCATTGGAAATTAAAAGAAAAGTTTTTCTAAAAAATCATTTTTACGTGCACATTGTCTTTTAATCACAGTGAATTAAATTAGTCACAATTGTTGAATGATTTCAATAAAATTAATATATTATTTATTAAATAAATTATTTTATAAATTATTTAATTTTTTTTTAAATCATTAGATCATAATAAATCTATTTTATACTTAAACATTTCATTTTTCTAAAAACAAATTTCATCTTGTTTTATGTACTTATTTTGAAATTAATTATTGATAATTTTAGAAAATTTATTTGAAAAAATAAAATTAATTTTTAAAATAAAAATTTTAAAATTATATTGGATTTAATTTTTTAGAATCTTTTAAAAATATTATGTTTTTGATGAATAGTGAAAATTCCAATTTTTCATGAAAAGTGCTTCTTTTGTTTAAAGTCATTGAAAATTTTCATTTTGGATTACAATTTTTAGAAAATTAAAATTTTTTCAATAATATTTTAATTAATCCAATTTAGATCATTGGGATAAATTTTATATTGAAATTTTACATAATTTTTTTTACTTTAGAAATATTTTCTTTGGAAAACCACATTTTTGTCACGCTTGTAGGTTTAGTTTTAAATTAAATTATGCCACACCTGTGAATCAAATATTTTGAAATTGTTATTAATATTTTATATAATCATAATTGATATTATTTAATAATTTAAATATATTTTTTAGTTTTAATAAATATTAATGATTGTAAAAAGTAATTGTAGTGGTTATGGTTAAAACAGGGGTTTGCGTGTTTCATGCACCTTTGTTAAACTTAAGATAAAAAAATGTAGGACTTTTATTATATAAATTTAGTTTAATAGGTAGAATAAATCGATCTAAATTATATAATAACTATATTTTTTTAGTAAGACAGGATAAATTACCTTGATAAATAAATAAACAAACAAGTTATCGAGGTGAGAAATAAAATGAAAAAATTAGTAAACCTAGTGGATAAAGGAATAATGTGTTTAAAAACGTTTTTTAAGGTTTTTGAGGTTTTTATCAACAAAAAATTCCATAAAATCCATTATTTATCATTTTTGGATGCACTTGGTTTGAGAGAGACTTCCCATTACTGAATAGTTTTGGATATTTAGAAAAATGTCACTCCTCAATTTTAAAATATCACATATTCCACTCACTTATTTATTCCTACCAAGACATTTATCTCAAAAAAAACCTTCCAAAATATCTCCATTACATAATTATTCATGTTCTAGTGACTTTTTACTTCTAAAAATTCCAATCCTAGAGTCTTTAATAAGAGATACAGATAATGTTTTTCAAAGCAAAGTAAATTTTATTCAACACGCTCTTTCTTTTTTTAATTATTCTATTATCACATTCATTCATGTATTAATAATTACAATATAAAAACAAAATTATATATAATACACTGAGATTTTATTATTTTTATGAAATAACCTATATCCATCTACTCTTCTATAAAATTGGAAACAAAATCATCGATCATATGTTCAGTAGACAACCGCCTCACGAACCGATGTAATTTGTCTTCCATCACCACCTATCAAAGATGGATGTAATTATTGATTTAATATATAAAGATATATATCATTTTTATTACATAATTATACTTGTATAATCATTATATTACATCCACCTTCTTAACTTCTAATATTTTTGGAAAACAATAACATCGCCCGTGTGTACGTGTGGACTACCACCTCCATGAAGCGATGAGATTTATTTTTCATTTTATTAATATATACATGGTTATAAGGATGTATTTATGGAACATATATGATATATATGATATAATGATGATTTTGGAAAGGTGAATTACTATTTAAATTTATTTCATTCCATTCTTTGATCAAATGGGAAGGTCATTCATGTATATGTACTACCTACCATCTCCATGAATGATGTAATTAATTTTTATATCTCTAATTTTATAGATTATTATAATATATATATAATTAATATATATGATATTATAATAATAATTTATATTCATTATATTATGTAACCATGATCAATGTACAAGGACCAAATCTATCATAATAAAACATACATGAAAAACAAAGTAGTTATTACCTGATGCAATGATTTTAAAAAACAATTGTTAATAAATGGGTGATAAAATATTGTAATTAAATCACATAAAGTATGATATATTTCATAATTTTACTTTAATATATTTATAATATATATATTTATTATACTAGAGGTTCATTAGAATATGAGGGAAGTCAAAGTTGAGGTTAGTGTTTCTCGTTTCATTTTTACTTCCGTGAGACATATTCCATATTTACAACTTATTTATTTTGTGTGGTATATATGATTCCTATGAATGTGTTTTTTTATTCTTCTCAATAATGTTATGGAATATACATATCCATATAAAGACATTTATTTGAATGGTATTATTATTCAAAAGTTACCAAAGTAGTAAGGGTTTATTTCGCAGTCTCATCATTATTCGAGATTGCCTATGTTTAAGTATCATATTGAGTAATTATAAGATATTTATAGGATAAAAACAATATATTTTATTGTCCAATGTTTATTCATGATATTTCATGTAATATTTCATTTTTTTCCTTTTGGTACTTAAAATTATTGAATATTTTTTTTTATAAAAAAATAATTTATTTTCCTCTTTGGTAAAAAAACCTTTTTCTTCAATATAAACGCTATTAATTTTCTTTCAAAATTTTAGTATTATTTATAAATTAATTTTTAAAAATTATTTACTTATTAATTTTCTTAAAATTAAAATTTCTCTCATTTTTCAAACAATTTACCTTTTGACTTTTTACAAAAGTGTGAAAATAATGTTATATTTTAAATTATTTAGAATTAAAGGTATTTAAAACCACAATAAATACCCAATGATTTATATATTAAATTAAAATATTCTAGGATTATTTTCAAATAAATTTTTTTACTAATTTTATGGAAATTTTTATTTTTTTAAAGTTATTTTCAAAGTGAAAAGATTATTTTCCTCAAGAATGTTTTTAATGGATTTTTTTGGAATTTCTATTCATCAATGAAAACAACCCTTATTTTAAATATTTTCCATTTGGGATATTTATAGTGAAACCATCCTTATTATTTCTCTAGATGGTTTATGTTCAGTTAGACTAGGTGTGTAATATTTTGATAACATTCACCATATTACTCTGGGTGGTTCGTGATTATGTTTATTGATTGGGGAAAGTGTAAACATTCCATATGCAATTTTTTCAATATGATTTTTTATATTGATTATATTTCAAACCTTTCATATGAGTAAAAAATTGGAATTATTAAGTGATAGTGAGGGCCTACAGTAACCCTTTAATTCATTGGTAGGTCACATGAGGTAAACTAGTTTGGGTATTTAGCTGAGGACGTGCCCATTTTTGTATGATGTATTAGAATGAGGCCTTGATGATATGTTTATGAAGTTTGAAATTTTGTATTTCCTCATTATGATATTAGATATTATTTCTAATTTTATAATTTTATTAGTTATGAAATCTATGGATTAGTTTCAAGATCTTGAGCTTATTTTTATGTAATTATTTGACCATCATTTATACCGGTCATATTATAATTAATTCTAAAGTTATGGATTAAATGGAATATTTTTTTATTTATTTAAATTTCCATATTCATTATGACTTATGTATTTATGATAGCTTACACTAGATTCATACCCTTTCTACTTATATGATCTCACAAATTTCTCATGTTTCCTTTCCGTAGGATTTTTGGAAGTGTGTTATGATTGAAATGGAATGATATGCTAAAGGAAATAATAGTGTTCTTGAAGAAAATACAATGTTGTATTTTATATTTTAAAATATAATATTAAATTAATGTATATTTCTAGTTTTACTATACAACTAATCTATTCCATAATTTGGGATGCGATCTATTATATATAGAAATGATGTAAAAAAGTAACCACTAACTCCAGGATAATATTATTAAGCTCTTTACATGATGCTTGATTAAGAAGGAGAATTAAAAATAGATCAAAAGATAATCAAAATTTTGGATATGATATATTCAACCACCATAGAGTGTTATATAACTTGATATCTTCAATTAAATTTGATAAAAACCCATCATCGATGAAGTGACATTTGAGTGGATCCCTTAAGGGGGACACAATTAATAATTTTCCAGAATTATCTTATAACACAAATCTATAATTTATGGGAAGTTATTGAAAATATTTAATTGATACAATATTTTCACATATTCTCTCACATTGTTTTCAAAAATAAAGTTTAAAATTAATAGATAGAAATAAAATTTATTAATGACATGAAAATGATAAAATTAAGGGCTATTTATGAAACATGACATGATAGTGGATTTGAATGTTTCCAATATGTTTTTGAATTAGTTGTAAAGACCTGTAAATTTCAAGGAAATTTTTTTTCTTAATTTTCTTTGGAAATTTACAAGAATGCAGTTTCTGACGGCACCTGATTCCGAGGCCCGGTGTGCCCGGAATCATTTTCCGAAGTTTGGCTCAGGTACATTCAGTGAACGAACGAGCGGGTTTTTCTAACTTTTAAACCAGTGCTCGGAATCGAATTCTGAGGGCACCGATGGAATCGCAGTGCCGGTATTTTCATAGAAACGCCTCTTCCAGAGTTGCGTTTGCTCAGGTGTGGTTTTTAATTTTTGGGCTTAAAATTAAGAAATAAAATAATTGGTATGAAAAACTTTATTTTATTTCCCTTAAAGCCACTTAAAAGCCACTTTAAGCTGCTTAAGCTGAGTTGAAGTGGATAGGGTAGAACCCGAAATATCCTACCCTCATGGTAGGATATTTGTGAGGTAGGGCCCGTAAGAGCCCCACCGTTTCTTTTCCGCTAAGTAACGGACCCGCGAAAACCCGTCATTATGAAAGTCAACTGACGCGTTTTCTTAAATTCTTAACGCACCAATTAATTGAGCGGTTTTATTCGTTGAATTAATTCTACGAATTAATGGGTCGTTACTTAACTTATCTTTTTTTTTCGTTTGTTGGCATGTTAATAAAATAAGACCAACGTTATTCTTCTTAAGTGTTGTTCGTTGAGAGGATTTAACAGAAACCTCAAGTTCTTCCTCCTTTTTCGAGAAGAACGCGAAGAACGCGAAGAACACCGGCCTTCGACGAAAGGCGACGAAGAATGCCGAACCCGGGATGATCGACGACGCGAATCCTTGTACCACGACGCCGACGAATCTCCCTTCGTGACGCTCCTTCCGCGACGATCAATTCCGCGAAGAATGCACGCTCGACGACTACAGCGAGGTAGGGGTTTGTTTGACAATTTATATTTCCGTGGATGTTCCTCAAAAAACAAAGAACCTGGAGCAAGTGAAATTTTAATTTATTAAATTGTATCTTGTTTCTTTTCCATATGATACTTTATTTTTCCCGATTGTTATCACCTAACGTGGAGGGTGCGTGCCAAACAAACACGGCCCGACAACCCTCCGCAGTTCTTCGTTGATGTGCGGATTGGCAGGCGGCGACAAAACATGCCGCAGAGGTGATTCGTTGTTTCTGAAGTGAAGTACGGGACCCGGGAGGAGCTACGACGCAGACGGAAACGAAATCGGACCACCAGAGCAACTCCGGTGGCCCGTGGAACCCACCGGCGACGCGGGTTGCCGGCGCAGCGGCGCCGGTGGCCGGAGGCGGTGGCGCCCCGACGCGATGCCAGATAGGGCCGCTGCTACTGAAGTCGTGGTGGCGGCGGCCAGCGGACCCGCGGCCGCGCGGGTCCAGCACACACGGGATGCGGCTTTGCCGCATCTGTTGACCCAGCACGGCCCCACGCGGGGCCGCGACACTTCATCCCGCGGGGGCCAGCGCCCCGCGGTTCCTCCGGTCGGCGGGCTCGGCCGAGCCGAGCCGGGTCGCGCCCAGGTCGGGCCGGGCCGCACCAAACCGGGTCGGTCCGGGCCCAGACCCCCCGTCTTCGGACCGTTTCTGGTCTTTTGCCCGTATCTTGAGCTACGGGCCTCCGAACGACGCGTCGTCAGCAGCAATGCGATCCTTGGATCGAGCCGATCGTTTCAGTATATCACACTCAACGTTTCTGAATACTTTGGGTTCAGTCGGGTTGGTTCGTACACGAAACCAACCGGGCCCTCGGAACGGAAACGCTCATATCCTGAGCTTCAGACGTCCGATCGACGTGCCGTCGACTTTGTTGTTTTCCTCTAAGTGAGGCGGATCCTGTGGCATACTCCACCCGAGGTTTGGACGCAGGTGGAGTTCGGTTGGGTTGGTTTTTCCTTAAAAACTAACCGGGCCCCTGGGACGAAAAAGCCAATAACTCTCAGACCGGGCGTCCGATTGACGCGCCATCTCCGACGTTGAGTTCCTGTTGGCGATACAGAACTTTTGGATACATCAACTCTAGACTATGTGTCAGTTGATGTATCAGCCTCTCAGCTCCTGGAGCAGAACCTCCCGAATGAGCTTGCTGTGTGCGGGAACCTTAGAGCTGGCTGCGACTGCTACTGTGACGATGACGACTGTGCAGATATCCTCAGTGGATTCGATGGCGACGACTACAGCACTCAGCGATCCTTTGTGGGTCAGTGCTACCGATCCTGTGTGGGTCTGATCCTGTGTGGGTCAGCGCTCAGCGGTCCTGTGTGGGCCAGTGCCTACAGGTCCTTTGTGGGCCTGATCCTGTGTGGCTCTTTGCGGGGGTTAGTTACCTATCGATCCTTTGTGGGTCAGATCCTTTGTGGGTCATTGCGGGGGTTAGTACCTATCGATCCTTTGTGGGTCCGATGACTTAGATGGATCCGTGATCATCTCTATCGTCATTCGAAGAAGTATACCTGTGTGAGATCAATCCTTTTTACTCTCCTTTGTGGATTCTGTTGTGCTATCCTGTGTGGATACGTTTTTCTTTCCTGTGTGGACTGGGTTGTGCTTTGGCTCGGATGTTGGAGCCGATCGAGAATTGATGACTTAGGTATATGTATGGGCATATACCTAAGCAGTGTCCGATGTTACTTCGTGATTGTATCTTTCCTTTGTGGGTATCCTTTGTGGATTCTGAGAGACCTTAAGGTGTCTCGGGGTCCCTACTGAGTATCTTATACTCACCCCTACACGAGTTATGCCCGCACTACGTTGTGTTGGTTGCAGACGATGGACAACACTGATCGCGGTGGAGGCTTGCGGAGCAGGACGGTACCTGGAGGTGGACCACTGGGCAGGGTGTACTCGGAGCGGACGGCTGGACCGAGGAGCTGTATAGGCTATCTGTACTCACCCTTCAGGTGGGACTTCCAGAGGACAGCTCGACGTTGGGGCTTTTCCTTTCAGTTGCTGTTTTTCCCCTTTCAGTTGTACTTTACAGTTGGGAATGTATTTCCGGCCCCCTTTACTTTTCCGCACTTACTGTTGTACCAGTTGTTACTTAGTGTTTACTTTTTTCTGCTTGCTTACTCTCTGGTGCTTGTTTACTTTACAAAGGCAATGCCTTCCCTTTACCGGGATTTACGCCTTGGTGCTAGTCGCCAGCCCCTGGCCAATGGAAGGCGGGCTTGGGGTAGTCACGTCACGGGCCCCGGGGACGGGTCGTGACAAATTGGTATCAGAGGTGGTCGGTTCTACCGCAGACTCTGATCTTTCTTCTATGAGAAGCAATAGTGTTAAGCGTATTGAGTGTGGTTAACAGTCTAGGGAGCCCAGTGTTGGTGTGGCGGCCGACGTATCTGTAAACCAGGACCCTGACTTCTGATTTCCGACTTAATGCACGAAAACATTTATTTCATGTGTGTTTCAAGTTTTCTTTGGGATTACTTTGTATCAGCTCACCAGGTATACTGTTCTGACCGTGGAACACCTGTTTCCTTTAAAGATGGCCCCACAATGGCATCTAGCTAGGGTTCCGAGAGTTGTACGTGACGATAGCCCGCCGAGCGATGAGGCCTCGGTACAGGGCCCTTTGACAGCAGAGGCACTGGCGATACCTTTACCCGCCGATCCACCGATGCATCCAGCCAAAACCACTGACAATGCACGTCGCCTTGGAGCTCTACACGAGTTTCAGTGCCAGCGACCACCTATTTTCTGTGGGGAGATGGACCCCCAGGCAGCCGAGGACTGGCTGGAGGCAATCGTATGAGTTTTCAAGCTAGTGAGGACACCAGCAGGCCTCATGGTGATCCTCGCTGCGAGCCTACTACACGCGGCAGCATGCCGATGGTGGAGCTTGATGCTCCAGGTGCATTATGAGGCATATCTCTTCTGGATATACTTTGAGGGCCTCTTCCACTCAGTGTTCGTCCCGGCCACCCTCCGTGCGGTGCTCATCCAGGAGGTTCTTCAGCTGCGGCAGGGCAGCCTGACAGTCGCCCAGTACTCGGCGAGATTTACTGATCTCTCGTGCTACTCGACCGACATGGTATGAGACCCATTCTTCCGAGCACAGACCTTTGAGCAGGGATTGAGACACGAGATCAGGACATCGCTGATCTCCCTCAGCATCCTGACCCAGGCAGGAGTACTGGAGAGATCCCTTTTGATCGAGAGCTTTCTTGCTGAGACTTTTCTAGCGGCGAGACCTACCGCGGGGCGGCATGTAGCAGAGTCTTCTGTAGCAGGCAGTCGACTGATGACTCAGGGGTCCCGGAAGGCCAGACCCTCACGTAGACGACCTCAGGACACTGGCTCAGCAGTGCAGGGCACACATCGTGGAGCCAGTCTTTCGAGAGGCAGGCAGTGCTACACATGCGGTGGACAGGGTCACATGGCTCGTGACTGCCCGACCCATCATGCCGAGGAGCAGCAGATAGTTGAGGGGCCACACAGGCAGAGGCAGAGGGTCGACCGTGGTGGTCCACAGGGAGGAGGCGGACGAGGCAGAGGAGCTGGCCGAGCAGCAGGTGGTGGGCGACGCTTTGAGGCTTTACCACCACCACCACCAGGAGGTCCACCCCGACCACAGGGAGCTAGCGGGAAGAGACAGGAACAGCTCTAGGCAGCGGAGGCCTACGACCACGGCGCGCCCGAGATGATTCGAGGTACGATCTGTGTCTATTCCACCCTTGCTGTAGTTCTTATAGACACAGGAGCGAGTCACTCTTTCATAGCCACTGCCCTTGTTCGGAGCTCGGAGATTCCGATAGAGCCGTTGGCTTGGTCCTTACGGCTAGAGACTCCTACTGTAACACCCCAAGATTTCATAGTGTGTTATTTCTTCAAAATAATTCAATAACTTTCACTACACGCAACACCGAGTTCAATCACACCATGACTTACAAAAAAAAAGCTATTCAAAAGAGGTTATAAATAGTATTATCTAAATTTTAAACTTTATATAATCCTTATAATTTTAGAATCCATATTATGAGTTTCTTAGATATAATGCAAGAACAAATTCATTTTCAGTATTGCACTTTTATCAACTTTTAATAGTGAACCCTTTTTAAATACAATATTTTAAACTTTTTTACTAAATGGGACATCAAAAATTTAAAATGAAACATCCCAAGCTTCCACGGTACGCTTTCTTTGAATAATGCGATAGCGTGTGTTATACGCAACACCGAGTTCTAACAACCAATCAAACTAGCCGTTATGAATAGTAATACCTACTTTTTAAAATTATATATATATTTTATATTTCAAAATGGACTTCATTTTTGGATTCAGAATATCTAATTTAGCCTAAGGTGAAATTTTGGTACTTTTTGGATAACTTTCATATTTTGATGAATAGTGAAAATTACTAGATTTTAATTAAAAACAACTTTTTTAATCAAAATAATTAATACTAATAAATTATGAATTTTAGTAGTTTTAAAGTATATTTAGAATATATTTTTACCATTTAATATAATTTTGGTCATTGGATATAATTTTACAATTAAACCGAACATAAACAAGTGTCAATCTTTTGATAGTTATTATCTCTTAAAAACACGCTTTTTTGTTTTGACAGCGGGAATTAATTTTAAATTAATTTTTGCCACTTCTGTGTTTTGAATTTAGGAAAATGGATTCCATATTTGGAATCAGGATGTTCAAATTTTGTAAATAGGTAACTTTTATTTTTAGACATTTTGAATAATTACTGCGGTAAATATTTGTTTTACCATGGTTAAGGTGAAATCCAGTAAATAAGGGTTAAAAAATAATATTATAATAATACTAAATTACCCTACAACGTGTCTTAACCCTATTGGTTGATACATGGTCGACCATGGGCATATTTGGGTCGATTTTGGGACCCCATGGATCCACTTGTAAGTGATAATGACACTTATTTTTAATTAAGTTAAAATGAATACAAAAATGACACAAGCATATATCTTTTAGAAAAACAATTGTTACATAGGGTTATATATATTGGATTTTAGATTATAAATATTCATTAGAAAGATAAACATATTTACTACATAATGATATTTTATTTATAATTTTTAGACATTAAATAATTTATTTTATTTATGACACAATGATGATGTAGTAATTACTATAATAGTGAACAATTAAAATAATTGATATTATAAATACCCAAATAAATATAATATGAAACTTTTAATGAATTAAACTAATTTTCTAGGATAATATGATATATTAGGATTGATTTAAGGGACTTTGATCAAAGTAATCAATCTGTCATGAGTTTCACAAAAATCAACTATTGAATAGTGTCAAAATTGACATAAAAGAGTTCTTAAAACAAATATTATATTATTAATTGATATTAAATTCCTAAAAATCAAAGGTTCGGCCAAGAGACTTATATCATGATAGGTTCATCATTAATGGACCACTTGGGGGTATCTTGGATGTATATAGTATGTTTATTAACCATATTATATAAAAATACAAAGAGACATTGTAAAAGTGAAACTAATTAACTTAGAGTTAATACTTAAATATAAGGTTAATATAAGTACCCAAACCTGTCTAAATTCTATTGGTTGAGTGTTTTTAGACCTATCCCCACCGTAACCTTTGAATAGTCAACTTTTGAGCCATTAGAAACTGAATATGAATTTATAATAAATTAATATTTCTAGCTTTTCCAAAGGTGCCCCTCACCCCTCTTATAAAAAGGAACTCCTCCTTCTCATTTCTTCACACCTTAAAAGCCTTTTGGTTCGGCCAAACTCTGCCCAAATACTCTCCCAACTTCCCCCACTACAACCTAGAGGCCTTACTTTGATCAGAAAGCCAACCTATGGAGCCCTTTTGATCAAATCAAAAGGAAGAACCCGAAGAAGAGGTAATGTTTTCACCACCCCTTTTTAAGTTCCTTTCTCCTTCCACTTCCTCTTTCTTTGTTTTTACCACTATAAAATAATAACTCCAGTATCATATATATACTGTGATGTTATTATAAATATTTTACAACCATATTCAGTATTCTATCCATCCTTTAAATAACATGTCACCATACGTGCGTACGTACGGCTTACCGTCTCCACGTCGTGGTGTAATTGTTATTCAATATATTATTATTTGGATGGGTATAACAATGATGTGTAACTCATGTAAATAATAAATATAACATGATAATGATTCTGTATATATGATATAAAATCCAATTATATATTATTTTAATATCAAAATAATGATATTGTCGCTCGTGCGTATGTACGGACTACCGTCTCCACGAACGCGATGAGATTCATTGTCCATCATATCCATTCAAGTATAATTATAATTTGATGATTTAAAAATAGTATCTAAGGACTTGATATCATTATGGATATGAATAATATAAATCCCATTAATAACGAATATGGCTCACATAACAAAGAATATAAAGTAAAATGAACCTGTTAACACCCGAAATAACGATAATTCTAAGATATTATTAACAAATCAATGTTAAAAGATCATATATGATATCATATTAAAGTAAATGATTCTGGTATTATTCAATAACAATTATTTCACCATTATACAGGAGTTAAACCTACCATCGACCAAGGAAAATGTACAAGTAAGGGATTTTCTTATCTCACTTTCAATTCCGTGAGATTTCCATTGTTCGCCACTAAATTATTGAAAGTGGTGTATTGTGTACTGCCATTTGATATATATAATCATGATTATCTTTATATTCATGTTATTCTGTAAATCATTTTGTGGTTATTAACTTTTTTCCATACGACTCAGTTGATTAACGTGGTAAGGAGTTTCTTATCTCGCACTTAATTTCGTGAGAATTCCATTGTTCACCACTTAATTATTACATGTGGTGTATGTGTACTGCCCATGATTGTATTCATTGTGTAATATACTTTAATTTATGGGTATTTACATATTCATGGTATGATCCTTATTTCATGGTTGATTTTTTCGTAAGTTACCAAATCGATAAGGGAATTTGAGATTTCAATTTCCACTCATTCGGCTTTACGCATATTGCATTGATTATATTAGTCGAAGATTATGTGTGGAATCACTATTCATTTGATTATGTAATAATTTCCACTCCCCTTCCTGTGGATATAATTTTGATACACATAATCACTCCATTTATAATTATCAAGTCATTAATATGAATTTGATAAGAGTAATTTTAACTCTTTCACCATTTGTTGAGTTAAACATCCAATTCGTTGGTGTTGTTTCTACAAGAATATGTGTGAATATCCTTTGATTGTTTTACACTGAATATTCAATCATATTTAGTGTATTTATATTTTTTCACACATAATTATGTCGTTGATTTATCCTTAACCTAAGGATACGGCCTTTATGAGAGATTTCATCTCAATTTACATTCAACTGAGACTTCTTTGTTGATATACACCAAATCACTTTTATGTGGTGTATATAATGTACTTTGACATAGTATATCATAAATCCCTTTATTCTCATGATATTACAAATTTTTGATTACCTCAAATATTTGTATTCAAGTGTCTGTCTTTTGGTTAGAATCTCTAACCAAAATACCATTTTAAAATGTTTTAAAGACTTATTCTTCTATATCTTTCTCATTAATGTCCATGTTTTAAAAATGGTTTTAAGGATTTATTTATATGGACATTAAAGTTTTAAAATTAAAACTCCTTTTAAAATTTTCAAAGTGGTATGGGACACATTGATTCAAAAAAATCTATTTTTAAATGGCTTCCTGACAAATAGTGTGAATTTTAAATGATTTCAAGAAAAGGGGGATATTTCCCTCAAATAGTTTTGATGATTATTTTCATCTATGTCAACATCCTTCACTATTCATGATTGAGGTTAATGTGATACAATAAAATCTTCCATATTGTATCAAATGAGTTATGTTTGACTGTGGATGTTTTATTTTTATACCATTCATGGTTTGTGGTTAAAGTATTGACATTTTGTGTGCTAGTTTTAATACGAATGTTTATTTTATGTTTAAACCTATTCATATGAGGAATGCATTGGACTTAATAAGTGACGGGTGGAGCCCGCTATAGCTCCTCGATGCATCGATAGGTCTCATGAGACAAACTAGTGTCTTGGCACAAGGCCTTGACAAAATCTTATTTTTAGTCTTGGCACGAGGCCTTGGCTATGTGGTTATGATAGTCTGGCATTATGCATTCCATCATTATGAAAGTGGTTATTGATTTTGCATGTGATTATTCGATTAGTAGAATAACCATGTGAATAAGTAAATGGAATTATTTCATTTTATTTATGCCATACTATGTTAAAAGTTCAAGTTTAAAAGGCTTTTGTTTTAGTTATACATTGCCTTAAATGTTTATTCTTATTTATGAAAGTTTCCGCTATATTGTTATCCTTACTGGGCATTTGAGCTCACCCCTTTTCTATGTTTTATTTTTCCCAGGAAGTGAAGAAGTAAATTATGAATGACCTGCAGGGATATTATGTGGGGATATGAGTGTGGATTATGGAGACAATACGTTGTTGTAGTAGTTTTTCATTTTATGATGTAATGTAAGACTTATGAATATATATAGTGTTTCCAAGACTACTAAACCAATCGGTATTTCGAGATTTGATCTTTCTTGTGATCATGCCAATGTTATGTAATAATGCACCGACTTTGGGTAACTGGGGTCGGGGCGTTACAGTTGGTATCAGAGGAAGTTTAGTACAAACCTTGGTAGCTAGATTTAGATAAACTCTTATTAGAGAACGTAGACCTAAGATGAACTTTGAGGATTAATATATAAGAACTTCCTAGAATTTTGGTATTGTGGAGATTTTGTGAGTTTTCCGAGCAATACATCCTTGTCTGGATACGAGCAGGTAGAGGCGGCTCTGGCACAGATGTACCTAGGGGTAAAACCCGAAAACACTGCTTTGAGCTAGACTCAAACGGGAACTGGTGCACGACAACGAGCCTTGCTGCACTCTTGGTTACGACACTCCCAGGGGATATGCTTAGGATAATTTACATTTTCTTTACAAACCGATTTAAGTAATATATACATAAGATGAGAGTAAATGACCTTGGTTAATCCTAATATGTTTCAAATTGAGAATATGGTGACATTTTAATATCTAAATGATTTTACGACTACTATTACTCACACAATGCTTTCTGGTTTTAGTCAATGGATGGATTCCAAGGAAGTCATAGTGACTTTGAGAATGATGTACAAGGTGGGAACGGTGGTGGAAATGAGCAACAAAATGGAATGTTGATAGGCGTAAAAGATATCGTCTTTATGCCAAATCAGTTTTCCAAAAATATGATCAACAACATATATATTAACCAACTCCCAAAATCAACAAGGAAGAGAAAGGTAATAAATGATAAGATCTCCAGCAATGGAGACCATGGAGAAAAGAAACCTCAATTTTCATCATGCAGGAAATGTGGAAAGAGACACCCAGGAAAGTGTCCCAATGGGACAAAGAAATGTTTTACGTGCGGGAAGGAAGGACATAAAGTGAAGAATTGCCGAAGAAAAATGAAGAGTACTATGGAATAAGATAAAAATGGTCCCAAGAGTCCATTTACAATCATTTGCCGTAAATGTAGGGGACCTGGCCATTACCCGAGTGAATGTCCTATTCTATAGAATATTTTCTTGGTCAAAGAAGAAGCTATGTGGAAATAAATGGTTGGAGAAAAATTTAAAAAGTATTAGCACTCCTTGTTGATGGGTTTACCTTGGAATAATTTTCTCTTGTATTTGTAACCCCGCTGTTTTCCATGTGAGAATGATATTTGAGGAAGAATTGTCTCTTCTCTTGTGGATATAGGTATAAATAACCATTTGGTTTTATATGATCATTGGGGTTTGAGAAAATGATAAGTTATTATAATTTGGGATGAAAATGCAAAGTATGATATAACATTTGTGGTTAAATTATGTTATTTTGAGGAATTTATCTCATTTTGGTAATATTATAAAATATAGTTTTTGAAAAAGGACAACACGTAGACCGTGTGACAACCCGTCGCGTCGGACAAAGCTGTGGGAATCGAACCCACAACCAAAGTGAGATTGAGATTTATCTCCTACCACTGGACTACGTGAAGTCCCTGGTTTGTGTGACTATTTTTTTTGTTAAATGATTTTATTGGTCAATAATAAGATGATTTGGGTTCTTATGTCTTATCAAATAAATACCCTTGGTATAGGAAAATGATTTGGTGATTAAGTGATAAATGTTATTTTGGAAGATGTTCGTTTTGTTAGGAACACTATATGCCCCAGGAAAATAGAATACAATGAGGTTTCATTTGTAGAGTAATGGTGGATTTTTATCTACATTTTTATTGTTGATTTATAGTGATTTGGTTTATTTATGGAAATGATTAACCTATAACAGAGAATATGTGATGATGTTAATTACTTTTAAGTATGTGACTTTAAGAGTATTTGATGTCATTTGGAGATACAATGTAACATGGGAGACTACATAATCAAATTCTTCTATGTTTTGGGTTTCAATATTAGTTTGGATTATATTAAAATATTTTTAGGACAATTGGTTATTGAATGGTATCTATTTAACTTTGGGGTATTGTTGGTTTAATTTTAGAAATTAAGATTAGTACATATTTATCTCAATGAATATCCTTTTGGGGGATCATTAGATCATTCACTAACCATTTTGGTTTTGATTAATCTTCAAAGACAATGTAAATATATGGTTTATCCTGCATGGATCATGTGATTCTATAGAAGTTTATTCTAGCTCTTCCAGTGTGACCAAGTCTTCTTGAATACTTATCGTTTAAAAAAAATTGAGTTAGTGGTGGAAATTTATTAAAGAATGAAAATATACTTAAAATGTAAGTATATCTCATAATGTTCTTAGTCAATATCATAAATGAATTCCTCTTCCTTATGTAATGTAACTTAAAAAAAATGTTGTCCTAGATGGTACCTTAAATCATCACTAATTTATGGCTTTGCGATTGTTGGCCTTTTCATAGCCATGTTCTCTACCACTCTCCATCAGATAATTGATGGTTAGATTTCTCTTCCATATCCATATTTTCCTACATGGAACCCTAGTATGTGTTATTTTCGGTAATCTTCATACTTTCCACTCTTTATTTTAAATAGTGGCCTCATTAATTCATTTTTCGATGTGGGATTTCAACTAAGATATTTTGAAACGTCAAAAATGTGTTATCCCAATACCCTATGTTTTGTTGGACCGATGGTATTTCAAATCATCATAGATTGATGAGTTTAAGGACCTCAATTTTATACTTGTTTGTGATTGATGACCTCAATCACTACCTATAAATATTTACGTTTTTCCTCCAATTATATGTCTCTAATTGCCACCAATGTTCTCCTAATCGAGATCATAATTTGGTGGTGACCCTTTCATTTCTCTTTTCCTCATATTAAGACTAAATTTTAGTAACCCAATTTCCGATGTGGGTTTTCCCACAAATATATTTTCTATTTTCAACATTTTATTTTCGAAGAACAATTTCAAATTGTGAGGACGCAATTTATTGAAGGAGGGGAGAATGTAACACCCCAAGATTTCATAGTGTGTTATTTCTTGAAAATAATTCAATAACTTGCACTACACGCAACACCGAGTTCAATCACACCATGACTTACAAAAAAATCCATTCAAAAGAGGTTATAAATAGTATTATCTAAATTTTAAACATTATATAATCCTTATAATTTTAGAATCCATATTATGAGTTTCTTAGATATAATGCAAGAACAAATTCATTTTCAGTATTGCACTTTTATCAACTTTTAATAGTGAACCCTTTTTAAATACAATATTTTAATTTTTTTGACTAAATGGGACATCAAAAATTTAAAATGAAACATCCCAAGCTTCCACGGTACGCTTTCTTTGAATAATGCGATAGCGTGTGTTATACGCAACACCGAGTTCTAACAACCAATCGAACTAGCCGTTATGAATAGTAATACCTACTTTTTAAAATTATATATATATTTTATATTTCAAAATGGACTTCATTTTTGGATTCGGAATATCTAATTTAGCCTAAGGTGAAATTTTGGTACTTTTCGGATAACTTTCATATTTTGATGAATAGTGAAAATTACTAAATTTTAATTAAAAACAACTTTTTTAATCAAAATAATTAATAGTGATAAATTATGAATTTTAGTAGTTTTAAAGTATATTTAGAATATATTTTTACCATTTAATATAATGTTGGTCATTGGACATAATTTTACAATTAAACCGAACATAAACAAGTGTCAATCTTTTGATTGTTATTATCTCTTAAAAACACGCTTTTTGTTTTGACAGCGGGAATTAATTTTAAATTAATTTCTGCCACTTCTGTGTTTTGAATTTAGGAAAATGGATTCCATATTTGGAATCAGGATGTTCAAATTGTGTAAATAGGTAACTTTTATTTTTAGACATTTTGAATAATTACTGCGGTAAATATTTTATTTACCATGGTTAAGGGTAAATCCGGTAAATAAGGGTTAAAAAATAATATTATAATAATACTAAATTACCCTAAAACGTGTCTTAAACCTATTGGTTGATACATGGTCGACCATGGTCATCTTTGGGTAGATTCTGGGACCCCATGGATCCACTTGTAAGTGATAATGACACTTTTTTTTAATTAAGATAAAATGAATACAAAAATGACACAAGCATATATCTTTTAGAAAAACAATTGTTACATAGGGTTATATATGTTCGATTTTAGATTATAAATATTAATTAGAAAGATAAAAATATTTCCTACATAATTATATTTTATTTATAATTTTTAGACATTAAATAATTTATTTTATTTATGACAGAATGATGATGCAATAATTACTATAATAGTTAAAAATTAAAATAATTGATATTATAAATACCCAAATAAATATAATATTAAACTTTTAATTAATTAAACTAATTTTATAGGATAATATGATATATTAGGATTGATTTAATGGACTTTTTTCGAAGTAATCAATCTGTTATGAGTTTCACAAAAATCAACTATTGAATAGTGTCAAAATTGACATAAAAGAGTTCTTAAAACAAATATTATATTATTAATTGATATTAAATTTCTAAAAATCTAAGGTTCGGCCAAGAGACTAATATCATGATAGGTGAATCATTAATGGACCACTTGGGGGTCTCTTGGATGTATATAGTAAGTTTATTAACCATATTATATAAAAATACAAAGAGACATTGTAAAAGTGAAACTAATTAACTTAGAGTTAATACTTAAAGATAAGGTTAATATAAGTACCCAAACCTGTCTAAATTCTATTGGTTGAGTGGTTTGCGACCTATACCCACCTTAACCTTTGAATAGTCAACTTTGGAGCCATTAGAAAGTGAATATGAATTTATTATAAATTAATATTTCTAGATTTTCCAAAGGTGCCCCTCACCCCTCTTATAAAAAGGCACTCCTCCTTCTCATTTATTCACACCTTCAAAGCCTTTTTGTTCGGACAAACTCTGACCAAATACTCTCCCAACTTCCCTCACTACAACCTAGAGGCCTTAGTTTGATCATAAAGCCAACCTATGGAGCCCTTTTGATCAAATCAAAAGGAAGAACCCGAAGAAGAGGTAATGTTTTCACCACCCCTTTTTAAGTTCCTTTCTCCTTCCACTTCCTCTTTCTTTGTTTTTACCATTATAAAATAAAAACTCTAGTATCATATATATACTGTGATGTTATTATAAATATGGTACAACCATATTCAGTATTCTATCCATCCTTTGAATAACATGTCACCATACGTGCGTACGTACGGCTTACCATCTCCACGTCGTGGTGTAATTGTTATTCAATATATTATTATTTGGATGGGTATAATAATGATGTGTAACTCATGTAAATAATAAATATAACATGATAATGATTCTGTATATATGATATAAAATCCAATTATATATTATTTTAATATCAAAAGAATGATATTGTCGCTCGTGCGTATGTACGGACTACCGTCTCCATGAACGCGATGAGATTCATTGTCCATCATATCCATTCAAGTATAATTATAATTTGATGATTTAAAAATAGTATCTAAGGACTTTATATCATTCTGGATATGAATAATATACATCCCATTAATAACGAATATGGCTCACATAACAAAGAATATAAAGTAAAATGAACCCGTTAACACCCGAAATAACGATAATTCTAAGATATTATTAACAAATCAATGTTAAAAGATCAAATATGATATCATATTAAAGTAAATGATTCTTGTATTATTCAATAACAATTATTTCACCATTATACAGGAGGTAAACCTACCATCGACCAAGGAAAAAGTACAAGTAAGGGATTTTCTTATCTCACTTTAAATTCCGTGAGATTTCCATTGTTCACCACTAAATTATTGAAAGTGGTGTATTGTGTACTGCCATTTGATATATATTATCATGATTATCTTTATATTCATTTTATTCTTTAAATCATTTGGTGGTTATTAACTTTTGGCCATACGACTCAGTTGATTAACGTGGTAAGGAGTTTCTTATCTCGCTCTTAATTTCGTCAGAATTCCATTGTTCACCACTTAATTATTACATGTGGTGTATGTGTACTGCCCATGATTGTATTCATTGTGTAATATACTTTAATTTATGGGTATTTACATAGTCATGGTATGATCCTTATTTCATGGTTGTTTGTTTCGTAAGTTACCAAATCGATAAGGGAATTTGAGATTTCAATTTCCACTCATTCGGCTTTACGCATATTTCATTGATTATATTAGTCCAAGATTATGTGTGGAATCAATATTCATTTGATTATGTCATAATTTCCACTCCCATTCCTGTGGATATACTTTTGATACACATAATCACTCCATTGATAATTCTCAAGTCATTAATTTGAATTTGATAAGAGTAATTTTACCTCTTTCACCATTTGTTGAGTTAAACATCCAATTCGTTGGTGTTGTTTCTACAAGAATATGTGTGAATATCCTTTGATTGTTTTACACTGAATATTAAATCATATTTAGTGTATTTATATTTTTTCACACATAATTATGTCGTTGATTTATCCTTAACCTAAGGATACGGCCTTTATGAGATATTTCATCTCAATTTACATTCAACTGAGACTTCTTTGTTGATATACACCAAATCAATTTTATGTGGTGTATATAATGTACTTTGACATAGTATATCATGAATCCCTTTATTCTCATGATATTACAAATTTTTTATTACCTAAAATATTTGTATTCAAGTGTCTCTCTTTTGGTTAGAATCTCTAACCAAAATACCATTTTAAAATGTTTTAAAGACTTATTCTTCTATATCTTGCTCATTAATTTCCAGGTTTTAAAAATGGTTTTAAGGATTTATTTATATGGACATTAAAGTTTTAAAATTAAAACTCCTTTTAAAAGTTTCAAAGTGGTATGGGAAACTTTGATTCAAAAAAATCTATTTTTAAATGGCTTCTTGAAAAATAGTGTGACTTTTAAATGATTTCAAGAAAAGGGGGATATTTCCCTCAAATAGTTTTGATGATTATTTTCAACTATGTCAACATCCTTCATTATTCATGATTGAGGTTAATGTGATACAATACAATCTTCCATATTGTATCAAATGAGTTATGTTTGACTGTGGATGTTTTATTTTTATACCATTCATGGTTTGTGGTTAAAGTATTGACATTTCATGTGCTAGTTTTAATACGAATGTTTATTTTATGTTTAAACCTATTAATATGAGGAATGAATTGGACTTAATAAGTGACGGGTGGAGCCCGCTATAGCTCCTCGATGCATCGGTAGGTCTCATGAGACAAAATAGTGTCTTGGCACAAGGCCTTGACAAAATCTTATTTTTAGTCTTGGAACGAGGCCTTGGCTATGTGGTTATGATAGTCTGGCATTATGCATTCCATCAGTATGAAAGTGGTTATTGATTTTGCATGTGATTATTTGATTAGTAGAATAACCATGTGAATAAGTAAATGGCATTATTTCATTTTATTTATGCCATACTATGTTAAAAGTTCAAGTTTAAAAGGCTTTTGTTTTAGCTATACATTGCCTTAAATGTTTATTCTTATTTATGAAAGTTTCCGCTATATTGTTATCCTTACTGGGCATTTGAGCTCACCCCTTTTCTATGTTTTATTTTTCCAGGAAGTGAAGAAGTAAATTATGAATGACCTGCAGGGATATTATGTGGGGATATGAGTGTGGATTATGGAGAAAATATGTTGTTGTAGTAGTTTTTCATTTTATGATGTAATGTAAGACTTATGAATATATCTAGTGTTTCCAAGACTACTAAACCAATCGGTCTTTCAAGATTTGATCTTTCTTGTGATCATGCCAATGTTATGTAATAATGCACCGAATCTGGGTAACTGGGGTCGGGGCGTTACACCTACGGGAGCAGACTCGACGATTACGCACTAGTGCCGGCAGTGTGAGCTTACTCTAGGAGGATAGAGCTTCGGCTGGGATCTTCTTGTAGCGGCGTCGAGGCCTTATGACGTCATCTTGGGCATGAATTGGTTATCTACAGTTCATGCTCAGATCGCCTATATTAGGCACAAGGTGCGATGTGTACGCACCGACGGGAGATGGTTCACCTTTACCAGCGAGAAGGGAGCCTTCGCAGCACAGGATGGACTACCGCAGAGGAGAGGACAGCCCATCACTCATCAGTTGGCTAGCCTCATCCTAGGAGCAGTTGACGTGCGAAGTCCTAGTTTTCCTGCAGTGGTGGATCAGTATGCGAACGTCTTTCCCGACGACGTTCCAGGGCTACGTCCTCGCAGAGAGGTAGACTTTCGTATCGACCTGTACCCTGGGACAAACCCGATATCGACTCTAGCATATCAGATGGCCCCCGCTGAGCTTTGAGAGCTACGGGTACAGTTGGAGGACTTGCAGTGCAAGGGATTCATCCGACCCAGTGTTTCACCCTGGCCTTCCCCGATATTGTTCGCCAAGAAGGCGGACGGGAGCTTGAGACTTTGTGTCGACTATCGTCGCCTGAACCAGGTGACAGTGAGGAACAAGTATCCGCTACCAAGGATTGATGACCTCTTCGATCAGCTCAAGGGAGCACAGTGGTTCTCAAAGTTAGACCTCAGGTCAGGCTATCATCAGCTCAGTGTTCGAGACGAGGACGTGCAGAAGACGGACTTCAGATGTCGGTATGGACACTATGATTTCTTGGTTATGCCTTTCGGTGTAAACAATGATCCAGTGGTGTTCATGGGCCTCAGGAACAGGATCATTCAGCCATACCTCGATCGATTTGTCGTGGTCTTCATCGACGACATTTTGATATACTCGACGACTGAGGAGGAGCACGCCTACTACTTACGGGTTGTACTAGACACACTCCGAGAGCACCAGATTTATGGCAAGATCTCGAGGTGTCAGTTCTGGATACGTGAGGTCCACTTCTTGGGGCACGTCATCTCTGAGGCGGGAGTTGTAGTGGATCCTGCGAAGATCGAGGCAGTGCTAGCTTGGGAGCCACCCAGGAGCGTGACGGAGGTGCGGAGTTTCTTTGGACCAGCTGGATACTATCGGAGATTCGTTCCAGACTTCTCCAGAGTTGAAACACCACTCTCATCTTTGAAAAAGAAGGGGAAACCATTTTTGTGGTCAGAAATATGTCAATAGAGCTTCTAGGAGCTGAGACAGAGATTGACCAGCGCACCTATCTTGAGGTTGCCTGAGGAGGGAGTAGGGTACATAGTCTATTGCGATGCATCAGGGACCGGACTCGGGTGTGTCCTGATTCAGGATCGGGCAGTGATCGCCTATGGATCACGTCAGTTGAGGCCGCATGAGCAGAACTATGCTACCCATGACCTGGAGTTAGCAGTAGTGGTCTTCGCTCTGAAGACATGGCGGCACTATCTGATGGGCGAGCGCTTTACAGTCTTTTCTGACCATCAGAGTCTCAAGTACATCTTCTCTCAGAAGGACCTGAACCTGAGACAGTGGAGATGGCTCGAGTTCCTCCAGGACTATGACTTTGAGATAGTCTATACTCCTGGGAAGGGGAACGTGGTAGCTGATGCTCTCAACAGGAGGACGGGCATCCAGCTACTGGAGGAGGCGACAGAGCAGCTAGACGCTTTGCAAATATCCTTTGTGGATAGGGATGGAGCATCCTTCCACCAGTCTCACACAGTCACTCCTCCACTACTGTAGCGATTCAGAGAGGCACAGCGTGTGGATGCCGACTGTGAGACGCGGCGTGCCCAGTTATTCTCAGGACAGGCACCTGATGGCTTCTCCTTTGGAGCAGAGCACGAAATCCTTTTCAGAGGACGTACCTTAGTACCAGTCGCTTTACGAGAGGAGGTGGTGAGAGAGCTTCACACATCTCCTCTGGCGGTACATCCTGGAGTGGCAAAGATGTACCCGAACCTCAGACTACAGCACTGGTGGCCAGGCATGAAGATGGTTGTGGCAGAGTTCGTTTCTCGATGCCTTAACTGCCAGTAGGTGAAGGCAGATAATCAGGTACCAGCAGGATTGGTACAACCCTTGGAGGTCCCAGAGTGGAAGTGAGACGACATATCTATGGACTTCGTGACTTGAATTCCACTCACTTCCGGAGGTCACGACTCCATTTGGGTGATTATCGACTAACTCACCAAGTCGGATAACTTCCTACCCATCAGAGAGCAGGGCTCAGTGGAGATCTTGGGGCGTCTCTACGTTCAAGAGATTGTACGGCTTCACGGTGTGCCATCATCTGTCATCTCCGATTGAGATGCTCGCTTTACTTCCCATCTATGGAAGGGGTTTCAGGAGACGTTCGGGACGCAAATACGTCTGAGCACAGCCTTTCACCCTTAGACGGATGGTCAGACGGAGAGGACCATTCAGACACTCGAGGACATGCTCCGCGCATGTGTCCTCGACTTTGGTCGCAGCTGGGAGGACCACCTACCCTTGGTGGAGTTTGCGTACAACAACAGCTACCACTCCACCATCGGGATGGCACCATACGTGGTGTTGTACGACAGACCTTGCAGATCTCCTTTCTGCTGGATAGACCCTGGGGAGTCAGCACTTGTGGGACCAGAGATGGTCCGGGCCACGACAGAAAAGGTCCAGGTCATCCATGAGTGGATGAGGACAGCTCAGAGCTGGAAGAAGTCTTACGCTGATAGGAGGCGGAGGCCACTAGTGTTTGAGGATGGCGACCACGTCTTCTTGCGTGTCTCACCTCGATGTGGATTACGGAGATTTGGCCAAGGCGGAAAGTTGTCTCCACGCTTCATCGGACCATTCCAGGTCCTCAGCAGGATTGGCGAGGTGGCCTATCGCCTGGCTCTATAACCTCAGTTGCACTAGGTGCATGAATTCTTCCACGTATCTCAGCTGAGGAGATACGTGCACGATCCAACACACATCATTGACCATGGGGAGCTTGACATTGATGATGGGGTGACTTTTGCGGAGGTTCCAGTGGAGATTGAGGATCGACAGGAGAGGGTCCTATATGGATGGTCAATTCCTCTAGTGCACAGAAGATGGAAGCACAGGAACCTCCAGGAGAGCACTTGGGAGCGGGAGGCTCAGATGTGTGCTCAATACCCACATTTGTTTCCCTAGTTTATGATGTATCTTTATGGGGACGTAAAGCCCCGAGGTGGGAGTGATGTAAAGACCCGTAAATTTAAAGGAATTTTTTTTTCTTAATTTTATTTGGAAATTTACAAGAACGCAGTTTCTGACGGCACCTGATTCTGAGTCCCGGTGTGCCCAGAATCATTTTCCAAAGTCTGGCTAGGGTACGTTCAGTGAACGAACGAGCAGTTTTTTCTAAATTCTAAACCGATGCTCGGAATCGAATTATGGGGGCACTGATGGAATCGCAGCACCGGTATTCTCTTAGAAACGCCTCTTCTAGAGTTGTGTTTGCTCGGGTGTGGTTTTTAATTTTTGGGCTTAAAGTTAAGAAATAAAATAATTGGTACAACAAACTTTATTTTATTTCACTTAAAGCCACTTAAAAGCCACTTTAACCTGCTTAAGCTGAGTTGAAGCAGATAGGGTAGAACCCAAAATATCCTACCCTCCTGGTAGGATATTTGTGAGGTGGGGCCCGCACGAGCCCCACCGTTTCTTTTCTGCTAAGTAACGCACCCGCGAAAACCCGTCATTATGAAAGTCAACTGACGCGTTTTCTTAAATTCTTAATGTACCAATTAATTGAGCTGTTTTATTCATTGAATTAATTCTATGAATTAATGGGTCGTTACTTAACTTATCTTTTTTTTGTTTGTTGGCATGTTAAAAAAATAAGACCAACACTATTCTTCTTAAGTGTTGTTCGTTGAGAGGATTTGACAGAAACCTCAAGTTCTTCCTCCTTCTTCGCGAAGAACGCGAAGAATGCGAAAAACGTGAAAAGCGCCGGCCTTCGATGAAAGGCGACGAAGAACGCCGAACCCAGGGAGATCGACGATGCGATGCCTTGTACCGCGACGCTGACGAATCTCCCTTCGCGATGCTCCTTCCGCGACGATCAATTCCGCGAAGAACGCACACCCGACGACTATGGCGAGGTAGGGGTTTGTTAGATAATTTATATTTCTGTGGATGTTCCTCCTAAAACAAAGAACCTGGAGCAAGTGCAATTTTAATTTATTAAATTGTATCTTGTTGCGTTTCCATATGATAATTTATTCTTCTCGATTGTTATCACCTAACGCGGAGGGTGAGGGCCAAACAAACACGGCCCGACAACCCTCCGCAGTTCTTCGTTGATGTGTTGATTGGCGGGCGGTGACAAAACATGCTGCAGAGGTGATTCGTTGTTTCTGCAGTGAAGTACAGGACCCGGGGGGAGCTACGACGCAGATGGAAACGATATTGGACCACCGGAGCAACTCCGGTGGCCCGCACAACCCACCGGCGGTGCGGGTCTCCGGCGCGGCGGCGCCGACGGCCGGAGGCGGCGGCGCCCCGGCGCTCCGCCAGACTGAGCCGCCGCGGCTGAAGCCGCGCTGGAGGAGGCCAGCAGACCCACGGCCGTGCGGGTCTGGCACACACGGAATGCAGCGTTGCCGCGTCCGTTGACCCAGTGCGGCCCCACGCGGGGCCGCGTCACTTCATCCCGCGGGGGCCAGCGCCCCGCGGTTCCTCCGCTCGGCTGGCGCGGCCGAGCGGAGCCAGGTCGTGCCCTGGCTAGGCCGGGCCGCGCTGAACTTGGTCGGACCCGGACCCTGGTCGGGCCGACCCAGGGGGGTTGGGCCAGGTCGGTCCGGGCCCAAACCCCCCGTCTTCGGACCATTTCCGGTCTTTTGCACGTATCTTGAGATACGGGCCACCGAATGACGCACCGTCTGCAGCGATGTGATCCTTGGATCGAGACGGTCGTTTCAGTATATCACACTCAAAGTTTCGGAATACTCTGGGTTCGTCCGGGTTGGTTCGTACACGATACCAACCGGGCCCTCGGAGCGGAAACACTCATATCCTGAGCTTCGGACGTCCGATCGACATGTCGTCGACTTTGTTGTTTTCCTCTAAGTGAGGCGGATCTCTTGGAATACTCTGCCCGTGGTTTGGAAGCAGGTGGAGTTCGGTCGGGTTGGTTTTGCCTTAAAAACCAACCGGGCCCCTGGGACGAAAAAGCCAATAACTCTCAGAACGGGCGTCCGATTGACGCACCGTCTGCGACGTTGAGTTCCTGTTGGCGATACGAAAATTTTGGATACATCAACTCTGGGCTATGTGTCAGTTGATGTATCAGCCTCTCGGCTCATGGAGCAGACCCTCCCGAACAAGCTTGCTGTGTGCGGGAACCTTAGAGCTGGCTGCGACTGCTACTGTGACGATGACGACTATGCAGAGATCCTCAGTGGATTTGACGGCGACGACTACAGCACTCAGAGATCCTTTGTGGGTCAGTGCTACCGATCCTGTGTGGGTCCTATCCTGTGTGGTTCAGCGCTCAGCGGTCCTGTGTGGGTCAGCGCTTACAGGTCCTGTGTGGGCCCGATCCTGTGTGGGTCTTTGTGGGGGTTAGTTACCTATCGATCCTTTGTGGGTCAGATCTTTTGTTGGTCATTGCGGGGGTTAGTACCTATCGATCCTTTGTGGGTCCTACGACTTAGATGGATCAGTGATCATCTCTATCGTCATTCAAAGAAGTATACCTGTGTGAGGTGAATCCTTTTTACTCTCCTTTGTGGATTGTTTTGTTCTATCCTGTGTGGATACGTTTTGCTTTTCTGTGTGGACTGGGTTGTGCTTTGGCTCGGATGTTGGAGCCGATCGAGAATTGATGACTTAGGTATATGTATGGGCATATAACTAAGCAGTGTCGGATGTTACTTCGTGATTGTATCTTTCCTTTGTGGTTATCCTTTGTGGATTCTGGGAGACTTTCGGGTGTCTCGGGGTCCCTACGGAGTATATTATACTCACCCCTGCACGGGCTATGCCCGCACTACGTTGTGTTGGTTGCAGACGACGGACAGCGCTGATCGCGGTGGAGGCTTGCGGAGGAGTACGGTACCTGGAGGTGGACCACTGGGCGGGGTGTACTCGGAGCGAACGGCTGGACTGAGGAGCTGTGGAGGCTATCTGTACTCACCCTTCTGGTGGGACTTCCAGAGGATGGCTCGACGCTGCGGCTTTTCCTTTCAGTTTCTGTTTTTCCCCTTTCAGTTTTACTTTACTAGTGGGCTTGTATTTCCGGCCCCCATTACTTTTCTTCACTTACTGTTGTACCAGTTTTTACTTAGTGTTTACTTTTTTCCGCTTGCTTACTCTGTGGTTCTTGTTTACTTTACAAAGGCAATGCCTTCCCTTTACCGGGATTTACTCCTTGGTGCTAGTCACCAACCCCTGGCCTATGGAAGGCTGGCTTGGGGTAGTCACGGCACATGCCCCAAGGATGGTTCGTGACATTAGTGTAAGAATTTAGGTTGAAAAATATCATGAAAATTTACTAAAAAATTATAATAAACCTTAATACCATGTGAGTGGCCCCATAAAAAGGAATACTGAATTGGAATTATATTTTAGTTTATTTATGATTTTTTAACAAAATTAGTCCATATTATTTTTTACACTGAGAATTGATCAAGTATACATAGAGTGGAATAATTGATGGAACATTACATTATATTAATTGGTACCCCCTATCTAAATATTCTTGGTATTTATCATTAATAAGGGGGATACATAAGAAAAAGGTAAATGATATATTAAAATTAATTTTCTATATTAGTGTAATAAAATACCAAGGGGGAGATTTTTTAACTTAGTTGGGTTTTGAGTTGAATTTTTTCCATAAGAATGAAGTAAATAATAATAAGGTCAACATGTATTTAGGGATAACAAAATTTAAGGAATTTATAATACCCAATAATTTTAATGAAAAGAAATAGTATCCTAGATTTTTTTTCATAATAGTTTGAGTTGTAGATATTGCACTAGGATTGGAGAACACATTTGGATTTTGGAATTAATCTACTATCATTACTCATATGACAAAGGAATGTATTTACAACCAATAATAACATTACATAAAGAATATTAAGTTGGTAAATCTAGTTGTAAGTAGAGGTTATTTCTAATTGACATTTCATGTGATCAGACTATGTAAATAGTTGATGTGTTTTCCTATAGTGTGAATAATGATGAATATTATATCTCTATAAAGAATTTGGGAAATTTAGTTGTGATGTTTTATCCAAATTATTATGATATGGTGAAGAAATATGTTACATGAAAAATATACATCGATGATGTGTGAGGAATAACCCAATTTTTGGAGTTATTCAAATACCATTGAAGTAATCTGCGGAGTACTTATATCCTACATAAATCATTGTAATTATTCTGTTAATAACTGAAGTTTATTTGAATTTTTTCTAATGTAATTTCAGGTGTTTGAGAAAATTTTCATCTTTAAAGTTTCGGTTAGTTTAAAATTTTAAATTTCCTCCATATATAAGAGTAACTATAAAATTATGATTGATACATTAGGGTTATACAATTCAATAGTAATATAAAACAACTGAATTTGTATGGGTACTTGAAAAAATATTTTTAAATTTGGAAAAGTACAAAACTAAATTGTGATACATATAGGTTTTCCAAATCATACATAAATTTTATTAAAATTGTTAATTGAAAATATATAAAGGAACATGGGATTATAAACTACGATACATAATATCTTAAATAAAAGTGAAAATTATAACAGTTATTGTTATAATCATACTATGATACATAATATCTTTTAAAAAATATAAATGAGGCAAAGTAAAAAAAACCTTATTTGATGTATACTTTTTTAGAGAATTTGTAATATAAATATAATTGGTATGTAATATCATAACAAATATTTTAAAGTGAAAGAATAAGAATATACAGAATCAATATAATAAATAAGAGATATATTTCTCATAAATGTTTTTTATGTTTTCCAGAATATGAATTTTTTGGAATTTAATTTGGAATTTCAAATGTTAAATTTCTATATGGATAATTTAGAAGAAGAATGAATTGTGATAATACTAAGATATTATTAAAAACATAAAAATTACTATTATTTTAAGATTAATCCATGATTTAATCCACTTGGTGAAAAATATTTAAGGACATAAATGAATTGAATTGCTAAGAAGAAAATGAATTTATAATGAAAACAAAAAGGAGGAATTGATATCAGAAATGAAGAACTTCATGTGCTATGAAGAAGATAGTAACAATGTGATGGATTTGAAATTTAGATTAAGATAGTGATTGTTTCATTATTTGAATATTCAGACCACAACTGATCAGGCATATTGTAACATCCTGGATTCTAGAAAATCATATCCAATAATTGTATGGTATTATTGGTACATAATAAAAGAGTTCCAAAAGATTAAATAGCTTAGTAGTATTGTAATAACAGATACATACAGACATTGGATTTGAAAAAAGAAGATAAAATATAAACACATTGTGAGAACATAATTATCCCTTCTATCATATCATAGAAAATTACACATAGTTCTCATCTAGGTTTCTCAGGGAAAGGGAAAAAAATAATGGTGAGCTCAGATACCTAGTAAGGAGTATCATACAATGGAAGCTATCATAACATAAACATGGAATACTTGATATGGTAGAAGAAAATAAACAAAAAGAAGCCATAATCAAATGAAAACTTGGGAATTCAATATCAATTATAATAAGTGGAAACATAGTTAATAATAAATATTTTTCTCATGATAATATAATTTATAATGTCATATATTCAAACATGTTTTCAAGGCCTTATTCCAAGACAATATACTGATATGGGAAGATGTATACACCGAAACCAAAGATATTTTTTCTTGTGATACTTATCAATGCATTAAGGAGATATATAATTATACACCATCCACTGATTAAGTCCAATCCATTCCCTATATTATTCATTAATACATTTCACACTATTCTCTAAGGAACCTATAAATGAAAAAAACATGACTATCCATATAATGATACATATGAAAATATAATAATTTATCATTTAATAGAAAAATATGGATGTCAACAAGAATATATCACAATCAACTTGGAAGCTCTGAGGGTACCATCAAATTAATAGGAAACAACCTTATCAAATAAATATAGTGTAAATGATACTTTTAATGTGTTGGGTTATCCTTGGAAGATAACAACTTGGTTCAATAGTTTGTATTAGTTGGAGACCAAGGGAATGGTAAGAAAGTTATATAATCATGTTTGATGAAGAATGTGTTAATATTATAAATTATATCCCTTGTGAGTTCCTAGCTAGGTGTGAAATCCTAGGCCCACTTGTCATGCATCAGGGTTATGATTGAATACAAATAATTGTAAAAGAATGAAAATTAAGACCACAAATCCCCCCTTACGACTTGGGAAGAAATTCAACAGAAAACTATTGAAATAGAGGGATTCAAATTGATCATTAAATACCATTAATAAAGGTATTTCATGATATGTAATCTGAAATATGTATTATATACACCACATAAAAGAAATTAGTTGCATAATACCAATCATGTTCCAAAGAGAGTAATTTGAGGGGGAAAACCTTTACCACTGGTCCTCAATTCCATGATTGTAATTTAAACTCATGTATCACAAAAAATAATGATCAATTAATTCATAACATTAATAATATCATTTTTATACTCTTTTTAAATAGTAATTTTTCTATATTAATTCTACTCATTTTCCACATTTGGTGTTTATAGTTTTGATCATTTGTACTAGTTTCATAATTGCAATGTCTGTATTCATCAGTAATATAAATATCTTAATTATTAGGTCTTTAAAGTTATTTTTAGGTATTTTTTATAAATATTTATGATGTTTTAAACTCCTTTCATGAGTTTTATAGTCTTTATCCTTGATTTTGAAATTGATAACAAGCATATTTTCATGATCTTTGTTGATTGAAGCGTGTTTTCTTAATTGATGAATTAAATATTGATATAAAATATTTATAATAGATAATGTATTTAAAAATTTATATTATATTATACCATTAATAATTTTCCCATAATCCTTCGTGATACAAATTAATAGTATTATTCAAGTAGGTATTTAAATTGACCCTAACATGAACATACCCCGATTTAATGAATAATCATGCGGTGGTTTTGTTGATATAATTATACCATGAGAATAATGATCTTATTTACTGTTTGTTATTGTGATATATCAGAATTATAATGTAATTATAAGAAGAAGTAATGGATATGAAAACATTAAATAATTTGAATAAAATATTTTCTTCTTAGCACACTTATTTTAAAGGATTGAATTAATGATGATCTATTATTGGTCACATGATTAATAGGTTATCAAATTTGTCATATCATAACCTTAATGATATCATTAAAATCATATTTAATATTTAAATATTTTATAAGAACCACAAACAATGGGTTTTGATTAAAAATAAATTTTATTTCTTATTGTGGCGATAGTCTACATTGTCACACAAAAGATGATTCCATTTTTCATACCGGATGAGATAGATGAAAAAAAATTATTATAATATTAATATAATATCAATATAATATAAATTATATTAATAAAATTCTATTTTTTTATATTATAATATCATGAATCATAATCAACCCATAATTAAAATTTTTATGACAGGGGCTTCACTTCATTACATTTTATTGATATTTTATGTTTAGGTTTTTAGAAAATTTAAAAAACTATTATATTATATATGGAATATTGAAACATTGTGTAAATATATTTTTCTATAAAAAGGATTCTAAATTTCACAATCTTGTTTCAATCAAGACTCAATTTATTTTTTCAAGTCCAATTTCATTTATTTGGATCTAGAATTTATAATAGTTCCTACCCATCCTTAAAAACCATTAAAAACATGGGATGTGAAACAAATATTAGTAAGTGATATAAAATAAGGAAATACCATTAGTACATTGATAAAAACATGAAATTACATAAAATTTTACCTTTTTTCACATCATTCTCTAAGCATAGAAAATAAATCATATCAATATTAGAAAAATAACTCTATCTCAAATAAAACCTTTTAAAAACATAGAAAAAAAAAGAAAAAACTTCTAAGAATCATTGATAATATTATTCATAACCCATTATCAACAATTTCATATATATCTAGTTATAATTTAATTACATAGGTTAAAATTATCTAGATATCTTCCCTCTTATTTCCTTTGAATATAAATAATATTACCCAATGCATTGAAGAGTTGTATTGGGATCACAGATCATATAATTTTTATTGGGATCAATCATCAAATTAGATTTATTAGGATTGACAATAATCATATATAATTCTCAAGTACCACATCATGAATGAAAAAATATATAAAATTGTGCATTTGCATCCCAAATACGTTGAAAAACTCTTTTGAACCTCTATGTAGAATGCTTATATATATTAAAATATTGTTTCCTTTTAAAACATTTTTTTGAAAAACAAATAACTTCGTAGAAAAAAGGGAAAAAATATTTTCTTTGAAAAACTATGGAATATTATAAAAGATTCTAAATAAATAATAATGTTCATAATGATAGGAAAAGGCGGTCAATTTGTATACATTAAAATAAAATATTCCTTTTGCGATTTGATAAGAAACTAAAAACGTTCTTTATCAAATATGTAAATGTATTAATTTTTAAAAACTTTTAATGAAAGTAAAATGAGTCATAAAATTTAATTTTTAATATATTTATTTCAATATAAATAAATCCATAATAAATATTAAGAATATATAAATAAACAAAAAATATTTTTAAAATTAATCTGTAAAACATTTGAAATGATGTTTCATGATAATGTTCTCCTTAAGAAATGATAAATTTTTAACCACTGAAACTATAGTGACCCAAATTTTTCTTAACCTTTTAACAACCCCTAGTTTTATCTTTAGAAATTCCATTCTTATAATTATGTCATTTGACATTATCAAATAAAATGACATAGATAACACAATACATACCTAATAAATGATGAATGAATGAAATAATAAGCGTTTCTAGATGTTTAAGAACCTATATAAATGAAATAGTAAATTGACCATTAGAATAGTAATGTGACCCTTATGAATTATATACCATTCAATTGACTAGTAACCTCACCAATGAAAGTATAAATAAAATTTATTCATCTTATAATTGCAAATATGACATAATTTTATCATAGTATAATTAAATAAAATTTTTAAAAATTATTTATTAAGTGTTGGTATTTTTGAAGGTCATAAATATTTAATTATTATTTTTTGATTAATTTAATAATTTATAAGAAAATTAATTTTCATAAAATGTTTTTATAAATTAATTTTTTGATTCATTAAGATTAATAGATAATTATACTAACCCTTAATTAATTTTTTAACGTTTTAAAAAAGCAGTTTTATTTTAAAAATTTGTATTTTCCAAGTAAATGATGATTTCGATTAAAATTAAAATTTCTCATTTTTTAAAAATTATTTTCGTAAAATTGAGTTCATTTTTTAATTCTACAAATACAAAACATTTAGGATGATTTTTTGGGATTTTCCTGAAATACTTGAATATTTTGGTGAGTAGAAAAATAGGATAATTTACTGTATATATACATTATAAGATAAACACACTATTAATTGAGTCTTGTCTAATGTAATATCCATTGTTTCAAACTCACATGATATAATTACTATATTTAGCCTCATGAATCAACCCTATTTTTGGTCATCAGAAAAATTAAAAACTAATTAATTAAAAAAAAGAGAAAACACACTTCTCCTCCACTATAAACACCTCCCCTCACCACCTATTATACTCACACATATAAAGCCTTGATACTTTTATAAATTATTCCCAATAATATTCCCAAACCTTTTCCCCAAATCCAGGAGATTTTGGTCTCAATAAAAGGCCAAAACCAATCCCTTAAGGAGGTTCGCGAGAAGAAGGAATCAAGAGGTGCTGTTTTCATTAAATTTTATTTTCAAGTTCCTCTCTTTTCCTATCTTCTCCTCACTTCCCCATTTCCAAGTGGAATGATAAATCCAGTATCTTATATATTATATAATTTTTTCATGTTTATGGAATAATTATTCATCAGATCTCTTCTCATATCTCTTTTATTTTAAGAATGAAAACATCATTTGTGCGGTGCCGATTTACCACCTTCATGGATGACATGCTTTCATATTTCAATTTTTTCTTCAAGTCTAGTAATGAAACAATTTTTATGGTTAAAATATATTCAAATATATTAAAATATATTATTTAATTTTTAATAATAATTTTTACACATGGTATTAATTTGTAAAATAAAATGAGTTTGTTTTGATAAAAATGCTAAATTAATCTAAATGTTTATCATTAATGATTAATCTAATGAGTTATCCTCACATATGAAAAATGTAATTTCAATATTCTATAAGTTATCTAATAAAATATAACTTCAGTTCCATGAAATGATCCTCATGATACATGATTTTACATAATCATATACACTAAACTGATCATGAAAAATATGGAAACTAACAATTTTAAACAATGAAATAAAAGATCTTAACCTATAAAAGGTTAAAACTGAAATTAAATAGGATATAATAAATTAAATAAATTTATAAAGGGTTATTTAATAATTAACTAATTAATCTAATTTTATTATCCAGGACATTAAGATCAAGTGAATAACACCTTCTAGTACTCTTAAGGATTTCTACCCGAACTTTCATTATTCCATCTGTTACCATTTCTCTATTTTTAACCATATAAAATTATATTTATTTTTTACATAACTCATAGAAATGATTTATATTTTTTCCAAAATCATGTATCTAGATCCATTAATCCTTATTTTCATGCATATACATGTTTTTAAAAGGATCCGTATATAATTCATCCCGATAAGCAAACCCGATTTAAGGGAACATCCCTAATACTTACCTAATCTCACGTGTACTCTGTAATATATTTTAAGCCACAATTATTTTTATAAAATCATTCATTTTATTATAAAAATATTCTTGATTCAAATAAGGATTTATATAATTAATATTCACTTTTTTTAAATTCACTTTAATATTTTTAATAAACCACACTAAAATGTTTTAATTCCCAAGATTCATAAATACTCTATTTACATGTTATCAATTTATATTGATTTCACTAATGATGATATATGGCTATTTTTATTTATGAAATTCCAATATTTGATTTAATTTCTCTCTTTCATGGACACTTTTATGATTCACCTATTTTTTATGATTTATGACATGATTATGACACCCATTTCTTTCCATGGGTAACCCTTATGCTTATAATTAATTGTTTATGAATGATTATTTATGTGGAAAACATATTCATTGACATGTTAAGATTGTTACACCAAGATGTAGATCTAATTCATTGGTTAATGTTTAGTCTCAACAGACATTATGTGCAACAGTCTTGGTGGTCAGCCTTGAGTCGTACTCTTCTATGTACAACAAGCATTGACTCATACTAAATCATTGTTTTATGTTTCCACCACATTAAAAAGATCTATGATTTAATGACCACATGTCCAATATGTTATGATTCCTAATGTTTAATCATGTTCCATACATTTTTTTATCATTACGCAATGCCTTTTAACCCATGTACTAAGATTTATTTTAAGGTTCATTCCCTTAGTAGTCTTTTTTAGATCATCCCATTATTCATGTTATCCCCAATTTATCCTATGTATATGTAAGGGCTCAAAGGAATTTATGAGATCATAATGGATGATAAATAGAGGAATTTTTTATTTAGTCCCACGTTTTTAGTTTTATGAACCTACTATTCCAAGACAATATAATTTAGGATCCTTGGATTTTAATTTGATGTTTAATAATGACTAAAATCATATAAAGGTATCTGTAAATGTATAGGGTTTCTATAGTTGGTATAAAAGGAAAATTATAGTTATTTTTGAAGAATACGAATAGATAACTTTAGTAAGATCCACAGGGATAAGACTAATTGTAACATCCTATATAAATAAGGAATAACACACTTTTTATATTTATTAATATTTTTGAATTAAATATTAATATTACTTTAAAGGGGATTCTATGTTCGATAGCGTACCCAGTATGCAATAGCAGGTTTCTTTGAAATCTTACGTTGCCTACTAATAATATAAAATTATTATTTTAAATGGTAGTTAACGCCTAAACGTTGTATTGTTAGGAATGAATAAAACTAACTAAAATATTATTATTCATGTTTGTTAAATATTTTTACATTTATCCATTAAATGATATAGTCTTAAAATGTGGATGAATCTAATTTTCAGCATAATTTTCTTTAAAAGGTCGATTTATCGCTTTTTAATGGTGAACCCTTTTTAAATCCAATTTTTGTCACACTTATATGTTTTATTTTACAAAATAAAATTCTTCATTATAATTAGAACATAAAAATTTACTTTGGATGAAATTTTGGTATTTTTCTGATAAACTTCATTTTTAATGAATAGTGAAAAATACTGTATTTTAATTCATAAGTGCCTTTTAATATAATCTATTTATATGGTTATATTATCTTTGTAATTAGTTTTTAAGTTTAATGATAATATATTTTTACCATTTAATAAAAGTTTGGTCATTGTAAATAATTTCATTTTGAAATTGTACATAAACAATTGTCAATCATTTGATAGATATTATTTCATAAAAACACGCCACTTATTTTAAAAGCGGGAATTAATTTTAAATTAATTTCTACCACTTATGTGTTTTGAATTTGGAAAAATGAATTCCATATTTGGATTCATTAGGTCCAAATTCTGAAAATAGGTAACTATTATTTTCAGATATTTTAAATATTTACTTCAGTAAATATTTTATTTACCATGATTAAAAGGTAAAAATAATAAATAAGGGTACAATATAATATTATAATAGTATTTATTTCCATAACATGTGTCCTAATCCTATCTGTTGATACATATCCGACCATGGGCATCCGTGGGTTTAATTTGGGACCCCATGGATCCAGATGGGAGTAATAATGACATTTTATATTAATTAATATAAAGTAAAGACAAAAATGACAAAAACAAATATCTTTTAGTAAATAAATTTTTATATGGGGTTATATAAGTTATCATTTCAACTATAAATATTATTTTGAAATATAAAAATATTTCCTACATCATGGTATTTTTTTATAATTTTTGGAAATTAAATATATTATATTATTTATTACACAACAATGATGCAATATTTACCTCATTAAAAATGATTTAAATAAATATGATTATAAATATTAAAACAATATCCAAAACCTATCCAATAATTATGGGATTATTTTTTTCGACCACGAGTCATATTAGCTTTTATATTATCGAATATTTGACCTTCTGAAACCGAATATGAGGCTATAATAAAATAATTGTTTCAAACATTCCAAAAGAGACCCTCCTCCCCCTTATAAAATCCATCACTCCTAACCCATTTATCACACCTTTTAAGTATTTTTCTCATAAAACCTTTGCTCCAATAAGTTCCCAAGATCCCTTTATTCAACCTATATGCCTTACCTTAGGCAGAAAGCACTTGAAGAAACCCTTTTGGTTCAATCCAATGGTAGTTACCAGATTTAAAGGTAACGTCTTCTCTTAAGTTCTTTTGTTTTATTTTACTTCTCAAACCCACTAAACTCTTTTTATTAATTTATTTTGTAATAACACCAATATCCTAAATATTCTAGGATGTTTTTATGATATGTATTATATCTATATTTATGCACACCTCCATCTAATGGGTAAAGAACATAATGTTTCTGTGGATGGAAAACTAACACCTCATTAAACGATAATTGTTCAATTATCTCCCACAACATTTTATGGTGGAAATTATGATTGAAATGTATTTATATATGAAATTTATTATGTATATGTTTTTCTTATTCTTCTATATTTCCATTTATAGCATACATTTATGGTTTCCATAATGGGTAAACGCGATAATTTCATTTTAGGAAGTATGGACTACTGCCCCCTCAAAGTGATATGACTCGTTAGTGCCATATGTGGGATGAATAAATCATTGATTTAATGATTTTAGTTAAGATATTATACTATAATTATAATATACATATGTATCATTATGTTTTCATTCCATTAAAATATGACATGGAAATGCAATTAGCGTTTATGCATACGTATGACTTCCCGTCTCCACGAACAGTGCATTTCATTTCTTACCTCCAAATGTTATGTACTAATATGAATACATGTATATACTAGATATACATGATATATATAATATCTACATCATTAATATCATTATTAACATAATGGATTTTGTACCACATCGACAACTTGTAATTATAAGGTGATCATTTTTACTCAAGTACCAAATATCGACGAAACAACCGTTAATAACTTAAATGATTATATAATGGTAATAAGTGATATAAAAGCAATAATAAACATAAAATTGTTATTAAGAAATTAGAAATTAACTTCAGTTTATTATTCAGGATATTTAAGAATGATCATTTCAAGTCAGACACAAGGATATGGATTTCTTATCTCACTTTTAATTCCGTGAGATTTCCACTGTTCACCACTAATTCTTTGCATGTGGTATATTTTGTACTTCCATTGGATATATATTGACATGAATTATATTTATATTCATGGTATTATGTTATTAATTTTCTGGTTATAAATTTTTGGTCATACAATACATTTGATTATAATGGAGTAAAGGGTTTCATCCCACTTTTTATTCTCATGAGATTCATGCTATATTGGCCACCATTTTCTTTTGTGTGGTGTATGTACTACCCATTATTGTACTCATTGAGTAATATACCTTCATTTAACAGTATTTATATCATCATTGTATGATCCTTCTTTCATGTGGTTAATTTTTCATAAGTTACCAAATCGGTAAGGGAACTTTTCACCCTCCTCTTTTTAAAATACTTTATTTGTTATGTCTTTTAATTTACATATTATTATGTTGGGATATGTTCTTATATATCCATATTGATGTAAAATTTAAGTTCAATTGATGATATTCCCTTTTTATCTCATCAACTCATTTTATGAATTTTAAAGTGACGCTGTTAGGTTGTCGAATTTTTACAAGGGAACTTCTTAACCCAATTTCAATTCATCGGGTTCAACTTCTACTTTTGTAATATGTCATCCTATGAATATGTGTGAATTAAATCTGATTATTTTACACTTAATATCCACTTATATTGGGTGTATTTATATTTTTCAAACATAATTATTTGATTGATTTATCCTTAATTTAAAGATAACATCTTTATAAGGGATTTCATCTCAATTTCCATTTCTATTGAGACTTCATTATTGTTTTGCACCAATTCACTATTATGTGGTGTAGATACTATCCTTTGGAATAATGTATCATTAATACCTTTATTATCATAATATTATAAAGATCTGATTAAATTTTATTCCTCAATTATTTGTATTCAAGCATCTCTCTTTTTGTTAAAAAATCATTAACTAAAATATCATTTTAAATGTTTTAATGATTTATTATTCTAAATATTTCTCATTAATTTACATGTTTTAAAAATAGTTTTTTGGATTTATTTATATGGACATTAATGTTTTAAAATGATAATTCATTTAAAATCTTCAAAGTGGTATGGGACACTTTCATTAAAAAAATATCCTTTTAAATGGTTTGGAAAATGATTTGATAAAGCATTGTTTATTTCAATATAATGATTGGATATATTGGAATGTGGAAATGTTATTTTTTCTGTATAATTTTTTTATGTGTTATGAATATTTTATGGTTCTTGGGCATTGGTTATGTATACGGGTGGTTCCATGATAATACTAGGGCTGGTGAGCCTAAGATATCTCTCCAATGCATTGGGTTATGTGACAGAGGTAAATGTGAATATTCCTCCTAAGATTTTTAGGGAATATACTGTGATGGGTATTCCAAATTTGACTCCCTATGTAGCTATGGTAGCTACAATGTATGTTTGATATGGATTCCACAAGTTACCTTTATGATTTATGATTTTTGCGTGTTATTCATAAATCTTATGATTTCATGAGGTATGTTATGATTGAAAAGTATGGTTTCATTGTTTTGTATCTATTGATGGGTTAATGCTTTATTTCCTTTTTTTATAGACCTTTCTGATCTTTTTATTCTCATACCATGTTTTTTAAATGTTTTCCACATGACTTAAAGATGAATAAGGGTCAAGGATGGGATCAATGAAAAGTCACGCTGTCTAAAACATGGAAATAGACATGACTCTTTTTTTAAGAGTTTTTATTTAATGAAAAAAATGGATACTTGGTAGCAGTGTCTACATGTAATTTTCAAGTTTATATGTAATTGTTATGGCCTAATTCTCTAAAACACTAAACTTGAAAAGATCCTCAATGTAAATTTTCCATTAAATCCCAGATTATTTAGCATTTTAAGGCCGAGTCCTTATACTAAGTATGAGCAAAAATTCCTAAATGTTGGTAAGTATAGATTACCTAGTTTATCAAGAAAATACATCACTTTCTAGAGACTAAAAGTTGATATGGTTTTAACATATATGTACCTAGGATTGAAAACTCTAACAAGGTGTTTTGGGACTAACTCAGGGTAACCTGGTACATGACAACAGACCTTACCACGCACCTAGTTTGACACTCCCAAGGGATATGGTTTGGTAAATTCATAAGATCATTACAAACCATTATTATGGTAAAAATACCATAAGAATATATATTAGTAAAAATATAATTCATAACCTAGATTGACACCTAGTGAATAAAAAGGTAGGATATACTCGTCATTTATAATTTTATCCTTATATGTTTAATGTTTCCTCTTTATGATTATCAGATATGAATTAAATCCCCCTAATTTCACATTATTTTACTTAGTTAATGAAAGTAAATATAAAAACAAGTGCAAATAAAAAATTTGATAGGAAGTGTGACGATTTACCTAAAGATATTCCAAATATGATGTAAACAGGTTCTCAAAACATCATGATAATACTTTTCCAGCTGGATCAAGTTATGAATAATAAATTGAATCATGTGGAACACCCTCATTATCTTAAGAGATTGTATGTTTATTTATAAGCCTTCATGCGGAAAATGCCTCCCATGTTTAGTGGATCATATGATACCCTCCTCACGAAACAATTGACTAAATCCATTGAAAAGATATTCTCTATCCTCTAGTGTTCAGAAAAAGATTAAGTTGGGTTTGTGGTCTATAATAATGTTGGGGAATCTGATCAATGATGGAAATGATTAAAAATAATAATGTATTATGAGGAAATTGATTCCAGGGATTGGGAAGAATTAAAGAAAATGTATTCTAGTAAATAGTTTCCTGGAACCCTCTATATCACGATGGAAAGAGAGGTCCGTAGACTTATGAAAAAGGAAGATGATTATCTCGGGGTTCATGAAGAAAACTTCAAAATACTTTCAAGGTATGCCTATATCATTATCATGAACACCGAAAGCAAGGTTTATCTATTCATTAGCAAACTGAAGTTGAGTATACAAAAACATTGGCGATTAGAGACTTCAAAAGGTGTGAGGAGATTGTCTGTTGTGACACCAAGGTTGAAATAGATATCGGAGAATATCAATAGTATCATGGTCCTGATGAAAAAAAAATCAAAAAATGGAGTCTAATATGGGTGGATCAGCAAATAAACCCCATGATGTAAAGAAGACGGAATATACCAATTGTCAAAATTTTGGGAAGAAGCAGCATGTGAAGTATCTCATGGGAACAAAGAAATGAATCAAATGAGGATGAATTAGGAATTTTTCTAATAACTACTAAAGTGATATGAATAATTTCACTAACATAGAAGAAGAAATAATGGTTCATATCAAGGCTCCTCTAGTAGTGTAATGTTTTAACTTCAAGGAATAGGGGCATTTTGCAAACCAATACCCTAAGTTGAGGTTTGTCAGAGGAAATCAACAACAATATACAATAAAACAAGAAAAGGATTATGTACTCACTACTACTGATGTGAATCCAAACAATAATGTGGTGACAAGTATGCAAGTTATTCGTTCATTAATAGTGAATATACTATTTGATTCTAGTTCTACGCATTCTTTCATATATTTTATGTTTCGTATTACTATTCAAACACCACCTCAAAATTTGTAGGTTGAGTTATATGTTAGAATATATAACGGGGAAATTATTGCATCTAAATTACATAACTCCTCCCTAGTTAATGTTTGTGGACTGAACCTCCTAGAAAATCTTGTCCAAATCCATTTTTTAGAGTTTGATGTTATTTTGGGCATGCATTGGATATCTTTATAAAAAGACAAAATCAACAGTGAGGAAAGGGATATCACGCTTCACATTCAGAAGAATCCTCTAATTATTTAAAAATTTAAGGAGGAAGATGAATCTCTTTCAGAATCATCCTCTCATGTGTGGCTATTTCTACCTTATAATAAATCATATCTTGCTCAAATTATTGAGACAAAGGTGATGATCATACTCAATGACATACCAATTTGTATCTATTATTGATGTATTCCATGATGAATTGACTAATATTACTTATAATATAAAGGTTGAGTTCTCAATTGAACTTATTCTTAGAACTATGCCTATGTCAAAGACACCTTCTAGAAGAGTCATCGTTGTGGTGGAAGAGATGAACAAGTTGTTATAAGAGAATATAGACAAGGGTTTTATACACCTGAGTGCTTTACCATGGGGTGATCTACTCCTCTTCATCATGATAAAGAATGGATCAATGCACCTCTGCACTGATTATCATGATCTAAATAAAACCATGACAAGGAATAAGTATCCATTTCTATATATAGAGAGCCTTTTTGATCAGCTATGCATAGCTAGTTATTTCTTTAAGGTGGACCTTCGGTTGGGATATCACCAATTAATAGTGATGAAGGATATATTACAAAGAATAAATTTAGAATTAGGTTTTTAAACTATGATTTTATATTGATTCCCTTAAGACTCACTATTACTATGGAAATATTCATTGCTGTAATGAATACAGTCTATAGAGATTAGCTTGAAATTTTTTTGGTAGTCTTTATTAATGATATTCTGATATACTCAAAGAGAAAGGAGGAACCTGAGGGGAATTTTAGTACTGTTTTGAAGACTTTTTAAATGGAGAAACTCTATGAAAATTACATTACATTTATATTCTGTATGGAAGAATTATCATTCTTAGGGCATGTTATCACCAACAAAGGAATATTTGTAGACCCTTCCAAGAAAAAGGCAATCAAATACTAGCCCAGGACAACATATTTAATTAAAATAAACAATATTCTTTGTCTAGAAAGGTATTAACAATGATTTCTGATGATCATATCAAGAATTTAAAACCCAATAACCAAGTTGACATAGAATGGAGTGAAGGTTTTCGAGACCCAAAATTTTGATGAAATCTTTTAGGAGATCAAAAAATGATTATCACTATTCTAGTACTCACACTCCCGACATGTGGAGAACTCTTTTCGTGTAAAAAAATTCTCCAAGAAAGGTATTAGGCTGTGTAATAAAGAAAAATGATAAATTGATCACTTACACCGCAAGTCAGTTGAAAATCCCTAAAGAAAACTATCCCACACATGACCTGGAGTTTGCAGTTGTGATCTTTTATTTGAAAATATGGGGACATCATATCTATTGGAAGGAATGTGAGATATATAATGATCACAAGAGTCTAAAATATATATTCACATAGTATAATCTTAATATGTACTAGAGAAGATGGTTATAGCGCATAAAGGATTATGACTACTCCACCCACCACCATTCTAGTAATGAAAACAAATTGGTGGGTGATATAAGTAGAAAATACCCCACATATTTATCAATGATAAAAATTGAGAAGGATAAAATCGTCTTATAATTACAATTTATGGACATTTGAATGATTATGGGAGGAACATCAATCCTTTCTCAAATGATTTCTCAACCATCCCTTGTGAAGAAAAAGAAGGATGCTCAAAGAAATGATATGGAAATACAGAAAATGGTGGAATCAATTAAAAATGGGAAATCCTTTGAGTTCAACATCGATGATGATGGAGTCATAATATTAGGGTCACAATTATGTGTATGATCTGATCCAGAAATAAAGAAGGATCTTCTAAATGAGGCACATAGTTCAACCTTACCTATTCACTCAAATTGAGAAAATATGTATCGAGATCTCAAGTCAAACTTTTGGTGGGACAATATGAATAAGGAGATCACTCTATATACATCAAAGTTCCTAGAATATCAGTAAGTGAAGGATGAATGGTAAAATTATAAAGGGATTATGCAATCATTACCCATACCAATATGGAAATTGTAAAACATCACCATGGAATTTTTCACTATAAATCCAAATACATATAAAGGAAACAGTGATATATGGGTTATTCTAGATCTTCTTACAAAGATATATCACTTTATCAAAATTTGAGGGGACTTATGATTGGAAAAATTTGCATAGATTTACATCAATGAAGTGGTAAGGCTTTATGTAGATCTACAATTTATTGTATCCAACTGAGATATGAGATTAACCTCCAAGTTCTAGAAATGTCTCTAACATTCCCTAAACATTTATTTGAACTCTTTTATGACCTATCATCCTCAAATTGAGGGTCAATCTGAGTGGACTATTCAGACACTAGAAGAAATTTGGAGAGCATGGTCTATGGACTTCAATGGAGGATGGGAGCAACATCTTTCGCATGTCGAATTATCCTACAACAATTCTTTCCACTCAAGCATCCATATAGATCCATATGAATCCCTTTATGGTAAAAGGTGCAGAACACCAGCATACTAGATGGAGTTGGTGAATGTAAGCTTTTAGAACCTAAAATGTTCAATGACATGGTGGAGAAGGTGGAATACATTCAACATCCTATCAAGGTAGTCCAAAATTAACAAAATATATATGCGTACAATCATCATTGAGACCTGGAGTTTAATGTTGGAGACATGATATTCCTTCAAATATCTCTCAGTAAAAGTATCATGATATTTGAGAAGAAAAGGAAGCTAAATCATAGGTATATAAACCCCATCAAGATTCATGATCATGTCAAAGAAATTTTCTATCGACTAGCACTTCCACCAACAATGTTTAAAGTACACAATTAATTCTATGTATCCCTCTTAATGAAGTTCATACCAAATATTCCACATATACTAACTTTAGAGGTGGTACAATTAGAGAATGATCTTTATTACAAGGAGAAGAAAATGAAGATATTGGATCATCGAAACAAATTTCTATGCACCAATACCACTCACATGGTCAAATTACTATGGTGGAACCGAAATTAGAGAGAGGCAACATTGGATCCAGAGCAAGCGATGAAATAGAAGCTACTACACACTTTTTAACAAAATTTCGAGGGTGGAATTTCATAAGGGGAAGAATGTAACGACCTGATGTTTTTTCTATTTAAATTCCATTCTTATAATTATTTCACATTGTATAATCAGATAAACACATATAGATAACATAATAAAAACCTTATAAATTATGAATGAATGACATAAGAAGTGTTTCTAGATGTTAAAGAACATATACCAATGAAATACTAACATGAAATTTGGAATAGTAATGTGGCCCTTATGAATCGTAAACCGACCAATTGAATAGTAAATCTCCAATTAAATTACCAATAAAATTTATCCCACCATATAAGTGACAATATAATATAATTATATCATATTATAATTAAATAAATAGTTTAAAATTATTTATTAACTTTAGGTATTTTTGTAGGTCATAAATATAAAAATATATTTTTTGATTAATTTAATAATTTAAAAGGCAATTTATTTTCATAAAATATTTTTAAAAATTAATATTTTTATTTCATAAGATTATTTTATAATTTTATGAGACCTTAATTAAATTTTCAAAGTGTTATAAAAGCTGTTTTAATTTTAAATTTATTATTTTTCAATTAAATGATGATTTTAATTAAAAATTATATTTCCCACATTTAGAAAATTATAGTCATAAAATGGAGTTCATTTTTTAGTTTTAAACATCAATATTTTATTGGGGTTAATTTTTGGGAGTTTTTTTGAAGTACATGATTTTTTGGTGAATAGTAAAATACGACAATTTATGGTATATATACATTATAAGTTAAATACAATATTAATTGAGTCATGGATGATGTAATCACCATCATTTTGAAAGAAAAGATCTAATTAATATATTTAGCATCAATAATCAACCTCATTTATAGTATTTATCAAAATAATGAACTAATGAATTAAAAAAAATGAGAAAACACCCCTCTCCTCCACTATAAATACCACCCTCACCACTTATTATACTAACACCTCTCAATATTTGAGAATTTTCCAAATTCCACAAAACATAATATTAAAAAACCTATCCACCACTTCAATGAGTATTTTCTCTCAATAAAAGACTATTATAAATATTCTTAAGAGGTTCTCATGAAGAAGGAATCAAGAGTTAATACCCTCTCCCGTTTTCTTTAAATTTCCTTTTCATGTTCCTTTGGTTTTCTATCTTATCCTCACATTCCATTGTCCAAGGGGCATGAAAAATATTTTATACTAAATATAATGGAATTTTATCATGTTTATGGAATAATTACTCTTCAAATATCTTCTCCTTTCTCTTTAATTTTAAGAATGAAAACATCATATGTGAGGTGCCGATTTACCACCTTCATGGACATGATGCTTTCATATTTTAATTATGTTTTCAAGGATGGTCTTGAAAGCATTTTTATTGTTTAACCAGGTTATAATATATGTATTATATCTTATTTAATTTTATATAATAATTTTATACACATGTTATTGATTTATAAAATAAAATGACTTTGTTGTGATAAAAAATGAAGAATTAATCTAATGGATTATCATTATTGATTCATCTAAATAATTGTCTCCAATTCTAGAAAGAATTAAATTTCAATATTATATAAGTTAATAATTATCATATATGTTCATATATATACAACCATACTCACTCTAACTAGATTTTCAGATACACACATACAAGTAATCTGATCATGGAAAACAAGAAAACTAATGCTCTTAAGTGAAGAAATTGAACCTCTTAACCCATTAAAAAGGTCGTAAATGAGATTAATAGGGTTATAATAAATGAAATACATGTATAAATTATTTTTTTAATTATTAATTAATAAATATAATTTTCTTTTACAGGTCATTAAAATCTAGTTAATAACACCTTCAGACATAAGGTAAGGTATTGTACCCGAACATCCATTATTCTATCGGGTTAATATTACTCTCTTTTTACCCAAATAAAATTCTATTTTATTTATATTTAACTATTTTAAATTCTCTATATGTGTTCAAAAATCTTGTATCAAGATAAATTCATCTTCATTTTTCCAGTACATACATGTTTTTAAAAGGTTCCCTACTCAATTCTTCCAAATAAGCATACCCAATTTAAGGGAACTTCCCGAATTCTTACCCAATTTAATGTGAACTCTATAATATAGTTTAATCCACAAATATTTTGATAAAATAATTAATTTTATTATTAAAACTTTCTTGGTTCACTTATTGTTTTATATAAAATATTATTCCCTTTTCTTTTTTAAACTCTCTTTATTATTTTCAAAAAACCGCACTAAAATTCTTTAATTCTAAATTTTCTTAAATACTCTTTTTACAGGTTATCACTTCAATATGACATCACAAATCACAATATATGAATATTTAATCTTTATTAATTTCCATGTATGATTTAATTCCTCTCTTTCAAGGACACATTTGTGATACACCCTTATACTATGCTTTATGATATGACTATGATACCCATTTATTTCCTTGGGTAACACTTACATTTATGATTGATTGTATGTGAATGATTATTTATGTGGAAAACATATTCAAGAACATGTTAATATGGGTGAACCTAGATATACCAATAATTCATTGGTTAATGTTTAGTCTCATGATACATTATGTGTAACAGTCATGGTGGTTATCCTTGACTGGTGCTCTATGTGCTATGATCATGGTGGTTAGCCTTGACTCGTGATCCATGTGCAATGGTCCTGGTGGTTAGACGTGACTAATGCTCCTCTATGTGAAATGAACCTTGAATCATGATACTGTATGTGAACCAAACCTTGACAAGTGATAAATTATTATTTTATATTTCTTCCACATAACTAGGATTCATTATCTATATGATCTAATGTTCTATATATTATGATTATTTATGTTTAATCATGTTCAATGTCTTTTTATATCCATATTTTATGCATCCTAACCCATGTTCTATGCTTTATTTTAATTTTTATTGACTTACTGGGCTATTTTTGCTCATCCATTTGTTTATGATATCCCCAGATTATTCTTTTTATATGTATGGGCTCAATGGAAGATAAAAGATCATAATGGTTGATAAATAAAGAAATTTTTTATTTAGTCCCATGTTTTCTGTTTTATATTCCTAGTACTGTAAAAAAAATAATTTACAACCCTTGTCTTGTAATTTGATATTTAATTATGATTAAAATCATTTAATGATTTATATAAAAGTATACGGTTGTTATAACATGACTATTAAATATTTTTTATATAAACAACAAAATAGTTGTATAATATAGTGGCCAAAGGATTACTCTCTTTGGAATACTAGGCTCATACATCAATTTTACATAATAAAACAAAAAATTTATTTGAATTAAATTCATTTATCCTTCTAAATATCCCATTGTCTTATTGGTACATTTTTTCACTTGATGATATACATCAAAAAAAGTATTACGTAACAATCCTAGTAAGGGGAGGAATAAGGAACATGGATCAATAATACATGGGTGAACATAATCAAAATCATAACGTATTAAGAATAAGATAATCATAAACATCATAATATTTAAAATTAATAATTTCATGTAAGTTTATATAATCATAAAAAAACATCATATCATAGTGTTCAAATACCATACATAGTTTTGAAAAAAGTTAACATCATATTCACACTTAACATATGTGCACAATCATATAATAATAACTATGAAAATCTATAGAATCTTGTTTTCACATAATACACATTATTTCATAATATATAAAACATTACCCAATTCAATGGTGGGATATATATAATTATGTTACCACCGATCACATTATAAAATTCTCATAATCTTTCATACCACATGGAATGATTCCATTAATAGTGATGAAATAAACTTTTGAAATAAATGGGATTATTAAAATATTTCACATATCATACTTATTGAAATGACATTTATGAAAAAAATGAATAATGGAGACAATAATTTCTCATAAAATATCATTTTATTCGTTGAATTAAGAAAGAACTCAAGAGGATTCAAGAGATGTTTTGGAAATTTAAGTCTTATTGAAAAAACATTGTAAATGGTTAGAAAATTTGGAAGTTTAGAACCATGTTTATCAAAAAAATAAAAGAGGAATAATATTTAAAGAAAATATTAGGGATATTAAAGGAATATTAATACATAAATAATCATGAAATAGGAGATAAACCAAAAGAATGATTCTGGGTTTGAGAATCACATTGCCTTAAATCCCGCTTTATATCGTTGCTTTTACACCACCTGAATAATAAAAATATGTTTATTAAAACATTGAACCAGAAATTAATTATTTTAATTTGTGTCACTATTTATCAATTAATATAATTATATTATTTTTCTTAATATTTTATCATTAAAGGTGAAGTGTTTTGATATCATTTTTTCTTTAAAAAATATCACATTTTATTTAAATTTCTCTATTTTTCATCAAGATCATTTATATATTAGTAATGTTAATTAAATACAAATTAAAATACATAAATTTATACATTTATATTTGATAAATAATTTATTATTAACATATATAAGGTTTCTATGAAGACAATAATTGGATATGTTCTCATTTGTGGTTCCCAGTCCATTATTTGGAATATTGTCCAAAGGAGGAGAAAAAGATGTATAAAAGATAAATACATCAAAATATATATTTTTTACAGAATAAAATAATAAATATATTTTTAAAATTATTAATAATTAATATTATAGTGTTTTTGTTTTAAAGGAACTGGGAAAAAAGAGAAGAGCAGAAGAAACTCCGAGAAGAGTTGATAAAAACTTACCCTTTTATCGGTGTTGCTTCTGTTGTACGACACTCGAATTCCGTGATGATTGGAGTTGGTTTACACCCAAATTTCTATATGAATTATACAATGATATATATATATATATAGTATTTATTCACATATTTTTATTTGGTATGTGTGATATAATTATTTATCCAAGGATAGGGAGGGGTTATTTCTACTTAAAGAGAGAAGTATTTTTAGAATAAAATATTGAATAAAATACTATATTCACGGTAAACCATGAAATAGTGATATTTTTTACATAATGAATAAAATATAAATATAATGTGATGGTATTATGAGTTTTAAATTTTTTTATCAGTCTAATTTAAAATTTTATTAAAAAGAAATCTAAAAAATTAAAAATTGTTTTTAAAAGGAATACTTTTGACTTTAGACTTTGGGAAGTAATTTTTCATATTTGGAAATCATGTTAATTTTATTTTAATGATTTTTTTTAAAATTTACAATTTCATGGACTGACCTAAAGTTATGTAAATTATTTGGTAATTATTACATCCTGAATGAAGTAACTCATGATACACCAGTTATCGAAAAAATGGAATTTTTTCAATTCACCTGAAAAATGAACTATTTTATAAAATTACCAAAAAACCCTGGGAAACATTTGACATGATTATTTCAAAAATTTAATTAAATTTTTAAATGAACTTTATAAAATATGTTATTTATGTTTTAACTATAAAATTATGATTTTTACAAAATACCTTAAAATATAGTTTTTTAAAAACAGGCTAATATTTTATTTGAGTTTTTAATCATGATATTTATTTTATAGAATTATAATATTAATATTTACATAAATTACTCATTATAAATATTATTTATATTTCATTTCATTATTTTCGATCAAATTACTATTCTAACGATCATGTTACTATTCCCAATAATCTGGTTACTATTCCCAATGGTCATGTTACTATTACAACAATAAAATTGTTATTAAAATGGTTATATTAACTCATATAAATACTACTCATTCAATAAGTAATTATTCCCCTAAATTTCTCTCACGGTTATATATTTTTATTTTTTATAATTTTTATTGGTTTACTAATATTAAGTTTCTTTTCTATAGTTATTTTCATTGGAGTGATGATTCTAACTGATTAGGGTGATCCATATTTCTTAATTATATTTTCCCTATTTTTTAAGTTTTCCCTAGCAATATTTGTAATTTTATTGTGTTTAATTTCTAATTAATGAAATGATTTTCTTTAATGAAATAAATTGGTGTTGGTTTCTCTATGTTTTGTATGTGTATGATAATATATAATATAATATAATAAAAATTTATTTCATGAAACAAATATCATTTATTAACTATAGGTTGTTACATTCTTCCCCAAATTATAAATTTCATCCCCAAAATTTCAACCCATAGTCTATATTTTCAATGAGTGACTGTACTTTTGTTTCATTTTTTCATCTTCTTCCCATGATGCCTCTTCATATGTATGGTTCCACAACCACAATTTTAGAAGGTGAGTTATCTTTTTTTTTCATAGAAATGTTTCAATATTGTTCAATATCTTAACCATATTCTCCCCATGTGAGAGGATATTATCTAGTTCTACAACCTTCTAGATTCATTACATCTGACTGATTGGTAATGCACATCCTTAATAAAGGCATGTGGAACACATCATGAACATGAGACATATTTCATAGATGAAAAAAATGATAGGCCATTGATCCTATGCGATAATAGATCTCAAAGGGGACAATGTACCTAGGGATTATCTGAACTTTATTTATAAACCACGTTACTCTCTTCCATGGTGATATTCAAAAGAATTTTTTTTTCTCCAACCTCAAACTCCAAGTACCTTCAAAGGTTGTTATCATATCTATTTTCCAACTGTGAGTATCTTTTATATGTTGTTTGATGAATTGAACCTTTTCACATGATCTGGTCCAAGTAGATTTCATTCTCCATCTTCATCCCAATAAGTAAAATATCTACATCTCTTCCTATACAAAGATTCATATGGAGGCATTTTAATACTCATGTAGAAGATATTCTTGTATGAGAACTCAACTTATGAGAGATGTTGATACCATCCTTCTTTAAATTAATTTAATCACACTCTCATCATGTCCATGAGTTTCTAAATAGTATATTTCGATTGTCCATCAGTTTAGGGGAGACATATAGTGATGATATTAAATGCAGTATTCACATCATACTGAATTCCTCTATAGAATTTAGAAGTTATCCTTGGATCTTGATTAGAGAAGATAAAAAATGGAGCTCTATCCAACCCCACCACTTTCTTTACATGTATCTTAATATGTTTTCATGTGATAAATATTGGTGAGTTGATCCACCACGACCCATATCACATTATTCCACTTGGATTTCTTCCGGATACTATTGAAGAAGTCTATAGTGATGTTCTACCATTTCTATATGGGTATGGAAATGGTTTAATCATCCCCTTTGACTTATATTACTCAAATTTAACTTGATGAAATACTAAGAAATTTAAGCTACAATCAGTGATCTCTTTCTTCATGTTGCCACACTGAATGTTATCTAAGAGATCATAGTTCATCTCGGTGCTTCCAAGATAGATCGATAATTATGATCTATGTACATTTTCCAATAGATCATTATTATATTATGTGATAAAGGAACATAAAGTCTAGTTACAAACTAAATCACACCATCACAATCGATATGAATTCATGAATATTTCCTTATGTTCCTTATTTCACCCTATTTTAAAACTCCAACTCATCCCATTGTGCCTCTTTGATATTCTAATAAATATATGGTTGGGAAATAATTTGGGAAAGGTAGGATGTATTCTCTTCCATTATGATTTATAGATTCTTCCCTTGTATATCCAAGATGATTGGACCTTTATCAATACACATCATGTATTAAAAATATGGTTATTTTTTACTATGAACATTATCTACCTTGTTCACCTTTACTAGACGGTAGTGAATAGATAATTCATATTACTTGATTAGATTTAACAATATTTTCACTTTCCTATTGAGAACCTTCTGTGTGAATATATATTTTTGAATCTTATGATTTTTATATATGTCACACTTATCACCATAGGGGCAGTGCTTCCAAATATTCAAATATAATATTAAAGTTTCTTAGTAGAGATCATGCACAATGTAGTTATTCTCATGATTCTTCAACTATCATGAAGAATTTTTTATTTCTTTATCATTATCAAAAGTATAAAACAAAAGAATTTATTTTTAACATCATTGTATATTATAAAACCTTCTCCACTTGATGGTAGTGTGAGTATAGATTCAGTGATTCGAATATTATTTATCTCTTTAAAGATTTACACTCATTATTCTTTTGAGACAACTTTACCCTTTTTAATGTTAACTTAGTTAGTAGGAAGGATAATCATGGGAAATTTCTCACAAAATTTCATTAGTACCCTACTAAACAAAAAAAACTACTCTGATTTCTATTACTAGTGGGTGTTTTCTATTCCTCAATTACAATTTTCTTTTAAGGATCCATATAAATTCCCTCACTTCTAATCATGTTCCACAAGAATATGACTTTATTTATTCAAATGTGACATATTCTGAACATATAAAACTTTTCCCCCTTCTTTAATGTCACCAACACACTCCATAGATTCTCTTCATGTTCCTCATTTCTCTTGGACTATATGAGAGTATCACCAATAAATAATACAACAATTTTTTCAATGTACTCTATGAAGACTCTATTCATAAAATCCGTGAAGATTGAAGGGGAATTAGTAAATATGAAGGTAATCACTATGAACTCATAGTTCCTATGCCTTGTTTGGAAAGGAGACATATGTATATCTTCATTCATCACCTCAACTGATGATGTTAGAACCCAGTTCTTATTCTTGAGGTATGGGTTTCTTCAATTCCTTTTCTTGTAAGGTTATTGATAAAATAAGGAAAACGGGGAAAAATCCAAAAATTTATGGGTATACGCCATGTACTTTTCCACACACCGTGTACTTTGGCTGTGTGAGATGATTATACAGGGCGCGTAGGCCTGTCAGAGATGAATGGTGTAAAAACTGACTACACACCGTCTACTTAGTATATACACACCGTGAATTTAGTCGGAAGTTGAACAGTAAGGCGGTGGAAGTAGCCGCCAGCGGAACAATAGTACACACCATGTACTTAGAAATACATGTCTTGTAACCAAGTCTAAATATGAACAGTGAGGCAGTGGAAAGTGGCCGCCAATGTTATAGTTGAAAAATGGTAAGTACACTCTGTGTTCTTGAGAGAACACGCCGTGTAGTTACGTTATTTCCTTAAAAATAGGATGTAGTCTTCTCATTCAGTAGTGAATGCATATAACTCAATGAGAGCCACGAGAGAGAAGGTCGGAACATGGAGGTATTACTAACCGCACACTGGGACTTCGATTACTTCGGCGTCGATTTCGTTTGAACCATGCGAGTGAGTTCTTATCTCTTCTTGAACCTATGCAAATAATTATTTCCCTAATGGAATTTATTTGAGTTTGAATGGTTAATTGTTTATCCCATATCTACATCATTCTCAGTTGATTTGGAAGGTTTCATTCACATATATTGATCAAGGGATATTGAGGTCGGTGGTCTGGTTTTCATTTCCAACTTTCATGTTTTTTTTGTGTACTGTTGTTCTATGAGCCCTTGTTTGGGGTGTCGTATGGTTGAGGCCTTGTATGATTAAATACCTATAATTTCATAGGTAATATTTTTATTATGTATAAACTATGGTTTGAGATCACTGCTTTGATCCAAGGCCACTACATGTGTGCCTTTCCCTTGTTTAGCCATTTGTCTAGGATAACCGTGGGTATGCTGTGATTATAGCATGATTTGAGTTTTCTTTAGAGAAAATATATCTGAATTTATTTCTTATATGTCGAGATCTTCCCAGTTACTGGATTAGCTGGAGGGCAGTGTTTTTCTTAGCATGAGGGAAGTGTTTTGTTTAGCCTGATGGCAACTTTTCTTATGCCTGTGGGAAGTATCTTTTGTGCTTAAGGTCAATATATTGTATGCCTAAGAGAAATATTCATTATAACTAAGGGAAATCACCTGAGGGTTTCGATACTGATTACCTGAGGGTAAGGATTTGCATGTCTGAAGACATGGTTTACCTTTAATATTCACGATGGTGATTTCTCATGTTATACCTACCAAGCTAAAGCACAAGCTTGGTGTTGTTTTACCTTCTACTTGATAGATAACCTGTTGTGGTTTTTTTCTGTAGCACTGTATATGAGATTTTCTGTTGAGGTCGGGTCTCGAGGAAATATAATTCAATTACATTTAATTGTTAAATAATAACTAAATGGTAATGGAACTGGTAGGAGTAGCTGCTTTTGAGTTCTTCCTTGCTTAGTGTATTTCTTTATTACATATTGTTGTTGCACATTTCCACTGACAGTTGGGCACAGGCCCTTGGAGGATGCTTATTGGGATTTATTTCTCCCACCTTTTTTGGTTCATGTCTTGGTCCCAAACAGATTATATTGCTGCTGGTGTTGATAAGGGAAAGAGTCCTTATACAAGCACTTGATTGTTGTTGAAGAGTAGGAGAGCATGAGACCGAGCTTAGGCTTGCGATGTTGTTGAGTTCCTACTGTACGATTTTGTTTTTATTTGTTGTACTTGTACCATGTGTTGTGTTGTTTTATATTGTAGTGTATCCTATTTTGGTTGCTTTCTTTGAATTAGGGAAATATTGCAACATCATATATATGACTGTTGAACATATTTTACTTCAGCAACGTTGTCCTTTTCAGCTTGGTATTGTTTACTGCCTCTGCTTTTGTATGTTTATATTGTTTCCACTACACTAAACTTTGAAAAATGAGGTCATAGTTTCCCCACTATCATTCCTAGTCCCTCACTCCTAGTAAGAAGCCTCTGGCATTTGGGGAAATATTCCTGAGGTCATGTGACCAAATGGGTTTGGGGCACCTGTTTTGTGGCACCTGGATCCGGAACATTACAAAGTTCTATTAGAGAGATTTAATTTTCTCTGAGCTATTTTATTATTTGGCAATAATAAAAAGAGATATATTGTTAGGAGATTCAGTAATAAACTGTTCCAAGGAGTAGCTACCCCATGTATAGGTAAAGGTCATATTGCCTCAAGTTAAATTTTGATTTTTCTTATAGTTATTACAATTGATTTGATTTTCACCTTTGGGTGATGCACTTGTGGTGTGTTGTTTATATTTTTATACTTGGGTTCTATTTAGTTTCAACCTAATGAGATAATGGTATCCCATTTCATGCATCATTTATGAACATGTTAGAATCACATGTCATGCATAGTTTCCATGCCATGTAGGTGCATTAGAAATTTCCAGTTGTTGTGATAGATGTTGTTCTAGAAAATGAATAGTGTTTTGATAGATTCCTTGATAAAAAACCTACTATTCGATAGGGTATTGTTATGTATGGTTTTGTCAATGAACACCAAACATTGGTTCATGAGGAGTATGGGCCCTCATCAAATGGAAGTTGGTGGATCATCGACTTGTTTACTTTTTTATAACATGTATAATATGCCATGATTTGATTCGTGGGGAGTATGTGCCCTCACAGATCATAATTTGGCACTTTGGTGTTCATTTAGTGGTTTTATAGACTCCGGAGTAGTTTTTGAGGCTTTCTATCTAGAAAAATCCAGAATACATGCCGTGTAATTTTGATTGCATTCCATATACACTTCTATTCAAGAAGAAATGAAAAAATTTCAAGTACACGTTGTGTACCATATGTACACGCCGTGTAGTTTATAACCATGTCATATACCATGTAGGTAGAGACCTTGGATTGGAAAAAATCTAGAGGGAGCATTACATGTACCGTTTGTACATTACGTGTTGTTTTGACCCTATGTCCTCCGGGTAACTAACAACACTGATGGAGAAATATTCACTCAAACACGCCGTGTCACTTCTGAACATGCCGTGTAGTGTAATCTAGGAATACGACCATGTAACTGACAACCCAGGTCAGTGTTATCCTTTATAGTACATTTCGTGTTCATATGGAACATGCTGTGTAGTGTGAGCCGTTTATCCAGCTGTGTCTCGAACAACACTGGTGAGGGATGCTTATCTAGTACACGCCTTGTACTTGTTGGACACGCCGTGTAGTCTTGACCTGTGAGAGACCGTGTGGACTTGGTCAGGTAGTTGGGGACATAGGGTGGTTTGCACACCGTGTGTGGGTGTAGCACACCATGTAGTGTCAGCCGAGTAGTTGACCATGTCACTAACAACTCGGGGAGTTGGAGTCAAAGTAGTACATGTCGTGTCAGTTTGGAACACACCGTGTAGTGTGAGTTGTGTACTCGGTCATGTCACGAACAACACAGTTTGGTGAAGCTCATCTAGTACACACCGTCTAGACCTTATACATGCTGTGTAGTCTCATTCAAAAGTGTTTCGTGTGGCTAAGCCGTGTTGAAGGACTCGGGAAGGGGAATAAAATTCAAGTACACACCATGTGTGTAGACAACACACCGTGTGTTTGGGGTGTACCCGACCAGTTCTGGTAGAAGTACATGCCCATTTGAAAGACTTGAGGGAATACACCGTGTAGTTATTATACACTATATGTAGTCATGTTTTTTCAAATTAAATGTTTTATCTTCCTTGTTCCCTTCTTACACTTCCAGTTCTTAGTCGTTGATGATCTTGATTAAAGGCATGTGTTTGACCTTGTAGAGTCATGCCACCGAGAAGACTATGAGTTCTTCACCAAGATAGTGGTGATGATTATACTCTAGAGACGGTAGGCCATAGGCTACTAATGGATCCTTCAGAAGAGCTAGATGCACTGCCAGCCGTTACACCGGACATAGGCACGGATGCACAGTTCCGTGAAGGCTTCTTGGAGTTCGTGCAGACCTTCCAGGGAGGACCACAGGTTGAAGAGCTGACACATATATTTCAGTAGCAGCATCTGCCTATGTTTTTAGGGGATGGAGGACCACAGGTTGCAGAGCCATGGTTGGGTTCAATGCATATGATCTTTGAGAATCTGGAGACACCTCCTGGGAGGAGGGTCAAGCACGATGCTTACATGTTGTGTGATTCAACCAAGAGATGGTGGGATGTTACTACCCATACTAAGAATCACTGAGGCATGGTGTGGGAAAATTTTCAGGCTGTCTTCTTTTAATTTTTCATTCTAGATATGCTAAGTGCAGATCGAGCTTGAGAGTTCATGAATCTGCAGCATGGTTCCATTTCAGCAATGAACGATTTTTTCCACTTCACCGAGATACATCATTTTGCACCTATTCTAGTCGGTGATGAGATGTTGAGGGATAGACGCTTTGCAGATGGTCTTTGATATGACAATCGCGCACTGGTGAATGTTTTCAGGTTACCTATAGTGTATGCTATTGTGAACCAGACATTGATTACAGAACGAAACATGCGGGAAGCTAGTGGAGCAGGCTAGGGAAGTTTGACACCAGTTTCTGGTCTATTTATACTGGAAAGATGAAGAGGTAGATGGATTTCTCTCATGGTGGATGTACTAGGAAGAAGAATTCTTCAGGTGGCCAGGTGATGTGTTACCAGTGTGGTAAAGAGGGGAACAAGAGACCTCAGTTTCCCCGTGACCTAGTAGAGTGCCGAGAATGCAACAAGATCGGTCATCTTCAGCGTTTTTCTAGGTTATTTCCACCAGTGGATAGTGATATGGGTTTTGTACAGACTTCACATGCATGCACAATGCCAGCTGCTTCTTGTTAGTTAGGGAATTGGAATACGTCAGGACGTTCAGGTCGAGGGGGTGTTCGTGGATGTGGTAGCCAAACACTAGGATCTCAGAGATAGCAGGGCAGGTCAGCTCTTGGTAGCCAGGATGCGTTTTAGGTCTATGAAATTGGGCAGGCATATGCAGTGCAACAGAACCAACAGAAGAAGGATCCCGACCCTTCCACTGTTAGAGGTCCTATTCTAGTTTCTTCTGTTTTATCTTCGGTACTTTTCGATACTAGTGGTACATATAGCTTTATATCTATGCCTGTTGTGGAAAGCCTTAGGATATTTGTTTCTTCTTCTTCTAATATCATGATTCTAGACACTCCGTTGTGGATTAGAACAGAAGGTGTGTGTCGGTGCAGGGAGTGCCCCCTAGAGGTTAGTGGGTGTCACTTTCTATGAGACCTCTATGTCCTAGAGACGACGAGCTATGAAATCATTCTCAGGATAGACTAGTTGGTACTATTTCAAGCCTTTGTAGATTTCTATCATCGCAGGTTGAGTTTCATGTCACTAGAGGGTGGAGAGTTTTTATACAAGGGAGAATGGGATGTCCAAGCGAGCCGAGCTGGATCTGAACATCGTGGGTGAGGTGGAGTGACAACCTAGATTACGAGTTTATATCTGGATGACTAGGGAAATTTTCAGTAGGATTTTCCTCTAGTGGTTAATAATTTCAAGGATGTCTTCCCAAACAACTTTTCAGGTCTGCCTCTAGAGCGAGAGGTGGATTTATCTATTGAGCTTGTGCCAGGAGCAACATCAGTGTACATCCATCCTTAAAGGATGGCTAAACCAGAGTTGTAGGAGCTCAAGAGGTAGTTGGACGAGTTACAAGCAAAGGTTTTCATCTGACCCAGTACTTCTTCTTGGGGTTCACGGGTCATATTTTCAAAGAAGGCAGATGGTACCCAAAGACATCGTGTGGATTATCGGAATTCGAACCAGTTGACGGTCATGAACTGATATCCCTTACAGACGATTGATGATCTTTTTAATAAATTTCAAGGAGCACGAGTGTTCTCTAATATTGACCTGAGATCCAGATATCATTAGTTGTGTGTTATACCATCAGACATACTACTTAGAATCTTTCAGAGAAAATATGGTCTATACGAGTACTTTTTCATGCTGTTTAGACCCACGAATGCGCCAGAAGAATTCATGGAATTGATGAATCATGTGTTCCACCCTTATCTGGATTCTTCTGTGGTAGTATTCATGGATGATATCTTGGTGTACTCTCACCCTCGGCACGACCATGATACCCATCATGATATCGTGCTGAGTACACTGAGAAAGCGTCATTTATATTCTAAGATCTCATAGTGACACTTTTGGATGGACCAGATACACTTCCTGGGTCATATTATCTCTGAAGCAGGAGTTGCGGTAGACCCAAATAAAGTGAGACAAGTAGTTTCCTAGGAGAATCCTATGAACATGTCTAAATATAGAGCTACTTGGGGTTGGCTGGTTACTACAGGCACATTATATAGGACTTCTCCCTCTTAGAAGAGCCTTTGACGGGTTTGACTAAGAAGGGTGTGAAGTTTGTTTGGTCCGAAGCTCGTGAGACATTATTTCAAGAGATGAGGGGAAGGTTAACATCAGTACCTATCCTGATACTTCCAGAGTAAGGGAAGAGCTATAAAGTTTACTGTGATGCATCAGGTATTGGGTTGGGAGCAGTGTTGATGAAGGGCGATCAAGTAGTTGCGTACAGGTCACGGTAGATGAGACCACATGAAAGGAATTACCTAACACATTATCTCATGTTGGCTGCAGTTTTTCATATGTTACAGTATTGGAGACATTATCTCTTAGTAAAACATTTTTTGGTGTTTATAGACTAAAAAAGTCTTAAATATGTCTTTACCCAGCACGACCTGAATTTGAGATAGCGAAGGTGGGTTGAATACCTTCAGTCCTTCGACTTTTAGCTTTCCTATACACCTTGTAAGTGTAATGAAGTAGTTGATGCACTGAGTAGGAGGAATCAAATAAAGGTAGTGCAGGAGGCTAGTGGTGAGTGGTAGATTATGGCGTGTTCTCTGAGATGTATTTGGAGGTGCACGATAGTCAGGGGCCAGCCTATATTTCATCCTTAGCTACAACTTCTAACCTCCAAGATATAGTGAGGATGAGACAAATATCTTATTCAAAAGTCCATGTTCTATTAGAGTGGGTGGAAAGTGAGGGCCCTCCTCCTGGTTGGACAATAGACGATGATGAGGTACTGCGTATCTATGGACGAGTGTGGGTTCTAGAGGATATATGTGAGGAGTTGATGCAGGAGTGTCATGCTTTAGCTTGGGCAGTGCATCCCGGAGTTACCAAAATGTACCGTGACTTGAGATTTCAGTATTGGTGGCTGGGTATGAAAAGAGAGGTAGCGGGTTTTGTTACAAGATGTTCCACCTATCAGTAGGTGAAGGCGGATCATCAGAGGCCAGCCAGACTATTACAACAGTTACCCATTCCGGAGTGGAAATGGGATGATGTTGCGATGGAATTCATGACCGGGTTACCAAGGTCACCTCGATGGAATGATGTCATGTGGGTTGTTGTTGAAAGACTTATGAAGGTATCTCACTTTTTATGATTAAGGAGACCTTTGGCGTTGATGAGCTCAACAAGTCATATATCTGAGAGGTATTACATCTTCATGGGGTTCCTCGTTCTATCATTTTATATAGGGACTTCTGTTTTACAATTTTTCCTTGCAGAGTTTGCAGAGGGCACTGGGTACACAAGTGCTTCTAGGCACAACTTACCACCCTCAAACCGATGGACAATCAGAGCGTACAATATAGGTGCTAGAGGACATGCTGCATGTATGCGTACTGGACTTTGGGGGCTCTTGGGAGATGATCATACCCCCAGTCAGGTTTTCCTACAATAATAGTTTTCATGAATCTATTGAGATGGAACATTATGAGCCTTTATATGGTAGGCCATACTGATCACCGCTATGCTGGTTGGAGGCAGATAATGCCGCTTTACTGGGACCACGTCTCATGGAGGAGATATCAGAGCAGGTCTCGTTGATTCAGAAGTGGATGGATACTCCACAGTCTCATCAGAAATCTTATGTTGATCGCCGTAGATGACCCTTGGATTTTGTGGTTGGGGATCATGTTTTCTTTGGTGTTTCACTAAGTTTGGGACATAGGCGGATTAGAAGACAGGGTAAACATTCAACGAGGCATGTGGGGATGTTTGAGATTCTGGAGAGAGTCAGACCAGTTTCCTATTGGTTGTAGTTACCATAGAGGTACCAGGACATGCATGATGTCTTCCAAGTATCTAAACTGCAATGTTATCACTCAGACCCATCTCACATCATTCAGCCTGAGGAGGTTGAACATCAGGTCGATGCATCGTTTGAGGAGCATCTGAATCATATTGTTGATATGATCACAAAGGTTCTCCGAGGCCGGCCAGTTCATCTCGTATGGGTGCTATGGAAGCATGGCTGAGTGTAGGATGAAACTTGAGAGTGGGAGACCGACGTACATGCCCAGTGGCCATAGTTGTTCTTAGCTTCATCTTCGTCACCATTGTAAGGGAAATTCGGGGACGAATTGCTTTAAGGGGGGATGTTTGTAAGAACCTAGTTCTTATTCTTGATGTACACATTTCTTATTTTCTTTTTATTTTATGTTTTTTAGGAAAATAAGGAAAATGGGGAAAATCAAAAAATTTGTTGGTACACGCCGTGTACTTTTCCACACGCCTTGTACTTTGGCATTTTGAGATGAGTATACAGTGTGTGTAGGCTTGTCGGCAATGAAGGGTGTAAAAAATAACTACACTCCATGTACTTAATATATACACGACATGTAAGATGCTGGAAGGTGAATAGTTTGGTGGTGGAAGTAGCCTCCAGTGGAATGATAGTACAAGCCATGTACTTAGAAATACATGCCGTGTAACTATGTAGGTAGATGAACAATGAGGCGGTGGAAAGTGTCCGCCAGTGTAACAGTTAAAAAAATGGAAATTACATTCTATGTACTTAAGAGTACATTCTATGTAGTTAATTTTTTCCATAAAAACATGAATTATCATCCTCATTTAGAAGAGGAGGCATAGAACTCGAGGAGAGCCGCGTGAGAGAATGCCGGAACTTGGAGGAGCTCCTGACCGCACACCAGGACTTTGATTCCTTCGCCATCGATCTCGTTTGAACCATGGGGTGAGTTATTCTCTCTTATTGAACATATACTTCCAATTATTTTCTTAAGGTAAGTTATTTGAGTTTTAATGTGTAAATGTTTATCCCAGATCTACGTCGTTCTCAGTTGATTTGGGAGGTGTTATTCACGTATATCGATCAGGGAGATCGAGGTAGGTGTCATGGTGTTTATTTCCAACTTTCAAGTTGTTTTGGTGTACCGTGGTGCTACTATCCCATGTTTGGGGTGTCTTATGTTTGGGTAATTGACTTATTAAATACATATAATTGCATATGTAATCTTTTGATTATGTATAAACTCTTGTTTGGGATCGCTGCTTTGATCTAGGGACACCCCTTGGGTTCCTTTCCCTTGTTTATCCATTTGGCTAGAATACCTATGGGTATGCCATGATTATAGCATGATTTGAGTTTCCTTGACAGAAAATATATATGAGTTTCAGGCCTATGTGTTGGGATCATCCCGGTTACTTTCTTAGCTTGAGGGTAGTGTTTTTCTTAGCCTAAGGGTAGTGTTTGGTTTAGCCTGAGGGAAACTTTTTAAATTCATGTGGGCAGTAGCTTCCGTGCCTGAGGGCAATATCTCGTATGCCTGAGGTAAATATTCGTTATGCGTGAGGGAAATCACATTAGGGTAAGGATTTCCATGTCTGAGGACACATTTTACATTGAATATTCACAATGGTGATTTCTCATGTTAGACCTGCCAAGATAAAGCATAGTCTTGGTATTTGTTTTACCTTCTACTTTCTAGATATCCTATTGTGGTTTCTGTTGCGTCATTGTATAAGAGATTTTCAGTTGAGGCCTGGTCTCGGGGACTTATAATTCAATTATATTGAATTTTAAATAATAATTAAATGGTAATGGAACTGGCAGGAGTAGCTGCTTTTGAGTACTTCTTAGCTTACTGTATTTCTTTATTACATACTGCAGTTGCACATTTCCACGGATAGATTGGCACGATCCTTTGGTGGTTTCCTACTGGGATTTATTTCTCACACCCTATTTAGGTCATGTCTTGGGCACAAGAAGATTATATTTCTACAGGTGTTGATAAGGGAATGAGTCTCTATACAAGTACTTGATTGTTGTAGTGGAGTATGAGAGCATGTGACAGAGCTTAGGTTTGTGATGCTGCTGAGTTCCTATTGCACTGTTTTGTTTTGATTTTTTATACTTGTACCATGTTTTGTATTGTTTTAGATTGCAGTGTATCCTATTTTGGATGCTTTCTTTGACTTAGTTACATATTGCATCATCATATATATGACTATTGGTCATATTTTATTTCAGAACCGTTGTCATTTTTATCTTGGTATTGTTTACTGCTTCCGCTTTTGTATGTTTATATTATTTCCACTGCACTACACTTTGAAAAATGAAGGCATAGTTTCCCCACTATCAATCCTAGGCCCTCGCTGGTAGTCGGCAGCCTCTGTCATTTGGAGAAATCCAATTAAGGTCATGTGACCAACCGGGTTCCGGGCACCTGTTGTGTGGCACCTTGGTCCTGGATGTTATAGATGATATCCATAATGAATATCAACATTTTAGATGTACAGAGATTCTTGTAGTTGATAAAATAAGTCATCAATACATGGAAGGGGATACTATTTCATTATGGTAATATTTCTGAGCACTCAGTAATCTATACATAGCCGCATTGATCCATCCTTTTCCTTTATATAGAGTACTGGTTCACCCAATGGTGATACAATAGGGCATATGAACCCTTTATCTAAATGATCATGTAAATGATTATTCAATCCGTTAATTCATTTGGGGACATTCTATATGGGAATTTGGAGATAAGAGAGGCTCTTGGTATAAGATCTATTAATAAATCAACCTCATGATTTGGTGGAAGTCTAGGAAATTCTTCAGGAAATACATAATAAAATTCCCTAATAATTGTAATTTCTTTAGGGTCGATTCTTTACTTCAACTCAAACTTTTAGGAAATGTGTTCTTCTCCATTGTTATCATCATCCATACCATTAAGGTATTCGTCATGGGAGATTTATGATATTAATTACATTTATAAAGGATCATGGTATGGTTCAGAATATAGAGAGATATTTCCCTTTCCTAATTGTTGATGTGAGATCTATATAATGAGTGACAATCCATGCCCAATATAGAATTGATTTCCACCGAGGGAATCATTAAATGATTCAATAGAAGAATATTCTCACATTTGATAAAAAAAGAAGAGGCTAACACTTGAATTTCAATAATATCACCATTATTTTTTTTGAAATATCCACTACTGAAAATATGATATATACCAACGGTTTTGGGAAAACTGTTGGTATAGTTTACTAATTAGGACCTATAACAATGGTTTGGACAAAACCGTTGGTATAGGTAACTTATATGGACCTATACCAATGTTTTTCCAAAAACTGTTGGTATAGGTCACTTATTTGGAGCTATACCAATGGTTTTGGGCAAACCATTGGTATAGTTAACTTATTTGGACCTATACTAACGGTTTTGGGAAAACTGTTGGTATAGGTCCATTATAGAGACCCTATACCAACAGTTTTGGACAAACCGTTGGTATAGGTCCCACCTATACTAATGGTTCGTGCAAAACCATTGGTTTAGGTCCCAATATCCAAGAACCTATACCAACGGTTCTCAAAACCGTTGGTATAGGTCTATACCAACGATTTTGAGAACCGTTGCTATAGGTATATGTATTTTTAATGGAATCTTCTTACAGAAGACATTTAATAAATAAAAATTTAAAATAATTATGAAAATACATATATATATTTATGAAATTATGTTCACAAAAGTAAGTTAGGTTAGTGGTTAGGTCGCTCAATCAAAAATGTGAGGTGAACACTTTTATGGAACTTTTGGTATAGATTTTCATATTACTTATACAAATGGTTTTGAAAACTATTGGTATAGTTCTATACCAATAGTTTTCCCAAAACTGTTGGTATAGAACAATCCCCACGGCTTACTTGGAAACTGTTCTACAAACCGTTCGTATAGGCTACACAAATGATTTGGACGCCTATACCAATGGTTCCAAACTGTTGGTATAGGGGATGTTTCTAGTAGTGATCCATACTTCATGGTATCAGGGATTTGATTACATAGTTCTAGAAAACTTGTAAGATATAAAGGAGTTCACAAAACTAGAATTAAATATTTTTTCCATTCTTTAGTGAATATGAAGTGTAAATTGTACGACATAATTTTCATTATATACATTAGAAATACTGATGTTATAATATTTCTCTTATTCCTTTGGATTTGGTGGTTTTTGACGCTGATCAACCTCAATGATCCATGGTTTAGTGCACTAGCTTACTTAGTGACCTTGCTACCAAAAGTTGAAGTATTGAACCATTGGTGGGGAATTGGGAGGTGAATTCATTTCCTCCATCATGTTAGCTAACTTATTCATGTCTCTCTGATATTCATGAGTTTGGTATCATTCTCTCCAAAACATGAAGAGTTTCATTTTACCTTTGATGTAATTCCCATGATGTTTCATCATATATTTTTGACATATGGGTGGTTTGATACCCTTTACTCCTTTTCCATTTGACCAACAATCTTGAAAATACATTAGTCTATTCTAATATCAATATCCATGTGATCATTCACCAAACCCCATCTCTACATTAAGAGAACATCGAACTACTAATTCATAACTCCTAAAGCCAAAGATATCTATAACCTTTCGAGGGTGTAGTCATAAACCTCTTAATAATCTATCTATTTTCTACCATTTTTGAAAACAAAACCATAGGAGTATCTTGCAATACTTATGAATATTAACTCATAAGACATGACATATTCAGCCTCCTTTCTCTTAAGATATATGAATTCTATCTCCATATTTTTTTGCGGAGTTTATGGGAAATAATTATTAATAAATATTTTATTAATGTATTCCCACTCCATCTATTCTATTTCATACATTTGATTGGTATTCTTTATCGATTCCCACCATTTTTCAACCTCTATATCTAATAGATAAACAACTGGAGTCACCTTAATATTTTTAGATTTGAAGAGTATTATAAATATATTCACCTTTGAGTTAACCCAAAATTCTACGAAAAGTAGATCAGATGATCTATCAAATGTTAGAGGAATTTTCACTTAAATAAATCAATATAATGTTGATCCTTATTGGTAAAATGTGGAAATTCCATGTGTTTTAGGTTATTATTTTTATCCTCAAATAGTTGGGTAATCATATCAATTATATTTTGAATTCCATCACCCATCACGTGGTAATTTTGTTTAGACAATTGCTTAATTTTACCTAACATAGGTTATTAGTTTGGTTTCTCCTGGTTCCCACTGTTTTCTAAAATATAAAATGTTTTAGAAAAATTTATGTCAATAAATAATGAATAAATAATTTATTTCTTTCTGAAAATCATGTCTAAAATCATATATCATAGGATCTATATGTTTATCCTTGTTCTAAAATAATGATTATTATATGTTTACCTATACTTAGACTTATCCTAATGGTTGTCACTAACATTCTATAATACTAATTAACCAATTAACTAAACAATATCTCTAATACCAACTATTAAGACCCTAATATTTCATACATGAATATTATATCGTTTTTTATGATGAATAAAAACTAGTTGTATAATTCAGTATCCAAAGGTTAAGGGTATTTGAAAAAATAGACTCATAGAGAAATTGTACAAAATAAAACTGAAACATTATTTAAACTATTCATATTAATTATTCTAAATCTCTCTCAATTTGTTTTTCAACTTAAAGTCACTTAGGTATATACATCATAGAAATTAGTGAGATAAAATCCTAGTAAGAGGGGGAATAATATACATGAATCAATAGTACATGGGTGAGCTTAATCAACATAATCTCTTTACAATAATATGATCATATTAAAAATTATAATTGAAACACTTGATGAATGAATGTAATGTAGAATATGAATAAAAATGAAACACCATATCATAGTGGTCAAATACCACACATATTTCTGAACAAAGATGACATCGTGTTCACGTATAACATATGTTAATAATCATATCATAAAAAATGTGACCAAATATAGAATCATATTCATGAATATTACAAATTATATAAAGAGATACATAATATTTTACAATGAATAAGTGGGGTATATAATTCTGGTCATACCCATCACATCATTAAATGAACATAATCATGCATTCCACTTGGAAGGATGACAATCACAGGTATGAAATAACCCATTGAAGTGAATGAGATTCGTAAAAGATTTCAAATATAATAATTCATGAAATGATCTTTAGTATTCCCAAATGAATAAGGTATATCATAATTTTATATAAAATATCATTTTATTATTTTAAAGTAGAAACAAATCAAGAGGATTCGGGATATGTATAATAAATTGAGCCTTTTTTAAAATGCATTATAAATGCATTAGAAGATAGTTTGGAAGGGTAGAAACAAATAAATCCATGAAATAAAATATAAATGATATCGAAAATAAATTTTATGATATTATAGAAACACTAATATAGAAATAAATATGAAAAAGAAGATAATCCAAAAGAAAGAGTTTGAGTTTGAGAATCATTTTACCTCAAATCCCACTTTATTTCATCACTTTTTTGCCTCATGAATAGTAAATTTAGGATTTTTAAATAATTTAAACATAATTTAATTATGGTAATTCATGTTAATTTTTATCAATTATAATAATTATATTATAATTCTAAATTTTCTATTGTTAATGGTGACGCTTTTTGATATAATGTTTTTCTGAAAAAAATATACAGTTTTATTTTGATTTCATTATTTTTCAACACGGTAATTTAAAAATAAGTAATATAAATTGAGGAAGCCTAAAATAAATATATTTATACATTTATATATCATAAATAAATTACAATAACTATCCATATGTTTGGTAATAAGAAAATAATTTACAACATCCTCATTTGCAGTTAATCGACCGTTATTAGGAACATTGTCCTAAGGAGGAGAAAGAGGGGTATACAATATAAATAATTGAAAAATACAATTCTTAAATTATTTTAACATAATTAATAAAATTTTATCATTATTAAAAATTAATATTTTAATATTTAATTTTTAAATCAACTTGGAAAAAATATAATAGAAGAGGAAAACAAGAGAATAGTTGATAAAAACTTACTCATTTCTCGATGTTTCTTCTCTTGTATGAAAATAGTATTCTTTAATGATTAGAGTTTGTTTAATTCATAATGTCCCTATGGATTATAAAATTATTAATAGAGATTATTTGGTTAGATATTTGGCTTTATAAGTGTGGTAGGAGTGATTTTACAAGGGAAGGGAGAGGTATTATTTATACTTTAAGAGAGGGGTATTTTTAATATAAAATATTGAATAAAATACTATATCAATGGAAATCCTTATAATATATATATATTTTAAATAATTAATCATATATAATAAAATATAATATTTTTTATATAAACTTTTTATAATTTTAATTAAATGGTTTATTAATTAAGATTGTAGAAAAAATGAAAAATTGTTTTCGAATGGAATACTTTGGATTTTATGGATTGGAATGTAATTTTCAGGTTTGAAAATAATTATAATTTTATTTTAATCACTCATTTATCAATTTTTTTTTCAAAAGTAAATTTCTATAAATTACTAGTTCATTACTATATCATGAATGTTTTATTTCAAGATACAATAGCTTTAAAAAAACACGGTTTTTTTACAATTCACTTGAAAATTGAAATATTTTGAAAAATTACCAAAAAATCTCCATAGGATAATTTAGAAGCAATGATTTTTATTTTTTTATCAAAATAATTTCATAACATAGTTTATTTAAAATTTTAATATAAAAATCATGATTTTTATGAAATACCATAAAATTGAATTCATTAAAATATGCTTATATTTTCATTGAGTTTTTAATCTTGTTATATATTTCAAGGAATTATAATATATATTTACATAAATTACTCATGATAAAGTTTCTTTATATTACAATTTCGTTATTTTTAGGTCAAATCACTATTCCAACAATCAACTTACTATTACCAACAGCCATGTTACGATTCTAACAGCCAGGTTGATATTCTAGCGGTCACATTACTACATATAAATACTAATTGAATCCTTAATTGATTAACCCCCTCAATTCCTATCAAGGATATCCGTTTATATTTTTTTAATATTTTAAATTAGTTTAAAAATAAATTTTTCTTTTCTACAGTTATTTAAATGGGATGAATGATTTTAGCTGCTCCGGATGATCTAAAGTTTCCCATTATTGTTTTTCTAATTTATATTTTTTGTTCCCTTATAATATTCGATATTTTAATTGGTTTAGTTTGTCAATAATTTAATTATTTTCATTAATGAAGTATTTTTTTGTTTATCTATGTGTTTTATGTGTATAATACTGTATAATATAATACAATAAACATTTTTTTCAAGAAACAAATATCATTTAGAAACTCTTGGTTGTTACAAAAAGATAAATGGAATCAAAATTGAATGGAATTTTAAACACATTAATTTTTATATAATTATTATAAAAAATGGATATAATTTAGTTCATACACCACATAATAGAAAATATTTTATTTAAATAACATATATCTCAACGATAAGAAATTAAAACTAGAAATCCTTTACCTTGAGTTCAAATAATCACATAAACTCATTAAATTCATGAATAATAAACTTATGTTAATTTTTTTACTCTATTGATAAAAAAAATATTTTTATTATTCCTCTTATTTAAATTTTACCCATATCACATTCAATTATATTATCCTTCAAGTTCACATCGGAGGTTTTGAGGGCATTAAAATCATATATCTAAAATGACATTGGTAGGTTCATTATGGTAAAAATGGGTAAGTTTTAAATAATATAAATAATATTAATCATGAAATATTTATTATTTGTATATTAAATATTCATTCAAAACCACCCACTTAATTCATTAAGGAAAAATGAGTCACATCACTTCATGGAGGTGGTAATAAACATGTATGCAAGAATGATGTCATAATTTTTCTATTGAAAGAAATGTAGGAAAATGGATAATATCATATATGTATAATTTTATAATTATTTCATGAATAATATATATATATATATTAAATATGTCATTATAACTATATATAAAAGCTGTGATGAAAAATGAATTACATTAGTTTGCAAGGAGATAGTCTGCACATAGGAATGAATAATAATTTAGTTTCCCATTTGATAGAAAAGTATATTTTTAGGACCAGAAGGATCTTAGATACCCTGGGGGGGGGGGGGTTAATCCGGGTATGTATATTATTTTTAAATTCCTTCTTCCCCCAGTGGATCTTGACCTCTTTTTTTATAATGCAAAAACTATATTATATTATGTGTTTATGATGATATTATTCATTACTTATTTATCTAGTGATAATTCATTGATAGTAAAATACGAGATAAAGCACAATGACACAATTATTTTAACTTGGTTCACCATTACTGGGCTACATCCAACGAGTATACAATAAATTTTTTTTGAGGTTTCGAATCCACTAAGGGTCACATCCAAAATGAGATTTGAACAATATCACTTCTATTCCAAGGATAACTACCATTACAATGGTTAGAGATAGCTCACTATTTCCCAATGGTCACTCCCTCAATCTTTCATTTGATTGAAAACTGTCGGTGGATAGGATAACCTTATTTATCTTTCTTTTCCCACTAATCTTTAAAGGATTCACACATAGTTTATGGTCATGTATGTCCCTACAAATAATGAATGAATATTTAATTGTAGGTATATTTTCTATTAATTCCACACTTTTATCCACTTGTTTAATGTCACATTAGCATATTTTTACTAGGAAATACATTTTCAACACATTTTTAATATTCAGTACCTTCTCAAATATCACCCATCCATCACAAAACTAACCAATTCTTCACAAGTATAAACTGCCTTTGTAAACCCCAGAACTTTCATGACGCTCGCCTCATTTTTGAGTCTAAACTAGGCTTCATGAAGCAACCTAATTTTTTGAAGCTCAAATACTTTCAAAAATATTAGTTAGTCTTCATGAAGCTCACAACTTTCAGCTGGATTTTTATAGCCTTCGTGAACATCAATACATTTATAATGCTTAAAACATTATATCAATATTCATATCCTTTGTGTACTTCCTTTATTGATGAATATTTCTAAAAACAAAATTTTTGAATCAACATATTGACTTAGGAGACTTTTAATATATGTTAAGTCTTTATCTAGGCTTGTGAGGGGGTAGAGGTCTATTCATAGGTGTTGCCTCCCATTACAGAAGCTCCCATCCTTATTATGTCCTTTTAGAGAAGCAATCCAATATCACTCACAAAGTTTGTTATTTTTAGATAGTTCCAAAGAAAATTTTACCCTCAATAATCTTATCAAATTCATCAAGTTTTACCATCAACCCTTTACAAATTTATTATTCTCCACTTCTCATAGTCATAGAGATTACTATCAACCCTTCACATATTTTTAGTGCCTTACACCTTCATGAAACCCATCCTTCAAGACACCAAATTCATTTACGAAGAAAATTAACTTTTTCAAACTCCAATATTAATGAAACTAATTCCTTTGAAAAACTTTTATGAGGAATTCATAGAAATCCAACTTTCTCCATGATTGATCCAAACTATAACTTTTAGAACCATTTTTTTCAAACACTGGGCATTGATTCCTCATTGTATATGAATCTTTCCATATATCATTATGGGTATTCATTCCTATGTCATGGATCTTTTCAACATACCTAGTTAAAAACAATGTTGTAACTCCAAAACATTACATTTACACCTACTTTTTCAACCAATAAAATAAATCCAAAACACTAGAATGATACCTTGAGAGATTGTTTCCCAACAATATCCCCCCTTTGGGATTGTTTAAAACTATTTAAATTTTGTTATCTTTTTGTGGCTTATTTACTATTTTAAAAACATTATCTTTTTATGATTTAGATAAAAACCAAGGATTTACTCAACTAACACTCTATGCACACATGATTCATAATATGTGTGAGAAACAAGATTAGCATTAAAATTTCATCAATGAATCACTTTATTATAAAATAACTCATCTTATTTCATCACGAACCCCATATATCATGATATATATCTTTATATTGACTATATATATCATAATTAGATATAAAAACCTCTCTACTTCACTACCAACACTATCATATTCTCTTCGTGTATTGATTTTGAATTTTTATCCCATTTTATATCCACAATTTCTCCCCCTTTCTCAATGAACCCGAAGGACACTTCATTGTGGTCTGCAAAATGGTAAAGAACTCAAATAGATACATTATATAAAAACAAATCATACCATGGGGATATAGTGTCACAAATCCACACCTTTTTAAGTGCTGGGATTTGAATGAACTCTAAAAACCAATCAATAACATTCAAATGTTTATTTGGGTAAGAATGTTTTTTAAAATTTCCACAAATGTAGTTCTATAGGAACATACTCAAACATCATAAAAACTTTCCCTACATTATCCTTTATAAAATAATATGTGATATCAATGTGATTTTTCCTTGAGTGATGCATTAGATTTATTCTAATATTTATAGAACTTAAATTTTCACAACAGGTTTTGATTGGGGGCATCACTGAAAATCCCATATCTTGAAGCTGCTGCTTCATCTACAATAAATTTATGCAATCTTGAGTGGATGTAACATATTCAAATTATATGATTCTTAATTAAATAAAATCTTTTTTATTGATTATAAAAGAAATATAGAATCCCCTATGACAGAATGCACCACCTGACATTGATTTTCCATCATCTACTGAACTGGACCAATTTGCATCTGTATGGCCCAAAAACTCTTGCTAATATTTTTCATTGTACAAAAAACAAAAATAAAGTATATCCTTGATATACCGAAGTAATATTTTCACTATAATCAAATGGGTTTCCTCAATATTGTTTTGATAAATTTCTTCTTAGAATGTTGCAAAAAAAATATTCGGACTTTTCACTATCAAGTACAATACAATACCAATGATTTTCCTATATGATGTGACAATAACTGCATTACCTTCACCATCCCATAACAGTTTCACGCAGGTAGCAAAGAAAGTTCTCATATCATTGGAACTATCCATTCAAAATCTTTTCAAAACCTTATTTACATATTTATATTGAGAAATAAATGTTCCATTCTTTCTTTGTGTCACCTATAAACCATGGAAAAATATTAGTTCACCAATCATTGACATTTGAATTCAATTTTCATGAATTCTATGAAAAAGTTTCACTATGATTTTTCTAATCTACGAAATTTAATGTCATCGACATACACCAGCACCATAATCCTTTGAATACTATCATTTTTGATATAGAGATTGTAATCAACTTCACCGCACTAAAAATAAATCTTCTTCAAAAACAAATATAGTCTTGAATTCCATGCACTCTATGCTTTATTCAACTCATATAGAACCTTCCTCAGCCAAAAAACTATGTTCTCATCTTCATGAATGATAAAAACATGTAGATATTAAATATAATTGTTTACTTATAGAACCCCATTTAGAAACATTGACTTGATGTTCATATAGAAAACTATGAACTATATTTGCACCATTATATCCAAGAATAATATGATTGTTTTTATCCTCACTATAGGTGTAAATGTATCATCCACATTGATACCCTCTATCTGACAGTACCCCTTACACACTAGTCAATGTTGTTTTAAAAGACTCTTTTATTCCCAATGAAATTTTTATATGTTGATCTTGAAAAAATACCCAATGTTGGATTCTTTTCTAGTTGGAAAAGTTATTCAGTCATTTCCTGAACCCAAAAAACATCTTTTGGTGCTTCTTTAAAAAAATGCTTGCTCTACCTATGATACGAAATATTCAAGCTATAGATTCATAATGTTCCTTGTCTGCACTATCACTCTATGATCTCCCATTATATTCATTATTTAATTTTCAGATTCAATCTTCAGGCTCAATAAAGATAAATTTTTATACAAATCCTTTCAATTATCTAAATTTTATTATGAATCTACCTATGGTACTAGAAATACCCCTGAGTTATTTATCTCTTCACCACCAACCTCTTGAAACTGTTCATGTATTTGGTGAATATTCTAGTTTATTCTATCACAACCACATCATTACTTTCTAAAACTATTACCAACATCTTTTTGATCTTATCTCAAAGATTTAAAGTATCCTGAAAATATTCAACTGATAGTATATTATTAGAAATAAATATATAATCATGAAATAAATTAATTTTGCTACTTCTCCCCCAATCAGTCTTCTATCTATGAACAAAATAACACTCGAACCGATGCATGATTCCAATGGTTGAATATTCAATTCAACTTAGAACCACTGGATCATTTAGGTATATATTTTATAGATCTTTAGTTTCACATTATTATCTTCATTGAAAAACCTCCCATATCTGATTTTTAAGAATTCATATTCGTCTTATTGCATGTATTCCCTTTTGATTTATGTACCCATGAACTTTCATCACACACACCCCATGGATTGTATTTTCTCTATTTTCCTACACATCATCTAGAATATATTATAAATATTTTACACTTAAGAAGATGGGATCCTCTATAATCCTCAAGATTATTATTGTGTTTGATCCGGATGGATCAACCCTTTGATACTTTCTTGAAAACCACTATATTATTTATGTTCTTGTTCTCTCTTCCCAGTTAATTTCTTGTATTCTGACCATAGGACTAGAAATTACTTATCCACATACTTAGTATTATTTTAATATATAGATTTTGTAGGCCTGGACTTTTTGAAAATTTCGGGTTTAAAACAACTATTAGAAACTTTCTTTCCAGATGCACCATTAATGTTCTATTTTTCATGACTCTTTCTATGAGTAGGAATCTATCCACTAGACACATCTTCTTGTTTCATCCTCTGTTGGAGGGATATTTCTCATACCTTCACTTATTTCTCTATTTAATGAACTAAACTAGATTATCTCCTCCATTTTTCCTCATGGTTTATTCATATTCTTTCCAAGCGATCTATTTTGAGTGTAACTGAAGAGGTGAATGGCATGCATTTCATTGAGCTCCTTGTGTTTCCCGTGAAGATTTAAACCCATTTTTCAACTTATCATGTTGTATTTCAGTATTATATTTTTTTATACACTATTGGAGTATAGGATCTCACTTTAAGTTTCTTTTCAATCACAACATTCGTCTAGATGCAATATCTTGCTAGATTTCCATGACTAGAACATATAAAACATATCCCATAAAAAATATACATTGTGTCATCATTTATTGGTTGAGATGTTGATACATATAAAGTTATTATTCTAACATTGGGCACATGTGATGGCTAACACTTACTCATGTTGTGTCCCAGTCTTTTATAATAGTAGTATTTCAGGACTATTTATTCTAGTGGAAACGTTTTTTCAGATTTGTCAATACATTTCTAGTTATTTTTATATTTGGATGTATTTCTATATTCACAGCTTGTAATATATTCAAAATCCTAAAAAAATTAAATCATTACCATGCATCCCACTAAAATAGAACATGTTGTTATTACGTCCTATAAATGACTTTTTAGGCATGCCTTTAGTGCCTATATGATTTTTCCTATTATTGCAATTGTTCACAACTCTATTCCTATCATTCATGTGAGAGGGTTTATTATATACAATACTATAAATTCCCAAATTGGATGTCCTTTGGTATGAGAAAATCATTTCATGTTTTCCTCTTAAATTTTCATTTTCATTTCATTTCATTATTACCTTCCAAATGATAGTCAAATAATAAATTTAAATCAACCGTCAATTTGAGAATTACTTTGGAATTAGATTTCTATACTTCTTTTTTGACTGATTATATCTCTTATAATAATTTTTTAATATTCATATCCCTTCATTCAATTTTAGGATTATTTTCTCACTTTAGATTATTCCCACGACTCATCTTATATTCCAATTCTCATGTAAATATATCCAATATGTCACATTAGCCTTCATTTTAAAATTCATCAGAGCAATAGAGTCTTTAAAACACAAATTATCTTATTCTAGCCATTGATTCTCATGTACCAATTTTGATAGTTTTTTATCACAATTATTATTTGTTGCTACCAAATTATGAATTTATTGTGATTTTATATCTTTTACCTTATTATCAGTTTTTATTTTTTCTATCTATATGGATATATTTTGAAAGTATTTATCATGAGGGTAATTATTCTCCATAAAATATTTTGGCACTTAAATATATTTTTGACTTCAGACAAAATTTTGATATGGATATATTTAAATTTCTTTTCTTTAGAAAATTTCTGATCCCGTTCCATTTTTTTATAACATCCACTATTGGTCATCATGAAATTTCATAATTATCAGTAGTTCCAAAATCACTTGGAGTATATGGTTATTCACTCATTCATTTAGAATCATTGAATTATTAGATATTTTCACTATATGATTCATCCATACCATTCTTCATTACACTGTTTGTTTTCTTTAACTGAATAAGACTCTATCCATAGAAACTTCCGTACTGAGGAATACCACTCGAATTCTACTTCTTCATTTACGTTATACCATTTTTTATGTACATTTAGGTAATAGAAAACTAAATCATCAATCCACACAATAGAGTGAACATTTTCAATTAAAACAAATCCAAAAAGCAACCTACCCTATGATATAAAAATGTTGGCCCAAAAGAAGGTTAGATACCCTGAGCAGGGGGTGAATTAGGGTATGTGTGTTATTTTCAAAATTCATTGTCCCCACTAGATATTGAACACTTTATTATAAGGTTATCATTATTTAACCATAAGAATTTATGTGGATATTATTATTTCTTTTATTATATAATGATAATGATTTTAATTTAAAGAATGTGAGAATGAATAAGGACACACTATTTTTTACTTGGTTCACCCTCACTAGGCTTAATCTAAAGAGAATACAAAGATATTGTTCTAATGTACCAAATAATCTAAGGGTAAATTCAAAAATGAGGTTTAGGATGGATAACTTCTATGACAATTATCACTACCTTTATAAAGTTTAAGGATATATAACTATTTCCCAAGGGTCACTCCCTCAATATTTTCTTCGATTAATCACTTTTGATGGATAAGATCACTTTCTTATCTTACTTTTCTCACTTATCTATAATGTATTCACACATAGATTATAGACATGTAGGTCCCTTCATTAATAGTAATGAATGAATAATCAATTGTAGGTAGATTCTATAATGAAGTACCACTTTTATACACTTTATGAATATCACTTTACAATAGTTTTACTAAAAAATAAATTTTCAACACTTTTGTGATGCTCACTGCCGTCATGAAACTGACTTAGCCTTCCCAAAACTTCACAATACTAAAAATGTATAAAATTCCATAACAAACCACACAACATTCATAGAGCATACCTCATCCTGGAATCTCAAACATCCTTCATGAAGTAACCTCCATTCTGGAAGCAAAAACACATTCAAGAAGCTCACTTAGGCTTCATGAATATCATAAATTTTAGTCATATTTTTATAGCCTTCATGAACACCAATACATTCATGATGGTTACAACTTCTGTTCAGCTATCATAGACTTCCTGAATATCCTTTCGTTGTGAATTTTTTCATAACAACACCCTTTTAGAATTACCTTCATGAATTAAGATCCTTTGATTCATATTTATGACTTTCTCTAGGTTTCTAAGGGGTAGATTCCTATTTATAGGAATTTCCTCCCATTCCAGAACATTCCATCCTCATCATCACCTTCTCAAAATTCTCTCCAATATCGTCCATGAAGATCCTTGTTTTCATGATGAACCATGGAAACTCCCAATTTTTGAAGCTTATCAGTGTCATAGAGATTCACTGTAAACCCTTTACGCATTAATGATGCTCCACTTCTCGTAGTCATGGAGATTACCATCAACCCTTCATGCATTCATGGTTCTCTACACCTTCATGAAACCCAACCTTCAAGACACTAAATTCCTTTGAAAATATCCTTACATTCGTAAAACTCCAATCTTCATGAATCTCATTCCATTTCCACACTTTAATGGGGCCTTAATTCAAATCCAAATTTCATGATTATTGAGCCAACCACAAAATTTTTGACCCCACAAATTAGGAAGACTTTTGGAAATGAGACAACCTTATATACATAATTTTCTATACTACTTCCAAGGTATCCATCCCTCTATATAGGATCTTTGAAAACATACATAGTCAACAACCATGTTGGAACTCCACACCTATCCATGTCCACGTTCTTTTTCAAGAAACACAATAAAACCCCAAAACACTACAATGATACCTTGAGGGATTTTTTCCCATCAGATATAAATAATGGTTTTGAAATCAACAGAATTAAATATTACTATATGGTAGATACTGGTGTTTTTATATTGATTTATAGGATAAAATTAAATGAGGTAATTTTTAAATATAATGAGATATGGGTTGGACTCCCAACACATACCCTGTAAAAATCATTAATGAAATAAATATTTACTATTAAAACAAGAGGTGCAATGTTCTTACACCATTAGAAAATAAAATAAAATCATACACTTTAATGCTAACATGACAAAAATAACGGAAAGTGAACACCAACTACTTGAGCATGATCTTCATTTTTTACAGTTCTCTCAACAAGCTTCAACTCACCATCTTGATTATATACTATACATATTAAAGAGATAATGCATTCTTAAGGGGATCAATGCTGGAAAATGAAAATCATTTCTAGTAGATCCTGCTTTATAGTAGTAGAATAACAATTTCATGCATTAATATAATATATAAATTTGGGATAGGGAAATACTATCATGATATGTAGAGCATCCAAAAATCAACATAGGGAGAAAAAATGGCTGAAGAAGTGTTCTAACAACATAAAAATTCACTAAAATCACAAATAATGCTTCACCAGCTATACATAGACCTATCGAAAGTAATAGTTTTAGCCTGTGCAGATGCTGAAAAAAGGGAATGTTGCATCTAGTAGCTTGCTCTCAACATTCATACACTTCAAATTGATAAACACCTCCCAAAAGACAAATACTATAATAAAACCTGAGAACTTTAGGGGAAAATAATCCATGAAATTAATGAGTATCCAGATTCTATCTCAAAACCAATGTTTAGAACCCAAGGAGGAATGAATTTCTAGAACTTTTATTAGGATGATTAGATGGGTTTCTTAGTTTTTGTTTAACATATGAGGCTAAAGGTGTTGTGAATATTATAGGGGAGGTGGGGTCCTTTTATAGTGAAGGAATATACATATTTGTAACTACTTAAAATATTTTAATACAATGAATTATTATTCATGTTCAAGTTGAACAAAGTTCACATAATTTAGAATCTAGGATGAGTATGAGTCAAAATAATATTTTAAAATGAAATTTAAAAAATGTTAGGTTATTTATTAAACCTTATATCTTAGTTTCGACCTCCCATTAACCCTTATAATTGTTACTACAATAATTGTGTTTACTCTTTGTAGAGGTAGTAATCTATATTTAGAAACAAATGACATTATCAATTTTTAATTTATGGAAAGGTTATAAAATAGAAGATATAATATTTTTAAATAATTATAATTATGTGATGAATATCATATACATCTTAAAATCCATCATTATAACCATACTTGATAAGAGGTGATGTAAAACAAATTACATAGGTTCATGAGGTGGGGTTCTGCATCTACACACAAGTGATTGTGTCATTTCCCATTAGAGGTATAAGAAGAAGAATAAATGTTATTCCATAAACATAATAAACTATTATTATGAGGTATATAATGATGTTGTTATATTGTAATTTTTAGGGTATAATTGAAGTAGGTAAAATAAGAAGTAAAATGAAAGATATCGGTTAAAAGGATTACACACTCCTTGAGAAAGCTTCTTTGGATATATTCTTAAGGACCCTAGTGATATTATTTTGAGTATACCATCCCATATAGAACTTGTATATGTATATTTTATAAGAATTTATGGAAGGTTTTAGTTGAGATAATAATCTCAAGGTGTTGTGAAGAATATAGGGGAGATGATATCATTTTTTAGTGAAGGAAATGACACACTAGTATTTATTTAAACTATTAAAATATTATAATTTAATTTTTATTTTAAAGTTGAAAAAATTTGAAACAATTTCAAATATTGGATGATTATGAGTCTAAATAATATCATAAAATAAAATTTTTATATGTTTAGGTGATGTTTTATACATTATCTATTAGTTTTAATCTCATGTTAACCCTTTTAACCATTACAAAAATTACACCAATTTTTACTATTTACGGGTCTAGAAAGTTATAATAAAATGAAAATAGGCCCATGAAGGGAAAAATTATGGTATTTGTGACTATATAACTTTAATTTAAAGAAATATATCTTTTTTATGAATTTTAATTTCGTTTATAAAATAGTAATAAACATAAAATTACATTAAAGTCATTTTAGGACTATACAAATAATTTTTTAAAAAAATATATGAATATAGTAATATTGTTTGAATATAAACCTTTAAAACATAAAAAATTCATTATATTTGTCAAAATAATTCTTGGAGTACAAAATTCACCCCAAAAATATTACTTTGTAAGTTTTAAATATCATTTTCTTGATTTTTCTACTACTTGAATACACACTATGATGGATTTAAGTTAGTATTTAAAGTAATTAATTCTTATTTAAAAATTAAAAATAAATTTTCATCCTAAAAAATTATTTATATTAAAAATAACCATTCATGAATTGTTTTTATCATTGTGAAAATATAACACCCCATGATTTTGTGGCATGTATGCTGTTAAATAAATTCAAATCATTTGATAGATTACATAACAAAAAAAATATTTAATATAGTATAAATCATATACAATCACATATAGAACAAAAAAAACCTTTATAAATGAATACTTAATGAAATAAGTGATTTTTTAAAAAAATTCATGAACATATACCAATGAAATAGTAACTTGATCATTGAAATAGTAATATGACCCTTAGGATTAGTAATTCATCCAATAAAATAGTAACCTCACCTATGAAACTATAAATAAAAATTATACATATAATAAATGAAATAATGATATAACAATATCATACTATAAGTAAATAAAGGTTGTAGAAATTACTAATTAAGTGATGATATTTTTTATAAACCATAAATGTTTATTTTCAAATTTATAATTAATATAACGATTTAAAAGACAATTTATTTTCATCAAATGTTTTAAAAAATTAATATTTTTTTCTTATGATTAAAAGATAATTTTATGAGATTTTAAATAATTTTATTAAATTGTTATGAAATTAGTTATAATCATAAAATTGGTATTTTCAAAGTAAATGATGATTTTAATTGAGAATTAAATTTCACATATTAAAAAAATAGTTTCATAGAAATTAGTTTATTTTTGAATTTTACACATTGATAAATTATTAGTTAGTTTTTGGGATTTTTTTTAAAATAGTTGAATTTTTAGAGAACAGAATAACAAGGTAATTCACGGTATATATATATTATAAGTTAAATACACTATTCATTGAGTCATCACTAATGTATGAAATATAATATAAAACTATATCTATATCTTTAATATATTTATTCGTGGAATAATAACTATTTCTTATATTGATCCAAAATAATAAACTAATAAATAAGATAATAAAGAAACACCCTCTCCTCCACTATAAATACCACCACCTCACTACATATTCTCCTCACACCTCTTAGCCTTAAATCTTGTTCAACTTATACTGGATAATATTCCCAAGACTTTTGTCCATGTACAATAGGTTATGGTATCAAAAAAGTATCAAAACTAATTTCCCTACAGAGGTTCTCAAGGAGAATAATTCATGAGGTTAAATATTATTTCTCTTTTTCTATTTTCTTTTCACATTTTTTGTATTTTCTAATATCCTCACCTATTATGTCCAAAAATGAATGACTACTCTAGTATATTTTATTTAAATTAATTTTATTTTTTCAATGGTATATACACCAACAAGTCTCTTCTCCTGTTCATTTTATTCTAAAAATGAATGCATCATCCATGAGGAACTGATTTACTACCTTCATGGATGTCATGTTTTCATTTTTCAATTATGACTTCAAGGCTGGTAATAAAACAATTTTTACGATTAAAATAGATTATTATATATGTATTAAGTCTTTTTTAATTTTCAGTAACAATTATATATATAATATTAATTAATAAAACAAAACTAGTTTGTGATGATCGAAAAAACTCTAAAATAATCTAAATGACTATCACTAAAATTTTATCTAATGATTTATCATAACAACATTTAACTAAATAAAATATATAAAAACATAATATTATGAAATACCATTAATAACATATAATGTCAATTATAGTAAACTATTCTCATTAACATGATTTTCTATACATGTATACAAGTATAGTGATTATGAAAACCAAGGAAATGAATTCTCCCGAATGATAAAATTGTATCGTATAAATCATAAAAAAATTCATAAGTGAACATTATAAAATTATAATAAATAAAATAAATGTATATAATTTTCTTAATTTATCAATTAATGGATTTAATCAGATTATCTTGGAAACTAATATTAAGTACAGATCACATTTCGACATAAGGTAAGGGATTCTCCCCGAACTTCTATTTTTTTCCTTCAGGTTACTTTTTATGTCCCTTTACCCCAATTTAATTATTAATTATTCTCATTTAAACCTACTATATTATTTTTATATTTCCCATAAATATGTATATAACTCATTTATTCCTTCATTTATGGGGAAATACAAATTTTATATGGTTTTCTTTTCAATTCCTCCAGATAAGAAAGCCTAGTTTAAGGGGACTTCCCAATTTCTAATCCATTTTCAAATACACTCAATAAAATATTTTAATCCACCAATTATTTTATAAAATATCTTTTTTTATCAAGAAAAAATACCTTTTATAATTTTTTCTAAAAATAATTATTGTTTAGTTTTGTTTAATAATTTTTTAATATTTTCCCATAAACCGCACTAAAGATTCTATTTTATAAATTTTCTTAAAAACTATTTTTACATATTTTTACATTAGTTTGATATTATTTATAATTATATATGACTATTTTTTATTATTAATTCCTAGTTATGATTTAAATATAATCATTCATGGAATCCATTATGATGTTCCCTTTAGTTATTCCACATTCACACTTATTCCATTTTGTGTGGTGTATGTATGATCCCATTTTATTTATGATCATCATTTCATTAAATATCCATATTTATTGTATCATGGATATTATTATTGTCATATTATTATAAAATTTTTACATATGGTGTTTATTTTAATGTTTTATATCTAGAGAAATATTGAGACATCCATATTTTCCACTCAATACAGATATTTTGATAAGTCATATTATTTATGAATTAGATCTATGTATGAATAATACTTTGGACTTGTAGTGATGAGTGGGACCTATAATTATATATCCCCTTAATTCATCGACAAGTCTCATGAGATAAAGTAGTTGGTGACAAAACATTTAGATATTTTCCAAGTAGAATCAAATGGGGTTTCACCCACAGATTTAAACCATCTTGACAGTATAATGGTTCAAGTCCTAGATACCTAACAACCAATAAATAAGCATCTTCTTCATTAATTATTCAGTTATTACTTTTTATGAGGTTATTACTATGAAAAAATATATGTATTCATTTTCACTCTCAGTATGTTAACGACATGCATTTTTCTAATTATTTACCTTACCACAATGTTTACACCTCGTTGAATTTACTTCACATATTATTATTTCATATAACCCTTAATGAGAATTTGATCTCACCCTTTTATTTATTTTCTTTCCACATATTGGGAAGATGAAATATTTGAATAAGTGATAAAAATCAGTTTATTTTATTTTATTATATACTAAGTTTAAAATACTATTATAATAAGGGAGCCATGTATGAATCTAGTTTCTTAATGACTACTAAACTGATTGATATTTTGTGATGTGATATCTTATATCTATACCATTAAAATAAAATAATCATTGACTCTGGGATACTAGGGTCAGGGTGGTTATAGTTGGTATTATGGGATGATTATTACAAACCTTGGAACATATATTAGGGAACATAACCATATGAATGACTTCGAGGATATGAATAAAAGAAGATCCTAGAATTTTGTTAAGTTATGAGATTATATGGGTCTTCCTAGAAGTACATCAATATCTAGATAATACAAGTGGATTTGGTTCTATCATAGATGTAACTTGGGGTAAAAACTATAATAAGGGGCATTATTCCTGACTCATTGTAACCCGATACATGAAAAAATACCTTATTGCGCACCTAGTTGGACACTCCTAGGGGGTATGAATGGATAATTCACATTAACATTACAGACCATTAGGGATGTTTTTAAATTAAATATTTCCCCAAAGAAACCATGTTTATGATTATGATATTATCTACACATAAATTTTTAATTTATGTTAAATGTTTTCTAGTTTGAAATTATGCATTACGATTCATAACATAATTTAGTGTATGACATTATTTTGAAATGGAGCCTAATGAATGTAATAGAATCACAACCCAAAGAAAATGTAAGGATTTTATTTTGAGATAGTCAACATAGTTATTGTTGGAGATGAGTAGATCACGAACATATTAGGACAAATTACCCAGGTTATGACTAATAACTAAACTACACCAATGTTGGATCATATCATGTTGGAGAATCCCCCATATTTTTTTGTGGGATTACTAATATAGTTATAGCTGAGTAGTGGATAATGTCCTTTGAAAATATATTTCTATCATTGATATGCAATGAAAATAAAAAGGCGGTACTTATAGTATAATTACTAAAGGGATATATTGATCAATTGTGTTCTATGATCTATAATACTAAGGAGGATGATGAAATGGAATACATGGAATTGATAACTTTTAAGGATACAATATTTTAAAAATACTTCCCCCATGGGAAAAAAATTGAAGTGAAGATAAAACTCATTGGCTTAATTAAATGGGAAGAAAAGTGTTTTGTGGATTGTGAGGCTACATTCACAAGACTACAAAAGCATGCCATATATTGGATATGCAATTAATACAACAAGATTTATAATTTCATTGAAGGTCTTAAAACAAGTCTCCGAAGGGCAGTTGATTCTAAAAAGTTTTCATCATATGATAAAATAGTATAAATTTCCATAAAAATTGAGAAGGAATTTTATAGATCATACATATTCAAGGTAAATAAAGAGATTAATTAGTCTTCTAATAACCATGAAAAAGCTAAGTGTCAAAGAATATGAAGGGAATGAATTAATTTCCATTATGTGAAAAAATGTAGAAAGAATAATCATAGGAAAAGCTTGAAAGGAATGAGTGTTTTTTATAAGTTTGGAGAAAATGGTCAATAATAAAATAACTATAAGGGGAATAAAAAATAATAATGATGTCAAATTCCTCAACTATAATTAAATGTGGAAATATTCTAATAAAAATATCAAGCATTAGGGGAATCTAAAACAAAAGAGGCAAAGGGAAGATGTCCCAGATTATGTGATCACCACAACTACAGTAGAAGTAATCAATGATGTGGTGGTAGGTAAATTAATCTGATCATCAAATATAAAAAATGATTTATTTGATTCTATATCATCACACTCATTTATAACTACCCAGTTTTCCAAGAAAATTAGACTTTTACCTTTGATTTGATATGGGAGTTATCTGTCAAAAATCATAAGGGAAGTCGCATTATAATAAAAATTTGTTCTTGAGTCCCCTTTATAACACCCAAACAATCCTTATTTTCTAAACTTATCATTATACCAATGCTTGACTTTTATATAATAATAGGTATGGGCCATATTTCAAAATATGATGCAAAATTCTTTCATAAGAATAAGTAAATTTGAATTAACGAGGAAGATGTAGAATCCATTATCTTTAGAGTAAAAACTACATCATCTAATTCTTATCTAGATCCACCCCTTGTAGCTCTATTAAATTAAATATCTGGGGAGGGAGAGAAAAAAACATATATATATGTGTAAAGTTTTCTTCAAATTTAGAATGTACTAATTGTACAGGAATAAATTGATTTATTTACTAAGTAATTACATGGACACCCCCTAGAGAATGAAGTTGAGTTTACCATTGATTTAATCTGTAATGAAACCCCAACAAAAATGAGTCCATATAAAAACTCCACTTTAGAATTAGTGGATATAAATACATAACTAGAGGATTTGAAGTAAATAGGGATTTATTCTCCCTAGTTTTTGTCTATGGGGATCCCCTATTCTTTTTGTTAATATTAAAGATGGATCCTTGAGGTTGTGAATTGACTATAGAGAATTCAATGCTATTATAATAAAGAATAAGTATACTCTACCATGAATTGATTATCTATTTGATCATCTTCATGGAGAAACATATTTTTTTTATGATTTACCTTAATTCAGGATATCATAAATTGTGTGTAAATAAGGAATAGATTCAGAATACATCATTTTAAAGCTGGTATTGACCTTACACATTTATAGTAATTCCATTTGTACTAACTAATGAACCCTATATTTTCATAAATATAATTAACATAGTATTAAATGAATATCATGATAATTTGGTTTTGGTTTTTATTAAAGATATATTGGTTTAATTAAAAAGCTATGAGGACCATGAGAACCACTTGACTATTGTTTTGAAGACTCTTAGACGAAAAGAGTAATATAGGACATTTAGTAAGTGCGAATTATGTCTTAAAATAGTTTATTTTCTCGGCCGTATAATGTATAAAGATAAAATTTTAATTGATCCCCTGAAGAAAAAAGAACTCATTGAATGTACTATGCTAACAAAATATAGCTGAGGTACGTAGTTTAATTGGTTTAGTAGGTTACAATAAGCGTTTTTTTCAAATCATTTCCCTATTGGCTAACCCCTAAACCAAACTCACATGTAAATGGGTTAAGTTCACATGGAAAAAAATAATATATATAATTTTTTGAATAATTGAAGAGAATATTTCCCAATACTCTAATTATGACTTCCGTTAGGAAATGATGGGTTTTTTATATTGAGTGATGCATCAAAAAATGGACTGGGTTGTGTCTTAATTCAAAGTGATAAAGATATTTAATATGCATTAAGGAATTTGAATACTCATGAAAAAATTATCCAACTCATTATCTTGAGTTAATATCCCTAATATTTACTCTGAAGACACAGAGACAATATATTTATGATGATATATGTGATATATATATGAATAACAAGAGTTTTAAATGCACATGTTCATATAAAGAACACAATATGAGGTAATAGTTATAGATTTAGTTAATAAAATAATATTATTTCTCAATATACTACCACCAAAGAAATGAAAATAAGGTAGAAGACACATTATGTAGGAATGATCATGGACTTCTGACCCAAATGAGGATTTAGAATGATCTTAAATTCATGGATTTAATAAAAATGAACATGGAAATTTTTTAGGAAAGGTAAACATCCCTCCTTTTTCAAATTATTTCTAAAAAATAATTATTGAAAAATATAAGAATATCTTAATATGATGATGATAATTTTCAAAATAAATTAAATACATTAAGTATGATTGACTAGAAGACTTTGTGTTTAAGGATTGAATTCTGAAATTTTGAAGTATTTTTACATGTTGTATCAACACTAAAGATAAAAAAAGAAACTATTTGATGATTCTCATAGGTAAAGATTATCTATACAACCTATTAGTGACACAATTTTTAGAGATATGAAGGAACATTTTTGGTGGGACAACAGGAAGTGGTATATTCTTGACCATCTGTCAAGATATCTAGTTTGTAAACAAGTGAAAAATGAGAGACAACAACTGAGAGGAGCCATGAAACTTTTAGATATTCTTGTATATATGTGGGATAACATTAATATGGATTTAGTAACATGATTACAAAGGAATCATATATGGAATAATGAATTATGTGTTATTGTTGATCAACATACCAAAATTTAAAATTCATCTCTATAAGGGAGGATTTTCCCCAACATAATCTAGAAAGACTCTATATTAATGAAGTTATAATACATAATGGTGAACCTCTATTGATTATGTCTGATTGAAATCACCATTATAAAAAAAATTGGAACAGTCATAAGAAGGATTTGGATACTAAGATTCATAAGATTAGAAGACCCATTAAGATCATGATCCCTTGACATTCAAGGTATGTGGGATTAGTATTAACATTTTTTGGAATTTTTATAAAATAATTGTTTTCATTATAGTATTAAAATGGAACTATATGAAGCATTATATCACAAGATATTTTAAACTCCAACATGTTGAGACAAAGTTGTTGAAAGGAAACTTATTGGCCCAGAACACATCGAACAGACAATGGAAAAGGTGGTCACTATTCTTGATTATTTTAAAGAATATGAAATTAGAAAAATGATTATGCTGAAAAATGAATAATGTATTTGGAATTGGAAGTGAGATATCATGTATTTCTGAAAGTATCTCCATGAAAGGGTGTCTTTAGGTTTGGTATGAAAGTTAAACTGACTCCCTGATATAATGGACCATTTGAAATCATGGAATGAATTCGATCATTATCTTAATAATTAAAAATTACTTTAATCCTCTAAAAATTTCATGATATTTTCCACATATAATTGTAAAATAAGTACATGACAGACCCAATGCATGTACTCACCTTTGAATAAATAGAACTATAACACGATTTTTCTGACTATGAAGAGCCTATCAATATTCATGACATAAGACAGAATGTATTGAGAAATCAGATGACTCTAAAGGTAAATGTTCTTTAGAGAAACCATAAAATTTTAAGAATAAAAATGGTAACATAAGGATGTTATGAAGAATAACCTCCCATTTCTATTTAGATAGAAATATTCATGAAAAATTTTGAGGATGAAATTTCCGAAGGATAGAATAATATAACAACCAAATATTTTATAGGATGTATCCTTTTAGATAAATACAATTAATTTGATATCATAAATTGAACACAAAATAATTTCATATAGTATAAATCATATAAAATCACATAAATAACTCAAAACAAGCTTTATAAGTGATGAATTAATGAAATAAGAGGCTTTTTCTGGAAGTTAGGGAACATATACAAAATGAAATAGTAAATTGACCTTTAGAATAGTTATGTGACCCTTATGAATAGTAATCCACACAAATGGCCCTAAGGCCTTCTTATTTATTTTATTATGGATAATCCACCTTTTATGGGTTGAAAGAGAACCCTTACATGACCCGTAGGCCAACGGCACAAGGCCCGACACGACCCGAAGGCCAATACATGTGACCCTTGTGAATAGTAATCGGATAATAAAATTGTAACTTCACTTATGAATGTATAAATAAAATATAGGAATATTATAAATGAAAATATGATATAATTATATCATAATATATGTAAATAAATGTTTTATAAATTATTAATTAAATGTTGATTATTTTTATAAAACTAAAATATTATTTAAAATTTTATAATTAATAAAATGATGTAATAGAAAATTTATTTTCATAAAATGTATCTAGAAACTAATATTTTTTGGTCTTATGACTGTAAGATAATTTTATGGGACCTTAATTAAATTTTAAAAGTGTTATAAAATAAGTAATAATTTCAAAATATGTTTTTTCCATGTAAATGATGATTCTAATTAAAAATTAAATTTTGTGTATTTTTAAAAGTATTTTCATAATATAGAGTTCATTTTTTAATTCTAAACATTGATAAATGGTTAGGTTATTTTTTTGGTATTTCTCAAAAATAGTTGATTTTTTGTTGAATAGTAAAATATGACAATTTATAGAATATATAAATTATATGTTAAATATAATTTTCCTTTAGTTATGGATAATTACAGTACCATAATATAGAAAAATCCTTATATATTTACATTATTTATTCCTTGAATCATCACTATATCTTTACTTGACCCAAAATAATAAACTAAAGAATAAAATAATAAAGAAACACTCCTCTCTTCCACTTTAAATACTTACCTTTACCACCTATTCTCCTCAAATATATTAAGAATTAAAGATTTTAAAATTTATTCCCAATACTCTTTACTAGAGTCTTATCCACATACAATAGGTTCTAGTCTAAAAAATACCAAAACCAATTTCCCTATGGAGGTTCTCAATGAGAAGAATACAAGAGGTAAAATCCTCTTTCACTTTCATTATTTAATTTTCACTTCAATTCCATTTTTATACTCTACTCAACTAATTTTTTAAAAAATGAATGGATAATATAGTATATTATATATAATATAATTTTATTAGGTTAATTTAGAATCCAAAAATATGTTTCTTCTCCTCTTCCTTTTATTCTAAAAATGAAAACATTGCCCATGAAACACCGATTTACATCCTTTATGGACGACATGTTTTATTTTTACAATTCCACCATCAAGGATGGCCATAAAAGAATATACATGGATAAAATATATTGTAATATATGTAGTAAATATTGTTTAATGTTTTTAACCACTATATGTACATAGTATTAATTAAAAAAACCAAAATAGTTCATGATGATCGATCAAATGCCATAATAATTTAAACTATTGTCACTAATGTTTTACCTAATGATTCATACTAATACCATATAAATAAATAATATACATAACCATTAAATATTATAAAAGGTCATTAATAACATTTAATTTCAACTATGGACAAAAATTTCCATTTTATATGATTTTCCAACACGTATACAAGTTAACCAATCATTATTACTAAGGAAATGAATGCTCTCAAACAATAAAATTGTATCTTATAACATATAAAATGTCCATAAATGAACTTAATAAAAATATAATAAATCAATTAAAATTATAAAGGTACATGATTAAATTAATTACTCAAGGAGAATCCCTTATGTTTTTTATGAATGTGTTATGCACTTTATCTTAATGTCCCTTAGTCGATTTGATATGATTATCCAGGACATTAAGGTCAAGTGTAGAACAGATTCAGATATAACGTAAGGGATTATCCTTGAACATACATTTTATAATTTGGGTTACTCTTTCTCTCTCTTTACCAAAATTTAATTTTTTATAATTTTTACGTGATACTTCTACATTCTATGTTTATGTTTTAGAAATATGTACCTAGATCAATTATTCCTTCATTGATGGGCAAATACATGTTCTATAAGGTTATATTTTCAATTTCTCTTGATAAGCATGCCCAATTTAAGGGAACATCCCAATTTGTTTCCCATTTTCATGTACACTCTATACAATATTTTAAGCCACTAATATTTTAATAAAATATCTCTTTTTATCAAGAAAAATTATCTTGGATCATTTATGGTTTTATGAAAACAATTATGGTTTTGAATTTTTTTAATTACTCTTTAATATTTTCCTTTAAATCACACTAAAGAGGCTCTTTTATAATGATTATAAAAAACGATTTTTACATGTTTTTACTTTATTTGGACATTATTTATCATTAAATATACCTATTTTCTCTTATTTATTTCAAATAATTATTTAAATTCATTATTTCATGGAAACCATTATGATATTCTATTTGGTTATTTGTCATTCACACTTACTCTTTTTGTGTGCTGTATGTATTAATCCCTTTTATTTGTGATAATCAATTCATTAAATATCTATATTTCTTATATCATGGATATGATTATTATCTTATCAGTATACAATTTTTACATTCAGTGTTTTATTTGAATGTTCTATAATAGGGGAAGTGTTGAGAAATCTATATTTTCTACTCAATACAGATATTTTGATAAGTCATAAAGTTTATGAATTAAATAAATATATGAATAATAATTTGGAGTTGTAGTTAAGGGTCAGGACCAATATTATATATCCCCTTGATGCATTGTTAGGTATAATGAAACAAAACATTTGGCATCAAAACCATCGTGTTTGTTTCCAAGAAGAATCATGTGTGTTTTTACCCATAGACTTAAACCATATTGATGGTATAATGGTTTTAATTCTAGATACATGAAATCTACTAAATAATAAAATTCTTAATTTAGTATTCAGTTATTAATTTCCATGAGTTTTTCAATATAAAAAAGTCTATGGATGCGTTTTCATTCTCAATATATTTATGACATATATTTTCTAGACTATTTACCTTTCCACAATGTCTATGACTTATTGAATATACTTTACTGATTATTGTTTCATATAACCCTTATTAAAAATTTGAGCCAACAATTTTATTTCTTTTCCTTTCACAGGCAGTGAAGATGAAATATTGGAATAACAAAAAATAAGTAGTTTATTTTCATTCGATGTGTACTATGTTTAAATTACTAATATAATTAGAGAACCATGTATGTATCTAATTTTCTAGACTAAAAAACTGATCGATTATTTGTGATGTGATCTCTTATATTTATGAAATTTTAATGAAAAAACCACGGAATCTAGGCTATAGGGGCCATTGATTAAAAAAAATATTAGATATATTAAAATTAATAAAGTTATATTTTGGTATTATTCCTTTCATCAAATAATATAAAGGTCTTTATCAATGAAAAATGAAATAAATGATGTATTTTATAATTTTGGATGGACAGTGTTGAATTACACCCATTTAATGGATTAATTTTAAGTTTTATGGTGATTTTAAATCCTTTTCAAATTGATTTTAACCCCAGTTAACCAAATTTACCCTTTATTGTTGTGATAAAAATTTACAATAGTTACTATTCATTATGATAAAAAATGAAGTTTACCTATTTATTTTTTTGGACATTATGATTATAAATGCGGGATAAATTTCATCAAATTCAATTCCTATAATTGGAATAAATTATATCTAAAATTAATCTATAAAATGTGATGAAAATAAGTTTTTTTATAAAATTCCATTTTAAGATAAAAATTGATCCAACCCCAAAATCAAGTATAATGATGATTTATATTTAATTAATTAAATTATATTTAATTAGAGTAGATTTATGTTTCTCTAATGTTAAATTCAAAACATGTTTTGATTTTTAATTAATTTATTTAATGAAAAGAAATTACAGTTTTATAAGAATCAGTATTTTCACTATTCACATAAAAATAAATCTTTTCAAAACAATCCAAAAAATTTATCATATTCTAATATTGACATGGTAATTAAAAAACTAATATTATTTTCTTACAATGATATTTATAAAAATGGTACAAATTAATTATAATTTCTATAGTTAAAAAGACATAAGAACCATTTTAAAAAAAATGTATTTTTGAAGTATAAATGACTTTTCAAAAAATTGAATAATTATTTATTAAAAATTATTAAACACATATTAATTAAATAAAACATATTCAAATATTTCCCATTCCATGGAGATTCCTATTTATACAATCAATTTAATGTCTTGGTTATAATGATCACATTAAAAAATATTATTTTCATAGTATGTCTAAATTTACTTAAATCTACATATTTCATATTGAGAATGTTATTGAGAATAATTATTTTACTCTTAATTTTACAGTTTTTACGGCTAGAATAAATTTAAATGAAGATAATTAAGTTGAAAATCTAAGTATTCTATAATAATCCCATTGGGGACTTGGATTTTCCTTGGATGTCTCCTTAGAAATGAAGGACTTATGCAAACTAATGGTGACTGGAGGCTTTCAAACATGAAATAGAGTTCTAGGAGGAGAACATTTCAGATTTTATAGGTGAAATTATAATGAGAGGTTAGTATTGAATATGTTGGAGTGTTACCATTTTATAGGTGAATGGAATGGTAGTTTTGGGAGTTACCCTTACATTTTCAAAAATTTAATGTTACTATTAAAATGGGAATTAGATGGAAAATGTGTAGAAGATAAGGAAATAGTGAGTTTGGATCAAAAATAAACTTAACCACATAGTTTTGATAAATCTTTGAGTGTTTTATGGTTTTTATTTTAATTTTTTTAATACCATTTTCTAATTTTCGTTTATCACGGTATTTAATTTTTAAACTTATTAATCAATTTTATTTAAAGAAATTAAGATTTAATTTTTTTACATATTTTTATCCTTTTGCATTAAAATTTGAGGATAATTATATAAAATAATATTTATAAATTTTTGAAACGATATCTTTAAAATAAAAAAAGTTAATTTTGAAAAAACATGTAGAAAATATTTTTTTTTAAAATTAAATTTATATATAAGATTAAATTATAATTTTTAATGATTTAAAAAAAATGATTTATTATAAAAGAAATAGAATATATGAGACTTTCGAGGAAATTCAAAATTGAATCTCCCTTAAAAATACATGAATCAAGGAAAATACTGAATACATTTCTAATTTATTAATGTTTTATTCCAATTAGTTTTAAAACAACTGGACATAACTTTTATAATTTATTTTTTTAAATTCATATTTTTATTATCTAAATCGATTTTTGATTATTTAATTTTTTTTTAACTTTTAGGTCATTCTTATATAATGATTATTTCATAAAAATTAGAAGCTGTAAAAAAACTGTTTGAACCATGGTCGTTCTTTGTAAGAATTGGAGTAGTTTATGTTTTTTTTCAATCCTTATTGGAAGTTAAAAATATTTTCTAGTAAATTTAATATAATGTTTAAGAAGGTAACAATATTGAAGGTGGCATCTTTTCCCGGTGTTTGCCAAATTTTTGGGCCTGAAATTCGGAAAATGAAGACATGGGTTTTTGGAAAAAAGAGATACGCGCAAAAATGAAGTGTTGTGAAAAATAGGTGGATCGTGTGAAAAAATGAGCGTGATATGTGAAATAGTGGAGAAAGGTTTTTCATGCAAGACGTGTTTCAAGATGAGAAGCTCAAAAATCGACAAAGGAATGAGGTGCACAAAATGTTGGAGAAGCGCGAGAAAAACGATGGGGCGTGGAAGATGTGATTTTCATGCTCGAAGTGAATTACGTGCTCAAAGAGGGTTTTTGCATAGGGGTCTTCTTTGCCTATAAATATTAAGTGACCCCCCTCATTTGGCATGGTATAATACATAGATAAGATCCGAGTTATGATGCATGTAAAAGTTTCGTATAAATGGTGTTGCACAGAAAATTATAAGTTGTGAGAAAATTTAGACATTGCGCGTAAAAATTTGTGTTGTGCAAAAAATTTGAAGGTGCGCAAAAAAGTAGACGGGTAAGAGTAGAATTTTCTGTTGCACAAAAATGTTGAAGCCACCCATAAAAATTGAGGTTGTGCATAAAATTGGAGGAAACACGTAAAAGTGAAGGTTGCTCGCAATGGGGGTTGGTGTGTGAAATAATTTCCACGTGAAAATAAAGTATTGCATGTAAAAGTTAAATCTTTCATGAAAAGGGTAGGTGTTGCACAAAATAATCAGTGTAACTTGTTTCCATGTTCTGAATATTCAGTTCTATGGTTCAGTGCTTTCAAGTGCATTTTTTTAGGATTTCTTTTCAGGTAGTGTCTCATGCCGAATAGAGACAAAGACATCAATGAAAATCTATTAAAGAGACCATTAAGTCGATAAAATGTGTTTGAATAATCTCAAGGCACTGAGCTAGGAGGAGTAGAGAAAAGTTATCTGAGGTATGCAGTGAGTGTTCCTTGAAAATTTTTAAAGGTTGTATGCCAGGCACATAGTGACTTTGATCAAAACTTTTAATCCATAAACATGTAAAGATTAGTGGATTTTGGTATAACCAGCACACTATCGGCATATACTCCTTGGATGTTGCCCTTTTGTGGTGAACCAAGTAAAAGTTCTATATAAATTTCCTGATCTCATATGTTTTATTTATTTAACAAGTTATTATCAACATGAGGACACGATCCATATCTTTAACAAGAAAAATTTAACTCCCTGATTCTCCCCTCCCCTCTCTGGGTGTTCTGAGGTCCTTCAAAAATCATATTTTTCGACTAAAATAATATTTTTTAGAAAAATAACAGAAATTAATATTAAGTTATTTATGATATTATGAATTAAAAAAAGTTAATTTATTCGATTTATAATTCAAAATTTCAACTTTTAAATAAATTAATGAATACTGGATCCTTAAATTCGTCATTGTGAGATAGATCAGGACATGGTGTTTACTTGTTATAGTAGGGTCATAGGAATTACACCTATGTTAATGAAAAAATGAATAGAATAATATATGTTATTATGAAAAATAATGTTTTTATATATTTAGAAGTCACATGGATATTAGTTGTTAAGTGTTAGTAGGATAATATATGATTAAATGAGTGTTGATGATTGATAATTAGAAATAATTGAAATCTTAATATTGACGGATTTTTTATTTCAAGGTATAGGAAAAATATCTATGTGAGATTATAAAGATATAAGAATGAAACAAGGGTAAAAATAAATGGAAAATAATTATAATGTTAAAAGACACTTATATTTTGAATATCCTTTGTGTTGAAGAAAATGAAAGATCCAATGTTGTGCTAAAAGATCATTCTTGTGTATTTCTGAAGAAGAAGAGACAGAATGAGCCTGATTTTCATAATTTTTTCTGATTATTATATAGGATGAATAAGTAAGGAATGCATCCTACAATATCATGACATTTTAATGACTAAATACTATGTTATATTTATATTGCAATGTCAGAGACATCCCTTGTGATTTATTTACATATGATGAAGGAGATCATCGTCATCATATTGAGAGTATACTTGTACTTACTTGATGACCACACTCTAAAAGGATCCAAATTAATATAATATTTATAGATCAAGGAACCGTATGTTCCAGATCATAAGAATCATCTATGTTGGTTCTTTCTTGTGATCTAATTGGATCCATATATTAAAGGTCTCAAGGGAATCCTCTTTCCCTTGGTTGATTCTGGATAACAAAAGATCGGTAGTGTGTATGGGATAACTACTATAATACACCAAATATTTGACCACACATTGTGAGTGAACCTTCTAAATCCATATGTTCGTTATTTGAATACATTCATGTTCATAATTTAATGCTAAAAACCATATAAAAATATGTAAAGATATATATCCATTCATTAAATAGGTTGAGTGGTGAAAGTGATGGAAAATGATTTTAATCAGTAAAATCAGGTCACAACGATTTACCCCCTCTTATAGTCGGTGCATTGATCCTAGTGGAATATTAACCCTAAATTGAGAAAAAATGAGAAGTTTTATAGTTTCCCATATATAGTATACAAATTTGATTGTTTTTATTGATGATGATAAAGAAATAAACTCATCCATAAGGGTGAATGACTTCTGATGCATTCAACTACTTGGTTGGTCTATATATAGATAATTGAAAACATGTGAGTATGATATTTGAGATTAAAAAAATCTATGTCCCATGTTTAATCAATGTATTGGACAAAGGGATTATAAAAAAATGAATTATAGCACATGATATAGTTAGTGGAAAAATTTATAGGGATACTTGTGTCTTGTGTAGATTATTACAGATATATTTATAGATTGAGAACCATTGATTCTTTTCTAGAGTCCTCTCATTGTTTTCATTTCTCAATTTTGAAATTCATATTTGTTATCAGTGATGCAAAATATTATGTGCTCACACATTTATTTTTAATTTAATGGGTATTGATTTTGACTTAGAGAGATATCCTAAAAATGTTTTAGATTTTATGAAAAAGGACTTTTTTAAAGTCATTCACAAGGTATTTAACATGATGTTATATATGGTTATGTTTATGAAATCATTCAAAAATTTATATGGATGATATCCAAAAAGATATATGGGTATGGTTTCAAAAGTATTTTTATATTATACAATAAAAATTGAAATAGAATAAAGTCTATGTGGATTTAGTGAAAGTGGTAGATTGATGCAGATATTCCAAAAACCCTCCTTCATATGATATATGTTGGAAATATCATATGTGAAAATATAAGAAATCATTTAAAAAATATGTTTACTAACTGATTGGGTATATCTTTCCATATAATATTGGATATTAAAAGAAATTTCAAAGCCATAACAAGGTAGTGAAATTTTAATGGTTAATGTTCAAGAATTCTTAAATTAGTTATCAATAATAATCTATTTCACATAATGAAATAGTGGGATATTACATAAAATAAGGGTTAAAAACCATTATAACCATATTTTATTTACTCATGCATTATGGAAATCATGAGTAAATTCATGGGGATTAAAGAGTATCATTAAGGCCTCCATTAATAGTTTTAAGGCCATAGAAATTGAGTTCATTGCTTTCTAAAACTCATCTTAACCAATATCTCTTCTTATTTACCTTTTTTCTAAGAGGAACTTTCATTCCATGGGTTTTAAGAGAGTCCCACCTATGTATTAGGTGATTCAACATCAAAATCTGGATAAACCATGGAGGCAGTATGTATTTTGGATACGTATTTCAATATTCGTCAATAATTAATTAAAGATAGAAACTAAAATGATCAATGGTGTGAGGTAGAAAATAATTTTCTTCCATTATAGGTTAATGTGGTTTTAGTTTCATTTCATGGTGTTCTTGGGTTATAGTTTTCTATTTTAATTTTCTATGATAAAATAATATTTTTTGATCCTAATAAACATAACATTACATCATGATAATTTCCATCAAGAACATAAGACTTTGGACCATACCTAAATCTGACACCAGTTCCCCAGAGTGGGGTAACAATATTTACACTTTATTCATCCATAATAAAACTATACACCTCTCTCAATGGATATTAAAACTCAACCTACACTTATTTATATGGTTTTTGTTTAAAAAATAACATAAAAAAAGGAATGATATCATATTTCACATCCCATCATAAATTTCATACCCAATGAATCACTTAGGATTGATAAACATATCATGAAATAGAAATACCTACATGACTAGTCTCATGCTTGATAAAGACCAATATTTATAGTATACTATTAACTTAAAGTTGTTAATGAGAAAAAAATAAGTACTTGGTTCATTATATCAAAAATTTATCCTCGATCCATGAGAGAGAAAGCATGTAAAAACTTATATGAATCATGATCTACCTCAAACCTAGGAAAATGGGTGAGAGTTCGAATAAATAGACATGTTTATCATCAATGGTCTTTACCCAAGATCTATGGGTGATAATGATAATGGATTCAAATATATTACATTCTATATCACAAACATAGGGAAATGGGTGTTAATAAAATAAATGATTTGATTTCATCATCAGTTACTAACCCTAGTTTGTGAGAGATTGTTAAAGTAGACACTATAGTGTACAATGACCATTGAAAACTACAAACCATTAAGCAGAATAACATCACCCTTACAAATTAAGGTGAGTACCAAAGTAATCACATAGCCCTGTAATTGATCAATCTATTAGTCACATGGAAATTTTCATGATGTAACCATATGTTGTATTATAATCCTCTATAATTTTCATAGAATTTAGAATATTATAATCAAATGATAGGTCAAAATCATTTAAAGGAATATTACAGTTCACTAGGTGTTCATAACACTAATAATGTCAATATCAAAATTATAAGAGCATGTCTATATTATTTCTAGTTATTTAAAGAATTTTCATGAGATTATAACATCATTATCATATTTTATACGAATCATTATCTTGAGAAATACATAATATCAAATGATGAGGTTCCTTTCATTATTCTATTTTCCACCAAAAGAAATACACCTCATCCATTATTTATTCATATAATCACCAATGGAATATATATTCATCACTAGAAAACACATTTATCATCAATGAGATTGATTAATAAATTTAAATAAAATTTATGCCTTATTTATGTGCTATTAATATATAAATCTTCAAAAGAATTCTAAGTAGCTCAAAACATTACAATACATCCTCATCATGATTCAAATGTTTCACACTATTTACATTAAACAAAGTGATTATAATTATATTTTAGAAGTACAAGAAATATATATATTATAATTATATAATTTACATCATCCTATAACATTAGTAAATAAACACAATACACACATGTAAAATTTCTACCACTTATCTTTATTTTTCACTTTAATCTCATAATTTATGCACAATGTTGTTATTAATAATTATTTTGATCATCAAAAGTAAACATTTCACTCTCTAACTAATCCATTTTATAATAAGACACTTGTGTAATCTAAAAGTGATCTTAAACATATTTTGGAAATCCAACTCATAAAACCATTCACACATGAAATCATTTAAAATTTTCTGAATAATTATTTTATTTCCATCAATAATGAATCACACCATCATAAATATATATCATCATCATTGTGAGAAGTTAAATTCAATATAATAGACATTTCACATCACTAATGGTATAATTTTATCAAATATCAATATAAGAAAAATTGATCTCAATCTCGTGAGTTCTCATTTATGAATGTTTTTTAGATAAAATAAAAAAGTTCACTAAAATCATCCAAATAATTTTCTATCAATCCCAAGAGTTAAAAATAAATCCAATTTATTTTTATTGTAAAACATTTACCCCCCACATTCTCCCATTCACCTATTTTATTTTTTGGTAATTATGGGGAACCATGTTTCACCCTTATGGACAAAGACCCATCATAACATGGATGAAACATACCATTGTGCACTGATTATACCATATCTATTTTATTTTCAAGATAAATGGATCAAACAAAGCATCTTCACAACACTCATCCCAGATAATAAGTTATTGGAATATCCTCTAGACTATATTGTCATGTGGATCAGGCAGACATACTTCATGCGGTGTACACAAATGATCCACATCCACCAAAACATAGTATAGGCTATGTGCCCTTCACTCCTAATATGTAATCTAGAATAATATAGACAAGATTCAACCTCTTCCTCTTTATTATGACACCATAGTTATCACTGTGATCTACTATACACCACCGCATATACCCAAATACACAGAGGGAGAATGTATTTATTTGATACCAAATTTTCACAGTATTTTTTTCTTGTATGAGGTTCACATTAATGTATGTTTCCATTCATGAATCATAAATAATGTTCATGAAATACTAGAGAGAGGTGTAAATATTTATAATTTATCATTTCTATATCTTTAAATCAATATATTATAGGATCATGTTCTTAGTCCCATTAAATTTTTTCTTTATGATAACAAAATTGTATCATTTGAAATATAAATCATTTTGTTTTAAGTTATTCTCACTTTTATAAAAAATGACATGAAAACCTCTTTATTAAATATCTAAAAATCCATAATCAATAATTTTATAAACCTTTTAACATTATAATCTTTCTAAGATTATGATTTTGAATATATATTCAGTGAATCAAGAATTCTTTCAAATATTGAAGATATTTTATAAGTATCATATTCTCTGTTAGAATTACCATTATTCATAGCTCGGATTGATACCCTTCCAATATAATAATGTTCATCACTATTTAATCTTCATCATGCATTTTAATCCCTATAGTATTTTAAAGTGAATTATGATTTAAAATTTCAAACTCGTTTATGTGTTTCATTTTCCTGCTTATTTGTATGCATCTTGATGAGATTTGGTCTTATAGGTTGGTTGAGAGTCATTATGGGTCACAATTCAGTGAAAAGAGGTTGCGATTACAACTAGTGTAACTTTAGGTGGGTATTCACAACATGACACCTTTTTCACTCCATGAAGATGTTGAATAATGGATTTTGGGATATCATTTGATAGATTTGTGGTATGGACTATATGTCATGCCATGAATATATTTTGGGTAGAGGAATCTAACCATTTACTGAAGGGATTTCACATCACGAATGGAAATTATGTGGATAATTAAATGAGAATTAATTCAAAACATACCCTAAAAACATTATTTAATATTCCTTTTCTTTTCGGTCAACCCATATGTGGCATAGAAAATGTGAGAGGATTTTATTTATCAAATTTGGATATCTTATTATTATAGATTGGTTGGTTGAATATTTGTTCATTACGGTGGTTCTCTCTTGCATAGTCTAATATTATCTTATCCCTCCACATATTATTATTCATGATTATTTTTTTAAAAACCCTTATGTCATGAATTTGGGACTAAACATAGTTTTGTTGCATGGGGCTTGATTCAGGTGGCGATTCTTGGAAATTGGACTTTGTTATTCTTGAGGAAAACAATCCTTACAATGTTACAAAATTTATATAAATATACTTCTCTTGACATACATGTGTGTGTATACATGTGAAAAGTTTATTGAATGATTTTATTTTAATGTGGGTTTTTGTGTAGCCCTATAAGAACTAAGATTCTAGTATCTAAGATATATTTGAATTTTTACGTGGGTATCCATCATGATATAGATGATTCATGGAATGAGTTATGAAACCCTGTTTATATTTGATGGCAATCAATCCTGATATGGTTAATCCATTGAGAGAATTATACAACCTAATTAATATTTTGATGCTATACACTCATGATATTGTTGACTTAGTGAGAGAACTATAAAATATTGATCATAAAATGTGTTTATCTTGATATGAGTTCTTTCTATGATGGAGCAGAACTTGGTAAGACCAATGTCTGTGGCATACCAATTGACTCAAGATGCCCCATGGAGTTGTATACTTACACATTTATTTTCCATTCCTTTAATAAAACATTATCTATATGTATATATATGATTATCTTATGTTAAGGATGCATTGGTGGTGGCCTAATAGGTCTATACACACAACCAGTAAAAACATATTAGTGTGTTCGCATAGTCATGGATCCAATGAAGGGAAATGTGCCAATGTAGGGAAGTTAAGAAATAGGAGCAGGGTGAACCAAGGTGATGTTGGGAGATAATTTGAGATATTTTATTTACACACATCATTTATTTATTTTTTTATCATTTTTTATTCTGGTACATAGATCCTTCGCATGTACGGATCTTTTTGACATGATATATGACTCTTGACTTCCATATTGTTATATAATGATTTTTTTTAAATTTTATTCTTTCTCTATATAATTATTTATATTATTTATATAGTTATTTATCATTGATTACAATGTACTTATGATTTTGTATCTGATACTAAGGGAATAACAGATGGGAGAATCTTCTATTTAGTTATCTTGGATATATTTTTCTTATTTATTGATCGATAAAAGATTAATAAATTGTGGTGATCTCAGTAAATATAATCCTATTCTATCCCTTGTTGTAACTTTATTCTTTATTATTTACCCTAAAATTGTCAGGTAACAAGTTTAGGACTAACCATATGTTTTTAGTGTGCAAGGTGTGATTTTAATAGTGATTCTTAGACATTGGAATTCATTAAGCTTGATGTAGATAATCCTAAACATGTTATGAATTTTAAATAAATAAGTATGTATTGAATTACATGTTGGTGTATGTATTTACCCATGGTAACTCTTCTATGTTATTTGATTAGAAAGTGGGTGAATTTATAGACCTATGATAACTATTCTTCACTCAGCTAAGAGAAAATTAAATTGTTATGTTTCTATCCATAGTGAGATGGTTGATTCATGGAATTAGTTATGAAACCCTATTCATATTTTTGGCCATATATCATGAGATAGTTGAATCAAAGAGATAATTATACATACTTTTTAAAATTTTATAGCTATCCATTAGTGAGATGGTTCAGTTAGTGATATAATAATGAATTCTTGATGAGACTGTCAGATTGGATTGATATGAATTCTTTTTGGCATGGAGGTGAAGAAGGAATGGATGAGGTTCAGGGGATCCAGATCGACTCACAATGACCCAATAGGTTGTATGATTACACATTTAATTTCTTATTACTGAGTAAATATATATATATATATATATTGAACGTATTCTAATGATTTTATAGTGGTCTCATTCTGGGTTTAAACTCACACATCGTATGAGAATCTCAATGAACATATAGAATTTATAATCTAGGATATATAAAAAGAAACGATCCATATGTTGTACAATTTTTAAAGAGTATGGTGGACGGAGGAGTTACCAAGACATACTATGGTATTTTTTTGCTGGCATGCCTCATTTTTTTCTTATCTTGTTTTGTTATGGTACATTGATCCACCATATATGAGGATCTCGTTGACTTGATATATGACTCTTGTATGCCATATTATTCTAGCATGGATGTTTATTTATCTTTTTGAATTTTCAATATTATTTTTGGTATTATTTATACAGTTTTTTATTTTTTTTATTGTACTTATGATAATTTTTATCTTCTACCGATGGTGTGTTCTCCCGATGTTTCTATCTAGGCCCTCACTACTAGTCACTAGTTTGTTGCATATGGGGATTTGTGTATGATGACATGTGGCCCTCTGGCCTTGAATATGTGATTCTGGTTGTGGTATTAAAAATTGGAACCAGAGACCATTTTTATTCATTTTTATGATTCGGGGATTTTTAGAATAGATATAGTGTGGATGGAACATGGTTAGAGGAATTATTCTAGTTCCTGATTAGAACTTGTTTAGTGGGCCTCTGAGATACCAGGGAAGCGGGACTACTTTTACTGATTGTGTGATTCGAATTTTATGATATTCCATTGTTATTATTTTGTTGTTATTGTTTATGGGATATTCTCTGATCCTACATGGAATTATTGGGTTAGTTTAATCATCATGAATAAGAACATAGGTTCACATATATTTTACATGTTCCCTATGATTTATATAACATTAACATATTATAAATTGTTGTATATATAAATATAACTAACATTAAGGTACCATGATGGGTTTCAACCTTGGGTAGTTATGTATGGGTATTCTAAGTTACCATCGGTAGAATCTTTGTGAATGTTTACTATGTTTTTGATGTTCCTATTAATTGTTTAAATTTTGTTGTTGATTTACGATATTAAATGTAGTTTTGACTTTTCTTATAGTATTTTAGTGATTCTGCCTAAATGAAGTTATATTTCACCCCACATTGGGGTGTTATTGAGAAAATAGATTCGCGTTATTCATATACATGTATAAGAGGATGTTTCTAGTAATTATCTAGTAGTTTTACATATAGTCTAGGCAGTGATTATGTTATAGTTAAGGGTTTTTTTAATGTTTGTTTAGACTATAGGAGTGCGTAAGGCCAGAAAAAAAATTGTGCATTTTTCTCATCTTTTAAAATTAAAAAATTCTCAAAAATATAGTTTATAGTATATCCTAAGAATATATATGATTATATGAAGATTCTTTAGTGGATCCTTGAGTTGGAGGAGACTTATATTGATCGATGGTTTAAATTATTCACCTAAATACTTCAGGGGACCTCTAGGAGGTGGTGGTGGATAATGATCCTTGAAAAGAGGAATAAAAGAATGAATTTGGAGGATATCAAAGAATTATTTTTGAATTATTTATTTCTATATATGTTGACGCTATATTGATCCTAGTAGATCATGGAGCTTCTACAAGTAGTGTTGTTAGTAGCCAGTGAAGCCGTTAATTTTTTAGAGTTTCAATGCTTTTCACATTTTGTTATCAGGAATGAGGCCCAAAAGGAATGGAATATTAAAATTTAATTATCACATAATGTGAATAATTAATGGAGGTACATTGAAATTTTATCATACATATATGTACTCTACAAGGATTTTACGATTGAGACAAGTCTGGTGGAGGACAGAGCAGTAGGACTTCATCCCATTTTTGGTAGACAAACAATTTTTCTAGTGGATACATTGGTGGATATTATAGTGGTTGGAAGAGGAGAGCGAGGATATATTATAGGGTGGTGACATGATTCATTAAAAGAATACGGGTTCTTTAGATCCTCCCATGGGAAGAGGTCTTCCTTGGTGTTTTCAATGTGATTAGAGGGGGAATTACCAAATCTTTTGTAATAATTATCCTATAAAATTCCTCTAGTGTTGTGATATGGGAACATCTAGTGACTTTAATCATGGGTGTCAGAGAGTGATTTTTGTAGATATGTTGGGTTTACATAGGAATTGAGGGATTACTCTTGGGAACCTCGGACTGATAGTTGAGCTACTATAAGAGGGTTAAAAAGTTGAGAGAGCCACACATCACACTAATAGTGGCAGACTACACAGGATTTGGTGAACCAGGTGATACATCTTCCATGGGGTTATGTACATGACTATTATGTAGGCGTAATTTATGGACTAAATCTGGTTTTAACCAAATATTTATAGGGAGAATTGATGATAAAAGGGAAGATTCAGATTATGTTTTTTCCTTTCATCTTCCTTGTTTGATACTGGGGCTTCTCACTCATTTATTTATGTTCAAGTAATTTTTAATTTATAATTGTCAGTGATGTTATATGAAAAATTACTATCCCTTGACAGTCCTATGATAATGATATTGGACCATATCATGATATTCCTATAGTCTTATATAGGGATTTTGGTCAATAAATATCAAATGAATTCTATATTTTTGAAATTTAATGTTTTTTTACATCATCTATAGTATACTTTTTCATGAATTATTTCATGATCACATCAATTTATATCATAGTAAAGTGTTATTTACCTCCCATATAGTATAAGATTATGTTTAAACTATATAATGGGACCTAGGAGTATGAAGAATGGTATTAGATCACAGATAGATCTGGAACATTATGATAAAGGTAGCATGAATAGTTTATACTGCTCACATGGTAACCATTCCACCGAGTTTCCTTTTTATTGATAACTATTATACTGTTACATTTATGAAGGCTTTCTTAGGAATTTCCCTATATAGGGTAATTTATTAGGAGATTGAACTCATTCAAGGTTTGCAGCCTATATTGATACCTCTATATCATATTGCACCAACCAAGTTGATGAAGTTGAAATTACAGCTTGAGTATATAGAAGGAAATATATTTTTTAAGAAATTATCCTTTATATACTTTAGTTTTAATTTTAAAAAAGGTGGATAGTGTTCTAGAGTTTTGGGTGGATTACATTAATTTGAATCAGTTCATAATGAAAAATATTCATCCACCACCAAGGATAAATGATATGTTTGATTAGTTGAAGGGTTCTAGATATTTCAATAAGATAAACATGCTACTTGGATACCATAAAATTCAGATTTGGTTAAAGGATCTGACAAAAACAAAACTCAATAGATGATATGGATTGTATGAATATATCAGGATTCCATTTGGAGTGAATAATACATTAGAAGTGTTTATTCCTCACATGAACTGAATTTTCTACCCGTTCGTAGGCACCTTTATCATTATGTTAATTGACGATATCTTTTTATACTTGAGGAGCCATTTATTACATAACTAAAATCTAGTGATTTTGTTGAGTACACATTGAGCACATCATCTCTATGTAAATCACTCAAAGATTCATTTTTTCTACAAGAGGTACATTTTCTCAGGCAGTGATCTCTAAATAAAGGACATTAGTTGATCTATAAAAGACTATAGTAGTGATTTCATGGTCGCAACCTAAAAATTTGTTTGAGGTTTAGAACATTCTGGGATTTTATGGGTATTATAGGCGATTCATTTAGGACTTATCTCAATTGAAAGAGCCTATGAATAAGATAACCAAGAATGGAGTAAAATTTAAATGGATAAATTATAATGAATAAAATTTTTAAGGGTTGAATATGAGGTTAACATAAAATACTATTATAATTATTCTACACCCATATATCTGATATATAGTTTACTATGATTCTTGAGGAGTAGGTTTGGGAGCTATCTTGATACAAGGAAATTAGATTTTAGCTGATGGGTCACATTATAAAAGTAACCATGGAAAAAACCACCATATTTATGATATTGAATTGGGAGTTATGGTCCCTTAATTTAATATTTGGATAAATTATCTCATTAGAGATAAAAGTTTCATCTACACAAACAAAAAAATATTATCATATATTTTATTCATGTGAGAGTTGAACCTGTGATAGAGGAATTGAGTCGAGTATTTACAGACATTGTACTTTGAGATAGAATATACCCATGGAAAAGGGAATGCTATTATGTATTCTCTCTATAATAAGATGTTGGATATTTATATATAAACATAAAAATATTAGTTTACTTTGATGAGGTTATTAATGGATTGAAAAATGGGTGTTTGTGAGGATCAAGGGATGATGAACTTTGTTACCTTGTCAATCACTTCTTCAATGGTGTACTGAGTGAAAGCTCTCGAGGAATCAAATTCTTAATATCATGTGATGTTGGAATGATTGATGGTAGAAGACTGTATTATGGGATACTCCTTGGATGGGAATTAATTGATTTATATCTATGTTAAGGAGGTAGTTTCCTATATTATGAGAGAGTAATTGATAAGGGACGCCCACACATCATAATTGGAAGTTCACTTGGGATCAACCAAGATGTATCATGAAATTATATGTCATTTTGGGTGATAGGGAATATAAAAAAATACCACGGGTTACATCACTTTATAACTTTTCTATCCGATGATAAAATCATTACATCAATGACTAGGTGGGTTAGTTCCACCTCTTCTAGTACAAGTATAGAATTGGGATGAGGTGACTATAGATTTCATTATGGAGTTACCCAACTCCTTGAGTGGTCAGGATGTAGTTTGGGTTTTTATTGATCAATTTACTAATGTGGTATACTTATTTCTTATATGAGAGGCTTAATTAGTGAATTAGTTTTGTTTATTTTAAATTCAAGAGATAAAACGATTTCACTATGTTCCTACGAGTATTATTAAAAATTAGGATGCATGATTCACATTATAATTTTGAGGAAGCCTATAGAAAGATATGAGATTTTAGTTAAGGATGAGTATGACATATCAACCATAGATAATAAGAAATTTTGAGAGTATAATCCAGATTCTAGTGGATATGCATACAACATGTGTGCTTGATATTAGAGGAGCATGGGATGATTATCCATCCATGGTAGATTTTTCATAGAATAATATCTTTCACAAATCAATTCAAATATACCATTTTGAGTTTATTTATGATCGACCATTCCACTAAATACTATGTTGGTTGGAAGTGGGTGATTCAATGAAGATTGGATTATGTTTGGTGCATGAAAATTTGGAGTGGTTGTATCTAATTTAGAAGCAGTTGGTAACTTCTCAAAGAAGACATCATTAATATATTGATTGAAGATGAATACCCATGGATTTCACTTTAGGTGAAATATTATTCTTATGGGTTTCAACTCAGTTATGGAATTTATGGTTGAGGATACATGGAATGTTAACACCGTGGTTTGATGGCCCATTAGAGATCATGGACTAGATTTAGATGGTGGATTACTAGTTGGATCATTCGTCTCAACATAAATGAATGAATTCTATATTTTATGTAAAAAAATTTGATAGATTGAACTAGATCCAATGAATATGATTGATAGTGTAACATCAAAATTTTTTAAATTACATATATTTAATTTTCTTTTAAAATTTAATATAATTGATAGATTTCATCACACATATCATAGAACCAAAATGAACTGTGAAACATTATATAAGCATTACAATTTATCCATATTAATTGGTGGATATAAATAGAGTTAACTACATTATAAAACATATATATTAATAAAATAAAGGCCATTTTTAATATTAAATAATTGATAAATTTTAATTATTATAGGTAAACAACCAATATAATCTATTTATACTTTAAAATAAATGCATTCAATGAAAATTATTTTTATTTGATTTATTTTATGAAACTAAATATATTATGGTTACATATATTTTTTTATGTAAATTATATATTAATTCTAATTTGATTGGAAATTGATATGCAATAAGAAAATGGTATTTAATATTTTTAAAAGTTATTTTTCTATGAAAATAATTTTCACTATGTTTTTATGTTTTTATTTAAAAGTCATGTTCTAAAAATTTAATAATTGAATTTTTAAAAATTAACTTCAATTTTGGATTTATCAAGTCAAAGTTATCTTTGGATATTTTTTTTGTTTTTTCTAAAAGGATAACATTTTAATATAATATTAAAAAAACTACTTTTACAAATACCATAAATTTTAAGACACTACCGTAAACAAAGTATCACTTTAAAAATAATAATTTATTTTATGAAATAAATGTACTGATGATTAAAATTATTCATTTATAAATATACTATGTAGTATTAAGAAAACTCATGTTTATTATTTTGGAACCATAAGTAATATTTTCAAATAAATATATTTTGTTATTTTCTTTTAATTAAATAATATTTTTATAAAATTTATTTTTGGATTTATATAGAAGGCACATATTTTTTGGGGGTTTTATAAAAAATCAATTTATATAATGAAAATATAAAAAAATTGATAATAATATACTATACATAAATTTTAAGGTTAGTAATAAACTTCAAACATATAAATTTTATTTGAAAAAATGAATTTTTTATTTTTAATTATTGTATAAAAAATAAATAAAATTACTAATTTCATTATTTTTTAGATAAATAATTTTACCAGGATTAATGTTAATTACAACGATAATGGTACATTAAATATTTTAATGAATTGTTTTTTTAACATTGTATAATATTTTCCAAATAAATTAAATTAAATTATTATCAATAATGAAAAAAAGTATACCTAAATATATATAAATATAAATATATTAACTCCTAATAAATTGGTTGAAAATTTGAAATATGATTAAGAACACTTAATGGTGAAAACAACTTTTTTATAAAATTTAGTTTTTTTATATATTAAATATTTTAATGCAAAAGTAAATTTTCTCTTATTTAGAAATTTCATTAGATTATATGGACATTAAATTTAAGATTATAAATTTAATTTTTTTAATAGGGCTTTCCTAATATTTTTTTCATAAAACATACATTAATTGGTCAAAACTAGTTATTATGGTAAAAACCATAATGGTAAAATTTAAAAATCTAGTCATAAAAGACTTTAAACATGTTTAAAAGAGTTGTGAAATTGTATTTTCACGGATTTATAGGTATTATTTCCTCCAAAACTTATTTATTGATAGCGTTTGGATCCATGGACCATTTCATAGTTTCATTCCATTATTAAAAATGTAATAGGAAATTAAAATACTCGTTTTCTTTACTTAAAAAAGAAATATATCTTCACTCTTTTTATCCACTTATTATAAAGCATTAAATCAACCAAAAATTTGTCCACATATCTCGTCATATATACCCCCTATTCCTATAATCCATTCCTTTTTAAAATAAAGATCTAATAAGCCTTAGTGATTTACCCAAGGGATAACATCTAAAGGGAGATGTAATGTTCAAAACTGAGCACTCTTAGTTATTTTCTTCTTCTACAACCTTAAATATTTACTTTCAAGAAAGCATGATAACATTAGGGCTTATAATATAAATATATGTTTTTACCAATGAAACGTCTATTTTATACCTTCCTTCAAAACCATATAAAAAATGAATATGTTGTCATGTATACGTACGGTTTACCACCTCCATGAATGGAATGATTGATTTTTTCATCACCACCATAAATAGATTGTTATAAAAGACCATATAAATAAGTAATAGTATATTTATAAAATTCTTAATATTTTTAATTCTTAACGCATTATAAATCGTTCTCCTAATATATAAAAAACGAATGTGTCGCCCGTGCATACATGTAAACTATTTCCTCCATGAAGGTGACATATTTCGTATATCACTCAAAATCTTATTATATAAGAAATTATCATATAATAAAATCCAACACACTAAAAAATATACATAATATAATTAATATTATTTAATAATGATATTATTCAAGAGGAATAACATTCTTAACCATACTCATCCCAAGATTATAGCATGTCCTTGTTTGGGTTGGTTTAACCACCTACATGAACAATTCTCTATATCTAAAGCATTGAAGACTATGGAACCATGAATACTGGTTTTATTAAACATAAATTAAAAAATAATGTTTTATTATGGTTCTGTAAAGGTTATATTAATATTCAATATATTATTATTTTATCACCCTTTTGTTCATTAAAAAATATCGAAACATATTCATCACTAACTTCATTATCACAAATCAAAAATAAAATACTTATGAAATGAAATTAGAAAATTTTAATTTATTATCAAAAATATATTATATAACCTATAGTGATCATAGAATTGTGAAACTTTAATTAATAAATAATAATTAAAACCACCATTATGAAACTCATACTAAAAAAACAATTAAATCTTATAACATCTAATGATGAAAATAAATTATAACTAATATCTTTGTAATAAAAAATAAAAAATTTAGTTTATAAAAGGTTATATGTATATAAAAGATTCTAAAATAGTTTATTAAGATAATTGATTTTGTTATAAACTATTTTAAAAGCGCATTCATGGAATTTAAGAATTAACTTAAGGGTTATTTCTCTCTATTTTCAATTCCAGAAGACATGTTTGATATTGCACACAATAATTTTTTTATGGTGTGATGAAAAATTAGATTGATGTAACATACCATGAGTGAGATTATTGAGGCCATGAATTGGACATGGGAAAACCTTGAGTGAAAAGGTGGGTCCAAATATTGGTCAAATGACCCCACCTTGCCACTTCATGTAGATGATGATATTTATATGTTTCCCTACCCTAATTCCACAGGTGCAGGATGGGTTATATGGATAATGGTATGAGGCATGAGGGGTATACTAGGGGTAAATTCATGGATGTATAGTTTATCTTTCCTCATTAATACATTAATATGATAAAATATACTAAGGGAAAATAGTGATAACCTTATAAGATATATTTCTCAGACCTTGAAAGACCACATCAGTGCACGAGCAGACCATATATCAACTCTCAGGTTAGATAAAATAACATGAAGTTAATCAGGTTAGAGAATATTGATGAGAATAAATTGTTGGGATGATTATTATGGATTGAAGTAGGGTCAGTTTTTTTATTTTCAGTTTGTTTCTATATTGTATGTGGGATCATCCCAATGGTCGATCAATGCATGATATTTATGACCGTGTGTTTGTATGTTGCGTTTCATTTTATATAGCACTATGTTTTCTTATTTATGTGGACTCAGAATATGATTTATATTGATTTTGGTAATTTCCATTGTGTTTTATGACTCAGAATTGATTTTATAATCTATCCATTGAATCAATTTGGACCTAAACACAATTCAATATCCTCTAGTGTACATTGAGACACACTTGAGATCCCATGACACTCCAAAGAAGACGTGAATTTTATTGTAATAGTGGGTTCTCTAGACCTACCTAAATTTTACTTTTATATTTTTATTTCATATACATAGTTAGATATGCATGTTGTACAGTTACTATAATATTTTATATATTTATATTTCCACTATTTAATGCTAATGTTCATAGATTAATTTTCATATCAAAAGGTTTTAGCAGAAACCATGTTATAATTAAAGCCTTGTGAGACTTTGAAAATAATATTAAATATATGTCATATGGTCTAGATACATTATATAGGCTAGACATAGTTTCTATTTGACCATCTAGTTTTGGGGCATCATAATAATTGAGACATCTTCTCATGATGTTCACACTTGGTGGTCTATAGTAGTTGAGATCATGAGGAAATACCCGCTAATAAAAACACTGCATGTTTCATGTGTCCTTAGTTGTTTCTATCTATAAACATGCCTATTGGTCTCCGAAATTAATATCATTATAAATGTGTTCCATTTGATCATGTAAATTGATGTATGGAAAATTACATGATAATAAAATCATTCCATGGTAGCTTGTTTTGGGAGCATCATTGGTGGTATGACATCTGTTGAATGGTCAAGATAGAATATGATGCTTCTGAGTTGAGGAAGTAATATATCTCAGGCCAGGTTGATTAGGTTGGTAGTACCTTAAAAACTCCTTGTCCAATATAGTCATAAGTAAATATATACATGTATACTGACAAAAAATAAATCAAGAAATGGAGATTACATGAGTGTGAGTCCTATTTATGTGATATCAATGCACAAATAGATTATATAACATAGTGTGTGTTCATAGGTTAGATTTCATTGCTATGATTTCTCCTTATCTCTTTAGTGGCCTTGATAGGTTCTAGAATTTACTCTTGGTCTATTAATACTATTCACTATTATTGAGATATAGTCATAGAGGATCACACATAGTAGAGTGTTCACGAATCTTCCCTATTCTGGTGAATAGGTATATAGGATATGGTTGGAACCACAATAGGGTCTGAGAGTTGTCCAAGTTATCGATCTCCAATAAATTTATAAATTAATTATTATTCATGTAAAGAATAATTGGGTTGAATTTATTTATTAAAATTATTTACAAGTTCTTAAGTACATACGAGAAAAATATTATATGAATGAATATTATTTTGATATTCTAGGTTCATTTAATATTAGCAAGAATTACAATTCGAGTTAAATGACATAGTTTTATCATGTAATATATTTAATTTATATTTAATTTATGTGATAAAATATATATAATATTTATGATTCAAATTTGTTCATCATAGTTATTATTTATTACATATTTAGTGAACATTAAATATATGGGGGTCGGAGAACCCAATCAGGGTATTTGAACATCCACTATTTACAAGAGACGAGAGGCTCCTGTAAAATGACTATTCACTATAAGATCTCCAAAGCCTCTATCTCCTCTCTATATTTCTAGATAGAGAATATATCTTCACATGTAATCATATCGAGATCATTTCCCTGCATCAAAGGAACATCGATGGACAAATTTTCATGATGTCAAAGGAATCATCGAATCACCGGGCAAGAACCTAGAGTTCATTGATCGACACTCCTATTGATTTTGGAAGCTTGTGTGGATGATATAGAGGTATATAACACGGTTGTATATTTTTAGGGGGGTATCTCCATATTTTCATGGACAGGGTTCTTCAGGGTCTTAGGGGTTTGAGGTGACAAAAGATGTCCATTTCATCCAGTTATACAGCTCGTTTTTCTCTCATTTGGACCCCTTGAGAGTGGATGATTCTTGATGAATTCATATAAAAGATATGAGATAAGTTCTATGATTATTCCTCAACTATTTTTTATCATTTTATAAGTGTATTTCAGTTAAATTTTGAAGAGTATTTGTGGATGATTTACATTATATCATGGTGGCGCCCAATGAGATTTTTGTTGATTAGTTCTCTTTGGATTCATATAAATAATGGATTATAATTGTTTATAATTAATTATTTAGGTTTTAAAGAATGGGATCAGAGCATGGGGGTGGTATAATGTTGGGTGAGGCATGAAGGGGCTTCATCAAAAGAATGATGGAGATTGTTTTGGATGGTAAATCCATTTTAGGTATTTGTTCCCTTTAATACAAGATTTTATGAATTTTATGTATTAATTTCATAGTACATGTTTGTTGTATGGGTATGGGTAGAATATATAGGAAACAAGGGTTCCTAGTGGAAGACAAAATACATTCTTTGACTTCCCATGATTTTGATGAGTTGTATTTTGAAATTGTATGAATTAGAATCACCTGGAGAAAACATATTTCAGGGTTAACAGTGATAGTTTATATGATAAAAAAACATGCGTTGTCTCAGGATGTGGGAGATTATGTGGTTATCCTAGGTAGATTATCATAGGGAATGATGAATAGATGAGAAAGGTATTTGGATATATGATGATAAAAGAGATGGTTGCACATATCACGTGTGGTAGGAAACCGCCTCTTTAGGATGGAGTGAGATCTTGGAAAAAACTAAAAGAATAATGAGTCCTATGAGACATGACTTTCATGATGGAGAGAGGATTCCTCTTGGTGACAGGATGATAGATCTCCCATGGGATATGTGAGATGGGAAACTAGTGCGGGTTGTGGATATTGATCAAAAATTGGTATCACGTTTCCAATGGGGTTTAGAGAAGGACAACATGATATGGTCCCTCAATAGTGGGAGTAGATATGATATGGATTTTGTAAGAGGATATAGACTAACCACTTGAGGTCTATGTCTGTGGTTGTCTTTAGTTAGTGTTTTCACAGAGGGGTGAATGATGTAGGGAGGATCGGATGAGTATATATCATGAAAGGAGTAGAGGAACAAGTGGGTACCTTGACATGATATATGATATGTTCTTCATGGAGGGGTTTAGAATTGAGTATCCATCACCTTGGGATTATCTAATGACCATTGTGACTAGATGTTGGACCTATGTACTGGTATATGTGTATGTTTGTGATTGTATTTGATATTGGATATGGATTTTGGTGGGGGAAAGAATCCAAAATCCTTGCCCCACTATGAGTGAGATAGAGAAGTTAAAACTGTCATGATGGGGTAGAGTCCTTGATATGTATGTGAACTCTTAGAAAAACATGATTGATAAAGTAATGTGTAAAACTAGTTTTATCCTCATTGTGAGTAAGATATAATTAGTGGTACTATCATGAGTTAGATGGAGTCCCTATCTTGGGTGAAATAATACAATATTCATTGGTTGGACCCCAATCAATGATATGAGGTTTGAGATGTTTTTTGGCTCAAAATTGAATGATTAGACCACCATGGGTGATATGGGGTCTCAGAAGTGTTTTGGATGAGGGGACCGCCTTGAGTGATATAGGATTTCGATGTGATGTAGGATTATATGGATGGAAAATACCATGAGTGAGACAGTAGAGGTCCTATATTGTAAATGGGACCAACTTAAGGGAGAAGTTGAGTCCAGAGCTTTCAAAAAGGACCTTACCCTTCCCCATCAGGTAGTGTTCGAAACATGGAAAATGCCTTATCTTGTGTCCTCAGGTAAGGATTGGGTTTTGTAGATGATGGAATGAGGCGACGAGGGAGATTCCAACATGGAACCAAAGAAGGTATGACAAAGTGATGTGGTGGCATGGTTATCACACACTATTAATGATTTGGACATAGTCGGAGTTATAAAGTGTTTACTGGCTATGTGCTCTAAAAATCCAGTGACGTTTATCAGTTTGAAAAAGTACTGATAAAGATCACCTTTATTATATATAAAATAAATTTGTGATAGAGGGATACTTTATCAGCTTTATATGACCTGTTCACTGACCTTTCAACCTTTCTCAAGGCCACCCCTTTTTATCAGTGCTCTTTACCCCCTTTATTAGTAATTTTCAGGAACAATTCAGCCTTTCTCAGACCTAGATTCGATCCCCTTACATATAACTTCAAGATAACACCTTTACAACTTCACTATCAATTTTTTGACTATTTATGATATATATATATATATATAAATACATAAGTAATTTTTAATTATATATTTATTCATATAATTATATACATTTATGTAATTATTTTTAAATACATTTTAAAAACATTTATATATATTGCATATTTACATATAAAATTTAAACACATTAACATATATATTAACATGTTTATATATTTACATATATATTTATATAGATTTATATATAATTTTATATTTAGATATATTTTTATAATGTAATTATAAATATTTTACATAAAAAAATATATATTTATATAATTTATTTAATGAAAATGATGTGTTTACTAAAAAAAATATTTATATATGATGTATTTACACAACATTAACTCAAACATGCACTCACATATACACATATATTTTCACACACCCACACCCACACATTTTTTTTCACACACATACAAATATTAATATATATGTATTTATTTTCATATATTATAATATACACATAAAAATATTTTTTTTTCAACACACATATTTATATATAAAAATTACTTTTATTTGTATATATATATATTAATGCATTTATATAAGGTAATGAAAATGGATAATTTTTTATTTTAAATAAAATGATTAATAAAAATTTATTTCTATATGGTTTATAAATTTAAAAATACATTTTTATGTCAATATGTTTAAAATTTTATTTGGTCAATTGATTTATTAAATATAAATATATAAAAATATTTATATATTTAATTATAAATAATACTAAAATTAAAAAACAAAATAGTAAACTTTAAACACCATAATATCCATATGAGTGTAATAGATGAGAATAAATTTAGTTTCCACTAAAAAATACAAGAAGACTCTCTCAAATGCGGTTGAAATTTCATCAAATGTTCAAAAATTATGTCACCCCAATAAAACCCATCTTTGAAGGACTTAAAATCCTTTTTAACACAAATTTATTTGACTAATGTATTCCGACTCGCTAGGTTTTATATATTTTCACAAGGTTCAATTTTATATGTGGTAAAGACCAAATGGACAACCAAATCAAAAGTTATGGACATTTGAAGATCAAGTAATATTTCCAACTTATCTTAGACAATTAAATATTTTATTGAATTTTTAATATATCTAATTGTTATTAAATGACTATTACTCAATAATAATCATAAAATTACTAATTAAGAGAAAATTCTAATCAATTTATAAGGGATTTTTTTACAAAATATCATGTATTTTAATTCTAAAGGCTTATTTAGTATTATATAATTATTTTTAATAAAATATATTATATTTATATAAAAATAAATTTATTTATATATTAATATATGATTTTAATGATATATAATTTTTTATGAAGTATATATTTTATCAACTCTAAAAAAATCATTAATAAAGGGGTCCTTTATTTGCACAAAAGAATGTGCTGACAATTATATGCTTTTATAAGAACCTTTTTTAGGCTAATAAAGGTTCTCTTTTTCATCCTTTTTAGATATCACTAGTAACAGCACACCCCCTATCATTGATATTTTTTTTGATAAAGGGTAATGTTAAATATTGCCAGATTTAAAATAGCGACTTTGTGTCTTGGGGAGAATGGAATCATGGTGGTCGGATTAGCACATGACATCCAATGTATTTGAGTGACATGTATATTTTTACTCATTCATATACATATATAATGGATTATTCTAGGGGAATGTGTAAAGGAACTATTGAGATGTATTTCTCACACCCTATGCGGGCACCCTTGGGGTTGTGGAATCCTTATGTTAGCTTTCTTATCAGATCACATGATATGTAGTGGATCTGGTTAGAGTAGTTGATAAGACAAATATATGGGGATGATGTCCAAGGATTAAAATTGGGCCAATGTTTGTATTTTTGGACTTTGTTAATATTATATATTGGATCAACCTGGAGGACGATTAGTGTATTATTTGTATGGCTATTTGTTTTAATACTGCATTCTTTATGATCTAGCACTGTGTTTTTTTATTTATTCTTTCTCTGACTATGGTATATGTTGACTTTGGTTACTTCTTTCATGTTTTATGACTCATATTCAAAATCATTGTCTCCCAATTGAATGGATAAGGCCCATGCAACTAGTCTATAGCCTATGGTGTATTGGGAGACATTCTTGAGGTCACATGACACTCGAGCTTAGTGATAATGGTTTTCATGCATGCATTTTATAGTATTTTTATGTATTGATTTTGTATTTAAATTAGTAATATTTACAATATATGGAACATTTGAATTGTTTTGGGTTTTATGGTAGGAAACAATGAAAATTTGAAAAAGGTATGAAAAAAGAGAGTTTTTCACGAAGTGGGATGATAAATTTTTTTAGGATTTTTTGGAGATGGAAATATGTAGGAGAACAATTTCACAATGTGTAACACAATTACACAAAATGAGTTTTCTAAATAATTTTCCTTGCAGGTTAAGTTGTGACACTATTTCATTCCATGAGAGACCATTAAATTTTGTGTAACTAAAATACATGATGTTAATTTTTCTGAGATTAGTCTTTAGAAAAGATACACTGAGATTCACAATTCTTGAGAATTTCAAGATTACACGATGTGGAAATCCTTTAAATGTAGTGACATTTTCGGGATTTAGAAAAATAAATGCTTTACGGTTGAGGTTTGATGAGATTTTAAAATATTTTCATCCCTCAGATACACATCACAGGGAAGTCTGGAACTAGATGAGGCGGAGTAACACTGATGGAATTCTACAAGGAGTGATGATCTAGAGACCTACTTCAGTGTTGTTCTTTACTTCCATTCGTCTATGGGTATCCATGAAACCTGTTCTCATCATGCATTACATGAGTGATTAGTTCTATTTGTGTTGGATGATGTGATTGTAGGATGATCTATTACTTGGGATTATTTCTTCTTTATTAATCATGTTTGGGACTTCTAAAACTCATTATATTGATTCCAATATTCTATTTTTTTCAATTTCATGACCGTTGCCTATGATTTGAGGATGGTTCTTTCATTGTATCAATTAATTGGATTAATTTGTGTATGAACATTATGAGATCATGGTCAGTTATGTTTTAACAGGGTTTTTGGTCACCTAATCATGTGTTTTTACACTATAGATGACCATTCCAAAGGTGCAATCACATGATTTGGAAAGGATATCAAGACCATGCATCCTTTCTAATCTAATTTCAACCCCAAACATAAATAAATCCATTACCAATTGTATCCCTTGTGCACAAACCTAAAAATCATTGAACCTGGCATGCTCATCTCTAGATTTCAAAACCCAATCCTTTCTACTATTTGTTTATTTTCTCTAAACCAATCAAAAAAGTCTGATTGTCGAACCTAAATAGATGATTCATATGTTCTAAATTAATTAAATAAAGTAAATATTAAATTGTTTGAGTGGTTATAAAAAAATCCAATAAAAGTGAGGATTGTGTTTTGAAATCATGAGATGAGTATGACAATTTCAATGGTTTTCAGTTTCGTGGGCTAGGGATTCACTTTTAAATGGATTTATTTATATTTGTTGTTGAAATTGGGTTACTAGGGATCCTTGGTCTGGGTATCCAGCCATAATCATGTAATTTCACCTTTGTAATGGTCATCTACAGAGTAAAAACACATGAATAGGTGACCCAAAACCCCTTTTAAACATAACTAACCTAGATTTCATAATTTTCATACTAAAAATACGCCAATTAATTGATTAAATGAAATAAACATCCTCAAATCATGAGAAATGGTCATGATATTGAAAAAAATAAGAAGATTCGAATTGATAGAATGCATTGCAGAAATCCAAAAAATAAATAATAAAAAGGAATCTTATGTAACAACACATCCCCCTACAATCACATCAGCTGACACAAATAGAACTACTCACTAATACTATCCATGATTAGAAAGAGCTAAATGGATACCCGAAGAAGAAGAATGTGGGTGAATAATGATGGTAAATCAGGGATCCAGATTGTCACTTGTTTCATGTTGTAGTATTCTATCAGTGTCGCTCCACATCCTCTAGTTCTATACTTCTTGGTGATGTTTGTAAGTGGGGTGAATATTTAGGAAGATCTCATCAATCCTTAGCAGCCGAGGATATATTTTTCTAAATCCCAAAGGAATCATGATGTGTAAAGGAGTTTCATGATGTGTAATATTTAAATTCTCAGTCATCACAAATATCAACATGTGTTTTCAAAAAACTCATCTTAAAAAAAGTCACTTTGAGTAATGTAGTTACATGATGTTTAATAGTCTTTCACAATGTGAAATGGTTTCACGACTTGTCTTTCACGAAAAATTCATTTGAAAACTCACATTGTGTAATTGTGTTACACGTTGTGAAACTGTTCTCCTCTATATTTTTAGCTCCAAAACATCCTAAAAACATTGATGCAATGCCGCTTTACTTTGCTCACAATGTGAAGTGTATTTTGGCCAAAACATTCTCCTCTTTTCATTCCTTTAGGAAATTTCCATTTTTTACTTCCATAAAACACAAAACAAGGCAAATGTTTCAAATTTTGGAAATATTAATCATTTAAATACCGAATCAATACATTAAAATACTCTAAAATGTAGGCATGAAAAACATTTATCACCTAGAAAATAATTCTGGGATGGGGCGATACATTGTAGGAATTTATTCCCTCCGATACATTACTATTAATATGATGGTGTTGAAATTGTAGTGATATTACCTCTGTGATGATTTTTTATGTGTATAATATGTTGGGGATTTCCTTGTATTGGTTAATATTATATACATACCTCATGGGAATATGAGAGATTGAATTTGGATGTAATTCAGGGTTAAACCTTAGTGTCCATGGAAATTCTTTAAGGTGGGAAGTTCTAGTTTAAGAATTGAGGATATGAATGTATATTTAAAGATATATATAAGTGTATCCATGTGTGTATCTACTTTGTATATTTATATATAAATTTATAAGTACTTATGTATTTACATGTGTATATACATATACATACATACATATACATATATATATATATATATTTATAGGTATTTGTAAGTATATATATATTTATGTATATTAATATATATTTATATGTATTTATATTTCTATACATTTCAGTATACTTATATTAATTATGTGGGCATATAAATTGATATTTATATGCATGCCTCTATATATATATATATATATCTGTGTGTGTTTGTAAATATAATTATATTCAGTTATATGTATGTATGTATATATGTATGTATGTATGTATGTATGTATGTATGTGTGTATGTATGTATGTATTTATGTATGTATGTATGTACGTATGTATGTATGTATGTATGTTTGTATGTATGTATGTATGTATGTATGTATGTATGTATGTATGTATGTATGTATGTATGTATGTATGTATGTATTTATGTATGTCTGTATGTATGTATGTATGTCTGTATGTATGTATGTATGTATGTATGTATGTATGTATGTATGTATGTATGTATGTATATATGTATGTATGTATATATGTATGTATGTATGTATACATGCAAACAACTCTGTGTCCTTGTGGTATACTGTTACGACACCGCACATGCAGGAGTGAGGATAAAATACTATCTCGTCACTTAGTGCCCCATTAGGGGGGGGGTGGACCTTCTTCTAGTACACAAGCTCTTGAACACATGGGACTTGTGAGATGTCATTATCATGTTGTTGACAACAAGCATGTGGTTGATTCCCTCTGTGCAAGATTGCGTGAAGTGTTGATGACGGGCCACAAATGTAATTGAGGATGAGCATAGGCATGCGTGAACGTCGGTGAGTGGGATTGATGAATCATATGAAGGGGAGACCAATGGTTGGTGGGCCTAGATGTAAGTGGGTAAACGGGCATGAATGTATTGTGGGGGCTATAAACATAGACATGTCTGGTTGGACACAGGCTGGTCATACAAAGTGACCCAAGGCCATTCCATGGGCCTATTGACCAATAGGTCTATGAAAAACATTCTTAACCTTTGGGCCTTGAGTCTCCATGTTCTATTGGAGAGTTCTTTATGCCCCCTGGGTCTATAAGGTCATATAATGAGTTCCCCTGCCTCGATAGAAAGAAGTATTTATTGTTTTAAAAAGGGGGCTTTTCCCCAACTAGTTTAAATAAATAAACACATATATATTTATATATATTTATGTATATTTATGTAAATTTATATATATTTATGTATGTTTATATATATATATATATATTAGGTGGATATATATATATGTTCACATATATTTATATGTGTATATACATATATATTTATAATTGTGTACATATATATGTATTTAAATATATTAGCTGATAATGTTTATATATTTATATATATTTATTTATAATTATTTATAATTATACATAATAATTGTTAATTTTATATATTTAAGGAATTTATGTATAAATATGTATAAATATGTATATTTATATATAAATTTATTTATTCAAATTATGTGGGTATATATATTTATTAATATGTATATATATATGTTTATGTATATTTATATGGGTTTATATATATATATATATACATATATATATTTGACACCATTAGAATTCACGAAGCTTGGACATGCTACTTCCAGAACCTTTTATCTGGAGGAACTCCTTTCATGTCTACTGAGGTGGAAGAATGCATCAGAACTGTGATCACTGAAGAGATCAATCGGAAGCTTACCAAAGGTGTGACGAATGACGAGATATGCCTAGATCTGAAACATATCCACCCCACTAAGGCCCCGGGACCGAATAGATTCAACGCCCTATTTTTTAAACAATAATGGAACATCATCAGTCCCGTCATCTTCAAAATGATAAAAATTATCTGGATGGGGAATACAAGCATTTCCTCCATCAACAAAACTGTCCTCGTCCCCATTCCAAAAATCATGAAACCTATGGTGATCCCTGATTTTAGACCTATCAGCCTGTGCAATGTCTCTTATAATATCTTCCCGAAGATCCTTATCAATCGGCTACGCCCTTGGCTTCCTGATATTATCTCAGATAACCAGAGTGCCTTCGTGGCCAAGAGGCTGATCACTGATAATGCAATTGTGGACCATGAATTGTTCCACTCTATGAAAACATGCTCCATTGCAAAAGGAGGAACCATGGCCTGGAGAATTGATATGACCAAAGCCTATGATAAAGTGGAATGGCATTTCCTTATATTTGTGACGATGAAAATGGGTTTTTGCACTAAATGGACAGATATAGTCATGCACTACATCTGAACCGTCTCCTTAAGAATCAAGGTCAATGGGGAGCTCACCCGAAGATTCTCCCCCACCCGAGGCATGTGCCAGGGAGATTCCCTCCCCTCATTTCTCTTCATCTTGGTGGATGATGTTTTCTGTAACCTTATTTCCAGGGCTGTATCCACTAATTCTATTCATGGGGAAAAGGTCTGCTGTGAAATCCCACCAGTTTTGTATGACTTCTTTGCTGGCGACTTCCTCCTTTTCTCTAGAGCAACTATAAATGAGTGTCGGGTGATCAGCCATGCGATCCAGCAATATGAGAGGGTGTCTGGACAGTCTATCAATAATGGAAAATCATAAATCTCCTTCAGCGTAGGGGTTCCTATTTCCAAGAGATATGAACATTGTACATCAGCAGGAATACATAGGGTCGATAAACACAAGAAGTATCTCGGCCTACCCATGGTGATTGGCCGGTCCAAAAAAGAAATATTTGCATCTCTGGTGGATAGGATTGAGAAAACAATTCAAGGCTGGACCACAAAAAGAATCTCCAAAGTAGGAAAAGAAACCATCATTAAAGTTGTCATCCAGTCTATCCCCAACTATTTTATGTCCCAATTTATGCTCCTCGTGGCCACTGTCAATCAGATCTATACACGTACTGCAAAATTATGGTGGAGGAAAATTTATCTAAGGTATAGACCCCACTGGATGGCCTGGGAGAAACTCTGAAAACCCATGTCAGAGGGAGGGATGGGATTCTAGAATCTTATTCTATTCAATGATACATTGTTGGCCAAGGAAGGATAGTGCCTTAATAATCGTCCATCATCTCTCTGTGCATGGGTACTCCGAGCTAATTACTTCCCCCCCCCATAGACCTCAATGTTTCCTCTCTTGGCCCTCATCCTAGCTTCCTCTAGAGAATCATTTGGGGGTCCTAAAATTTCCTGGAAAAGGGTTGGGCCGAATTATTGGGAATGGCTCAAATTTCAACATCTGGACCGATTCATGGCTGATTGATAAAGATGGTAAGCGGCCTACATCCCCTGCCCAACCAGGTCTTGAAGACGCCACTTCTAGTTACCTCCTTTCAGACTAGGGGTGGTGTGTGGAAAAGATCCATGAATGGTTTAACAAAATAGAAAAAATAAATATCCTAAGAATCCCCTGGGTCCCAGATGTAGGCCCCAACCATCTATTCTGGACCAATGACATTTCGGGTAACTACACGGTGAGATCCGGTTATAGACTTGCTCTTGGAAACCACTTTGTCCACCGGGAAGAGGGAACATGGAAATTGCTTTGTAAGATCAACGTCCCCAAAAAAATACGCCAATTTTGGTGGATGGTGTTCATGGGAACCCTCCCTACCATGAGACTTCTCATTTACCGACATATGGTTAGTGCTGATTCCTACACTTTTTGCCCAAATATTTCAGAAACTCTTTTGCTTGCCATCATTCACTGCCCAGGAGCTAAAGAAATTGGGAATAAATGGGGCCCAACGTCAGATGCTTCACTAGACATTGCCTCTGACCTCCCCGATATTCTGATGCGTTGGTGCTCTCCCCTCTCAATGAATAATGAATGTTCACTTTTCACCCTAGCCTAAATCATTTGGGTTCGGCGTAACGATATTGTTTTTCACCAATTTCATAAACCTCCTGAATTCTGGATTGAACGGTCCATTTCATGGATTGAGAGATGGAAGGACCACAAAGGACACTATATTCCATGTGTTACCCCTCCTATCCCCCTCATTGGAATCCCCCAACAGAAGGGATTCTTAAGCTAAACATGGACACGTCTCTCACCAAGGATGGGCTTGTTTCTCTCGGTCTCCTAGCCCGAAATCATCTAGGGAAAATCATTGCTGCAAAATATAAATCACATAATGCCTTCTGGGAACCTACAGTAGGTGAGGCCTCTGCCATCCTTGCATTCATTTGGATTCATCATCATGAGAATTTATTTGATTTTCCAAGGCCTTACTTGCTACACCATCTCCTTTACGAAAAGGTAAGGAAACAATGTGGCCCATCAGCTGGCAGCCTCAGGCCCCTTCGATGAAAACCAGCTCTGGCTGGACAATTTCCCTTCATGGATTTCCATATGTACGGCTGCTGATCTTTGTCATTAATGTTATCTGTCCTTATTTTCAAAAAAAATATATTATGTGAATATATATATATTTCTATGTTTATATATATATAATAATATTTAATTATATATATGTATTTATATATGTTTATGTAAATTTATTTATAATTATTTATATTTATGGATATTTATAACCAGTTATGTGAATTTATATACATTTATATATATGTATTTATATTATGTTGTTATATATATATCTATATATACTGGTTTTTTTGTGTGTTTGTATATAGTTGGATGGTTTCCAATGTAGTAAAATAACCTCATAATTCTTTATATGATCAGAGTTCAAATCTTGGACTCCCATGGGGGGATTTTTGGGTCATTTATGGTAGATAGAACAAGCGATGATATAAAAAGGGGAGAAACCAAGGTACATGATAATGCATCATAGAATTTAGGTGATGATTCTTTTGGCCAGGATGAAGGTGACTTTAGGCAATCAAATGGAGGGACATCAAAATTTAAAAATTATAGTGGGCTAATTATAGAGTGGGTCAAATCATGGTGTGTGTGTGTGTGGGGGGGGGGGTGTGATCTATCCTTGTTGTCATAAGAGTGAATATGTTTTGTTACATTTATTGCAACCTCTATGACCTAAAATAATATATATAATTATATGTATACATATGTGTTTGTGTGTGAGTGTGTTTATGAAAATATATTAATGTTGATATTTCATTTATTTAATTATATATATATATATATGTAAATATTTATATACACAAATGGATATACATATATATAACTAATATTTATATAGTTTCATATATTAATAAATTTATACTTTACTATATTTATATAATATTACATTTAATTATATTTATATATGTATATATTAATAAATTATAAACAAATATATGTATATTAATGTATGTTTAGTCCTCACATGAAGTGTTTGATAGAGCGGTAAATGAATTAAAAAATAAAAAAGAGGAAAGTGCTTCAATTATCACCCTATATATATGTAGGATTATTTTTTTTGGGAAATCCTGGGCATATCATTGCTTGTGGTGGGCTTGGGCTGGGTGGGATATAGGGTAAAAAAATAAAAAAAATTAAAATATCATTAACAAATAAGAAAACAGATAAATAAAAACCACTACTAAATAAAAAAAGGTTGCAAAATTATTTCTGACACCACTATACATGAATCCTTCTATAAAGCCTCCCGAATCATTTTGTGGTGGTTTTAACAACTACCAAATTGTATTTTTCTTATAATGAAAATTAATGGGTTTAGGGAGATCATCCTATGATCATAGGGAGTTGAATTAACCCACAAATTCCCAATATATCTTTAATAGTTTCCACATGAAATAATAAGGAATATGAAATGTTCTTTCATGAAATATGACAACGTCTATATTTTACTTATCGCCTAATAGTAGGGAAAACCGGGCCATACCAATAGTTTGGAACCATTGGTATATGAACTCAAACCATTTCTATAGATTATACCAACAATTTGATAAGATTTTGGGTGACTTTTATTCATTACTGGTTTTTGGTATAGGTGTTCTATACTAACAGTTATCAAAAAACTATAATAGGTAATTTCAATTGAAAGACATATAAAAAAGGTTTGGTCAAACCATTGGTTTAACTATTCTATTGAAAAAATATTTATCACCCTATCTTAATACCAAGACCTCTCTATTATTTTCTAAAGGCATTACCACTACAGTATAACCAATTTTTTGTTCATATATACATAAATGTAAATTTATGTTTAAAAATAATTGTTAATTTTCAAATATTTATTTTATTATCACTATTACACTAAAATAATGGTGTCACTTATACCAATGTTTTAATTAAACTATTGGTATATGTGCTCATAAGAAAAATCAATGATACAACCATAATTCTGTTATTATATTCATAAATAAATAAATATGTATGTAATTTGTTTTTAATTTTTAAATATTTATTTTATTATCATTATTACACAATAAATAATAGTGTCACCTATACAAAGGGTTTTTTAAAACAATTGGTATTAGTGGCCAATACCAATGGTTTTACCAACCTATTGGTATAAGTAGACAAAAAATATACCTATACTAATATTTAGGTCATTCCATTGGTATTTTTGTCCATATACCATACCTATTCTAATGGTTTGACCAATCTACTGGAATAGTTGTCCAAAACCATTCCTATAGTAATGGTTTTATAAACCATCAGTATTAGTCCATTTGTGTAGGTCATATTTCTAGTAGTGGATGATGTAAATTTGATGTTTATCACCAATGTAGAAGCCTAATTCCTCCAACCTATGATTGATTACACATTAATGTGTATACTCAATCATATCAAGAGGTTTACATTCCTCCAAGGGGTGCTAGTATCAATTTAGAAGAAGATAAATAAAGAACAAAAAACCTGAAGAGGGGTTTATCCAGGCCTACATGATCCAATTATATGAAAAGATGGAGGAGTTTCATCCCATATTATTTACATTTTTCATTAAATTAAGAGTTATTGAGAATCATCTATATCTTCTGCCATCTCATAGCAGATGATACATTACTATCCATTTGTGTAACATTCATTCAACTCTTTAATGAATATTAAAATACATTATTATATCAATATCATTGATTTATTACTGATAAAACCATGTAGAGGAACAAATAAGTGAAACATGGAATCACATCCCATACAAACTATGATATATTTTTTATTATACACTATGATATGGGCTAAGAGAAGCATCCCCATACCCTTTATGATACAACCATGTCAAAATATATGATATTAATCTCATGAATATCATATCTTACAACTCAATGGATATCACATTATATGATATCCCTCATTTTAGTGAATATCCTGCAATCTCCCACATATGGTAAAATCCCATATTTCATTATAAAAAAAATCACAAATCATTTTGATTCCAACCGAAACTCTTTTGGAAATACCTTATCAAACTCTATTTTTTAAACAAACTCTTTTTAAAAAACATAATCCTCATCCAAATTCTTATTTAGGTGGCCTTACAAGACTTATAAGCATTAAAAAGAGATATGGAATCCTAATTTCGTATATGTAACCAAAGATTTCCTCTCAGTATTCATTCATGCTACTCAAGATACTATGGAGTTTGGTGTGATCTGGATGAAACATAATAATATAGTCATATGAACATGTTTACTATAATATGTATCATTTAAACCATATATATACATATATATTTCCTTTTTTCATGTCATCGAGTGGAAACGAGACATGAAACATGTCATCCTAAAATATGACATTTCAAACTTTCTGGATTCTATAAAAAAGATGACATGGTCAATGATTACATAATATGTCATGCATCTAGTAGTTTAACACATCACATATCCCTCATCAAGTACCCTACAAAATAATATGTTACTTAAAAATAAGAATTAAAATTAATTTTCCTAGTCTAATTCAATAGAGGGAAATATTTCTTTTCTCCTCATACAAGTGAAAAAATATCATATATGTTGAGAAATAACTGATCACATTATCTAGAACATACCCAACCATCGCCTTTCTAGCTAATATTCATGGACTGTGTATGAAGGTATCAAACTATAAAGGTTCTCATTAAAGGTATCTCTCTAACCTCAGGTAATGAGGATTAATAGTAACTTTATACCCTTAAGTATATTGGTGGCCATGTGACATTCCATGGGATATACCTTGGAATACCATCCCAGGTAATAATTCATGACTTATTAACTCATAATTTTATTTTTTATATCTTGAATAATTCTTTTTGTATTGAGTAAACAATTATACTCATTCTAACATTAACATATCATCAAAACCCGTTATAATCTATGATGATCATCGATAAGTGACAACTCAAAACCATATTATGAGGGGATATTGTCATTCAACTTTCCATGTAAACCAAATTATAATAGAAATTAATGAATAATATATTGAGTTTTCTTTTATTATAAAATCATGATACATTTTCAACTATCACATCATTATCTTATGGATCATATACAAAGATATTTAATATAACCCTCATTCATTTGTTTCAATAATGGTTTCGTATAAGGATCCACTAAATTTACCTCGGTAGCTGCATAATAGATTTTAAAATCCTATATATGAATGATCTATAATATGAGATTGTATTTGAGATGGTTGTCTTTGGAAATTTTTTGAACATGGGGTTCCTTTTCTTAAGTAATGGACCCAATATTGTCACAAAAATCTCAATTTCTCACTCAAAGCAAAAAACCATCTCATATTCAGAAATGAACATTCTGATACAAATAATTTCCTCCATAGCATCTGATTTAGTGATATACTCTACCTCTATTATCAAGTTTTTTTTATTATGGACTGTTTAGAACTCTTCTAACTAATAGCTCTACTATTCAGAAGAAATAGAAAACAAGTTTGTGATCTCATGTCATATATATATGATTAAAAAATAGCATCACTACAATGCATTAAATAAGTATCATTCCATCCTAAAAAAACTAAGAATGTATCCTTAGTTCTTATTAAGTACTTAATGATGTTCTTAATAGAAATATAGGGACTCTTACAAGTATTTGATTGGTATCAACAAGATATTCTAAGAGAATAGTAGACATAAATTTGATTACACAACATGGAATACAATATAGATCCTATAACAGGAACATGGGGAAATTTTTCTATCCTTTATAACTATTTATAATGATATTTATATTCCTAATATTCATTCCATACAACACTAGTAAGGACCCTTTTAGAGTTACCCGTGTTAAAATGATTTTAAAATATACCAATGTATGTGTCCTACTTTAGTATAACCAGACTCTTAGATCAATCTCTATAGATATTTATTCCTAGTATATAGGCGGCTTCAACCATGTATTTTATAGAGGAGAATTTACCTAGACACATAATTATAGAGTTCAAATTTGGGACATCATTTTCAATAATTTTTTTCATCCACATAAAATATTATAAATATTACAACACTCCCACTAATTCAATTATATATATATAAGAATAATCCATATTTTTGATGTAGAAAAACTCTTTTAATACATCATAAAATATGATATTGTAACTCTGAGAATCATTCTTGAGTCCATAAATGGACCAACACAAATTTTATTCCTTTTTAGAATATTTTGTAACTTTAAACCCATCGAGTTGTACCAAATACACATCCTAGAATAAATTCCAATTAAGGAATGTGGTTTTGAAAACCATTTGATATATCTCATAATAAAAAATTAGTTACTATAGAGAGTAATATTTGAATGTAATTTATCATCAAAAATAATGAAAATGATTCTTTATAGAAAATACCCTGAATTTTGAATTAAAATTTTCTATCAACCATTCATTATATGTATATTCTCTAAGATCAATGTCAGTTTTATTATTGAAAATCCACACTCACCCTATAACTCTCACCCCTTTAGGTGAAAACACTATGTTCCAAAAATGATTAGTTTCATTGAGTCCATTTAATATTTCCTGTATTTTAACCAATTCATTGAATCATAAATCTTGATGGAATCTTACTAGGTAGTAGGTTCATCACATATGAGTAATACATTATCGTCATTTTGTATAAAAAGAGATTATCTCTTAGGGTTTTGATGAAACCTACTAGAAAATCAAGTTTATTTTATAAATAGAGTAGGTGATTTCATAAATCTTCATGGAACCATTTAATATTCCATCATATGAACATTTCATATAATCTGGTCTTGAAATTCTCTAAGTTTAACTTTCCTCCCACTAAATCCTAAACTTATTTTCTCCTTTTTAAGGAAAACTCCACATCAGGCCAAAAAATCATTATGTTTCATAGGATTATAAATCAATATTCTATAGTCTCTCTTGGATAACCAAATAATAATAATTTCAATGATTTAAGTCTTGGATTATCAGATGAAAAATGTCATTCATATGATTCAAAACCCCAAATCCTCATCAAAGACATATTGGGATGTTTGCCATGACATATTTCATATGACATCAATATGATATATTTAAATGGGACAAAGATACATAATAATTTAATATTCTATATATAATTACCCTAGAATTAAATATAAAGGTCACAATAACTCATCATCGATTGAAGTATGTCTAAAAGAATATTAATCATCCTCTCAAAAAAACAATTCAAATATGGTTTTCATGTATGTTTGAGTTTCGGAAAAATTATATAATAATATATATGTTCAATAAATTTAAGGGTCATGTATTCCCCACCTTTACCAGATCAAAGAATCTTGATACATTTTCCTAGTTGATTCTGTACTTAATTCTTAAACTCTTTGAAATTTCAAAAAATTTCAAACTTGTGTCACATCAAAAACACATAACCATATTTACTAAAGTCAATATAAATACTAAAAAAGTTCGTTAAATCCACCACTTTCTTGAGAACTCATTGGTCCACATATATCACATTGTATAAGACCCAATAGTCAAATATACCTATCACCTTTTCAACTAAAATGTGATATATCCATTTTTTCTAATAAATATGATTTTTAGTTTTCAAATTATTTATAGTTTAATGCTTTCAAAAATCCATCTATTTGGAGTCTTTTGATGTTTTTCTCATTTATATTTCCATGGTGATGATTCCAATGGCCGGTGGGATTAAAATCAAGAAAAAAATTATTATTCTGAATATTATTGATAATATTATACATATCTATACTATATAAAAATTTTACCATATTCCCAGTTCTGATAATAATTTCATTATTATACATAGAAAAATCTTGTTCTTAATAATGAATAAAAACCCCATCTAGTTTAAAAAAGATATGAAAATAAAATTTATTTTATTGACAGGTATATAAAAAACAATCCAATTAAAAAATTAATTCACAATAGATAATTAGATCTTAATTGGTAACTTATAATGAAAAAAAAAATTCTCTATTAATTATATGAAGATCTATGTCCCCATTATATAATTACCACTTATCTCAGATTATGTGTTTATCAACCTAAATCTGTGATGTACACCCAATAACCAATAACCATGAGTCGAATTTAGAGAAATTAATCCCTATAACATTCACATTTATATGGCCATAATTAATCTCTTTACGAAAACTTCTCTGCCTTATATACAAATTTTAAACTATTTTATAATTCATAACTATTATTGGTATCAAAAATATTCCCATGATATAATCCATAATCTATAAAATTATAATATCAATGGGTGATTATCAGGTTTAATATATTTTTATCATGAAATTTAAATGAATGAACTCACATAGAAAACAATGACCCAATACATTATATCCATTTAGTGATCCAAGACCCACATTTAATCATGTCTTACATCAGGTATCATCCAAATAATTCATAAAAATATCTAGAAGAAAAATATTCTAAATAATATCATATAATATTCATATATAGATGAGTGGATAACTCTTTGTCCTAATCCACCACATGGATACACTATACTCTATTACTATGGTATCCTAATGGTTAGTTATTACTAGCTAAATGTTACCCAATAAATATGTTAATAACAAGAAAACTAATAGTTATGATTACATCATTACTTTCCTACCATGCATAAGATAATTTATGGGAACCTAATGGTAAGGGTTTTCAATAATATATGATCTTTGTGATGATAAGTACTACTTTAGAAGTAATATAAAACTTACTATTTGAGGGGATCCCTTTTAAAGTCTTAAAATTTTAATATATATCATATTAATATTAATTCTATAAATATTCCATCAAATGAAATTTTCATCTTCGCATGTTTCATACCATTGTGTACTATTTATTTTAATGAATTAGTTTTCAAATCCCAATTCCATATATTCAATTAATATGTTCACACCATATAAAGTTCTAAATATTTACACAATCGAAAATTTGTGTTAATCACCTAAACATAAAAACAAAACATATCCATACATATCCAAATGCATCTCAGACATAAGGTATCTGATCTATTCATAGAAAGGCCTATACTTATATGATATTGACAATATCCACATGAGTAAGCCCAGAACCACAATTAGTTAACTCCCAGCTTTCATGAACAAGGAATAAACCCTCTAAGATAAAGGGACGTCTAACCCAAACTCTCTCTATCAAAGGATACATTACATAAGGAAGAATATAATTCATTATAAATTTATTTCATAATATGTACAAACTATGATAAGAAACTAAACCCATGTTAATAAATTTAATTAAAATCCAAGTTCAAGGTATACGAAACAAATATATTATATTTATATAACTAGCATGTAATGTACGACATAACAATCTATTATAAGAAATATATCAAAAACATTAATCATAAAAACATTAATAATTCATTAAAAAATTATAAAATTGAATATTTAAAAGGAATAAAAAATAAACTCTATTTATTTTCCAATACATGATATATAAATTTAAACTTTAATTATTTAATTTTTGCATGGAAAATAATATTTTACCTGGTGCATCTCTTTTTATAAACAATGATTTTATAAACCAAAATCATTTCATGAAAAAATGTTTAATTTTTACTATATTTTTTCAATATTGTATTTAATGATAGATAGGGGTCTCATCATTATAATTTATGATTGAGAAGTGTTAAAAAATTTAAAATGGTAAAAACATTACACATATTATATGATTTGTTTTCTATGTGTATGTTGTTTTTATAGGTGAAAACCTTATACATTTAGAATTTTGTTTTATAAAATAAACACACCAAAAATTAAAATTGTTGATTTATCGGTATCACAATTTTGTTATGATGCTTCATTTTTCCTAAATCCAGGACTCATTTAAATTTTATAACATATCATATCATATCTTACGATGTATTTTAAATCCTTAGTTTTCAATAATATAGTACCTTAAAATATATCGATATCATATGGTATGACTAATCCATACAAAAACATTTCTTAATATCACTATTAATGATATAGGATAAAAAATTATGATATTGATTTTATTCAAAAAATATCAGATTATCATTTTGATCCATTAATGAAAAATGATTTTATACCACTGATAGGTCTATAGAGATCATCCTACGATCATAGTCATTAGAAAAAAACCCATATATTCCAGATATATCTCCAATTGTTTTAACTAGGAATACTTATGAATATAAAACAATCATACATGACATGCGCCAGCCTCCATCTTCTAATTATCAGCACAAGAAGTTTGTTAGAGATCACCTAAGTAGTAGCCTAATTATTTCTTCCCCCAAGGGATTACTCCAACCAGTAGAACCTCAATCATATTGATAGGATTAATGATCCTCAAAGTGATGATAATTTCATATTTAATTAAAATGAACGAATAATCTTGAGCTTAAATAGAGGTTCAGGTTGGATTTCATGGATCAATTATATGACCAATGGGTGAGATTACATCACTTTTATGGCCACTCTTGAACAAATAAAGTGTTCTTGAGTATCATTTGTGTTGGATCACATATCAAGGTAGTTTATACTTTAATGCCTATTAGTGTAACATTAATTAAACTCATCAATGAATATAAAATCTATTAATAAACATATTTGATTGATTTATAAATCACGAAACTATTTGGGAGAACATGAAAGTTTAACATGAACTCACATCCCATGAATCCCATATCATAAGGCATAACTTATGATATGATATAGGGAAACATAATCATCCCCATTCCATTTATACTATAATAATTTTAAAATATTTGATATGAATCTTTTTAACATAATATCTTTTAAATGAAAAGATGTCTTATGTTATGAAATCATTAATTTTAGTGAATATCCAACAAAAATATAGCATATAAATGATCATAACTCAGTTCAATGGTAAAATGAATACTATTATGATTTGTAAACACATTTTGCTCATGAATGTATTTCAATAAAATGGTATTCATATTCATTTTAATGATCAGATAAATATAAATTATCACTTCATATTAAATATAGATTTCTCTTGACATGAAAATAACACCATATAAAAAAAATAACCATATTAGGTCCTTCATAATCCACCCAACACCTACTTTGTTTATTTAATTTGAAAAAATATATTTTGCAGTTCATATTTGAGAACTTGTGGTGAAAATACGTAGTATTTTCATCATTATTTTACACAATATTTCCCTAGATTTGAGATACTAATATTACTCTCCATTAAGAATGAAACTATCCGAATGATCTTCTAGTGAACAAATATTATTAAAAGTATCATCATCCTAAAAATTTATAAAAATAATTCATTGATATTTTTCTATTAGGTATTTTTTTCCTTCAAAGCCAACTTTCAAATCACAACCCCATGATTGGAGACTAGTCACAACCCTTCTAATCTTATAAACATACTTTCAAAACCGTGATTCTTTATCTAAAGGAATATATGATTACACTTATAGTCCGTAGGCCACATTGTTTCATATTTATAATTACTATATCTACATTGATATAAACTCCCTTCATCAAATAAAAAATAATAGGTTTTGGATTTGAAATAATCAGTATAAAATAATATATAATGAACGACGGAAAAACATATTTTTATTCATTGGTTGCAATAAATGTATCTAGAAACTCAAAAATGTTATTATGGTGATATCTAACTCAAGAGAGTGTAAAAAGTCCACCGTTATTTTAATATCCAATGTTTTTAAAAAATTAATTCTATGTTCAATAGAATACAAGATACACAACACCAATTTTAAATGAACGATGAAATATTATTAAATAATTATGATCATCATAACCTAGCCAATGAATTGATTTTTATGAATATTATTAACTAATTTATGAAATATATATAAATATCCTCATATATAAAAAATATCTTAATTAATAAGAAGTCAATTTTTCTAAAAGTCATTTTATTCCTCAAAAATACATTTTCTTCAACAATGGTATTTATTGATTTTTGTGAGAGAATATTGTAATTAATTTACGAAAATTTATGATTTTTTGATCACAAAAATATCATTTTACGTATAATTATATCAAAATTATCATTTGTTTAAATTTTTATATTTTTATGATTGTTGTTTTCAATTAATAGAGAAAAATACTAATTTTTATTGACAACTGTATTCTATTTTAAGGTATTTTTAAATTAAAATTAAACATTGTTTTTTAAATTTAATTGTTTAATTTTGATTTAAAATAATACAATTAAGTTTTTTAAATAATATTTTTACTTGAATTTACTATTAAACTATTTTATACCTAAAATGATTTTTTATGAAAAACTATCATCATCGTGTTTTTCAAGTTTAATTTTCAATTAAATTATTATAATATTAAATTTTGAATTTTGAAAAAAAGATTCCATATTTTAAATGAGGGGAATTTTTTTTAAATAGGTCCCTTTGATTTTTGGCATTATGAATTATATCCTTATTAATTTTTACTACAACAATAAATTTTTACTAGTGTAATTAAAGTTAAAAATAAAATGATAAGGATATAAAATGCCCCTAAAACTTGTATTAATTTTATTTTTTGATTCAATTTCATCCATAGTCATATAATATTCGGTTAAATGGCCTTTTATTCTATTTTAATTTGTTTATGACCTTTATAATATTTTATGTTAATAAAAGTTAAAAATGGCATACTCTTTCTTCTAATAAATATAATATTTTTAATATGGTGATAAAATAATGATATGTTTTGTAAAAAATAGTAATTATAATTATGAATGATCTATATTCTTAAAGTTAATTTCTTTATAATTTTTAGTTAATGAATAATTATCTCAAATACTTATAGAATGATGAAGTAGAAATTATTTAATTAATGGAAAAATAAAATAAATGATATTAAAAATATTAAAAGTAATATAATATGAAATAACTAATGATATAAATGAATTTTGTCGACAAATATAACTTTATATGGATGTATTAAAATATTTTATTTTAATTTATATTGATTTATCTATTTTATTAATGTCAAAGTAAATGAATAGTTCTAAAATGGACATTATTAATATTTTATTAAAATAATATTTTATTAAATGATTTTAAATTCATAAAATTATTAGATTTATCCAAGTGATTGGAATATTTTTTATAATACCATACATGGTTTATATATAGGATTTTTTTTCCATTTATAGTTCCTATCATAACCCTCAAAGAGTAAAAAACCTTATTGTTGCGGTAAGTGTGAAAGAGGTTAACAAAAGGTTAAAACAAAAAGATAAGGATTCAAATATGCCCAAACTTATCCAAATTTTATTGTATTATATTATTGGCACTCATAATCATCTTATATTATAATATAACTTATTTTTTCCATTTTAACCTCAAAATTAATTTACATTAATTTAATTTTTTATGAAATTCCATAAGTGTCCCTCCCCTCTCTTATAAAAGGTCATATCTTCATTTCAATTATTCATGCCTAAATAACCATTTATTTTATCAAATACCTAATAAATAAAATTTTAAAATATATCCCTATGTTCTGAGGTCATTAATTTTGGTAGAATAAGAAATTTAATTATCTTAAGCTATAAGAAAGAGAATATTTTCAAATCAAGAGGTAAAGTTTTAACTATATGTTTTAGTTTTAATTAATTTTTTTACCTACTAAAAATGCTATTAAACAATGATAAAATAATAAATACTGAATCATTAATATATTATTTTTTTATTATGTTAATTTAATAAATTATATCAATCTCTAACCTCCATCAAATAAGAAAGGAATCCACCACTCCTGTTTACGGAGGACTGCCTCCTCGCTAACCAGTGTAATTTGTTTTCCATAACCATTTTTCATTATTTGATATAATGATGGAAGTAATGTTTATATATTATATTCATGATATTTTTTTCATTTTTAAAAGATAATATATAATTTTTTATCTTACCTCTCCTTTAACATGAAAATGATAATGCCGTTCGTGTGGACGTTTGGACTACCACCTCCATGAACTGATGTGGTTCATTTTTAATTATGTCATTAAATGGATGAAATATATAGTTTTGTTTAAATAAATTATTATTTTTTTGAAATAAGTATATTTCATTAAATATAGAATAATACTTACATTTTTGTCATAATTATCTTTGAAAATTGGAAACAATACTATTCTGTACATATAACCAACCTTCACCAAGATTTTATCAATGTTATTTTTTCATAATCATATTTCATAATTTATTATAAATTTATAATTTATGTATAAAAATTATAATAATTAATATATTTTTGATGTAATTATAACCTTTTTTACCATAGTCAACCTACTAATGTAATTTTGTACTTGTATATTTAATATCATCAAAACAACTGAGGTGGACTAAAATGAGTATGTAATTGTATATAACATGGTAATAAGTGATTTAAAAGGAATAATAAAATTGAAAAAAATTATTAATCAATTAAATAATTAACATAATTTTTTTTTCAATAATATAAGGAATATATGTGATGGGATAGACTCGGGGTAAGGGTTTTTCTTTTAAAAATCATCTTTTAATGTATCCTTTCATCTTATTTTCTTCCTTGTCCATATTTTCAAAATTATTTTTCGGATGTTTTTATATAGAGATAAATTAATTATGAAGGGAATTTTATAACTCTTTTTACTTTATTTCAGCGATTCTAAATGGGAATATTTTTATGGAAGTTTTTATCATTATTTACAAAAGAATATTGGTAATATTAGATTTTAATGAATATGAAGAAATGAATTTTCCAGCCAATAAAAACCCTTATTTTAAATTATTTCCAATAAAATATTTGATTTTTATCAAAATAAAATCCGCTATTCCATTTTTATTGGTATTTTGGTATTAAAATTTTGTTATTAAAATCAAACAGTATTTTGATATCTGAAAATGTTTTTATCATGGGTTTAAAAGAATTTTCCAACACTCTTATAATGAATATATTGAGTTAGAATTTTGAAATATTACTTTTACATTAATTTAGTTTTGTAAGTTACAAAAACAATCTTAGAATATGTTTAATATCTTTTTATATCCCAATTTTTTGTATGTTTTTCTATAAAAAAATATCTTTTTCATTCATTGAATAAGATATAAAGTATTTGAAGGACCCTGGGACACCCTAAGAGGGGAGGGGTGAATCAGGGTGACAAATATTTCTCTTAATGTGTTGTATCTTGTTCCCACGTTGGTAGGAACTTGTTGAACATGTATGATGAATATGATCAGAAAGCAAACATTCACATGAACAGAGAAGACACAACACTTTTTACTTGGTTCACCACTAAGGGCTACGTCCAAGGAGCATACGCCAACAGGTTTTCGGTCGTACCTTAATTCCCCTAAACTTCACAAGATGTGGATTACAATGTTTCGGGAGCAGTCACTATGTCCCAGGCTCACTAACATTACTAATGTTTAGGTATACCTCACTGTGTCCCTTGGGTCGCTCCCGTTGACTCCCCTTGGCTCACAACCTTTGGTGAAGTCCCACTCAGTTTATAGACATGAAGGTCTCTTCAATATATTTTCATTGATGTCCTTTTCTCTTCTTAGCACGAGACTCTTCTTGCATTAATGTCCTGAATTGATGCACTAGAACGCACAGAACTGCTGAAGCAGATAACCAGAATGTCCAGACAAGATTCATTGACAATTGCACACAACACAAACCCTTTGCGTGCAAAACCTTTATATTTCACTCAAAATTTACTCTTTGTGCGTAAAAATATTTCGCGCAACAACACCCTTTTTCGCGCAACTGAATCTTTTACCTGAAACCCCATTTTTTATGCACCGCTCTTCCTTTTTCGCACATCTTGTTATTTTCCGTGCAATCCATAATATTTCGCTCAAGCATCTTTATGAAATCCTTTTTCGCACATCAGATCTAGGATCTTCTCTAAGTCTTCAACCGTAATGAATGAGGGGATCGACTTTTATTTATAGGCCTCTGAGACCCCAACACGCAAAACCCCCTTTGGTGTGAAAAACTTCTCATCTGGCGTGGAATATTTCACGCTGGTATAGTTTTTTGTGCAAATCGTCATATTTTTCGCGCATCCCATGCCTTTTCCATTTTTTGAAATTATGATTCTAAAACACTATTTGCGAGAAAAACCTCGATCCTCTATTTCGGGCATCACGTTGTTTTTCACGCCCAACTCAAATATTTCACGCACAACCCTTCTTTTTCGCACACCACTTACTCTTTCCGCGCACCTCATTTAACAAACAATCCATGTCTTCCTTTTCCGATTTAGATTCATAAAAATTTGGAAAACACTGGGAAACTGTGCCACCTTCAATACTGTGGTCTTCTTGAACTGTATGATCACTTTCCTGGAACACATTCTGAACTTCCATTGAGTATTGACAACAAACACATACCAAACTCCAATTCTTTCATAGAACATCCATGGTTCCAACAATCTCCCCCTTTGTTTTTTCTGTAAATCACCAAATAAATTCAAAAGATCACCATCCAAATGCAAACCAAAAAAGAAAGGATAAACTCATACAACACTCTAAGTCTACGTGAGCAATGCTCGGTGTAGAAAACCAGAGAGGAAGCTGGAATTGGCTTCCCGTGTTTTGGGATTCTCAATGATGCCCAAGAAATTTTCTTACAGTGTCATAGAAGCATTACATGTCCAATGAATTACTTATCATCCTATCACCGACACAGAATTCTCATCATGTTCCAGAAGCATTACATGTCCACTAATAATCCTGAATGTATTCCTTTCTCCCACATTGACAATAACCCCAAGGATGGGTAATTGTTCATAGTTCAGCTCAAAAAGCACTCTCCTTGGATAATATCTCCCCCACAAACCTACATCACATCCAAAAACAGATTAAAAATAGTTAACATAACTGGGGGATGGGGTATTATAAAACCTCCTTATGCACCGGGAGGTGGATGAACACCGAGGTTCAACCAATGCTTCTCAAACACTACCGATGACAGTGTCTTGGATAGGATATCAGCCACTTGCTCATCAGTTCCCACATGATCCATTATAATCACCCCTTTCTCAACATTTTCTTTTATAAAGTGATACCTGATTTCAATATGTTTTGTTCGAGAATGTTGAACAGGTTTCTTCGTGAGATCAATTTCTCTCTTGTTATCAGAGTAAATTACCATTGGTTGATTCACCTCATCACCAATATCTGTTAGTTGTTGCTTCATCCATAGCAGTTGAGTGCATGCCTTTGTGGCAGATATATACTCAGCTTCAGCAGTACTAAGATAAGTACTTTCCTTTTTCTTGCTCAACTAGCCAACACATTTTTCCCAATATAGAAGGCTCCACCACAGGTGGACTTTCTGTCTACGACATCACCATCCTAGTCCACATCAGAAAAAGTTGATAATTCACTGTTCCCGCCTGCAGAAAAATATAACCCAAAGTTATGTGTACCTTGATTGTATCTCATGATTCTTTTTACTTCCGTAATGTATTCCACCTATGGATTACTCTGAAAGCGGGCCGCAAGACATGTGGAAAAGACAATATCTGGTCGTGTCATTGTCAGGTATAATAGGCTCCCAATGATTCTCTTGTACATGGTGGGATCAATAGAAGCCCCATCCTCATGCTTTCCATGTTTAGTTCCAACTACAATCGGAGTTGAAATTGATTTGGAGTCTTGCATATTAAACTTATTTAGTAGCTCTATTGCATACTTTTCCTGAGAAATGAAAGTGTATTAATTCTTTTGAATCACCTGTAGCCCCAAGATATATGTGAGCTCCCCAATCATAGACATTTCAAATTATGATTTCATGTGATTGGAAAATTCATCCACTAATTCCTGCCTGCTGCCACAAAATATGATATCATCAATGTAGACTAGAAGCATGAATTGATCTTTTGGATAATTCTTCACATAGATATTGTGATCTACTCCTATTTTGAATTCTAGGTTCTTGAGATACGAATCTAGCCACGAGTACCATGCCCGTGGTGCTTGATTCAAACCATATAGAGCATTCTTCAATTTACAGACCTTTGTTTCATCAGTACCTAGAACAAAACCTGCTGGTTGTTCAATGTAGACTTCTTATTCAAGTACATCGTTCAAGAATGATGTCTTGACATCAATTTGAAATACTTTATATCCTCTTTGGAGTGCCATGGCACAGAAAAGCCTGATTGATTCTAGTATAGCCATTGGAGAGAAGGTTTTTTCAACATCAATCCCTTATATCTGGGAGTATCCTTTAAATACCAGTCATGCCTTGTTTCTCATGAAACTTCCATTCTCATCAAACTTATTTTTGTATATCCATTTTGTACCAATCACATTTTGACCATTGGGTATCTGGACAAGATCCCATGTCTGATTCTTACCAATCTGATCTATTTCTTCAATCATGGATTTCACCCAAGATTCATAATTTTCATATTCTTCAAATGAGGATAGCTCCACAACTAACAGAAATGCCGATTGTGTGTTATTCCTCATCCTTATTGTTTGAGTGGGTGCACTCCTGTCCCTAATTATATTGGATGCATCAATCTCAGCTCTCCAATTTCTCCTGTGAGGTTCAGTTGCATTCTCTTCAGCCACAGTTTCTTCTTCAGATTCTTCTTCTGAGTCAACATCATGATGTGGCTGCTGAGTGTTTTGTACAACTTCCTCTATTTTTTTATTTGTATTTTCTCCACGTTCACTTTCTTCCTCACTTTCTATTACATTAGCATATGATGTCCTTGAAGAATTTGTAGTTTTCTCTTAAATTATCATAACATCACTACTTTCCACAATACTTCCTAAAAACTTGTTGAAACATTTGTAGACTTTGTTGTTCATTGATTAATCGAGGAAAATTCCTTCATATGCATTATCGCCATACTTCCCCTGATTTCCTTCTTTGTTCTTGATGAAGTATTTACATCCAAATACATGAAAGTATTTTAAAGAGGGGTTCCTTCCATGCCACAATTTATATGGTGTCTTTGTCTCACCCATATAAAGTCTTGTTTGATTCTGAATATACAATGCAGCTTGAACAGCCTATTTCCAGTAATGTCATGGAATACGACTCTCAATCAGCATAGTTCGTCCCATATTGTTCACATGTTGATTCCTACGTTCAAAAACTCCATTTTGTTATGGAGTTCTCACAACAGCTACCTCATTCTGTATCACATGCTTCTCCAGATAATTTTCAAATTCAATGGACATGTATTCTCCTCCATTTTCGGATCGCAACACTTTGATTGTTCGTCCCGTATCATTCTCGGTGATTCGCTGATATGTTTTCATGCAGTCAAGGACATGTTGTTTCCTGTAAATGACCATCACACATTCCATTCTATTGTAATCATCTATGAAAAGGATAAAGTACCTTTCTCTATGAGTTACAAAAACATTTATCAGCCCACAGACATCTATATGTATCAGATCTAGAAGGTGAGATGCCCTTTTCTTCTTTGGCCGATATGAACTGTATACCAACTTCCCATGAATGCAAGAATCACAAGACTTATCATGATCATGCTTTAGGTTGGGAATGTCCATGACAATCCTCAATTTTTATATTTTCTCCATGTCTTGTTGATTGATGTGTCCCAGTCTCTGATTCCACAAATTGTTTTCTTCTTCAACAGTCATGTAACAGAAATTTTATTCACTATCAACCGGATACAAGTTGCCTTCTGTTTTTCATCCCTTCATAAGTGAATTTCATGTCTTTCCCTTGATAGTGCAGCCTTTCTGATTAAAAGTAACTATAAGTCCCGATTCACAGTGTTGACTCACACTGAGTAGATTATGACGTAGTCCATCTACGTAAAGGACATCAGTCTTCTTTTGTTCTCTATTAGCTAATTCGGTACTTCCACTCCCTTTGATTTTCAGAGCTCTATCATTATCAAATCGTATTGTACCATCAAAATTACTTTTGATATCTGTTAATAGGTCGTAATTACCTGTCATATGAGATTAAAAACCGCTATCCAGAATCCAGGTAGTGTTTTTCTTTATAGCTTTGACGGACACCTCTGCAAGGTTGGATTTCTCAATCTTCTTCCTTTCCTTCCATGAGAAATTGGATTGAGAATAGAGTACTGATGGCCTTTCAATTATCTCTTCCACATACCCAGGTTCTTTATAGTCAAAATATTCTTTGAGAGGAGAAAACCTATTTGAATGAGAAACACTGTCTTGATAATGAGACATGAATTGTCTTGACTTTTTATGAGGTTGTAATGTCCCTTCTCTACCTACAATTAGCAGCCTTATGACCAATGTTAGAACAACGAAAACAATATCCATAGAAATTGTTTCTTCAATAAGAATTAGGATATGAATTTCTTCTCCTTTGTTGAACTCCTACATCTTCTCCATTCAGATAGCTTCTTGCCTCTTCACAATAAGACAAGTCATGACCTAGATAGCCACATAACTGACACTTCATGAGAGGAAATGTCTTCTCAGTTGAATTTATCATCATACCTTCTTCCTTGGGAGAATAGTTAGACTGACTATCATTTCAGAATAATTGATGATAATTTTCAGTTCTCCTTTTCGTTTGGATTGAGGGTCTATTTTTTAGCACTTTAGGCAATGTTTCAACATGTTCAATATTCATCTTATCTTTCTTTTGGGTCTTTTCACTTCCAGAAGTTGATGTCTCAACTTCACAGCCAATTCCACTCTTTCCCATGAAATCAAGTCTTTGATTACCCAATATTTTTCCAATCCCATCTGAACTACACATGGCTCTTGCGAGTAATTATGCATTGGAGAATCTTCCAAACTATATTTTCTTCCTTGATTGTTTTGTAATTGATTAAGTCTCAGGTTTACTCCTAAGAGTAACAAGTTCCTCCTCAAGACCCTCAGCAGTATTGGATTTTTCATCTAGTCCGGAGGTAAGGTCATTGATGACCTTTTCCTGCTCTTAGATTCTCAGCTTTAGGTCCACTATATCATCATTTCTTTCAATTATTTTAGACTGAACCTTCACAAATTCTTTTAGCCGTTCAATTTCAGATTCAAGTTGATCAATATATTCAGTTGATTTTTCTACAATTTATTTACACTTATAGAAACTCTTACATTTAGTCTAAAGCTTACTAACAACATCCTTAAGTTGCATCTCAGGATCTGTACAAGTTTTCAACTATTTTTCTCCACCAGCATCTTCTGAATTTTCAATAGTGGCCATCGTGGAAGCATGGTTCCCAGTTTTGAATTCTTGTTCTTTATCACAAAATTCATTGTCATCTTCTTGTTTTTAAAAGAAAAAACTCTTTTCATATTCTTTCCATATTTGAAGTCTCCCATTTTGGAAAACATTCTCCAAGGCTTCTCGAAGATTTCATCTTCACTATCTTCATCATTGATCTTTTTTAGGCACTGAGAGGCAATGTGCCCAACTTTTCCGCAACAAAAACATGCGAGTGGTAACTTCCCTTTGAATTTATCTTTTCCCTTCTAGAACTTATTTGCAATGAGATAAATAATTTCTTTTTCATCGTCATCTTCAATACTACTATCTTTTGAAATTTTTAGTTTATCAATTTCCTTAAATTCCATTTCCTTGCTCACACAATTCGTATCATCTTCTGGTTTGATTCTCATTTTATATGCTACCCAGCTGCTTAGGAGGTCATCCAGAGAATGGTTTGAAAGATATCTTTACTCAAGGGTTGATACCTTTGCATTATACAGGGGTGGAAGTCTTCTCAGAATTTTCTTCACAATGTCAACATCATTGATTTCATCTCATAGGCCCTGAATTTCTCCAACAACTTCAGTGATTTGATTAAAGAAGTAGTCTGCATTCTCATCAGGATGCATCTTCATATCACAGATCTTATTGTGAATCACTTGTAGTGTCGCCTACTTCACTTTGCTATCACCTTCATAAATATTCTTGAGTTTATCCCACATGGATTTTTCTAAGGTGCAATTCATCACCTTTAGGAAGATCTCATCAGAAAGTGTTGCGGGGAGTGTATCATGTGCTTTAGCATCTGCATCAAGAATTTTCTTGTCTGTGTTAGTCATAGCCAACCCTGTTGGATCAGTGAATTGTATTCCTTGCATAATAGAAAATAGAACTTCCATTCCAAGAGATATTATATGTGATATCATTCTGTTCTTCCTGATCTGAAAATTACTTCCATTGATGTGAGGGACTCCCCTGACATTGACTGAATTCTCCATGACGACAAAGGACAGATTCAACACCAGAAACCTGGCTCTGATACCACTTGAAGGACCCCGAGACACCCTGAGAGGGGAGGGGTGAATTAGGATGAATTTTTTTTTGTTTTAATGTAATGGATCTTGTTACCATGTCGGTGGGAAGTTGTTGAACCTATATGATTAATATGATCAGAAAGAAAACATTCACATGTACAGAGAATAAATAACACTTTTTACTTGGTCCACCACTAAGGGATACGTCCAAGGAGCATACACCGATAGGTTGTCTGTCGTAGCTTAATTCCACTAAACTCCACTAGATTTGGATTACAAAGGATCGGGAACAATCACTCTATCCCAGGCTCACTACCCTTACAAATGTTCAGGGATAGCTCACTGCGTCCCTCGGGTCACTCCAGTTGACTCCCCCTAGCTCATAGCCTTTGGTGAAGTCCCGCTCAGTTTATAAACGTGAAGGTATCTTCAATATATTTTCATTGATGTCCTTGTCTCTTCTTAGAACGAGACTCTTCTAGCATCAAAGACCGGAATTGATGCACTAGAACGCATAACTGAACCGGATAACCAGAATGTGCAGACAAGCTTCACTGAAAATTGCATGCAACACAAACCATTTGCGTGCAAAACCTTCCTATTTCACACAAAATTTACTTTTCGCGAGTAAAAATATTTTTTGCAACAAAACCCTTTTTTACACAACTAAATCTTTTACGCGCAACCCCAATTTTTGCGCGCACCTCTTCCTTTTTCGCACATCTTTAAATTTTCCGCGCAATCCAGAATATTTCGCGCAAGCCTTTTTACGTGATCATTTTTCACACATCAGACCTCGGATCTTCTCTAAGTCTTCAACCGTATAGAATGAGGGGGTCACCTCTTATTTATAGGCTTCTGAGACCCCCTTGCGCAAAACCCCCTTTGGCATGAAAAAATTCTCTTCTAGCATGGAATCATTCGCACTGGAATATTTTTTCATGCAGATCATCAGAATTTTCACATAGCCCATGCCTTTGCCATTTTTCAACATTCTGATTTGTGAAACACTATTTGTGCGAAAAACCTCAATCCTCTATTTTGGTCATCTTGTTGTTTTTCGCACCCAACTCAAATATTTCGTGCACAACCCTTCTTTTTCACACACCACTTACTCTTTGCACGCACCTCATTTTACCAACAATACGTGTCTTCATTTTCTGATTTTGAGGACCAAAAATGTGGAAAACACTAGGAAACTGTGCCACCTTCAATAATATTGTCTTTTTGAACTATATGATCACTTTGCTGGCACTCATTCTGATCTTCCACTGAGGATTGACAACAAACACAAATCAAACCCCAATTCCTGCATAGAACATCCCTAGTTCCAAAAGTATTACTATTATAAAGAAGTAATTATTCGTTAAGATAATCATAATGAGTATGGGTCTAATAGATTGGGAAAACCAATATCATATCATATGTTATACTTTAATCAAGTCTATCATATGAAAAAATGTCTTGAAAATCAGTTTGATACTGGTACCAATAAAATCTGAGTGAACCTCATAAGGTTTATCACATTGACATTGTTAAATAAGTCCATCAGACTTACTAATGTTTATAATCAGTAAAAAAATTCTTATTTATATTATATGGTAAAATTTTAACACTATGATGGTGTTAATCAATATGATGTAAGACATTTAGTTATGATGAGATATCAAGCACCAACTATCCACGTACATTACAAAAAACATGGAAATATGACTATTAGGGGATCACCTATAAATACTGAGTCATTTGAAGTGTTTGGTGATAGTTGATTACCCACATATAAAGAGAGATGTGGGTGAGATTCTCGTTATTAGTAAGTGTTTTTATTTAGTAATTTTTCATTATATGGAATCCACGTAAGGTTTGTCTCCTTAAGACCCTTTTTAATTGTAAATTATGTCCAACAATAGTTATGATAAAGGGATTCAAAGGATAGGAATATAGTGAGTCTGATCCATCAGATTGCAGGATTCTAGGACAAGAAAAATATATTAATCCAATAATCTTATTGATGGATTTTGGGGAAAGGTAGTTAATGAAAATCCATTCTTTATATTGAGGGATTTCCTGGTATGTAAAAACATACGTTATTATAAGTATAAAATAGGTGATACCTTTAGTCAAAGACATTTACTACCTCAATCATATGGTTAAATGAGTTATATTTTTTAATAATACCTTGTATGCCATTCTTACTTTTATGTGGATATTGTATTGCTTGTTTTTAAAAATATCTATTTCGATACATGTAATATAAATTTGGTCATCATATTCATCTTTCTACTTTGTTTGTTTTATTTATTAAATTTTTGACAATGAAAAATATACTCAGATTAATCAGACCCATAATGATTATGATATTTTACTCTAATATAATCTGATAATTATTTGGTTCTAATTTTGTGATTTTAATAATCAAACTCAGGGTCGATTCCAATAACATATATTAAGAGGAATTTGGTTAATTAGTTTAATTACTTTAAACTATGTTTTTAAAACTATAATTCAACCCCTCTTGTATGTATAACCATCATAATATACTCTTATGATCATACAATTTGTATCAATGAAGTTTTTTACTACTCATAGACTTGCAGATTGTTTACTTTCTTTACTTGTAGAAAGTCATTTAAAGTTAGGTTATTAAATTTCTATTTATAAAATTTTGTAACACTAATGTGTACTTTTGGAAAAGAGTTTTTTTAAGATGAAAAGACATAATAATGGTTTAATATAAAATATAAATATAAAAATACCACCATGAATAGATGGATCTGAGTATGAGTACTAGAGAGAAAGGATAAAAACAGTTATTATCAATACTGGATTTTATAATTTTTTATGGTTAATAGAGAAAAAAAGATTCTTTATAAGAAAATAATTTATTATAGTCATTAATAAAAAAATAGTCTCAGTTAATATACACATTAAGAAATAATTTTTTTATGTTCCATGAAAAGAAGAAACTATAGTCATATATCTTCATGTGACATTGGAATTAATATATATAAAAGGATCAAAATTACACACTTTGTAACCTTAAAAGTTTTTGAGATGAGAAGTGCTATACTTAGAGAATAATATTAGGAATTGGATTTCTTACCTAGTTAATTGGTTACAAAGACACACCAACGGTTCATGAAAATCATAAATAAATTACAATCTATTGGAGAAAAAGGATTTTATGATGAAATTATTATAGAAAAGATTACAGATATCATACCCAATGAGTGAGAATTTAAAAGGAAAACTATTAAAGAGACAGGAAAGTATAAAAATATAACTTTAGATGAATTAATTGTAACTCTAATTGTAGTATAAAGGTAAAATAAAAAGATATTCTAATAAATCTAAGAATAAAAATGGAGGTTTTGTTTCACTACTACTTCTATTGTTCCAACTACAGTACAAACTCCTAAGAAAATGGTTAAATCATCAATAATGAAGAAAGTTATTATTCAATCCAATTATAGTACATATGATCATTCTGAGAATGAAATACATAATCTAGCTATAAGTATGAATAATATAGTTTGGGAAAAATATTTTCAATACTGATACAAAAACAGTCAAAAGGATAAATGTGACAAGAATTATTATGAAGTAACAGGATATGAATGCAATAAAGTTGGAAATATATGATAGGATTATCTAAAGATAAATAGGAAATGAGGAAAATAAAGTAATTTAAAATGGAATGCTACAATTATTACAAGTATAAATTCTAAAAAGTTATTAACAATGATGGAATATGCAGTGCTAATGGTGTTGATTTTTCTGATAATTCTTCTGAGAATTAATGATCTATATAGAGAAACATGGGTCTTTTTGTTAATGAACCCATTTTTAATCATTGTCTCACGTCTAAGATACATACAAATAAAAACATAGATAACAATGTCTTATATTTTAATTATCCTGATGATAAAAATTATACATCATCTATTGAAGAATCTTCCTTAGTAGAAGATAATTCTTCACCTTCTTATGATGGAGTTTCTTATTTTGAAAATATTTTAGAAAATGAGAATCATAAAATTTATAAAAAACATGGTATTTATAAATAAAAACATACAAAGGATTAGTCAAGGATAATTCTTTAAATAAATGATATATCATAACTTTAAAAAGATATTGATTATTATAATTATGAAAAACTAATGATTTTAAAAGATTTTGAAAACGTTATTTAAGGGGAAAATAGTTTAAAAAATATTTTTGATAAGATTAGTTCAAAAAGTATTACTGATGAAGGTAAGAATTTATATGTAAAACTAAAATATGAATTTTTTCTTTCAGTAAGATTTTATGAAATTTTACCACTGGTGAATAAAATAGTAATAAAATGTATAAAATAATTATTCCTCATCGGAGTAGTTCTAGAATGAGTTTATTCATATAAAAAACAAATATTAAGAAAAAAATAATTGTTCCAAAAAGTGAACCTCCTTTCACTATGTGATAATGTAGTGGGAACTAGAAGAAGAACTATTTATTAAAAAAATCATTCTTAATTATTTCATAAGGCATCTTTTTATAAAAAAATATAGATTCTTTATGTTTTTTATTTTTTTATAACATGAACCAATAAGGATTGGTTCCCAAAGTTTAATCATTTTTCATCTATATGTTAACAAAGGGAGTACCAACAACAAGAATATATGGTACATAGAAAGTGGGTGTTCTAGGAACATGATTGGAAAGAAATACTTCTTCAAGAAGATAATCATAATGAATGGTGGATATGTAACTTTTAGAGATAATGATCAAGGAGAGATTATTAGAATAATTAACCTTGTTTTTCATTGAAAAACATTAATTTAAAATATTTTATTTTTTAAAGGAGATAAAATTTCAAAATTCCTCATAATGCAAGAAAAACATTTATTTATTTTTATAAAACCCATTACATACAATATACTTGAACAGTAAGAAAAAACCATAAATGATCAACATAAATTAATAATTCATATACACTACTTGTTTACCCATATTATATATTAACTTAAACATTTAAATAGAGGTAGTACATATGTTTTTTTATTTTTCCAAACATGTTATTTTTAAACAATCTTAGTTTCCTAAATTTGTATGTTTTTATTATTGTTTTTTATCATTATGCGTTTTTTAGAATCATTATTTTAATAAATATTTTGGATTCATAATTACCCAAATAGTTTTTTTGGACTATGAAAGTGTTATTAAATTCATGGGCACAAAATATATTAAAAAAATTTCACAATCTAAATTTCCATGATAATTTCATCCATTAGATCAGATTGGTTTTCATATCAACCATTAGATATCTTATTTAAATTAATACATCACCACATATGCCTATATAAAGGAGTGATAACCTCATGTACCACATCCGTTGTTCCGTTGATTTTCTCCTGGCTTGTTACACCGCTAGAAGTCATCATTCTAAAATATTATCTTTTCATCTGATTCTCATTACCATCTTCAGATTATAAGGAAACCAAGGATGGTTTTATAAAGTGGTTAATTTTTAAAGAAATTTTAGTTGAAATAATGTGTTATGATAATTATGAATCAACTCTAAAGAAGATAACTTCTTTTCAAGTTTGGGAATCCGTTTTTGTTGAGAAAATTGATAAAGATTTTTATTTTTTTATCCTAATGTTGTACATGGGGTTTACACCCCTGTAATGTTTCTTAATGAGGATTATAATAAAAAAATTATTTTACTATGCATGGGAAGCATTATAAGATTCCATATAATATGCCAAATGATATTGTAACTTTTAACAAGTCTAAATATAAAAATTCACTATTGAATCATTATGAGAAAGTAAGTAAGGCTTCCCAACTCACACCAGATAATAGTAGTATATATATGGATGAAAGTTTCCTTGATACTAAGAAAATCAGAATGTGATATGTTAGAAGTGGTAGATTTTTTTGTGTTGAATATATTGGTGAATATTAAGAAAACATATAGTATAATATTTATCTTTATCACTATAGAAAATATCAGAATAATATCAACTAAGATAAGGATTATTATGTTCTCATCCTTTATAATCATGATGGTTGAAAATCACATATATTTTTTCAATGTAATAAATAAATCGTAATCCATGTTGGATAATATTTCTTTTATTATGACGATATGATGAATTGTATAAGGATAGTATTTTATAGTAAATCAATGAATATTTGGGAAAACGTTGATAGTGCTACTTTGAAAGTAGATATATCAAGAAAATCAAAGAAGGTTGATAAGAGAAAGAAGATGATGGCATAGACCTCTCCATCAAAGAATAGAAACAAATAAAATAAATTACTAGATGATATTTTTTAAGATAGGATGAAAAATGAATCTAAGAATAAAACCAAGGATTAAAAAAATTTATTCAACCCAATTGAATAAAAGGAATTCAAAATTAATGATATTGATATGTTATAAAAGTAATCAAAGAGGAAGAAACAAAACAAAAAATTAAAAAATCATATCTTTGTGAGAATCTATTAAAAGGAGTTGAAAGATCCACATAGATGTTAATTGTTATCATAATCCATACCAATTGGTTTAATCCAGAAGCTAGATTAATATTCCAAGAATCAATACTATTTCATTATTATGTCCCTTATATTGAAAATAAATTAAAATGAAATATATATACGGAAGAATTAATTAATTGTTTTTAAGATAATGCATCATAGATACAAATTTTTAGAAAGGGAGATCTAATAACTACAAAAAAGTTATAGAAAAACATAAAGAGGATCTTGGATATGAATTTCAAGAGGAAAATGTTGATGGAAATGAGGAAGGAAATAATAATAAGAAGAAATGGAAGAAAAACAGGTGATGAAAAATAAAAAGAAGAATATGAAGAGGTTGAAAAAGAAATTAAAGTTTATGTTGAAGAATAAGATGAAGGAGAATATTAAAATGGAGAAGAAGGAATGAAATGAGATAATAGTGAAGAAACTCGCAATGATAAGAAATCATCGGAGTTATCATCATCATCATAATCATTATATAAACCTTCTAAAGACCGATAAAGATAAAAAAATATGAAATATCTGAAGAGGAAGAATCATTATTAATAGAATAATTCAAATAATAATCAAATAAAGAAGGATAAGATCAAAATTATAATAATAAAGTTAATGATAAATCCAAAATTGAATATATTTACATATGTGAATTTTTTATGATAAAAAGTTTTCTAAGAAAGTTAAAAATAATGTATACCAAATTGACAATAAGAATGGGAAAGATATGGAAGTCAGTACGAGCTGAACAAAACCTCCTCATCATGACCTTGAATAATTAGGCATGGTAGGAATAATAACCTAAATTGTATTTTATTACATTGTTCATGTTCTAATAATGTTGGATGGAAAAATTCCATATTTACCTATGATTGAAACATAGATTTAGTTAATACAAGAAACAGATAATCCCAAATCACAGATAATTAATGTTTTAAAAATGAATTCAATTATTGATTTCAGGAAGAATTGAATACTTTAAAAGAATGTACCCACACTTATAATAGGTCATTAAATGAAATGGGTAAGTGGTTTGAACCAAGTTTATTTTTATATATGAATACATTATGATCTATTTTATGAAATATAGATGTTTATGGTGGAGTTAGAAATTTCATTTAATGAGTTATCAAAAGATATTGCTGATAGAGTTATGTTTATGTAAGAGTGTTTTAGATTCCATATATAAATATATGAAATATTTGGATGTTTTAAAAAAGAAGATCAAAGATATGGAGATATATATTTGTAGACTCTAATTAGGTGAAAATGGAATCATCATTTTTATATATTAAAACAAGTATTTTTCAAAAGAAGTTTAGACTAAAGAAAAAATTATTATGAATATAGAGAAAAAACAAAAGGAATTTAAGAAGATGAATACCTTTATAAAAATATGGATGAAGAACGAATGGTTTTCATTTGACCTCTTTATGTATTTAATTATCAAAATATTTCAATTTTTCTAAATATTGGTGTTTATAATAGATCATATTTTCACCCAAATAATATTCTCTTGAATTTTTATCCAATTACTACTAGTTACATGTTCTTTCATATATTTATGGATGATTAGGTAATTCAGTATTGTTTCATTTTTTACTTTTCTAACACTTTTTATGAAATATAGTATTCATTCCTCATTCCTTTTTGATAATAACAATTGGAGATAATTTTAAATAAAGGGGAATAAAGTATTATCTAAATAGAAAATAATTTATAAAGAGAAAGATGATTTATTAAGTTTAAGAATATGTTTTAATTGAAAGTATGTTTTATATAAAGGGGAGGATATTATCCTAAGGGGGGTCTATCATATTCAACATCATACTCTTCATCATATTCAGAATATTTAAAAACACAGTTGAGTTATGGTTTAAAGATTAACACTTAATACAGTGGTTATTAAAGAAAAAGGGAATGTGAGTTTTTATATGTTATTATTCATTGATTTTTTGGGGTTTTTTATTCTAAAAAGGGGGTTACTATTGAGTGATAAGTTCAAATACCTTCTTTTACTTTCCATTATTTTTCAAAATCAAAGACACTTTCTTAATACATGTTTACTAAAATTTTATGTCCCAATTGATTTAGTATGTTCTTGGAGAAAAATATATATTTTTAACATACTTAGAAAATGTTATAAAGTATTATGATTATAAAATTATTTTCATTATTATAATAATCATAATGAGTATGGGTCTAATAGATTGGAATTACCTCTATTAGACCAGAAGTTAGACATTAATAATTTCATCCATACCAAAAAAAATCATAAAAATAGAACTGATAATGGAACTGATACAATCGAGAGAACCATTATAAGGATTATCATATTGAAATTGTTAATGAAGTCCATCAGACTGACCGAATATTATAATATGAATATGAAGGATTATTTCTATATTAATTAATAATTTTAACACTGTAATGGTGTTAATCAATACGAAATCATAAATTTAGTTATGATGAGCAGTCAAGCACCAGATTTCTGAGGTCATTGAAAAAAACAAGAAAATATAACCTTTGGGAGATCACCTATAAATACTTAGTCATTTGAATAGTTTTTTTCATGTTGATTACTCAATTCAAAAGAGATATTTTCATGAACTGCTCGTTCTTTGTTTGTGTGTTTCATTAGTAGGTTTTTGTTCTAAGGAATCTTCATAAGGGTAGTCTCTTTAAGAACATTTTCAATGGTAAGTTGAATCCAAAAATTATTATGATTAAGAGATTATAAGGATAGGAGGAAGTTTAATATGATCCATTGGATCAATGGATTCAAGGGATAGTAATATAAAATAATCTAATCATCATATCGGGGGATTCCTAGGATAGTAAGGTAGATCTAATTTGATCATTGTATTGAGTCCTATCTAGATAATGAAAGATAGAATTTACTATATGTATAACATAGGGGGTACCTTTAGTCATGGTTATTAATTAAATTACTATTAAGGTTAAAAGATTTATCTTTTTAATTATAGTTTATATGTCATTCTTTCTTATACAGAGCTATTGTATTAGTTTTTTCAGTATCTATTCAACTACCTGTAATAGAACATTGGGAATTGTACTAAAAATTATACTTTTTTTGTTTTTTAAATTATATTTCTAAATAGAAAACATATAATATGATTAATTAGATCCATAGTGATTACGGTATTTTACTCTGATATAATCATACCATTTTTTGGTTCTGATTTTGTGATTTTGATAATCAGACTAAGGGTCGAGTCTGATAATCTACATTAAGAGGCATTGGGATGATTAGTTTTATTATTTTTAACTAAGTCTTTAAAACTACAATTCACCCCCTATTGTATGTATAGACATCATAACAAACTTTTACAATCCTATAGAAAAGTACAAGCTGAAAATGTATTATTCATGATGTAGTACTTTCAAATTATATTTTTGAACCAGTGGGGGTGATACACAATTTATGAAAGGTTGATCCCCATTATAGATCATAAAAAATTGGCAATCCCAATATATATTATATGATTTATGAGCCCAAATATAACTCCAATCTATTGGGTAATGATCATTTTATTAATATGAAAGGAGAAGGGAGTTACCAGAGTGTTTTTATAATTAATTTAACTAGGATATAATTATTATGACACATGTTTAAAATAGGCTATAAATATGATGATATAAGTTTCTATAAAAGGGTTTCTATTTTATTTCTACGTGTTATAATGGGTTTATTTGAGAAAATTTTGTGTTTATTTTTCATGAGGAAATGATTTATTCACTTTAATAACTTTGAGATAAAGGTAAATTATTTTATGGACTTTCATATTTTTCATTGCACTAATGATTTTATTCTTTTCATGCCCCTTACTAAGATTTTTCCCTTCCCACATTTTAATGTTTTTACATATGGTTTTAAGGATGAGTAGGTATCATAACAAGATCAATATTAAAATTGTGAAGATATTTCATGAAAAGAAAACAACTACCATTTAAATTTTTTTGTTTTATGATAAAAATGGACACGTAGTAAATGTGTACAATTTTTCTATATGATTTTATTATGTACGCTTTATGAACTAATTCTCTAAAATAGTAAATTTATATGATATTTAGGAATTAGAGAAAGTGAAATTGTAGTTTAGTATCACTGGAATATATATATTTTTAAGGTTGGGTCTTTAAATTTATAGTCATGGCTCATTAAAATTTTTTCACCCAAAAATTTATTATGAGTGTTAAATATAATCATTGACTATAAACCAAAAAAATAAAAAATAGTCAAAAAAAGTAATTTAAATAAATGAGTACAATTTATAAATTATAAATAGAGAATAAATACGAATAAATAAAACAATTTTTCAATAAATAAAAAAGTGCAATGTTGTAAAATAGAAATATTTATTTAATGTGAATCAACATGATTTTTGTATACAATAAATTTTATATAAAAACAATTTTGTTGAGAAAAATAATACACAAAAAACACAATAATATTATGTGAAGAAATTTTGTTAAAATTCATCACCATTTAAAAATATACATTATTTTATGTCACATATTTTTTACAATACATTTATTATTCTATAAATAATCTTTAAAAATATTTTAATATTCTAAAATATACATTTTCAGAATTATTATAACATTTATAACAGAAATTTTAATGCATTGTTAAAATTATATAATATTTAACAACATATTTTATTTATGATAATATTTTTATTCCGTATCCGCACTTGTATTATAGTGGTATGAATTTTCTTATACTAATAATTCTATTTTCAGAGAATTTTTGGGATAAAACCCAGTTTTTTGTTTTTTAGGTGTCTAAAATGAGAATGGAAAGATCCATTATGTGATAGTGTTTCTAAAGTCCGATTTAGGTAAAGAGGGGACTTCAGCATGGGTGTCATTCCATTCTTTTAGAAATTTTTACGACCCATGCCATCATAGTATAACCTAGTGAAATTATCTTCCCAAGGTTGTATGATATGAGTGAGTCACATGAAACCCATGAAAAAATTGGCACAAACTCCTATAATAAATTGGTATTATGTATAGGAAAAAATGTATCAGTGGGAGGAATTTCTAGAGAATTGAATGATGTTGTGTCCAAATTACACAACCCAATCAATTTTATAAATTTTTTATTTTATTATAAGTTCAAAAAACTTTATTACATCATTAATTTCTATCCTTTCTCTCTCTATCCTTAGGTGGTTGGAGTCTTGTTCATGATGATCTTTCACACTGATGGTGTATCTTTGGCATACAAATTGTGTGTGTGATCTCTTCCTGACCTAAGGTACTCTTTCTTCCATTATCTTCATTGTCTTCCTCTTTCCATCATTCTTATCCTGTTATTTATTCTCATAAATATATGGAATATGTATTTTCTTCAAATTTATTGGATTTTTGTTAATATCTTGATGGTGGATCATTATGTATAGTTTTTCCAACAAATCCTTGTTTGTTGGTTATCATTTGATAATCAATTATTCCTTATTCTTATGTAATGATTGTTAAATATCCATTTGAGGTATCATATTTGAGAAATATCAGTTTTATAACTTGCATTAAATTTGGAATTATTATTTTATTATTATCATTGTGTAAAATTATGTAATTCGCATTAATGGAGACAAAAACTGGACTAATAAATTAGAAAGGGAAAGTGTTTACAATATAATTATTATGATTTCTTTGATGCTACTATATGATATTGATCTTGTTTATAATGATTATATATTTTCTATATAATGATTTCATAGGATATATTTATAATAATAATATTATTATTATTTATAATCATCATCATGTTCATAATTAAAAAATAATAGAATGTTGGTAAAGGATGTGCATATAAAATTCAGAATCTATTATTTGGAATGTGTTATTTCTATGCATAGATTTCTTATTGATAATGAATCATGAATAGATATATCTAATTTTTATTTTGAAACTTTTAGTGTTATTAATGTCATGGTTTGAATATATTTAGTTAGACTCATTATTTATCATGGAAATTGTAAAGGCTCATCCCAACTGACCACTAATACAATAGTTAGACTTGTGGCTCACTTGATCCCAAACACATCTCCCTCAACAATAGTGGAGTTCGACTATCAGTAGGGTCCTAGGGACTATTTATGGGAAGACTATTCCCTCATAGATAACAGTATTCAAAGGGATAAATCATAGATAATATATTATATAAGCATAAACAATTACATACAACAAAAAGAGTATAATATGAAAACAAATTTATATAAAAGGATTCCAAAACCAGTTTACAACATTGTTTGTATGATAAATGATCCTACAATTGTAAGAAGAAATAAATAAAAATTGAAATACAATATAACCTATAAAAATAAGAAATTGATGATATTAACCTCAAGAATCCTAAGCAAGGTTCTAGTCCCATGATCCCTAGATCAAATGTATGTATGAAAATAGAACACAAGCAATCAATCCAAAGACATGCAAAAATATAGTACTGCTCAAGTACCCTAGAGAAATGTTTTCTCTAGTAGGTTGTGAGATATAAATCTTAGTAGGCAAACACCGTCGGTTTCTATCCCAATATATATAGGGAAATATAAATTTAGACAGTGTTCTATATGTTGTAAGCATAGATAAATAGAAAACAAAATGACAACATCTTGGTTCAGGTTCTTAAATGGACCCCATCCCATACCACTTGCATTATCCTAATACATTAATTTTAAAGAGGTACTTGTACAATGTATAATGTGTATACATGTGACAAAGTAAACATGGATACTCAAGGAGTTTCACCCAAAATCCTGTTCTTAGGATTGGGGTATAATTCCCATGTATTTACATAAGTATGCAAATAATAAAGAGAGAAAAGTTTCAACTTTATGCTCTAATATAAATAGAATAAAAAAAGTATTGAAAAATCTATTATATAAATCAAGTAATCATTGCAATTAAATAAATCCATAAAATCTACTGGTGGAGTCCCGTTCTTGTCCAAGGAGATATAAAATAATCCCATGTGTCATAACAAGAATATCCTATATAATTAAATACCGCTGAGCCCATCCAAGTTGACCCGTAAAACGTCCCATGCATAACTACAAGGTATGGTAACTACTAGGTTTGTATCTAATATCTCTCCAGGGGACCAAGTACCACCCAAGGATTATAATAACCATCTTTCCAAAAGGTATATTCATGATTTCTCCCCTCAGAAACCAATATCAATCAAAATAATATGAAACCACTTGGTAATTCCTTGCCTGGAAGGCCAAATCATAACCCCCGATGCAGTGGGTAGTAACCAATCAAGCACATAGAGAGCATCCATTGTTCCTCAACATGGAATCCATGTTCTCTCCAAGCCCACATCAAGTTCCATAACATACAAGAAATACATATCAAAAAATTTATGAATGATTTCTAGAAAAAAAAAATCATCCCAATACCACATGATTCCAATTTTACCAAGCTATGAACATGAATTAAAACAACTATGAAACATTTCATATAGGTGGGAAACAAAAATTTAAAAGATGGAAAAAAAGTATGAGTTATAAAACACCTATAATAAGACATAAACAATTTCATTTCAACACATGCAACTTAATTTCACAAGATATCAAGATTAAAAAAGAATTTCATACGGTTCAATCTAGTAACAAGGGGATAAGAAACAAAAAACTTACATAATCAATGAATTATAAACAAGGCATGTGCCATCAATGTGCCTCTCACCAATATGTCCTCAATGAAATTTCTTTATCTCAAGCTCTAGGGATTGACCATGTGTCACATTCCATTAAAAACATTTAAATGGATCATGCAAGGAGCACCTAACAAGGAATTAAGAGTTCATTAATAAGAAAAGTACTCATGTAAATGAGTAACTTATTATGTAAGGCATATTGAATTCAAATAAACATCTAGTAAGCCAATGTTAGGAGGCCCTACCCATGGGATAAATGATTATGTTCAATATTAGGGATTATAAATATTGACCCAATTCATAATTCATTTTTCATTAATTAATTTATAGAATTAAAATAGTGACACACACAACCCATGTAAATTTTCCACACTTTAAATAAAGGAAACCTTGGGAATTTAGGATGGAGTACCCAAAGGGGTGGATAAATCCCATGATAAAACCCATGGAAAGGGTTTCTCTACAAGGAATATCATAAAAGGGCACAAAAAACAATTCAATCATTTTAAAATGTGATAAAAAGTCACACTTGGAGGATCTGATGGGTAGAACAATTGTGAAACGTCAAAAAAGAGATAAAATGATGAGAAAGAAGCATATAAACCATACCCAAACCATTTAACAATTCATTCACTATTCATAAACATGGAAATTTTATTTATAAGACTCAAAGGGTAAAATGGAAAGTGTCATGGTCAAGGCAGATGCCTACTTAGGAAATGTACTTTAAACTAATTGAGCATGACAACTCTGTTCATATTATTTAAAAGGGAAAAAAGATAACAAACCAAAAAATAAGAACCAACAAGTGGTATATGGAAAAATAAAACCAAAGATAATCGTTATATAAATATCTATGTATAACTTTGGGTTTAGAAGCTAGCACACCGCTATTGAAGGGGTTTTATTAAAAAACCATGGATTTATTTGTCAAAAAAATTACTTATCATATTTAAAAAATTATTCTAGAAGCAAGAATAAACGTTAAACATAAAAAAGAATGTGCGAGAGGAACGTAATTAATGAATTATTGAATTAAATGGAAAGTTAAAGACTCATACCTTAGGTATTAAACCAATTTTACACTCAAAAAATGTCACATTTGGCAGTGACTACTCGAAACTACCCCACAATTACAAACACACACATTTCTATACATATATGCATCCTTTAATCTAAAATAAATATTCCCATCACCATGAGGGAATATGAATGCGGAAAAGATAAATATATATATATATATACCTATTTATTTTTGTGCACTCCTTCAATGAAATTCAAAATCAACTAAAAAATATACCTAAGACCCAAAACACATAAGGACCCTAAAATAGAAGGTGCACAACCAAGCATCAAAAAAAGAACCTCACCTCAAATAGTTGTAGTGGACTGAATCAACCCAATCTAATTCTTTTTCAACTGTAGATGTTATAATTTGACAAAAGGAGTCCTGAGAAGCCTTTCTCACAACCAAATAACCAGATAAAAACCAAAATATCAGGTTATCCCATACCCAGGGTTTTAACCAAACGGGTTGGGTAATGGGAGATCAAAAAAAACCATGAAAATTTGGAAAGGGAGAGAAAAAAACCTTACCTTGGAGGATCAAGTAGAAATCATGATGAAATATAGTAGAAAATAATCCAACGAAGGAGGCTTAAGAAGAGGGTGGTCACACAAGGCCAATTAGATCTAGTGGTACTGCACAACACATGATGGGGAGGGGTAGACCCCTTGGGTCTCTAATATGAAAATAACCTAACATAAAAATAATAATAAATAAATAATTATATAAATGATAATAATAATACTATTAATATTATAAAAAGATTTTTATATTTTTATTTCCAATTCTAACCTCATTTTATTTTTATTTTATTTTTAATTTTTAATTTCATTAATTTAATTCCATTAAAATTAACACATTGAACAGATTGATGCTGAGGGATGCATAGTTTCAGACAACATGTGCGCCTCTTACAGAAACCTAAACCTTTTATTTATGGGGCCAGGAACTCCTAAACCTCATTGAGACACCTAAGAGACCTCTCATCCTTAACCCATGTCTTAAAAAACAAGTAGAAATGTTACAACTCTTATTATTTCATTCCAAAACTTTATTTTAAAAATAACCCATCTAGTAATTATAAATAAATTCAAATTCCCTCTAATTTTTTGTTTGGTTCAAAACATGGGTCATTACAACCTCCTCACATTAGAACTTCTCATCCCCAATAAGCCTATGGGAAAAAGAATAACACCACCTAACCTAATAAGGTTATGAAATATTTTTCAAATGGTCGCATTTCATTTCAAAACGTCCAACAAACCTCCAAGATTGTTCTCAAGAACACGAGACATAAGCAATTTAAAACCTATTTCAATGCTTTCTTTCCAACCAAAAAACAAAGAAGATATTTACCTGAGATCATTCAACTAGAGATAGAATCTCATCGACATATTACAAAACATCTGATCAGTGGTTCTTTGCACATTATGTATTAATTTTCGGAAAGGGGAAATTATGATCGACCAAACCACCGCCATTAAAATTAACATACAAAGAACACCCTAATAATTTTAATGATTCTCAATATTTGAATTCATTTAATAGGTTAAACCCAATTTAATATGAGTTCATAACAAATACCTCTTTGAAAGAAATGGTCCAATTCCAATCGACCAAATTGAGATTGGTCGTACGAGCATTCCAAAAGGAACTATCGTCCCTTAAACCACACTCATCTTAACCTGGATATGTGATTTAAAATGATCCTTCAGTAATAGAAGAAAGTGAGAAAGGTATATAAGATTAGTCAAGAAATATTCTATTGACCATTCTAAAGATACTTAGCATAGATGGTCAGTGCATTGCAAACTGAACCACAATGCCTTCTTCCAATGAATCTTGTCTTTATAATGAAAATGCCCACTAAAATCTATAATTGACTTCCAGTGATATTTCTTGATCAAAATCATAATCTCTGAGGATGATAAGAAATCCGGGGGTAACCTATAATTTATAAAATAGATGTATAAGGAACTAACCAATGTAGTTCACACTCCATGATTTCATGTGAGACATTGGTACAAGTCCATAATGTCCACCTCAGATTTATGAATGAGACTAGTGTGGTATATGCATGGTCGTAAATTCAAGGAAAAGAGATGAAGTCCAAGATTTTGTCTAGGTTGTTCCTATATGGTAACCCAAGGGTCACTCTGAACCACTATACCTTGATAAAAACCACACATCCAGTGTGAAACACTGAAAGGGAACCACCCAACAAGCTCAACAGATTGTAAGTCTTTAGAGTAGCACATAACTGACACTCTCTTAGTGTATCAATGGTGGAGTTAAGATATGGGACATGATTATCTCTTAAAATAAAACACTAATAGTATTTTCATTGTTTCCAGTCAACAAATAAAACCAAAATAATAACAACTAAATCACTCCTGGTTGACTTCATGAAAGGGAGATCATCTTTATTTACCGATGCACCAACAATCGGACCATAATGCCTTTTCCTCCTGAGGAATTATGGGATTGTTCAATTATCACCACCAAAATAATCCATGAAAAATGATTATTTTGAAGGTTACACTCACAACCAACCACATTAACGTCATGTTTCCAAGAATGCACCAACATGATAATTGAGAACCAATTCGATAATCACATCCTTATAAGTGTCCTTACCACCAAAAGAAGAGATAGACCGACCACTCAAAATCACCATAAGAATGAATTTACCCTAAAATAAATTTTTTAAGCATTTGGAATGAACAAAAGAAGGAAATAACTGTTGTGTCAAAACATTCGAGTCATAAGAAAGTCATCCTAAGCATGGGGACAAACCTGATTGTCAAATCTCAATTCACTAAACTATAAAGACAAACTAGGTACATATAAAAAAACACAAGGATAAACAAAACCACTGAAATAAATCTATTTGTTACAATATTATGCAATCTTTGGGCACCATGTATGTGAATTCATACTACTCTGATGTTATACAGAATAAAGATAACTATTAACTCAGATGACTACATATCATGTCATCCATCCCTATGGAGAAGAGAGGTTATAACGACCTACGAATTAGATTACCATGCCTAAGGCATGCATAACTAAATAAAAATGATCATTTATAAATTATAACACCCATAACAAGGGTCAAAGATACCATGATCACCCATCTAAACAAGGGTGTCGTTGAGAAGCTAAAAGTCTTACTAAGGACAACGACATGCAGACAACACCAAAAATTAGAAAATTTATTGGATTTTATAAGAAATTTTTACACTAAGGGTGCTACGTACCACGATCTATCCCCTAACAAGAGTAGAAAGCATCAAACCATAATGAGTTCATTCATGAAAAATACACTAGGCTCACGATTCGATCATCCAAGTCATTGCTAAAATATGGCATACAGAAAACACCTATGGTTAATTTTAAATGTTACACTAAGGAAGATTTAATAAACCCTCACATGGGGTTATAAATAGAGGACACTAAATAAGGTTCTACTTTAAGGCCATTAAATTATTTCACCTTAATTTTAAAGGTTAAATAATTTAACAAATGTTTTAAGAAAAACGTGAATGTTTTTTTGAAATTTATTATCAAAACATTAAAAATTTATTGAAATACCATCATCGTTAGGAAATTTATTAAAATAAATTTCTTTTAAATAGATATAGATACCCAAAAAGGTCTCAATACATGTTTCATTAAAAATGAAATTATTAAATTTTTTAAAACATCCAAAAAAATCATCTAAAAGAAACATTCCCCAATTGACCTATTGGGTTCCAGTGGTGCATTTTAGAAGGTACCCATTTCATTTGAAATGAAAATTTAAATTACATACATTTAAAACCATTATTTAATATATGAAGGTCATATAGAATAATCTAGTGATGTGGGTGGCAACCTACAAATCCATAAAGCACACAAACACTTTACAATTGGCATTTGTCTCCAATTCAACTAAAATCAAACCATTTTATTCCCATGAAATCAATTAAATCAAAACATACTAGCATGCCATCATAAGAAAATAATATACATAAGACATGATATAGGCATAGAAGCACAACATAACATTCAAAGATCACAATCATATCAACAAGAAACCTATAAATATAGCTATATGGCATGACATATGCATGACATGTTAATTTCTATGTGCCCATTATGATTCATGTCATTTTTCTTCCTTTCCATGCCAAGATAGGGGTATAATTCCATAATTTCCATAAATCAAAAATCAATGTCAAGTACACTATTCTCTCAAGGTGAAATGATGTCAATAGTAACATCAAACAAAAAAAAATCCAAGCCCAATCCACTTAGTTATTTCCTCATATATGGGGCGATCAGCCCCAGACATAAATATTTACCAAGCACCAACACATTCCCATTCATATATATAAAATCCCAAAATAGTAATAAATAAAGGAAAAATACCTCTGATACCACTTTGTAATTCCCTAACATGACTGACCACTAATAAAGTTATTGGACCGGTGGGTCAGATGACCTCAAACACATCTCCCCAATTGTCAGAGGCTTTTGACTAGTGGCGAGGGTCTAGGGTGTGTCCAAGAGGATACTATGTCCTCATAGATCAGAGTATGCACATTAATTAACAATAAATTATAGATATTGGAAGAATAAACAAGAACAAAGAGTAGAATAAGTATAATATAATAATTATTGAATATAAAATATGTCCAACACCAATTTAATAGATTTTATGTATGAATGATTATGATACTAGTGAAAGGATAATGATATAAATTTTTTAATAAAATATAATAATATAAAAAACCCAATGGTCAATTGCTTGAGAATCATGAGCATGAACCCAGTCCTATTTTCCCAAGCTCACAAGTATGAAACACTATACACCACAACCAATCAATCCAATAACTTTCAGACATGTAGGAATGCTCGGGTACCCCGGTGCAATAGTTTACCAAGAAGGGTGTGAGATAAAAATATTAGTAGGCTAGCACAACGAGTGTGTATCCCATTCTTGATAGTAAAATATATGTTTATATAGTGTTCCGTATATGGTAAGCGTAGAGCAGTAATAAATAAAATTACAACACCTTAGTCTAGGTCCCAAAATGGACCCCATCCCATTCCACCTACTTTCGCCTAAGACATGTGTCAAAAATGGATACATGTGACAGGACTAATGTGTATACATGGGATAAAGTAAAAATTGAAATTCAAGTTGGTTCACCCCTAAGATTCTGCTTATGCTTGGGGTCTAATTCGAAATTTAACACCCCAAGATTATACGGTACGCTTCTCTTTGAATAATGCGATAGCGTGTGTTGTACGCAACACCGAGTTCTAACAACCAATCAAACTAGCCGTTATGAATAGTAATACCAACTTTTTAAAATTATATATATTTTATATTTCAAAATGGACTTCATTTTTGGATTTGGATTATCTAATTTAGCCTAAGGTGAAATTTTGGTACTTTTCGGATAACTTTCATATTTTGATGAATAGTGAAAATTACTAAATTTTAATTAAAAACAACTTTTTTAATCAAAATAATTAATAGTAATAAATTATGAATTTTAGTAGTTTTAAAGTATATTTAGAATATATTTTTACCATTTATTATAATGTTGGTCATTGGACATAATTTTACAATTAAACCGAACATAAACAAGTGTCAATCTTTTGATAGTTATTATCTCTTAAAAACACGCTTTTTGTTTTGAAAGCGGGAATTAATTTTAAATTAATTTCTGCCACTTCTGTGTTTTGAATTTAGGAAAATGGATTCCATATTTGGAATCAGGATGTTCAAATTGTGTAAATATGTATCTTTTATTTTTATACATTTTGAATAATTACTGCGGTAAATATTTTATTTACCATGGTTAAGGGTAAATCTGGTAAATAAGGGTTAAAAATAATATTATAATAATACTAAATTACCCTAAAACGTGTCTTAACCCTATTTGTTGATACATGGTAGACCATGGACATCTTTGGGTCGATTTTGGGACCCCATGGATCCACTTGTAAGTGATAATGACACTTTATTTTAATTAAGTTAAAAGGAATACAAAAATGACACAAGCATATATCTTTTAGCAAAACAATTGTTACATAGGGTTATATATGTTGGATTTTAGATTATAAATATTAATTAGAAATATAAAACGATTTCCTACATAATTATATTTTATTTATAATTTTTAGACATGAAATAATTTATTTTATTTATGACACAATGATGATGCAATAATTACTATAATAGTGAAAAATTAAAATAATTGATATTATAAATACCCAAATAAATATAATATGAAACTTTTAAGGAATTAAACTAATTTTCTAGGATAATATGATATATTAGGATTGAGGTAATTGACTTTTTTCGAAGTAATCAATCTGTTATGAGTTTCACAAAAATAAACTATTGAATAGTGTCAAAATTGACATAAAAGAGTTCTTAAAACAAATATTATATTATTAATTGATATTAAATTCATAAAAATCTATGGTTCGGCCAAGAGACTTATATCATGATAGTTTCATCATTAATGGACCACTTGGGGGTGGCTTGGATGAATGTAGTAAGTTTATTAACCATATTATATAAAAATACAAAGAGACATTGTAAAAGTGAAACTAATTAACTTAGAGTTAATACTTAAAGATAAGGTTAATATAAGTACCCAAACCTGTCTAAATTCTATTGGATGAGTTGTTTTCGACCCCTACCCACCTTAACCTTTGAATAATCAACTTTGGATCCATTAGAAACCGAATATGAATTTATTATAAATTAATATTTCTAGCTTTTCCAAAGGTGCCCCTCACCCCTCTTATAAAAGGGGACTCCTCCTTCTCATTTCTTCACACCTTCAATGCCTTTTGGTTCGGCCAAACTCTGCCCAAATACTCTCCCAACATCCCTCACTACAACCTAGGGGCCTTATTTTGATCATAAAGCCAACCTAAGGAGCCCTTTTGATCAAATCAAAAGGAAGAACCCGAAGAAGAGGTAATGATTTCACCACCCTTTTCTAAGTTCATTTCTTCTTCCACTTATTCTTCCTTTGTTGTTACCATTCTAAAATAATAAATCCAGTATCATATATATACTGTGATGTTATTGTAAATATGGTACAACCATATTCAGTATTCTATACACCCTTTGAATAACATGTCACCATACGTGCGTACGTACGGCTTACCGTCTCCACGTCGTGGTGTAATTGTTATTCAATATAATATTATTTGAATGGGTATAATAATGATGTGTAACTCATGTAAATAATAAATATAACATGTTAAGGATTCTGTATATATGATATACCATCCATTTATATATTATTTTAATATCAAAAGAATGATATCATCGCTCGTGCGTACGTACGGACTACCGTCTCCACGAATGCGATGAGATTCATTCTCCATCATATCCATTCAAGTATAATTATCATTTGATGATTTAAAAAAATGATGTTTAAGGACTTGATATCATTCTGGATATGAATAATATAAAACCTATCCTTTACAAACATGTCTTACGTAACAAAACATATAAAAGAAAACAAGTAAGTTAACACCCGAAACAACAATAATACTAAGATATTATTATCAAATCAATATTAAAAGGTCATATATGATATCATATTTATGTATATGATTATTGTATAATTTAATAACAATTATTTCACCATTATACAGGAGGTTAAACTACCCCAACCATGGAAAAGTACAAGGTAAGGGTTATTTCACAATCTCTTCATTATCCGAGGTTGTTTATACGTAATAATCTACTGGGATCTCTTTATCATCCACATCCATGTTTCTTAAAAATGTATTTCAAAACATTTTTACTATTTACTAGAATATGAGTTAAAGTCATTTATACCCTTTTTGACTTTTATAAGTGGTCTATAAAGGAATCTTTCCGTCATTTTCAAAACAAGGTCCTTTTTAACCTTTTCGACAGAATTAAGGTAAGAATGTTTTTTTTAACTTATACGGCGGGTGCGGCTATTTTCCGCCATTATAAAATCTTAAAAGATTCCCTTACAAGCTTATAAGAATATTTTCAAAGAAAATGTTTTATTTTATATGGATCTTAAATGATTTCAAATTAAAAGGAGATATTTCTTTAAAAAGAATATTGATTTCATCTATGTCAACATCCTTTGATGGATTTTAAGATTATTTGAAGTTGATTTATTCTGATACAAAACTTCTGTATTGTATTGAAGGTTTTGTGATATGTTTGACTGTGGATGTTCTATTTTTATACCATTCATAGTTTATGGTAAAATTATTTACATTTCGTATGCTAGTTTTAATACGAATGTTTATGTTATGTTTAAACCTTTTCATATGGGAATGCATTGGACTTAGTAAGTGACGGGTGGAGCCCGCTATAGCTCCTCGATGCATCGGTAGGTCTCATGAGACAAACTAGTGTCTTGGCACAAGGCCTTGACAAAATATTATTTGTAGTCTTGGCACGAGTCCTTGACTATGTGGTTATGATAGTCTGGCATTATGCATTCCAACATTATGAAAGTGGTTATTGATTTTTGCATGTGATTATTCGATTAATAGAATATCCATGTGAATAAGTAAATGGCATTATTTCATTTTATTTATGCCGTACCATGTTGAAAGTTCATGTTTGAAAGGCTTTTTTTTAGTTATACATTGCCTTAAATGTTTATTCTTATTTATGAAAGTTTCCGCTATATTGTTATCCTTACTGGGCATTTTGAGCTCACCCCTTTTCTATGTTTTATTTTTCCCAGGAAGTGAAGAAGTAAATTATGAATGACCTGTAGGGATGTTATGTGGGGATATGAGTGTGGATTATGGAGACATTATGTTGTTGTAGTAGTTTTTCATTTTATGATGTAATGTAAAACTTATGAATATATCTAGTGTTTCCAAGGCTACTAAACCAATCGGTCTTTCGAGATTTGATCTTTCTTGTGATCATGCCAATGTTATGTAATAATGCACCGACTCTGGGTAACTAGGGTCGGGGAGTTACAGTTGGTATCAGAGGAAGTTTAGTACAAACCTTGGAAGCTAGATTTAGATAAACTATGATTAGAGTACGTAGACCTAAGATGAACTTTGAGGATTAGTATAGAAGAACTTCCTAGAATTTTGGTATTGTAGAGATTTTGTGAGTTTTCCGAGCAATAAATCCCTGTCTGGATACGAGCAGGTAGAGGTGGCTCTGGAATAGATGTACCTAGGGGTAAAACCCGAAAACACCGCTTTGAGCTAGACTCGAACGGGAACTGGTGCATGACAACGGGCCTTGCTGCACTCTTGGTTACGGCACTCCCGGGGGATATGCTTAGGATAACTCTAATTTTATTTACAAATCATTATGAAGGGTTTATGAGTATATACTTCCTCAAAGAAAACATTTTTATGATTATGGATTATATCCATAAATAGTTCAATTTATGTTAAGTGTTTTATAAGTATGGGATTATGTATTTTGATTCATAAACTGATCTAGTTTATGCCATTGTTTAGAAATGGAACCTAGTGGAAGAAATGGAAACCGTATCAATTCACGCACTCCATGTAGGGATTGCCCTCCTGATCAAGATAATTATAGTGGAGCTGGTGATGCAACTGGTGCCGATCAGCTAATCACCATACTGGGACAACTTACTCAGGTTATGAATAATAACCTTACCCGTATGAAGCACCCTGATCCGCAGCGTGGAGGATCAATGTTAGATCGATTCATGAGGCAACAACCACCAATGTTCAATGGGAATACAAATCCCTTCGTAGCCGAGCAGTGGATAAATTCCCTAGAGAAAATATTTCAGGCTTTGGGGAGTAGTGAAGGGGAAAAAGTTATCATGGCAGTTTACCGCCTCACTGGAGATGCTGATCAATGGTGGTCATTGATTCAAAACATGAAGGAAGATGATGAAGTATCAAATATGGAATGGAGGGAGTTCAAAGATCTTTTTTTAGAAAAATACTTTCCTCGCGACCATCGAGCAGATATGGAAAGGAAATTTCCGAGTCTGAGACAAAAGGAGGATGAGAATGTCACAAAGTATGAGGCTAACTTTACAAGGTTAGCGAGGTATGCTGGAGATTATATTCGCAACCCAAGAAGTAAGATTGATCGTTTCATTGATGGGTTAAAACCATTTCTCCTTCGAGCGTTAGTCTCACAATCCTTTTCATCGTACGAAGACATTGTCTCATGTGCTATCAAGACCGAAAAGGAATTCTCTAAGTCTTATGACTTTAAAGCAAAGCAAGAGAAGAAGAGGCCTTCTGATCAATCTGGGAATGGAAATAAGGGGAAGAAAGGAAAGGTTGAATATCAATCATGTGGTAAATGTGGGAAGAAACACCCTGGTGCTTGCTTGAAGGTAATGGGAGTCTGTTTCAAGTGTGGTGAAAAAGTCCACCAAGCTCGTGATTGCAAAGGGAAGAAGGAAGCCACCAACGTTCAGTGCTACAATTGCAGGGAGATGGGACATTATGCGAATGAATGTCCTAAGCGTCAGGAGAAATTACCTCAGAAAAGGCCAAGGGATCAAGGCCAGGCTTATGCTATCACTACTGCAGAGGTAGAAGCTCCAAAAGACGTGGTGGCAGGTAATTTAATGGTTTCCTCAAGTTTAGCAAATGCATTATTTGACTCTGGATCGTCGCATTGTTTCATATCTTCCCAGTTTGCTAAGAAAATTAGATATTTACAATTTGATTTAATAAGGGAGTTATCAGTTAAAACTCCTAAGGGAAGTATCATTGCAACAAAGTTTTGTGAATCAGTCCCCATTAGAGCACATAAATTTTCTTTATCTGCTGATCTCATCGTCATACCTATGATTGAGTTTGATATAATCCTCAGTATAGACTGGCTTTCGGACTATGATGCGAAGATTTATTGTAAGAAGAAAGAGGTTACGATTCTTGATGATAATGATAAGGAACACCTTATCTTTAGAGCAGAATCGTCACCACCTAATTCTTATTTAGATCCACCCTCAGTAGCTCAACTTAATTCAATTATTGGGGAGGAAGAGAATGAAATAACTGTCGGTGAGGAAAGGAATGTTCAAATAGAGGATGTACCTGTTGTGAAATAATTTGTAGATGTATTTCCGGAAGATTTACCTGGACATCCTCCAGAATGAGAAGTTGAGTTTTCCATTGATTTGATTCCTGGATCAAGGCCTATATCGAAGACCCCTTATAGAATGGCCACTGTAGAGTTAGTTGAACTAAAGAAACAACCAGAGTAATTGAGTAATAAGGGATTTATTCTCCCTAGTGTTTCTCCATGGGGAGCCCCTGTTCTTTTTGTTAAAAAGAAAGATTGATCTATGAGGTTATGTATCGACTACAGGGAGATCAATGCTATAACGATAAAGAATAAGTATCCCCTACCTCGTATTGATGATTTATTTGACCAACTGCATGGAGCTCAATACTTTTCAAAGATTGACCTTCGATCTGGATACCATCAGTTGTGTGTGAAGAAGGAAGACATTCCGAAGACAGCATTTCGAACCAGGTACGGGCATTACGAGTTTACTATAATGCCATTTGGATTGACTAATGCACCCTATGTATTCATGGATCTGATGAATAGAGTTATCAAGGAGTATCTCGATGAATTTGTGGTGGTATTTATTGATGATATCTTGGTATACTCCAAAACCTACGAAGATCATGAAAATCACTTGCGCATTATCTTGAAGACTCTGAGGAGGCATGAATTATATGGGAAGTTTAGCAAGTGTGAATTCTGGCTTCATGAGATTTCTTTTCTTGATCATATTGTCTCTAAAGATGGAATCTCTGTTGTTCTTTCTAAGACCAAGGCAATCCAAGAATGGCCAGCACCTACGAGTATAACTGAGGTACGCAGTTTTATCGGTTTGGCAGGTTATTATCGACGTTTCGTCCAGAATTTTGCCCGATTGGCTAACCCGTTAACGAAGCTCACACGTAAAGGGGTTAAATTTGTTTGGAAAAAAGAGTGTGAAGAATGTTTTGAAGAACTGAAGAAAAGATTAGTCAATTCTCCTATATTGACTCTACCATCGGGGAATGATGGGTTCGTTATTTATAGTGATGCATCAAAGAAAGGACTTGGCTGTGTCCTTATGCAGAATGATAGAGTTATTGCCTATGCATCACGACAGTTGAAAATTCATGAACAAAACTATCCTACTCATGATCTCTAGTTAGCAGCTGTGATCGTTTCTTTGAAGATATGGAGGCACTACCTCTATGGTGAAAAATGTGAGATTTATACTGATCACAAGAGTTTTAAGTATATTTTCTCACAGAAAGAACTCAACATGAGGAAAAGGAGGTGGCTTTAATTACTCAAGTATTATGATTGTACGATACACTACCACCCGGGGAAGGAAAACAAGGTGGAAGATGCTTTGAGTAGAAAAGACCATGGAGTTTTGAACAATATGAGAATTGAAAGGGATCCAATTTTCATGGATCTAGTGAATATGGACATGGGAATAACCAGGGAAGGTGAAACATCAATGCTTTTACAAATGGTTTCCAAAGCATCTTTACTAGAAAGGATTAAGAGTTCTCAGACCGATGATGAAGAATTCAAAAAGAAGATTAAAGCTGTGAATGATGGGAGATTGAGAGACTTTGTGTATGAAGATGGAATTTTGAAATTCTGGAAGAGACTTTGTGTTCCCGATTTACCTGATCTAAAAAGGGAATTACTGGATGATGCTCATAGTTCCAATTTCTCTATACACCCTGGGAGCACAAAAATGTATAGAGATTTGAAGGAACATTTTTGGTGGGACAACATGAAGAGGGAGATTTCTGATTTTGTGTCAAGATGTATGGTTTGTCAACAAGTGAAAGCTGGAAGGCAACATCCTGGAGGAGTCATGAAACCTCTTCCCATACCGGAGTGGAAATGGGACAATATTACGATGGAATTTGTCATGGGGCTACCAAAGACTCCTAGAAGGAATGATGCAATATGGGTTATTGTTGATCGCCTTACCAAGTCAGCACATTTTCTTGCTATAAGAGAAGATCTACCCCTGGAACGTCTAGCAAGACTATATATTAATGAAGTTGTGAGACTTCATGGAGTACCCTTATCAATTGTTTCTGATCGTGATCCCCGTTTTACTTCAAGATTTTGGAAAAGTCTTCAGAAATCCCTGGATACTGAACTTCATTTGAGCACTTCTTACCACCCTCAGACAGATGGACAATCAGAACAGACTATTCAGACCTTAGAAGACATGTTGAGATCTTGCTCACTTGACTTTCAGGGTATGTGGGATCAATATTTACCACTGGTAGAATTTTCCTATAACAATAGCTTCCATTCGAGTATACAGATGGCACCATATGAAGCATTATACGGAAAGAGATATCGTACACCAACCTGTTGGGATGACGTTGGTGAAAGAAAACTTGTAGGTCCAGAACTGGTGGAGGAAACGATGGAAAAGGTGAAAGTAATCCAAAATCACATCAAAGCAGCTCAAAGTAGGGAGAAGAGCTATGCCGATAATCGAAGGAAGGATTTGTAATTTCAAGTCAGTGATCATGTTTTCTTGAAGGTATCTCCATGGAAGGGAGTCATACGTTTTGGTAAGAAAGGTAAATTGAGTCCCAGGTACATCGGACCTTTCGAAATTCTAGAACGAATTGGGGTTGTAGCTTACCGATTGGCAATGCCGCCAAGTCTCTCCAAAGTTCACGATGTGCTCCACGTATCTCTGTTGAGGAAATACATGCCTGATCCAACGCATGTACTCACCTATGAGGAATTAGAACTGGAACCCGATCTTTCCTATTGTGAAGAGCCCGTCAGGATTCTTGATACGAGAGAACAAGTACTGAGAAACCGGACGACACGTCTGGTAAAAGTTTTGTGGAGAAACCATAAGATGGAAGAGGCAACGTGGGAACCCGAGGAACTTATGATGAAGAAACACCCGAGTCTTTTCATGCGATAGTATTCTAGAAATTTTGAGGACGAAATTATTTGAAGGAGGGGAGAATGTAACACCCCAAGCTTCTACGGTACGCTTCTCTTTGAATAATGCGATAGCGTGTGTTGTACGCAACACCGAGTTCTGACAACCAATCAAACTAGCCGTTATGAATAGTAATACCTACTTTTTAAAATTATATATATTTTATATTTCAAAATGGACTTCATTTTTGGATTCGGAATATCTAATTTAGCCTAAGGTGAAATTTTGGTACTTTTCGGATAACTTTCATATTTTGATTAATAGTGAAAATTACTAAATTTTAATTAAAAACAACTTTTTTAATGAAAATAATTAATATTAATAAATTATGAATTTTAGTAGTTTTAAAGTATATTTAGAATATATTTTTACCATTTAATATAATGTTGGTTATTGGACATAATTTTACAATTAAACCGAACATAAACAAGTGTCAATCTTTTGATAGTTATTATCTCTTAAAAACACGCTTTTTGTTTTGACAGCAGGAATTAATTTTAAATTAATTTCTGCCACTTCTGTGTTTTGAATTTAGGAAAATGGATTCCATATTTGGAATCAGGATGTTCAAATTGTGTAAATAGGTAACTTTTATTTTTAGACATTTTGAATAATTACTGCGGTAAATATTTTATTTACCATGGTTAAGGGTAAATCCGGTAAATAAGGGTTAAAAATAATATTATAATAATACTACATTACCCTAAAACGTGTATTAACCCTATTGGTTGATACATGGTCGACCATGGACATCGTTGGGTCGATTTTGGGACCCCATGGATCCACTTGTAAGTGATAATGACACTTTATTTTAATTAAGTTAAAATGAATACAAAAATGACACAAGCATATATCTTTTAGCAAAACAATTGTTACATAGGGTTATATATGTTGGATTTTAGATTATAAATATTCATTAGAAATATAAAAAGATTTCTTATATAATGATATTTTATTTATAATTTTTAGACATTAAATACTCTATTTTATTTATGACACAATGATGATGCAGTAATTACTATAATAGTGAAAAATTAAAATAATTGATATTATAAATACCCAAATAAATATAATATGAAACTTTTAATGAATTAAACTAATTTTCTAGGATAATATGATATATTAGGATTGATTTAATTGACTTTTTTTGAAGTAATCAATCTGTTATGAGTTTCACAAAAATCAACTATTGAATAGTGTCAAAATTGACATAAAAGAGTTCTTAAAACAAATATTATATTATTAATTTATATTAAATTCCTAAAAATCTACGGTTCGGCCAAGAGACTTATATCATGATAGGTTCATCATTAATGGACCACTTGGGGGTCTCTTGGATGTATGTAGTAAGTTTATTGACCATATTATATAAAAATACAAAGAGACATTGTAAAAGTGAAACTAATTAACTTAGAGTTAATACTTAAAGATAAGGTTAATATAAGTACCCAAACCTGTCTAAATTCTATTGGTTGAGTTGTTTTCGACCCATCCCCACCTTAACCTTTGAATAATCAACTTTGGATCCATTAGAAACCGAATATGAATTTATTATAAATTAATATTTCTAGCTTTTCCAAAGGTGCCCCCCACCCCTCTTATAAAAGGGCACTCCTCCTTCTCATTTCTTCACACCTTCAAAGCCTTTTGGTTCGGCCAAACTCTGCCCAAAAACTCTCCCAACTTCCCTAACTACAACCTAGGGTCCTTAGTTTGATCAGAAAGCCAACCTAAGGAGCCCTTTTGTTCAAATCAAAAGGAAGAACCCGAAGAAGAGGTAATGATTTCACCACCCTTTTCTAAGTTCATTTCTTCTTCCACTTCTTCTTCCTTTTTTGTTACCATTATAAAATAATAAATCCAGTATCATATATATACTGTGATGTTATTATAAATATGGTACAACCATATTCAGTATTCTATCCACCCTTTTAATAACATGTCACCATACGTGCGTACGTACGGCTTACCGTCTCCACGTCGTGGTGTAATTGTTATTCAATATAATATTATTTGGATGGGTATAATAATGATGTGTAACTCATGTAAATAATAAATCTAACATGTTAAGGATTCTGTATATATGATATACCATCCATTTATATATTATTTTAATATCAAAAGAATGATATTGTCGCTCGTGCGTACGTACGGACTACCGTCTCCACGAACGTGATGAGATTCATTCTCCATCGTATCCATTCATGTATAATTATCATTTGATGATTTAAAAAAAATTATGTTTAAGGACTTGATATCATTCTGGATATGAATAATATAAAACCTATCCTTTACAAACATGTCTTACGTAACAAAACATATAAAAGAAAACAAGTAAGTTTACACCCGAAACAACAATAATACTAAGATATTATTATCAAATCAATATTAAAAGATCATATATGATATCATATTAATTTATATGATTATTGTATAATTTAATAACAATTATTTCACCATTATACAGGAGGTTAACCTAGCCCAACCAAGGAAAAGTACAAGGTAAGGGTTATTTCACAATCTCTTCATTATCCGAGGTTGTTTATACGTAATAATCTACTGGGATCTCTTTATCATCCACATCCATGTTTCTTAAAAATGTATTTCAAAACATTTTTACTATTTACTATAATATGAGTTAAAGTCATTTATACCCTTTTTGACTTTTATAAGTGGTTTATAAAGGAATCTTTCGGTCGTTTTCAAAACAAGGTCATTTTTAACCTTTTCGACAGAATTAAGGTAAGAATGTTTTTTTTAACTTATACGGCGGTTGCGGCTATTTTCCGCCGTTATAAAATCTTCAAAGCTTCCCTTACAAGTTTATATGAATATTTTCAAAGAAAATGTTTTATTTTATATGGATCTTAAATGATTTCAAATTAAAAGGAGATATTTCTTTAAAAAGAATATTGATTTCATCTATGTCAACATCCTTTGATGGATTTTAAGATTATTTGAAGTTGATTTATTATGATACAAAACTTCTATATTGTATTTAAGGTTTTGTGATATGTTTGACTGTGGATGTGCTATTTTTATACCATTCATAGTTTATGGTAAAATTATTTACGTTTCGTATCCTAGTTTTAATACGAATGTTTATGTTATGTTTAAACCTTTTCATATGGGAATGCATTGGACTTAGTAAGTGACGGGTGGAGCCCGCTATAGCTCCTCGATGAATCGGTAGGTCTCATGAGACAAACTAGTGTCTTGGCACAAGACCTTGACAAAATCTTATTTGTAGTCTTGGCACGAGGCCTTGACTATGTGGTTATGATAGTTTGGCATTATGCATTCCAACATTATGAAATTGGTTATTGATTTTTGCATGTGATTATTCGATTAGTAGAATATCCATGTGAATAAGTAAATGGCATTATTTCATTTTATTTATGTCGTACCATGTTGAATGTTCATGTTTGAAAGGCTTTTGTTTTAGTTATACATTGCCTTAAATGTTTATTCTTATTTATGAAAGTTTCCGCTATATTGTTATCCTTACTGGGCATTTGAGCTCACCCCTTTTCTATGTTTTATTTTTCCCAGGAAGTGAAGAAGTAAATTATGAATGACCTGCAGGGATGTTATGTGGGGATATGAGTGTGGATTATGGAGACATTATGTTGTTGTAGTAGTTTTTCATTTTATGATGTAATGTAAAACTTATGAATATATCTAGTGTTTCCAAGGCTACTAAACCAATCGGTCTTTCGAGATTTGATCTTTCTTGTGATCATGCCAATGTTATGTAATGATGCACCGACTCTGGGTAACTAGGGTCGGGGCGTTACACCAAATCCATCACATAGTTATGCTAATAAGAAATAGAAAAAATTCACAAGTTCATGTTATAATATAAATAGAATAAAAAAGTATAACACAAGAAATTAACCAAATTAAATAATTATTACAATTCCACCAATCCTTAAAATCTAGTTGTGGAGTCCTGGGCCCATCCAATGTGATCGAAACAATTTGCATGTGTTGCAATGTGAACATATGATATAAGACAGTACCACCGAGCCCATAGAAGGTGACCCTTATAGCGTCCCAAGTATCTCTATGAGGTATGGTGACTACTATGTTCATCCCAAGTATCACACATGTGGACCGAGTATCACACAAGGCATTACATATCCATCTTTCCAAAAGGTGTGTTCACAATTTCTCCCCTAAATAACTAGTATCACTCCAGAAAATATGAAACCACTCGAGAAGACCTCTCCTAGAAGGAAAACACATTTCACTTAATGTGTCAGGTAATAACCCATCAAGCATGAAGAGTCCATCCATGAGTCCTTAACACGGAACCCATGTTCTCTCCTGACCCACCTCAAGTGCCACCAATACAAGGCATACATATCAGGCAATGCATTTTTTATTCCAATCCAACAAAAGTCATCTCAATACCATATTATTCAAATTTTACAAATCTATGAACTTCAAGCCCAAAAAAAATTTAACATTTCTTATAGAAAGGAATTAAGGATTTAAAATAGATAAAGAAAGTCATGGGGTATAAGCTACATAGAATAAGCCTTAAAAACTTTCATGTTAATACATGCAAATTAATTTCATAAGCTAGAAAGTTTAACAAGGCTTTTGATATGGTTCAAGACAAAAATAAGGGCATAATAAATAAATCAACTTTCATAATCAATGAATAATAATCAACACATTTTGCATCAATCGTCCTCTAACCAATATGAACTCAAATACATTTCATTATATCAAGCTATCAAGATTGACCAAGTGTCGCATTCCATTCAAACCATTTAAATGGATCAATAAAGGAGAGCAAAACAAGTTATAAAGAGTTAATTAATAGGCAAGGTACTCATGTAACATGAAATGTGTAATTTATCTTGTAAGGAATATTGCATTAAAATAAACATCAAGTATGGAAAAGGAAGGAAGCACTAAACATGGGCTAAATTATTATGTTCAGGCTTAGGCATTATCAAGAAGGACCCAATTCATAATTCATTTCTCAATAATAAATATAACGAATTATAAAGGTTCGATGAACAAACCATGGAAATTTTCCACATTATAAATAATGAAAATATAGGCCATTTATGATGGATCACCAAAAGGGGTGCCTGACTCCAAGGAGAAACCCCAATACATGGTTTTATCCACAAGGTATATCCCCAAATATCTTCATAAAACTTTTCAATGATTTTAATATGAAATAAATAGCCTTATTGGGAGGTTCCAAGAGATGGCACAATTGAGCAATGCCTAAAAAGTGATGATATAGAAAAAAAGAAGATTAAGAACCCTACATATTCCATTTAAGAAATCATTATCTTTTCCTAAACATGTAAAATTCATTTATAAGACTCGAGGGTCAAATGAAATGTGTCATGGTCAAGGCATATGCCTACATGGGCAATGTCCATTAAACTAATCGATCATTAAAACACTGTTCATATTATTCAAAAGGGGAAAATTTAACATTCCACAAAATAATCACTAACAAGAGGCATGTGGAAAAATAAAACCAAATATATGCATGATATAAATATCTATCACTATGTTTTTCTTTAGAAGGAAGTTTACCTCTTTTAGAGGTGTTTTATTATAAAACCATGAATTTATTTTTTTTAAAATAAAGGAGCAATAATAAATAACCAAAGGAAGTGCTAGAAGCATGTAATTAATATATTCATGTATTAATGGGGAATGGTAAGGATTCTACCTCAATCATTAGACCAACCCGACACTTGGCAATTGTCAGATTTGGCGGCGACCACTCAAAATTTCTCCACACTCACACACAAATACATTATCATACATACATATATATATATATATATCCTTTAATCTGAAATACATATTCCTCTATCCATGAGGGAATATGTTTGAGGAAGATATACATAGATATATATATATATATATATATATATATTCCTCATGCATATTCTCTGATGGAGAGGGGAATATGTATTTAGGATTTAAAGGAATCAAAACAAATAATGTACCTAAAATAGAAGGTGCAGAACTAAGAAGTGGAAAAATAATCTCACCTCAGATGGTAGTGGTGGACCAAATCATCCCAATCTAATTCGCCTTTAGTGGAAGATGTTGAAATACAACAAATGGAGTCGTGAGAAGCCTTTTGCACAACCTAATCACTGGAAGAAAACTAAAATATCAGGTTATACCATACCTAAATTATCAGCCAACTATGTTGGGTGACGGGAGACAAAAAACAATCCGTAAAAAGGGGGAAAGAGAGAGAATAATATTTTACCTTTGAGGATTGAGCATAAATTATGATGAACTCCAGTGGGAAATCAACACATTATGGAGGTTGATGTTAAGGGTGGTAGCACAAGTCTGAGTGGCTCAATGGGGTGATGTGAGACACATGAAGTAGAGGGGTATAACTCATGGGCCTATAACAAAAAAACCTAACATAAATATAATAATAAATAGATAAAAATACAGATAGTAATAATAATAACAATAATAATTCTACTACTATTATGATTAAAAAAATTATTCTTATTTCCCATTTTAATATCATTTAATATAAATTTATTTTAATTTTTAATTAATTAATTTAATTTATTTATAATTAACACACCGCATGGATTGATGCAGAGTACTACATGGTTTTAGACATACCATAGGCCTCAGTCAGCAACACAAACCATTGATTTTTGTGGCCTGGCACTCCAGAACTGCACCAAGTCACCCAAGGGTCCCCTCGGCCTTCACCCACATATAAAAACAACATGTTGACATGGTATAACACAATGAATTTCCTTTTTAAACTTAGTTTTAAAAACATACCATTTAAAAATTACAAAAAATTCAAATTCCCTATGATTTTTTGTTCGGTTCAAAAGTTCATTACAAAAATGGAACGATAACATGTTTTTTTTTTGGAATCGGTTTAGTGAGGAATGGAATGATGATGTTGAGGGAAGTTGTGATGAGATTTATTTTTTAGAAGTTAGAATGATTATGCGGTTATTTCTATTGTGATTCTGTAGTGGTGATGTGGTGGTTGATTTCTTGGTTGCTAATGTGTTAATGTTTATTGTTAGGTATGGAAATGCCTTAGTTTCCAAGAATATAGAACGGAAATGAATCAATTAAATACTAATGGGAATGGTTTTTGATAATATAAATGGTGATAGAAATGGTAAATGAAGTATGTTAATGTGATAAATGTTGTTAAGTGATGAATATATGAATGTGGATATGTTGTGAAGAGGTATTTATATGGTATGTGATGAATTGAATTAGTAATGAAGAAATGAAATTATATATATAATTCCATTAATGTAATATAGTTGTAATTTATTTAATTCATTTTCTAGTAATGATAAAGTGATAAATAAACATAAATGTTAAATAATGGTTGATTAGAAATTTTTTCGGCCAATCCCCTTTATTAATAAAATAATAAGTAAAGCCATTTTGACTGAGCTAAGAGGGAACCCATTACATGGAAAACTCCAAAATATACATGGAATAAAGGACCATCATGTAAAATATATTGTTGGACCATAATCTTAATGACATAATATAGAAAACAAGACATAAATTACAAATAATATGTTAACCCGAATTCCCAAATGCAGTTAGATTCCCAATGAAACCCTAGGTTGTAGATATTTGATCCCCAACACCACCACATGTCATGAAGCCTCTTAACTACACCACTAAATAAATGATACTAAAGGATCATCACCCTCCTAGAATGTTATTTCAAATTCTCAACACCTATGAATAGACATGAAAATGATTTTATGACCTATAATGGAGGATCTATGTCGCCCATGAGTCCATTGCCTCATTTATCACTAGGGCTGCCACTACACCGTGATGACCACAACCCGACACTAATCCTACTGAAACCACATAACTCATAGAGATACGGATATATAATTCATGAAGACCATCACCCATGTACCTCGAAAATTGATCACAACTCCTCATCATGTCATTTGGCCTTCCATAACGAATCATCTCCAGTGTATAGTTCTGAAACTCCATTTTTTGGTCACCACAAAACCCTAGGAATCTCATTTATTAAGTTCTCCCTGACCCTCGTAAATAAAGGGTTATGAATATATAATTGGATAAAGATAATTTTATTGTACGATATATGACTGGTGTTGTTGTTGTGTGGTGATGATTGTTCTAGTTTAGATTATGGCTAGAGGTGGTAAAATAATTGTTTTACGATGGTGATAGTTATAGTTGTAATTATTGAGTCATATTTTAGGTAGTATAATACCCTTAAGATGGGATTATGTGCGTTTATATATATATATATATATATTCACATTATTTTCTTTTATATCTTATACAACACCACTTTATTCATGTAATATAATAGATTCCAATATGATGTATTGAGTTTTATGTTTTTCCTCAAAATACATGTTTTAGAGGATACAGGTGGATAAACACTCCACCTTCCTCATTTTATATTCAAGATGGTGTATAGGCTACAATGCCCAGCTATTGTAGTGCATGGTCTTTAATTTATTTTGGTTATTGATATTATGATGTGGGTGTATGATGGGGGAATACAAGAAAAGAGGAGAGAACATGGTTGATGTCCTTCGTGATTATATACCTTACCATGATGAGATAAGTGGTGTAGATATATGGATATGAAAGTTATGGAATCCCAATGACATCAATTATTTGGCATATGGGTGACTAGTTCAATGAGGGTAATAGAATGTGGGTACCTTATCTTCATATGTTGATGATATTTTGTGATGTTATTTGTACATGACATTAGGTATTTGATCCTGGGTGAGTTTGGGGAATTAATCGAGCTAGTATAGGTAATGAGTTGTATTCATTTTTTGTTCACTGAATCATTAGTATGGTTCTTACACATTTGTAAAATTGGTTTTAAGGTGGATTATACTAACTATAAATTTATTCTCACCCATCCCTACACATTTTCAGACTGTAGGATGAGAAAGTTAATGAGTTGGGTTTTATTAGCTCATGGTGGTTCTTCGTCTCTATGGGGGGTTATGGATTTTATTTCATAAGATTTTTACCGTGGTATTTATTTTTATGTACTTTGGGTTATATATGACATTACATGAATTTTTGGAATGGTTTATATTGTTATTTTATGTATATTTTTGGTGGTTTTATTATTATATCCATAGGATTATAATTTATATTCATCCCATATATGTGTTTATTACCCATGGTGTTTTTTTCCAACTTGTGACCCTATTGATGGTGGACTCTGAGGGTCAAATTTTACTTCACTATTGATCTAGCAAGGGTTCAGTTGGGGGAGGGTCATGAAATATATTTTATATAATTATATTCATTATGCATTTAGTATATATAAAATATATCTATTATAACATTGAAAACACATAAAATATAAATACACATTATTTTTTTGTTTCCAATAAACATTACATCACAACGTAATGAAAAACGAGAGAGGGAAAGTATTCAAAACAAATAATTGTTTTCATCAAATTTAACAAAAAAAATTCATGTCATGTAATTCAATATTGGAAAATGTTAGTTTCATATGAAGAAACCTAAACAACAACCATGAAATCACTTTATTTCAACTCTATAGACCTATCAAGCATTAATACAACATAATTAAAATTTTACGTGCGATCTTGTAAAATTTCCATGAAGAATATCGCTTAAAACACAAAAAAAACATTGAAAATTATTATTGATTATTATTTTTTTTAAAAAAACTTACACTTACCTAACCATTGATCCCCATATACATAAACAATTTACATCACTTTTCTTGGTTATTATCTCAACTCTTTGACTGTTTAGATCTTTATCAAGACACAAAAATGTCAGATCATCACCCTCAAAGTGAATACTAGTGTCAAGTACATGATTCATGATAAATAAGACATTTTTACCAACCAAAATATCTTAATTTATTATACAAATCATTAAAAAGTTTTCTATACTAAAGGGAGATATAATGTTAAAGGTGAAAACTCTTATTAAAAAAACAAATTGAAATAGATATAAAGAAAACTGATACCATTAATCATATAATGGGGTTTTTTAGAGAAATATCGGATTGATTTGGTGGAAGAGAGGCAGATATATCACTACATTGAAAATTGTCATTAACAATAGTTATTTTTTTGAATACGTGATGGTTTTCATGACCACATTATATCCCATGATGGTTAACAAAATCACCACATATTTCTTAGTGATCTATTGTTAAATTAATGTTTTCTTTAATACATAAAAATTACCTAAAACCATCATGATTCATTAATAATATATGACTAAGAGAAAACTGAATTAATTTTTTATGTGGTTTCATGAAATTTCATTTTTAGTGTACTTTAAATGTAGTTTTTACAAACAGATTAATTATATGAGAAATTATTTAGAAATAATTTTTTTGGATAAATTAGTGTTATTTTTAATTTTCACTATTTTTATGGTGGTGAAATGTCAATAAATAATATTAGTTTTTCCATACACAATGGTAGTTTTAACCACAACTATCAAATTTATAGTTTCCTTTTTAACAGGTAGTGGATTAAACCACCACCTCTTTACTCTGAAATTTTAGAATATATATTTTATTATACTAAAACCCCATCTACCACCAATACAAAAAACATATATAATCCTGTAGAATAATATCACCAGTCAAAGAAATATAACATGTAGTGGTACCATCCTCATACTACTCTAGTTTATAAAAAACAATTAAACACATACATAATTGTTTAAATTTATTTCAATATTGTAAATGTTTAACTCATATTCTTCCTCAAAAATATAACTAACTCAAACCACCATAACCCCTGATCTTCTCTATAAATTAGACACCCCTTGAGGATACACTTTCCATATACTCCAACTATTAATTTCATACATACTACAATATAATAGAGCCTATATTAAATATAAGGTATAATATGATTTATCATCATTTTTATATTGAGTATATAAAATATGGTTAAAAAAAGTATCCTAATAAATTAAATAAAATAGAATAAATATTATTTTCATTATAATTTGATTCTGGTGTATCGAGGATGTAATTTTAATTTTAATCGTCATTATAAGGATTTGAAATATACTCACCAATAGAATCCCTATAGTTATGATCTTCTCCTCTCATTATAACCATCTCAAAATATCTTATACTATATTCTTCGACATCAAAATTTTTCATTGTGATTTAATATTTTAAATAGTAATAGTACTGGTACACAAAAAATGAGTTAAAGAAATGAAAAATATACACATATCTTAAAGACTCATGATGAAGATATTCTAGAACATATCACCCACCCATTAACAACATACTCATTTCCCAAACATTTGGTCAGAAAATCACCCTTGGAAATTGTTGATGACCTTGGGGGATTTTTATCTCATGTATATTTAATTTTATATTGAAAATTAAACATTTTTTAAAGAAACATATTAGTTCATTAAAATAAAATCATATTTTATATTTTTGACCCCAAGGTCTCTAACATGTTTTTTTTCATAATTTCCATAGACTTTATTTGGGACATTGAACCACATTCTAGTCCAATGAACATGGTTACCAAACTCTTCCACCTATATCATAAAAATATATATTACATTATAAATAATTTAATTACTTTAGATGTATCTAATTGATATTAAATAATACTTTAATGATTGCCTTTTTTGATCTTAATCTCAAAAAACTTTTGGAGCTAGATGTGTTTTGATTTACTATTAATCCCTTTTTGATGTTTTTTTAGTAAATATTCCTATGAAATAAATGTTATTACCAATAAATAGTAAAGTTTTTTAATTAATTATTGAAAATTTAGTAAAACAATATCAAATACCTTATGTGAATAAGTAGGATTCATATATATAAACACCTTCAACAAGTCATGAGTTATCCATTTGGGTATAATTTTATACATTTGATGAATAATCAGAGATGTGTCATTAAACCCACACCATAGCTTGTAAATATAGTCATTATTTTTACCAAAAATTTCTAATTTCCATTGATGTGAAAGAAAATAAATCAAATAATAATGTAAAACATGTACAAATAAGATATTCTAAATTAATAATATGAGTACATCAAATGAAATAATTTTTATAATAAACAACAAGTATTTAATTTAACCTAATTTCAATTGGTTATAAAATATATAATTTTCCCATCAATGGGAAATTAATCTAAAATCATGATATATTATAAAATGGTATATTATCTCAGAAGATATATAACCAAATATATTCCTATATGCAAATCTTATTTCATATGTAGTGACCTCATACACAAAAAATTATATAACCACTTTTACATTTTTAAACCTCTAAACATCATATGTATTCATTTTAATTTATACTTTATTATTTTCGACAACAGTTTAAAAAAGTATTAATTATTTTTATATTGATGTAATAAATTATTTTTTGATATTAATAGGTGTTTAACAGTGATATCCACCCTACAATAACATCTTTTTAATAACAATTATCCCATAGGATAAGACAATTAATTTTGATCAATTGGATTATTCGATCACATTATAAATATTTGATGGCACCCTTGAATCTAGAGGGGGTTCACTAGAGGTAGGGAGTGTACCTAATGTTTGTGGAAGAATATCAGATGGAACCACTATAGAAAAAAATGACATACCAATAGTAGGGATCATATTTGATGAAACTGGAAGAGTTTAAAATAGGTTATCCAAATACATAAGAGTTATAAAATATCATAAAATATCATTAAATATTTTCTATTTCAAAATTCATAAAAAACATCAATATAAAACAAGTAAAAACATTATATAAAATATAAATTAAAAACTCATTTTTAAAAATATTAATTAAAATAATAGAATTCATGTATTATAAATTAAACTATAATAATTATTGATAAATAAGTAAAAGGTTGAACATTGAATAAATTAATGTTTATTTCATCATTATATCATTTCAAAACATTGACAATGCACCATTTATCAAAAAATTTAGGAGCACTAAATATTTATCCGAAGTATCAACAATAAGAGTGATGAATTCTATAGAAATTAGATTTAAATGTCATATACTTTAATTATTTATAAAATAATTAAGAATATATGAAAAACCAAAAAAAATTAGTCAATAAAAAAATGAATAACATTAAAAGGTTATGAAAATAATTAAATAACATGTAATGTATATTAATAATTTATATTCTTCTAATTAAGAAAATAATATTATAAAATAATATTAATTATCTATTAAAAATTATGGTAACTGATATTCCCAATTTTATCATAAAATAATAAAAATCAATAATAAAAAAGAGTTGTATTATAAGTCTACAACATATTTCAAGTAATATAATATTAAACATTTAACTTCCTTCTTTAATTTGAAACTAATGTATAAAAAAATAAACAATTATATTCTTAAAAATTTTGTAGGATTCACAATTATAATCTACAATATAACTAATATAAATTCATTTTAATATAGTGACCAATATTCATAATTATTTGATTTTAATCAAAATATAAATATATTTCCCGATGATTATTTTTATTTTTAGGATACTCTACATATCCTCGATGCTTATAAATTAAAATGATACTCAATATAAGACCATTATAGAGTTAACTAAATCAAAAATATTAAGTAAAAACATTATTTTATTATATGTAATTTCATTCATCAATCATATAAATTTTAAAATCATAGAGGATTTAGAAATAATGAATAATCTAAATGTTCATAATGATAAATCTATGGGGCTACAGGTGGGAGACCTAGAAGAATGAAGATAAACTAATGGGTTTATTATCAATTGAGATGACTGTGTAGGGTAGGGCGCAGAAATGGGTGACTATCATATAAGATTATTAAATGGAAATAGATCTATAGGGATTAGAGTAATTGAGGAGAGGTGAACAGATGAGTGGGGGTGTTGAAAGTGAAAAGGGGGAGGGTTATAGTAAAATTATGTTTTAGTTCACATTTATATCCTGAAATTATCCCTAGTATATGGATTTTAAAATATATAACACTAGTTTTCTAAAAACCTCTACTAAATAGAAGCTAAGAGGAAGTTTCCTATAGTCACCAATAACAAGACAACATAAAAAAATTTAAACGATGGTATTACCCTTTATCACTCGTTTTATAGAACCAATGTTATATCTAATATTTTTATACTGTACATTAGAGTTTATATGGGAGATAACTAGGCCCCACATGATTATTACATTATGTTCTATCCTATATTTGGTGCTTTACATAAAAGGAAGTTATTTTATAACATATAGGTAGGACAAATATACCTTTTTATTCAAAATATCTATTCAATAAAAATGTTTGATAGCTTCTAATTTTACAAAAGTAGGATTTCTTTAAGTTTTTTTTTGCATGATTTCAACCGATTCTAGTATTTCGATATTTCTATCCTAGAAATATATGGATATTTATAATTAAGAAAATAAAATATTAAAAAACATTATGAATAATATATTTTTTACTATAATATATATTTTTATTTAAGTCATTTTATAATTTTTACACCTCATTGATCTCCAATAACATTACTATTTCTATATTATTCAGTTGATTTTATTGAACAATGCACACTAGATAATGCATCTTATATAATAAAACCAAAACCAGAATCAATTTTTTCAATGTTATTAAAACCAAATAAATTTAACAAATAAACTGTTAAAAAATTAAACAACATTGTATCTACTATTAATAGATTTTTAGTCAAAATATTTTGAACATCAACATGATTTCATACATGAATTACATATATTTAACTAAAATGTGTCCAATAATATTCCATATCGTCCATTGAATACATCACTTATATATTTGGTAGAAATAACATCTATAACAACCATATGTGAGTTTTTTTAAAACAAATATAAATACAATATCACATAAAAAATATATCTATAATATATAGTGTTAAAAAATAATATATAATGGTATTAAAACATAATGGATGAAAATTTTATGAAATAAATTATAATGTAATATGTTAAAAAATGAGGGAATACACTATTAAAATATAAAATATAGGGTTTAATAAGAAAACAAATTATGTAACTTTTTTCACTTATAATGTTGATAATAATCAAAATACATTGGTTGTAGTATCTAATTAATTTTTCTTATAATGCTGAATATGTTAATGTTAGGTGTAACATAATATTCAAATTGTTGTGTTTTTAGCCTCTAGTCATATTTTTCTATATAAATTAATATAAACACATTTAACAGTATGTATGAATTATATAGGGTCTAAAAAGTAGAGAAGAGTTGTAAGAACATTTAAAAAAGTGTTTCCAAATACTACCTAATATGTAATAATGATACAACATAATTATATAAGTTAAAAGGAAATTATTAAATTAATAGAAATAGATAAATTACACTTTTAAGGTGGTAGAATTAAAATATTATTTCTACAGTCTTGTTGTTGTACCCTAGTTTAGACAACCTGTTCACATTAGTTTAATTTAGATAAAGTTGAATGGCCATCATCATAGAAAGTATGCAATGTTTTTATTGGAAATTTAATGCCACAATAGAACTGTTATTTTTAGTATATAATGAAAGTAAAGGATGAATAATTCAAGTTAAGGACCCATATAAACATCAACATAGTTTAAAATTGAATAAAAAATATCAAAGAAACTAATATAATAGCATTGAAGGGATGTTTTTCAAGTTTCCATGATAGTAAAACCAATTAACTATTAATGAATGTTGGATTCTATGTGTAAATCATACTAATAAAATATAAAAAAATCAATATTCTAAATTTTAACTCACTTCAATTCCCTACATCCCATAGTATTTAAATGTGTAATAAGAAAAAAATAGAAGAGAAACCTTAAAACCATAGTAGATGAGAGGACTAAAAATTCTCATGAAACTTTTCTTGACTATATCTCTTACATTGATCTATGAATCTAAATTTATTTTCATTGTTAATAAGGTTGTACGATTCCAATTCAATGTTTTCTAATGATCATGTTTGATGGAGTTAGATTCCACCAAAGGAATATGAGATTCGAAGAATATAGTTTTTTAGTAAAGGATAATGGATTTATATTCTATTGAATATGAAAAGTATGAATTATATGATATAAAATAAAAGGAAAATAATACGTTATATGTTGAGAAGCCAAAAAAATCAGGTAATTTATGTGTTGGTCCTCATGGAAATAATAAGGGTAGATGGAATGCATGAAGTGATTTTATACATCAGTTTCAATGGAATACATTAGAATAGAAGATAGATTTTAAAACATGTTAATATTATATAAAAATTATATAAAATGTATAAGAAAGGATTCAATATGTTTAATTTTATAAAATCCATTATAAGATGATTATATTTTAAGGATACCAAATCACGACACAAAAATCTTTTGAATGATGTATCAGATGAATAAGATTAATAATATTTAAGTATAGTAGGAATCATTTGATTTATCATACAGATTTTATATCTTTTAATAATTAGTTTCAATTTTTTTTCATATAAGGAATCTTGAAGTTAAATATTATTGAAACTATTGATAAAGGTTAATGGATGATGTTTTGAAGATATTTGAGAAAGCCTGAGGATGTTTGAAGTGGTCCTAAATTAATTGGAAGAAGTTTGTAATTAATTATGAAATTTGGATAGTATTATATTCCTAAGGTTGATATAAATACTAGAATAAGGTGAAATAAAGTCAACCTAATTTTAATACAACCACTTGTTTAATTTTCATACAAGTCATTATAAGTTTGGGACAAGCACCAGTGTAAGGTTGATAAAGACTTCGTATTGTAAAATGAACCTTATGATGAGATATCATACGGTCAATATAATAAAATAACATGGTTAATAAATTTCTATTTTAAGGATCATGAATTTTATTTTATGTTTTATAGTAGTTCCTTATAAATTTTAGACACCTCATAAGGTTTTATCCTTGTGATAAATTTCAGATAATTTATAGAGTTTATAATCTAATTGGAAAATGAAATGGGGTGATGCCCAAACTGGTCTAATATGTTCCAAACATCATATGATGTTTAATACCCATAACCCAATATTTTTTTTAAGAAATAATGGATGATGAGTAGAGAGATATGATCACTATCTTATTTATTCCAAATTTTGAAATGGGAAAATATGAAAATCATTACTAATGATCAAAATTTGACAAACTGTTGAAAATTAAATTAGTTAATGCTATAGATGATATTAAATGATTTAATAATTAAAAAATGAAGTGATTAAAGAATATTTAATTGAGTTAGGTAAAGAAGAAGTCATAGATGAAGGATATTATGAAAATATAAATGCTATTGATTTATTGAGTGTTGTGTTGAAATTGCGATCTTCATGTCGAAAGTATGTTAAAGATGGAGTGAATAGTAACAGAATCGTGAGTTTGTTTATTTAATTTTAATATAATCATGAATGATTTTAAAACATCATATTTCAGAGGAGTTCTATTTATATAAAGGTGTGAAATTATTTTAGTATAAATATATGAAGAAACATTAATTTTATCTAAAGATGAAGAGAATCAATAAAATGAAAAGGGTAGTACTATAAAACCATTAATGAAAAGATGTTGAGGAAAAATTAAAAGGTGATCATGGGAAAACTCCCATGTACAAACCATTAAGTAAATGTTAGGATCATCATAAAAATTCATTTGATATTTTTTATATTAATTTTATAGAAAACAATTGTTGTGACCCACATATAAATTATAAAAATAAGGCGTGATAAGTAGGACATAGTTAGATATTGGATCTACAACTATGTACTATGAAATGAGAAATAATATTTACTTGTATAAATAAGGTGATATAATCTAGTATTGAAGTACATTCATCACATAAGTTACAAATTTGATTAAAATAAGAATCCAAACTAGTTGTATTATATTGATCTAATCAAATAAGTGATAAGAAGAGAGAATAATATACCAATGAGAGATTTAGTGTGTTAAAATTATTAATATCTTTCATGTCAAGCATTTTAGATATTGAGGATCTCATATATTAGTCAATATTACAGAATATTGAGTTTTATTTGATAAATCTTGGTGCGTGGGTTATAAAGAAGATATTTGAAGCTAAGTTTCATGTATAGATCGAGTTTCAAGAGGATCATGAGACCATACTATTGCATTTAATGAATATTTTCTGAGAGGAAGGAGATCTATTCTGTGTGTGAAGATACATTCTTGTGCTGATCAGAGAGAGACATCAAAAGGGATATAAGGAAACACTTGTATATACAAGGCGGGGTGCTGTGAAACAAGTTAGACTATATTTCTGTAAGGAAATAATAGTATGATGTAATGAAACTCGTGGGAAGATAGTCTTTGAAGTCTAGTGAGAATATTGAAACTGTGATCATATTTAGACATTGTTCATTTGTTTAATCAACTATAGGATAAAATGTTAACTAGCCACACCACATTTACTTTTTGAAAATATTATCACTGGAGAATCGGTGATTGCGGAGAATAACCAATCATGTCAAAGAGTAGATTTCACATGAAGGTATTAAGCTTATAAAAATACCATATTCTACACTTTACATTATGTTTTACATTAAATGTGGTTGTCAGATGTTTCCTAAGAGTTAAAATATTTATTTATCCATTGGTATCATATCCTAGGTTCCAATAGATTAGATCTATTGATTATTGGACAAAAGTTTTTTTAGGGAGAATATATAAAGTACATATTTTAAGAGTTTATAGAACAAAATCTTATTGAAAATTCATATTTTATCACTTTCAAAATATAAATGGTGTTCTAAACCAAAACCATAATAAATAAGAAGAAAAATAAGGCCATGAATTTGATGGAAATTTTGAAGAATAAAAATGACTAACCATGACATGAATATGATTAATGTGGTATATCTTCATATTTATAATGTAGTGAAAAAGATCCTTTTGATAATTATACTATAATATATGAAGATTATGAATAGGTTTAATCAATAAAAATAGTTTAATAATATTAATATCTAGTTAAATACTATTTAAAAAAGGATCTTTTTGAAGTATCAACTTATATAATTGACTTTATCAAGGAATTATATAATGAAAATTTATAGATAGACATGGAAGCTAATTCCATTGATAATGTATTGGATAAATTGTTTAGAAGATCCAAAAATATCTCAATATTAATGAAAGTCAAGGTAAACAATGCTTTTAATTTTGGTAAATACATGCTAAATGATTTAGTAACTTAGGTAATCCATGCATTAGACAAGATACATAATGTAATAGTGAATGTCAATAATATATAGAATGTGAAGTTGAAAAATGAATAAAAGAGCTTAAGAGTTCTTTAAAAGGGGGATGAAGAATGTATTAATGTGAAGTTAAAAAGTTGGTGAAGTAATGGGAAGATATGTTATACTTTTTTGGTAGTATGAAGAACACATTATGTTTATAACACCTTGATTTGGAATTTTTTTTGAGAAATATAGAATCAACTCTTCTAGAATCATCCCAAATAGATAAGAAGAGAGCTATGAAATTAGGGTTTTAGAGATTTTTTTTCACAAAAGGGAATAATACTATTATTAATTATATCTTGAGATCATTAGGATAAGTATCAATCTAAAGCCCAAATAAGAATGTATCCCACTTCAAAAAATTTATATTTTTAGTAATATAATTATACTTTATAATACATAAGTGAAATAAAAATATTGAAATATATTGATAGATTTAAATAATTATTAAACCACTAATATATCAAGGTTAGATATAACAAATTGTGACAAAATTAGACCTAAAAATTTATCCTATAATAGAGGGGTTACAAACCAAAACAATAAAGATGTTAGTGAGTATAAACACCCTAAAAAGTGAACAAAATAAATATTTGTTAACTTTTTTTGGTACTCTTAGAGTTTTAGGAATATAGAAACATGATGTTTGTATAATATTTCCATTAATGAATCACATAGAAGGCTTGAAATAAGGGGGATCATTGCTGAAATATATCTAAAATCTAATGGATAGAATTAGTTTTCACAAAATTGAAATAATTTCTAGAACCACTTCGGGATTTATGAAAGGTCACTGAGAAGGGATCAATTGGTGATCAATATTACTTCATTACTTTTTTTAAACAACACTCTCAACTTATTAGTGTAATGTGATATATGAAATGTTCACACCAAAACATACAACATCATAAGGGAACAAAATATATTTACATGTTTCAACTCTTAATGAGAGAAGGTTTGACATTATAATTATATAGAATCCTATAATATCACACAACCTACTAGAATCATCATTTGAGTACTATGAGTAGGGTTTATATTTGATACTTGTGTTTTAATTCCTCCTAACTATGATTTAGTGCATCCCAAAATTTAAAAATATAACAAAATATTAGTTAATAACAGATACATCTTTATTATATAGGGAATTATCTAGTTGTCGGGTGTGTTGAGTTGTTTGGATTTTTTAATTATTCCTTTTTAATTTAATTACCTCACTTCAAATTATATAAAAACACTTCATTCAACCATTTCTATTTGGATATCCCTCAATTCTGTGTTTCATAAAACTATTTCAGGGGAACATTCTTTAATATCTCTCCCTGTTTTAAACTTTATGACCAAATCCTCTAATATTCTTTTAAATAGTTAAAACAAAGATAACCTATTTAAAAATTGTCTAAATATTTATATACATGATAATACCTTTTTTATCACACAAAATTAGTATAGAAAAATGATGGAATTTGAATTTGAATTTCAAATTAAAATTAATAACTTCCTCTAACTATTTATTACTACTTATTCATTCTTCCGACTCCATTCTTTAACATCCTATTTTAAATTTATCCATAAAATCATATCCTTATATCAATGATTACTCACATGAATTTCCAAATTCTTATATGAATGCATAGAGAATCTTTTTTCATTACATTACAAATATGAGAAAAAATTTCTTCTTCCATAATTATCTTCATATAGAGTATATACCCTTACTTATATCTGAATTATCATTAGGTATATATGAAATTCTCTGAATTAACCATGGGTAAATTAATTTGAATGTTACGATGATCTTGAGTCACCCTTACATAGGTCATGTTAAATTCAGATGACCTTTATGTATCTAATGGATTACATTTTTACAGGTGTCTGGTTATATTTACCAAGGATAATGAAATTATCATTTACCCTGACATAGTGAGATCCTACCCATATTAATAGTTGTTGGATTTAATAAATATATTTATGTGTCATATTAAGTTTTCTTAGTTACTCTTATAAATGCAATGAATATCTATATCTTACATTTCTATAGATTGAAGTTTATTTCCACACAACTCTAATCAATAAATCGACTATGAAGGGATTGGTCACATGAATAACACATTGACCATGCATATTGACCATTTCAAACAATGTTTAGTGTATCAACCATACGAAAATCAGATTTATAAACAATATTATCAACTACGTGAATTGAACGTAGTATAAACATACAACATAAAATACTCTTGGATGAATGAAAGTATAACTAAATAGACCATGAGGAATTCAAGTGACTGTGAATCTGTCTCATTTGGGAAATTCTAGACTTTATTTTACTAATAAACCTTCCTCAAACCATATTAAGCCCTCCTCAATTAACTCAAAAACAAATTCCAAGTTGTATTAGACTATTTTATACACCGACCAACACCTTTACATGATTTTATAGAATAATATATTAGCATTCATCATAATTATAGACATTTTATGTTATCTATGTGCTATTTTCAAAATAACATACCAATCATATCCACTCCAACTTCCTTCACTACTTCTTCATTTTTTGGCTCAATGACCCCCACTATTGATTTTTTTACAATCGTGGAAAATAAATAACTTTAAAACATTCACAAAATAAAAATTAATTATCATTAATCAATTCTAAGCCTATACGAGTGAATACATTGTAGGAAACTAGAGCAAGGAATAATAAAATCATGTTTTACATTAGAAAATATATTTTTTACATTCTTATCTATTAAACCTATAACCTATTAAAACTGCCGATGGAATATTTAATACAAAAATTCATTCATGGTCTTATATAAATAGTTAAAATAGTTCACACATGTAACAAATGTTGAAATCACATCTTAACCATTATAAAAACACTTTCAAAATAAATCCTCCTCCTTAAGAGAATCACATATTAATGGACATGCACTAAAAATAATATCCACAATTGAAAAACATCAAAGAGATATATAAATAATGATTTATGTTGTCCTAATTTCCTTTTACATTGACTATAATATTGAGAGACAAGATGAGATAGGGTAAAAAAACACCATACCTTATCATTGATATGGGCGCAGCTGAACACCAGACATAAACTTTATATTTTTGAAATATTCTTTAGACAATGGATATGTGGACACATCAATAATATGGTCTATTATAGGAATATACTTCAAATTCAATTAATTTCTATCAGTTATATCCTTGATAAATTATTATTTAATATTTTTGGGATTTCTTCATGAATTATGATTAGGAATTCTTTAAAAACATAATTCCACTTTGGTTAGAAAATTCACTTCAACCCTAAGATCTTCCAACACTCTTCATCAATATAATTTGTCTTAGGTAATTTGTAACAACAAGATATTTTTACTTTTCAATTATCAACTTGAATAAACTATACTTCATTATGTGATAAAAACATATATATCCAAGATAGAAAACTCCATTAGATGTTGAACTCATATCATCAACACAACATTACAAGTATATATCTATGTACCCAAATAGATAAAATTTCACTTTTCTATATTATTTCAAACCAAAACTTGTTGTATGTATAATTTACATAAGAATCCTTTTCCCATTAGTGAAATGGGACTCTTTTGGAGAACATTTATACCTAGAACATATAATAAAAATATAAATTGTATACTAATTAGAATTTTTCTAGTAAATAATAATTCAAATGATCCTCCAAAATCATCATTGATCAATATATTTTCTTTGATAATATTTGAGGAAAAAATTTGTATAAAAATTGGTGTAGAAATAGGATTTTAATCCTTCTTTCCCTATCATACTTGTCTTGATAATTAAAAATATTATCTTTAATTTGATAAATTTATAGCTCAAAAGAATTCATCATTTCTCCAAACATGTAAATTTCAAAAAACTACTTAATTTAATAATAAAAAATGTTATAGTATTCTTTATAATTTTCATTGAAAATTATATCACCTACATAAATAATAAAAATAAGATTTAAAATTTCTTCATCTTTTATGTAGAGATTATTGTCTACACATAATTTTTGAAATTCAAATTCACTAAATAAATATCTATCATAAAATAAAAAGATACTTTGGATTGTATTAACATATATATACCCTCCCTTAACCTGGAAACAAAATTATCATCATCTACATGAAAGAAAAAAAATGATTGATCAATATATATCTATGCTTCCAATTCATAACTGAGGAATTTAAACTTGTAATCCATTTGAAATATCTTATATGGAATTTTTAAAAAAGAAAGGAAGATTATAATGACTCTAAGACTTGAGTTCGTATAGGGGTCTCATAACATTACACTCAATCATCTTATGAATATCTTTTACACACTAATGTTACATTATTTCTCACATATTCACCTTTTTAAATGAATTTATTTTAGAAAAACCACTTTTTTACAATAAAAATATTATCATTATGCTTTATTACTAACTCCCAAGCCCCATTCTTCTCAATCTGGTTAAATTTTTCCTTCAAAACACCAACCCACTCATGATGATTCATAGATTTATCAATATATATAGGTTCAACATGAGAAAATAGTGAGTTAAAAACTATTGTCCCCAATTTTATATTAGTTTGAACCTATTATCTATGACATCCAATACTATTTTGATTTAGAATGTCACTTCTTATAATTGGAAGAGGAACAAGATTGTTCCTTATCATTGGGATGGATGAATCTTCTTCTCTGACCTATACATCTTCAACTCTTCCATTTCCTTCTAAAATTTCTTCAGGTTTTTAACAAACAATGAGTCATCATCACTTCTAAAACTTAATTCATTATGATAAACTTATTTATTTGACAATTCTAGGACCTTTATATCAGTAGTATCAAACATTATTTCAATTTATTTGTTATAAAAATGGTAACCTTTTACATTTGGAGTATATCCTAGAAAAATCCCATTAGCCCCTTGATTTTAAAACTTTCTAAGATTTTCATATTTTACCTTGATAATAAATTGACTTCCAAACACATAATTATACATCAAACATGAATATTTTTTTAATGTATCTAACAAGGGGACATATCTAAATTTGGCCTATGTAAAAAATTATTTTTAATATAAAACACTTTAGTAATATTTTATCTAAAAAATATTGAGAAATAACACAATTAACTAGCATTTTATAATCCATATCCCCAAAAACCTATATTTCTGTTCAGTTATAGCATTTTATTATGGTGTGTATGGTTCTCTATGTTCATTTTAGGTACCACTATTTTCTAGATAATATTCCAAATTCTAATTTATAATCTTAGTTTCATTATCTATAGGAATCATCAAGAGACATAAACCACATTCATTCTATGAAATTCTGTGAAAAATCTTAAACACATTTAAGGACTCATCATTAGGTTTCGTAAATGTAAAACAAATAATATGAGTGATATCAAAATTGGAAGTAATAAAGTACATATCTCTATAAAATTAATTCTTTCCCATGGTCTTGTATATGTATATAAATTAATGATCTGTAAAAGGTTGAGTAGATTGAATCTCCACATTAATATATGAAGAATTAACAATTTCCACATTTTGTGATGTTTATCACATCTAATATATTTATATCCCTATCAAAGTAACATGATGAAAATTATTTACCTGAGGGATCATAATAATTTTTTCCAATATGGTCAATCATTTTATGCAACATTTCATTTTCGTCTTTCATTCTAAAATAAACCGAGTTTCTAGTATCAACCACTTGAAATAGGATTTCATTATTTAACTATAATCTTTTCAAAATACACATATCTTAAATTTTATTAATAAATTACTAATCCTTGATAAATGAAATTATATTTTATTAATAAAAAAGAAGTGGAAATATTAACATGTTGTGTTTCAACCAAACAATAAAATAATATTTCCGTATTTCATCTTCTATTTTTAAATGACCAATAAGACAAATACTTTAATCTTGAGAGACTTATAATTTACAAAATTAAATTTTCAATCTTTATATTTTTCAAAAATAATCATGATTTTTAAATATCCTATCATATGTGATGAACTACCACTATTCAGAAACTACATACTTTAATTTTTGGATCCATTAAGTGAATCCTCTACAATAAGAGATTTTTCCCTCCCATTATTCTTATTATTATTCCGAGTATTTATATTATTGAAATTAATATTATATTAGGGGTTTCCAATAATTATATATTCCTTTTAATTATGAGAAAGATGATCACATATACCAAATACTTATTCAGGAGCATGAAATATATTTTGGGGAATATGTATACAATTTGTAATCTATTTTTGGTCTTTCTTTCTTTATATGGGTTGGATACCCATTAAACCTTGAATTTAAAACCTCCTAAACATTTTAATATGTTTATAATTAAACCAAAAAAATCCTTTTTCATATGCCAAAATCCTCTATAAAACCGATGGAATGAATTACAGGAATACTTACCTTAATAAGATGTATGTTGTTTAGAATGTGTATATCATCTTCATTATTTCTTTATGTGACCAATAATGAATACTTTTTGTAATCCCAAATTATGGTGAAATCCAATCATCTTTCTATTAAAATTATTATTCTTATTTTCCTTATCAATGTAATAAGTTTTAGTAGTATTTGAAAAAATTTCATTATACCCATAATTTATAGATTTCATAGTTTCACTATATTAATCGACCAACTTAGTCTTCAGTACTTTATTTTATTTATTTTAATCTTCCTCAACATGTTCAAAACTGTTTTTAGTATTAGTGGATGATCATTGTTGATATTCCTGGACCTTACCCTCTTTTTAACACTCTCCAACATTCAAAATGGAACACTGAATATTGTATATAAACTTCTTCAATTTTCATTCTCTTTTGGTAAAATCTGGTTGTAAATAATCAAAATAAGATTATTTTTTTCATTTAAGTTTTCATTAATTTCGGTATTAAGTGTATTTTGAGCATCTAGAATCTTCTTTAAGTCATTAAAATCCTTCTGTAATTTTGTTATTCCTTATATAAAGATATATTTCTTCCAATTGGATTATTAATTTTCTTTCTTTATCATTATGATTTCTTTTTCCTATTTTGAAATATTTGAGATATACTATGCCAATTTATTCACACAAAAAATCATTATCTCAGTCTCGTCTTATTCAATATAAAAAATATTCATCACATGAATTTTTTAATCGTTTTCTTTTTCACTGAGTATTTTTCGACATCATTATCACTAGAACACTCATCTTTATTTTCATATTCACTGCCACCGCATTCCTTTGAAAAAAATTCCACATTTTAAATTTGGAGAACTTATTAACATTCTCACTGAAATAACACTTTAAATAGCTACTTTTATTATTTGAAACTTTTATAGGAATAAAAACATCCTCATTACTATCTTCTTTAGTTTTGGATGTAGAAAACATTGTTAGAAAATTAAAAATATCTCCACATCAGAAAAGATCAAGGTAAAATTTACCATGAAGTTTAAATTACAAGTTCTTATATTATGTAACCATAAAAGACAATAATTATTTAAAATTATCTGTTAAATATTCATTAGAATATGATATAAAAGATTATTTTTTAATATCAAAATTCTTATTCAACATATATTACTTTGTAAATTTGAAATAAATTTCCTTTTTAGTATTCAACTTCTTATTGGAAACCTTATCATATATCAATTCATAAGATATTGAAATTCTATTCAAGTTATTAAGATGTATATCACACATCTTTTTTCTTCAAAATATGATTCTTTAGCCTTAAAATTATCTCATAAGATACGTAAAATCATTTCAATAATATTATAATCTTCCAACTTATCACTATAACATATGATTTTAATAAAATAATTATAAACTCTCATAAATAATCTATAAATAGTCCCAACATAATTGTTAAAAATATATTAATACTTATTCATTATAATAATTAAATTGTCTTGATTGATGTAATTAATTACTTATTATATATTATAAAGTTTATTGTATATATATTTTTCTATTTTCAGTCCTTTAAATTTTATAAATTCACTATTTGAAACAGAATACAATGTAGAATTATAAACATTACTCTCATTTTCCAAATTACTCATATCTAATGAAGTCATGAAAACACCTTTTATACATTGGAATAATCCATTATTGGTATCTTATAGTACATAATAAATAATATAAAATTGTAATGGAAACATACTACCCACACATATAAGAAATTTGTTTCCATCGAATGTATGTATCCCTTTACTATTCACTAAATTTAAATTATCCATTATAGAAAAAATAAAAATTCAATGACATATTCTTCATTACAGGATATACATCCAAATCCAAACTTCAAAGAACCAATCATGAATAAAGGAAACCAAGTCTTTGATACCAATTATAAAACCAATTTAGGATTGATGGAAGATCACTAAGAGGGGGGAGAATCAATAATTAATATTATTTTAAATTTTCATTTGAAACAACCCTTTCCACCTATTAGGATTATGTGATATTTTATATTTTCACACGCAAATTCACACCAACATTTTAGAAAACATCATATTTAAAATTTTTAACACTATATTTGTTAATTCTAATCCTTGGTGTGATATGAATTCTATTACGATTAGAATGCCCAAAATAATCATTATTTGAGTAAAAAATCATGGTATAAACTTGAAAATCACATTTTAATGTATCCCAACTATGCTTCAGTGTATCCCACATAGAAGTGAATTCCACACATTATAGTGATTTGGTTAATAATAGATATGTCTTCTTACTACAAAAAATTATCCATTTTTTTGATGTGCTATGTTCCTCTTCTTCATCATTTATTAGTATATAATATCATGAATTCACTAAAAATAATATGTTGGGAACTATATAAATACATTTTTATCTGCATATCCACTGATAGAGTGTTTCTTTTAAAAAAATATATGTGAAATGTTTTTATATATACCCCCCTATTGTTAAATTCACAACCAACATTACTGATATTTTTTACATATTTTAAAAAACTCCAACCTTTTCAATATACTCTACAATTTTTCATAAAAAATAAACATTTTTCTATAACACATAAATAATAGTGAGATATTTTTGAATTTATATTTGGATTTCTAATTTAATTTTAAAACATCCATCAAACATTTCTAGCTACTTATTCTTTCTTCCCCATTTATTCTTCAACTTCCTCTTAATAACTTCTTTCAAAAAATCATATCATTCTGTCCATAATTATTTATAAGAATTTAAAATTCACATATGCATGTATGAAGTAGAGTTCTTCATTAAATTGGAATAAAAAATGAAAATATATTGTTTTTTCAATAACATTATATAGATTATAAACCCTTAAAATACTCTAAATGTTCCTTATATATCTCTAAAAATTCATCTAATTACCCTTATGTAAATTAATTTTAATTTTATGTAGAACCCAATTCACCCTTATGAATGTGGTATTAAATTTAGATGACCTTTGAGTAATTAAATTAAAAAATTATTCGGGTAATGGATTAAAAATACATATTTATCCAATTAACATTACAAGGGATACTAAAATTCTTAGTTACCCTAATATATTGAGCTCTTACCCAAACATATATTTATGGATTTCACAATTTTCATTACACGACCTATTGAATTTTTTTGTTACTCTTAAAAATGAATTTAAATATCTAGATATAACCTTTATACACCACTAATTAATGGATTTAATGTGAATGTATTGAATATGAAAGTAACTCACTAAACATGCCGATTTACTATGTGAAATAACAGTTAGTGAATTGACCATATAGGAATCAACCACACGGAAAATATTATCGATTGTATAAATTGTAAATAGTGTAAGATGAACATATATAACAGTTTGGACTAAACAAATGAACAAATAAACTAATTATGAGGTAGTCAAGTGAGCATTCATTTGTCTTAGTTTGGAAATTACATAATTAATTCAACTCAAACATAACAACTGCAAACCTTATTAATCCCCATAAATCAACTTAAAACCTATTCTAAGATTAAGAATATAGTGTTTATATATCGGAAAACACTTTTCCTTTATTTTTATTTAATAACAGATTTATAATAATCATAATTAAATACATTTTAATATGATTTATATTCTATCAATAAAAGAACACATACCAGGAATATCCACTTTGAATTATCATTATTGCTTCTTCAAGCATTGGATAAACCTAAACTATCCTTGTTTTTTTTGATAATTTTAGTACATTATATGAGTTTAGTAAAAACGGTGGTGACATTTAGGATCAATTATAGTACATACCATTCAAATACAACTCTTATATTGAATTAGAGATAAGCAGATGACATCAAGAAAAGAAAAAAGAGAAGGGAAGAAGTAGATACTAGAAGTTAAATTAGAAAAAATAAATCTAAACATATCTCTCACAAGAAGATAAAAAAGAGGGATGATATGTATGTAATAAAAATTAGATAATATACATAAATTTTGGTAGGAATAAACAAATCAAATACTATAGTAAAATGGCCATGAAGATCCAAAAAGATAGTCATAGAAAACTAGAATAAAAAAGTGAATCTATCTAAAAGAGAGATAATAAGATTATGTTGGTTATTAACATTACAAATGATGAATTCTAGAGTATATCCAAAAAGGGTATCCCAAAATTTAGTGAAGATATTTGTGGAAGGTGAACAATTTTAGGGCATTTAGCTACAATGTGTGTAACTATTCTTCCTGGACAATAGTTACAGACAAGATACAAAGGTAAAGCACATAATGACTTTAAATACCAAAGTTACATTGAAAATAGAGTCAACACACAAAGATAAGGATATAAATTTACCCAAAGTGTGACTTAATATAAGGATAGATCTGTTGGAAGTGCCTAAAAATTTGGAACATGTTACAAACAATCAATGTACATTAATAACCAAAGTTAAATATTAAATTATTTCTATGAAGTATGTAAAGAAGAAATATATAGACATTGAGACCATCCAAGTCAATGATGTATATATTTCAAAAATTAATTTTTAAAATATCACTAAGAGTTCTCAAACATGTAGGGATAAAAATAAGAAATTATCCGGGTTATTAATGAAATATCATACCATCTGCAACAACTAAGGAGCATAATAATACCCACTTTATTCCCACATTTCATTGGTAGTGATTTATGATATGTAACCAAAGGTGAATCATAAAAAAATATTTTAAAGGAATTTTTTCTTATACATCTAGTAAATTTATACAACATGGGGAAGTTAAAATTTTAGTGTCCTTGATAAATATGAATTGGTATCAACCATGGTTAACAATGGAGAGCATCCCTTAAGGGTTAACTACCCAAAAAGAATAAACTACCATAGATATATCATTTTTTAATTAATATAGAAATTGGGACAATCCCTATATAAATAGATATTGAGTTATTATTTTCACATTCCCGTCATTGTTCTCAATTATATTAAATACAGTTATAAAATGGTAGTGGCTATCAAACAAATAGGGAGAAAAATGAACTTATATATGGAACTTTTCTATGTATTTTATGAATTTGAATGCATGTTTATTAAGATTAGGGAAAAATACTTTTTCTATCCTGTAAAATAATAAAGAAAAAGTTGGTATTCGATATTGATATATAAATGGATATATTTGATGATTTGTAAAGATCACTCTTGTTTTATACACTGGATTATCCCATGTAGATATATAGTTCACTAAATTAATGATCATTTTTAAGAAAAAATCAAATTTTCCCTTCTCCCAATTATTTGAATGAATTTATCAGTAATGGGGTGAATAAATTATTAGTAATTATGAAAGTGATAATAATTTACTTTGAAATAATTGGGAGATAATAATTTTCCCTCTCATGTTCCCTTACAATTAGTGGTAGAAAAGTTTTCCCACTTTAAATTCCTTATCAGTAAGGAGATGTTGTATGAAATTTAATTTCTTTTTAAATTTCGTACTGAAAATAAATCCAAATGGGGTGGTTGATGTTTCCATATTGATAATTGATGTGAATGTTTTATTTATTGTCAATTAGTAAATAATATGTTAAAAAAGTCGTGTTAGAGATCATAGAGGATAGAGTGTGATTCAACCCAATGAACATTAGAAGTTACATATATAGTTTGTGGGTAAATGATAATAGTGATAAATTTAATTAAATATGAAAATTTTGATTAATATTATGTAAAGGAAAAGTATAATAAGAATCTATTTGGTGAGAAGCCTAAAAACCACGTGATTGATGAGATGGTCCTACAGCCACGGTCAAGTGTTGATTGAATTCATCCAGTACTGGCCAACATTTGTTCAAATCGAAGATATAATAATAGAAGATGGATACTAACTTGTTTACATATGTTTGATATCTTATATAATATCTATTGAAAAATATTTCAACTAGTTTAATTATAATGAAATTTTCATGAGATGATTTTGTTTGAAGTCTTGTAAACCAATGAACAAATATCTTTTAGATGATTGCAGTAATGAATAAGATTAAATATTTTTCAGTTTTTGAGTAGCCTATTTTGGATGGATTATATAGTCTATATACTTGATAAGAAGAATAAGTAATAGGTTGTCAGCCCAGGGATTTTGAAATTGAAGACTTCGAAAAAAACATAATGGTTCTTAGATGTATTTTGTGAAGATTGGGGAAGTAATGAGTATGTTTGAAGAGAGGAATTCTATACTATAGTCTAAAAAATGTTAGTTCTTATCTTAACAAGGTCATGAAAAACACAAAAATAAGGTAAATCAAATTTTTATAGGGTTGAGACAACCATTAGTATATGGTTTAGATGTTACCATAAGGTTAAGATAACCACTGATGTAAGGTTGAGCATGAATTAATAAACCTTATGGTGAGATCTCAAAAGGTTGTGAAAACCAATGTGTAAGGTTGAGACATGACCTTGTATATTTTATATATGTCACTATAATATTGATTATAGTTCCTAAAAATTTTCAGACACCTCATACGGTTTTATCCTTAAAATAAATTTCTGATAATTTTTAGATTTTATATTTTAAGGATAAAATTAAATGTGATAATTCTTGATCATTTATAATATGTTCAAAACATTATGAAGCTTTTAAAATCAATGACCTAATGTTGTTTTGAAAAATATTGGATGAGGAGTATACATAAATGATAAAATTTTAAATTATTCATGATTTTGAAATGAGTATATTTTAAAACTATCATTAGTGATCAAACTTGAACAAACTATTTGAAATTTAATTATATGATGCTCGAGATAACATATAATATTATAACCACGTAAAAAATGACATGTTTTAAGATTATTTGGATGATTTAGGAAAATATTAAGGTAGAGATTAAGGATTTTATGAGAATAAAAATTCCACTAAGTCATTAATTGTTGTCATGAAATTGTATTATTTATGCTGTGAAATGGTTGAAGATGAAGTGAGTTATAGCTGAGTCGTGAATATTCCTCTATATTTTTAATAATACCATGATGATATTCTAAGATTTAATTTTTAGTAGAAGTGTATTAGGAATAATATATTTGAGATTTTTTGTAGAAATATTTGAAGACACATTCAACTGATCTAAAGAGAACATTTTAGAAGAAAATTAAAAGGGTAATTCTATAAAACCATTAGAGTCGTGTTTTTGAAACAAAAGTAAAAATATATTATGGGAGAAATTCCATGTATAAAATATTAACAATTGGGGGGATAACCTTATAGATTTATTTTATATTTTATATATTAACTTTATCGATTCTTTTGATACTTATATAAAATATAAAAATTGAAAGATTGAAGCATGAATTTGAGAGAGACTAGAACTTGAACTGAGAGATAAAAATTTAGAAAACATCCAAGCTCTTGGATAATAATAATAAGGTGATATAATCATATGATGAATTATACTATTTATATGGGTATCTAATCTGATTAATATAAGTATCCAAACGAGTTATACTAAATATATCCATTCAAATCAGTAATAAAAAGAAATAAGAAGAAACCGAAGAGGGACCGAATGTACTGTTATTGATCATATCATATATATCAAGCCTTTTCAAATATTTATGATCTAGTTTATTAATGTTAATTATAGTAGAATATATTGGAGTTGATATCGCTAGGTGATAATATTCAGATAAAGATCTATGAAGACAATATTCAGGCAAATACTGAGTTATAAGAGGATGATTATATCATCATAAGGCATTCAAAGAGTCTACCCTGAGATGATGGAGATTTTTTTGTATTCAATGAAATTTCTATAATAATTTGATATTTAATTAATTATTTTTTGTATGTAAAAACATTTATATATGTGATGGGATTTTGTGGAACCATTGAGAAAATAGGTATGCCTAGAAAGCACAATGTGATGTTGTGACTCCAATGGGATTCTAGTGTGTGAAATATGGTGCAAAGATAGAAATTATATGTGCATTGATACTTTGTGTTAGAATGTGATGAAACATGGTATAAAATGTAACTACCACAGCAATTTTAATTGTGGTAAATATTTTTTAGTAGATAATATGTTATTATGGTGAAAAAACAATCATGATGAGGAGTCGGATTCCCATACGAGTCCATACCCAGTAATAATATAGCATTGTACTCTTTACTTTATGTTCTACATTTCATGTGGTTGTTTCATATTGGGTATGTTTTAACTGATTCATTCATACCCTAAAATGTAAAAAGGGTTTTAAATTTTAATGGAATAATTTTAAGGGGTAAATGTTTTAAAAAGTATACTAATTTGGTAGAAGTAATGGAAACATGATTTACAACCCTCTTAAATGCATGCAATAATCCTTATATGAATTTTAATTATTAAAAATAATAACGAAAAAAATGATTGATATTTTATAACCTAAAAATATATTTATATTAATAGTTTCATTCACTTTATGTATTCTTTTAGTAAATAAATTTGATAAACATACCACACATCAATTGAAAATGAAATATCCAATAGCTTGGGATATAACTAAGAATAGTCAATCTATGCTATAGAGTTACTAGAAAACATAATCTTATTTAAAATGTACACCAGTGAGAAAAATTATGGGATGTTCAAACACAGTATGAAATAAACTATAATATTTTTGAGTTTAGATACATATTTTATTTTCATGATTCCATTTTATCCTATCATATCCGTACATGAAGGAAATACCAATCACAAAAACCTGAAAACACATAATAACAAAAATAATTTGATATTCTATTCCTTTATCTCCCAAAAAATGAATATTGGATTGGTTGATACTAAAAAATTTGATATAGTCGAAAACATTTAACTTCCTAATATCTTGAAAAGATAATAACTATAAAGGATGTATTCGCCAAATTATGTATTCTTTGAAAACAATATAGAAACCCAATAACAATAATACCAGAGTTAAAAGTAATACTCTCCCATTTTTTTATAAATACATCTTAATGTCACCATGATATATGGTTTAATTTTTTAAACTCCACTATAAAGATATGAAAAAACACATATTAATATAATATAATACCTAAGCCTTTTAAAATACTAATTTAAGTGATTTTACATTATAATTTATGAAAAATATTTTTTTAAGAAACAATATAAAAATTACATGTTTTTTCCAAATTTCCTTAAAAAAGATTAGTTTTAGAAGAATGCTTTAGTAAATATTATCAAACATACTCTTAAATAAGTAATTAATATTTTAATACTTGTTTAATAAATTATTTACCACACATTTTTTATAATTTAATAATTTTGATAAGAATATTATAATATAAAATAAATATTGTTTTCATTGTTTCTAAAAAAATATTTTACGCATAGATTTCTAGAGATAATCCTCTTCAATTATTAGAATAAAATTAATTTTAGGAAAAACAATTTTGGAGCACATGTCACACATACCATATGCATTGAAACATATCATTTTTGATATGTTTTTATTTATAATTAATTATAGATTGATTGATTCTTTTTTTCTACCACTTATTTAAATAGGTTTTTTGTTTTTTAAATCATTTGTATTTTTTTATAATATACCTAAAGGAAATTAATTCTGTTGCTATAGAGGGATAGACAACAACCCATTTTTTTTAGAAGTTGTTAAGTTTTTTGGTCGAGTTATTAGAAAATTCATTAGTGAATTAAACAAAAATTACCATATTTTATTATTGAAATTCATTGTTTATATCCCCACCATTATCACATTTTTTGGGAATTTACTACATTTTATGTTTTAATGAGTATTTTGAATTTTATCATAAAAACAAACTAATATTTAGATATTAATGATTTATTTAATTTTATATATTAAAATAACTTGGTCATACTTTAATTTTTGTGTATTACGGTTTTTTATAGATTTAAGTGAAGACTATTGAGTCCACGTGTGCATAAAATGGTCTCCAATCAAACTATGTATGACTAAAATTCATTTTTGACCAGTTACATGTGGTTAGATTAAGAATTTCCTAGATATGTAAGATTAAACAAAAACCTATGGATCCCATGTATGGATAACTCTAAAATGTGTAGGTTTAAATTTTTAATCCTAAAGACTTTGTAAGATTAAATTGGGCAGGAAAAATACTTCATATTTATTATTCATTTTAAACCAGAAATGGAAGAGAGGGTCATCTATGAAATATTAAAATTAATCTATGCATGGTTATATTTCGTTTGTATTAGATTAACATAAAATTTCAATGGAAAATATATGTCTAAAAAATAGAAATGGAAGACTAAAAATAATCCTATGAAAAACTTCATCCCCCAAGACACATTACTTCATAATCCCAAATTATCTTCAAGAGTTAATGTAATGTTACGAAAAAGACATAATTTAATCAACATTGTGATAATCCATTTTATGGGAGGTGAACTGTTGCAGACAATGCATCATCCTTAGACTAGTGATGTAGTCTTGATCCTCAAATGAAACATTCATTCCCCGTTAAAATCAACCAGATATCATGACATATAATTCACCCACCAATCAACATATCATCAAGCCTATGCTAGAGATTACAATGTCACCTCAATGCAACCTCAAAAACCAAATCAAATCTATATTATGAAGCTAACAATGTATTTTCTTCCCTGAATCCATGATCCCCCATGTTACATTATCAAGGGAGATGATGAAAAAACTCATATTGGATAATAATGAAAATACCAATCCATGTGTCTTATATATAAAAATTCAAGGAACCAAAAATTAATATATATAAGAAGTGTTTTAACATAATTAGGATAGGATTTAAAAAATAAATCTACAATCACCAAAATGAATATATAAAAGATATATAAAAGTTATAATAGGAATAAGATTAAAACTCAAGGTTTCAATTATTAATGGTGAAAGTAGATAAGTTAATAAAGGAAGTATAATACTGAAGATTTGTCTATATATTAAGAACATGAATGTTATAATAAGAGTTATCCAAAAAGGTATTATATATATTTTTGAGTTTTTTTCATCAATTCATTATATGTTTTTTAATTATAGTTTGTGTTTTTTTATATTCAACCATGATATCTAACATCCATGTTCATGGATGTCTTAATTAAGGGTTATTCTAATTAATAATATGAAATGTCTCATGAATCCCTTTTTGTTTCCATTATATCTATTATCTTCCTAATTATGAGGATTCAAAGGGATGTTGAAATTGGATTTGGTGACAACAACTCTTTATTGGGAGTTTATTTTTTTTCTTTCTATAATACTCATTTTATATACCATAATGCATGTATTGATATATAATAGAATAAATTATTTGGAGATGAAAAAGGATGAAATTTCTAATTAGTTAAGTTTTAGTGAAGAATTCATATTTAGTTGATGTGTTTCAAACTTTTGAACCATGTATTCAATGTCATATTAAGCACTAGTGGTACCTATGTGTATTGTATGTCAATTAAATTTGAGAAGTGATGATGATTTTATGTATGGTGTGGAAATTATTATAGGATTATATTATAAATGATTCTAGTAATATTGTGTTGGACCACTAGGCCAGTCTTGTAATGGTTTCTTTCTTTCATTATAGTTCTTTGTACATGTGATCATCATCTGTATTTCTCATTTTTCTTCCAATATATTATTAAACTAGTTCCCCTAATATTTATATTTTTCTTTTTAATTATATAAATAATTTTAATTAAATTTGTAATTGGTAATGTATAGTAGTGTGAATTAGTGTAACTCATTTAGAGATGACTATTTTCATCCCTCAGTTTCATTAATAATTTTAAATTTTATTTATATGAGGAAAATGATAGTATGTTTTTAACTTGGGATCATTTCTTAGTAGGACCCACACTTTTTTATGGTCTTCATATTTGTTTTCAAATTATATAAAATATCAAATAAACAAAATCAAAATTAATGATAAGATTTTTTTAGATTACCTTTTAATTTTATTGAAATAACGACACTTCTGTCTCAATAGACATAGGGTGTTCTCAAAATTTTTTTATGTTGATGATATATTCATTAAATTCATTAAATAAATAAAAAATTACTACGATCCTTAATACCTCAAAGATGTATCAATAAAATTTTATGAGATCTTGGAGTAATTTCAGAAATTTCACAGTGTGGTGGTGAAACAAATAGAGCAACCATAATTCCCTCCCATAAATGAAGAAGTGACCTATGAGGATGAGGATACATTAGAAGACTAATGACTGCATAGACATTCACAGTACCTTTCATGGGAGGTCATGGAGAAACAAGAATCATATGATGCAATACATTATAGTGATGACATAAATTTCTGTTATAAATTATGTTTTTCTAAAATTAATATTAATGCTCCTTTCCTTAAATTGATTCATTATATTATACAATATTAGTGTTTTTTATAGTAGATTAGTTTTATTTTTCCATAGAAGAATTTGATGACTTTGAAGAGAAAACGGTGGTGCTAGTAGAATGGTAGATTAGTTTATAAGAGGATGATAAAAAAAATATACACATCATTACATATTCAATTATTTATATAATACTATAAGAGAATCCACATCTAATCATGAAGCATCCATCACCACTGAGAACCACTCTTTATCCTAAAGAATTGGAGCACCCATTAATCGTGGTCCCACCTCCATAGGTAAAAAATTTATATTATTCCATGTATGGGGAAATGATTAAATATTTCTATAGAATACCAAATATCTAGTGAAAAGTAAACAGAACTAGAGATATATTGGTAAGGTGATTCCTACTGAGAAAAACCCATACCCATTTTGTATAAGGATATCCTTTTGAATATTTATGGCTATAGGTAGTCAAAACATATTCCCTCCTTGGAGGGTTAACCCAATCCCCATTTCACTAATATTTAATTTTTATTTATTTTATTTTAATAAAATTATTATAGTGAAAATTTATTACTTGTAGGATTTTTAGAGGTTGGTAAGAGTAGGAACATTATACAAAAATTGAAGGATATTCCCTTCCAAAATAACAGAGAGGACTCTCTAATATTTCTTTTATGAATTTTCCATTATATAATAATTTAAATAGAAAATTTATTGAACTCAAGTGGCTGTGGTGAATATTACAATAATGGGGTGTATTTATACTCTTGTTAATTCATGATATATTTTCTCTTCCTTTCACCCTTTTAAGGTTATAATTTAGCTTAATTGACTATATTTTCCATGTTGAACCTTGAATAATTTTCAAAAGTATTTTTTCCCATATTTTCTTGTTCAATGGGATTTATAAAATTACATAATTGTTTGATAATTAATTTTAGCATGAATTCAAAATTTTTAAATGTGAATCCCATGTTTATGAGTACTAACCATTGTTAAATAACGCACCTGAGTGGTTTTTATATCTTTTGAGATATTCTTTACAATTATATTATGCTTGAGGGAATCCTTGAACATTTTTTATGATATATAACTTTCTATAGCTTCTTTTCCTAAACACCGAGAGTCTAAGAGGTGCTTAAATGATAACGAGTTTTTTGTCTCAAAATCCTTTTTCTAAACATTATTCAAACCACCTTGACATTTGACCTCTTTTAAAGCCTTAGATACCAAATGGACTTTTTAAGATTCAAATTATAAACTATATATGATCCAACCTTTCTCTATTGTGATATACATGTAAATGGTGAAAACCATTTTTTGGGTGGAAGTAATTTTTCGTGGATTATTTGGAAGAAACATAATACTATAATGATTTTCATAGCATAAATACTGCCATTAGAAGTGGTGTCAACCTAAATAATTAAATATATTTTCCCATTTTAAAATATAAAAAATAAATTACTTTTCAATGCATAAATATATAAAAGATACTAGGGATATAATCATTATATTTTACAAATTCTAGTGTGTGTACTACCCCAAAAGACCTAATGTTCTTATTTGGTGAAATTTTAACGGTGGTATAGGTGGTTCTTCAATATTCTGAGACTATTATACCATGAATTTTTCTTATAGATAATTTGAATCCTTTTTCAAACTATTTTTAAAACATTTATTTTCATACCTTATATTTTGAAAAAACCCATGAAAAATACTTTTGATTTTCACTCTTTTATCATCATGTTAATAGAGGAATGAGAGATAAAACAAGATTATAGAACATTCACATGATTCCTATACTATAAACAACATTTAAAATAAATCTCAATTTGAGTGTGAGTTATACATTTCCTGAATGGTAGTTGTGAAATATTGATGGGTGGAAAAAGAGATTAAAGTGATTGTAATAAAAGAAATAGGAAAGTGAAATGAATTATATATGAGCCATGATGAATTATCGAAGATGAGAAAAATGAACTTCCATCAGTGATTTTGAGAATTATGCTTTGATATAGTATAGATCATTACCATGATAGAAAAAGGATAAGTGTGGGAGAGTGATTAAATCCAACATTTCCAAATTTTTTATTGAATATAATTATTTATATCCCTGTTATATTCACATTTTTGGACATTTACTATATTTTAGGACTTAGAAGAAATTTAATGATTATTATTAATATAAAAAAATATTTATATTTTGTTTATTAAATTAATTGTATATATTTTAATGAAATGATAACACTTTTATTAAGGTGATTTTTTATTTTTAGATGAATGTAATGAGAAACCAGTCCACGAATGCATAAACTAGATTTTAAGAAAGCCACACATGAGTTAAATCCATTTTGAACTAGTTATGTGGGATTTGATGAACAATATCTAGAAAAATTATGATTAAACCCCAATGTGTGAATCAGGCATATAAATAAATATAATATATGTATAATAAAAATTTGAATCATGAATCATACTTAATATTAACTTGGGTCAGGTGAATAATTTATAAATTGGATTACATTATTATGTAAAATGGTGGAGTGGTCCGACCACTTAAGACTATAATTAATTTATGTAATATTAAATTAGATATTAGTAATATTAAATCATAATTTACATAATCTATATAACATTAATATTAATATGTAAAATTTTAAAATGAATCCTATGATAAATCTTATCCCTTAATTTGTGATGATCTGACATATGAACTACACAACATCACCCCAAGTGAAGGTTCCACATGACCTTAGGTGCACCTCCCCACCTGAGAAAGGCTACCTATTAGTGTCGAGGTCCTAATTAATTTAATTAAGAGACTATTCTAATTAATTAAAGTGAAACACAAAATGAAAAGAACTAAACACATGTATAAAAAATCAACGTACACATAAATAAACAAACAAAATGATATAATAAATTCCATGTGGATGAATATAGTCATACAAACCCTTGTTCTTACAATTTAATTCAGCTAACAACCTTCTAGGAGGGTCAAATATACAATATAATTAAAATAATATAATACACTCACTAGACCTACTTGCATCTTTGGGTCACACTACAAACTATGTCTCCAATACTTGTTGTGTTTCTCTTGACAGATCCCCTAAATTTCATGTGGTTAACCTGAATGTAGACATAATGTTTTCACATATACTAGAGTTCCTATAAATGGTGTGAAAAATAAATATCAATAGTGAATCAATAATTTTTCCTAGTATACACCATTATATATGTGTACATATGAGGAGAGTGAACATGTCACAATGTCACATTGGGCATCATGTTCTTCCTAGGACACCATTTCTCCATAAAAATCAGGTCACAATGTTCTAAATATGACACCACGGATGTCAATAATTCCATCTTCAAGGATATTCTTGAATACCATCTCCAACTTGTTCTATTATACATGTAAACCATACCATACATGAAAAATCAGGGTTATCGTCATCCAAGACGTCAACTGATTACCCAAGGGGATTGAGTATGTTCATATGTCCAAATTTTTACCCACTACATCATCACTTGATGTAGGGTTATCATACATATCTCATTTTATTCCATGACCAATATATATCACTTGGTTTTTCCACACCCACAACCAAAGCCTACTCAAGGAAAGGTCTAAAACCATAACCCAAGCCTCTCAAGTAAAGGTCCATCATTCATGCACGCGGGGAATTCATCTCATAGATTATAATACAACTAATTCCATATCTATCATTTCATGGCTAAGACCCTAGGCTCCCTATCTCATATAGATTATATAATATCTCACAAGCCCATTTATACACATTAAAGGACACAAAGAGGCCACACCCCTTCACAAAACTCACTAGATGATCCCAGGGAGCTAGTCACTTGATACATTTCCCCTCATCTCTATACCCACCTCATATCACCTACTATGGCCTCTATTGGGTATTTAGGACCATCTACATTATGTACTCATTAATACTATTTTTTATTTATCACCTCGGGATGATGGAACTAATGACAGGATATTCCAACCAAGACCTCAGGTCTGGACCAATATCATGAATTACATAGTCACTCCTAGTCCCACAACCCAGAAAATACCCTAATTAGTCCAACTCTATGTTCCTTGGAAACCCATTTCCAAATGAATTTATTCCCATGTTTTACGCCTAGATCCCATATCACATTCCTTATGTTAAATAAAAATTACTATCAAATGGAGGAAACATCTATCAATCACACCCCATCTTTTCTCTAAGGAATCATACTACATAAAATGACATCTAAGCCTCAGTACACCGTTAAGAGTGTCTCACCCATCAGGAGTGACATGAATAATCATCTTACCCATTGAAACATAGACCATTCCTCTTGCACCTTCTCAACTGTAGATAAGAGAAACAATATTGGTTATCCATGTCATATTTCACATCATAGGACCACATGAGGAATCTCTTCAACTCAATTGACTTCATTTAGCCTTGGATATATATTTTTCATGAAATAACAATCACTTAATGTGATTTACAACACTCAGTAAACCTCTATGAGGCTCATAACCACCCTACCTCTTCTACCTAGGCATCTCAGTCCCTAATTCCCAAACCTAAACTCATGAAACATGTAGTGATGCATAAAAACGCATATTAGATTATTTTAAATTGATTTTGTATCTTATAAATGGAGTTATCACCTACTATAAGTGCCACTGAGCCTCAAATAATACTATACATGACTTTTCCATGTTGGTATCACCTCATAAGCATCAAGAATCACTATCAAATAAAAACCTCGAACAACCTCCTATGGAAGTTCTATGGATTACACCTGGCAGAATATTAATAAAAATATTTATCCACAAGAACCGATTCAACCACAAATTCACTTAAATTAATCAAAACCCTACATAATTTAGGGAAATGACTTACCTTAACCAAAATAGAGAAAGTCCATGTGTGGTAATCCTCCCAGGTTTTACACCAAGAAAACAAGATGAACTCTTTATCACTATCAATTTATTACACTATTATATGGTGGAATTGAAATAAAAATCCTATCCAAATTCATACATAATCGTAGGGATATGTTAGAAATAGAAAATAATGGAGGTAAGTGGAGAAAAAAACCAAAAAATGACTAGAATACACTTGAATCCATCCCACTCTATGGGGGTTCATGGGAGTAATGATAATGGGAGATCCAACCAAAATCGCCACTCCAAACACCCATGGTTCATAAAAACCCTAAGTTATTAAATCCTAAAAGGATTGGTTTTCCAATATTAGAAACAATATACCTTATCATCATTTATGGAAAGACCAAGGGTGGTTTTGGGAGGATGGAGAAACTCTCCTAATAAATCAATGGTGGGACCATGGTTTTTGACATGAAGAGCCTTAATGAAAAGGACACATTTGAGGACCTCATTAGATTATTGAAATAAATCCTCATTCCCAAAACCCTTCACAACATAAAGGACACATTGATGAGTGGAAAATCATAGACCATCCTTCTTCATTAAATGAAAAGTCACATTATTCACCATAAATCCTCCCATTATAGTCCTTCATGGCATGATCATGTTGTTCACATTGTGAATTAATGTATAAGTATAATTTTATTAATGAATTTAATCCATTATTCAACATCTAACAAGTTTATAAAGCCGCTAATTGGCCTCATTACTCATCTAGAGAAATATCACAAATATTTTCCAATTATTAGATTCATTATCTGAATTCTAATCTATATATCAACCTCGCATCCATATACAAAATTCAAAAATCCTCTAAAAAGTAATTATCTAAAAATCTATGGGGAGTTAGAAACTCCCCACCATAATTATAATCATCACAAATAAGCCTCATTAGTCCTATAACAACCCTTTAATATCTAAAATGATTGAAATTAATTAAGAAATTACCATAATCAATCTCTAAATTCTAGACATGTTTCCACTACTTATCTCAAAACACCATGGTTCACTACCTAAGACATCAACTCGCCATCAATACCAACACTGAGATGACTATCACTACAATCATCTATATTATGAAATGAAGGTGTCGTCATGTGATCAATCCCAAGGATTATGGTTCTACCCATCATATAATCAACTAACAAAAGATGATTCCAAATTATAGTTCTCCCTCCCATAAGAATAGACTCTCTTACAATTTTATAATGGTCCAATGATACACCATACAAATTCAAAGAAACCCTGATGTAGTTTCCACATTAACACTTCTAATTATACACCAAAATACTTATCAAATATTTTCTGGATGAATTCGTACAGAAATGATCGACTTCCAACACCAATTCTCAACTATAACCCCTCGCCTGATCACAATGTCTTAGCTTCTAGAGATATCCCAAGATCATCAAAACTCATACATAGAATTCTTGAATCTAACTCGTAGTATAATTACACATTTTGATCACCAACCAAAAAAAAATATTCATCATGCTCTCAACCTAAGAACCAGTTCTCCTCTGATCCAACTCATACATATATCACCTTAGTCTACTATGATTACAATGCTAACAAACTTACTCCACTCAACACTACCTCTGAATACAGAATCTATCACTTTCTAAGGAACTATATCACACTAGGTATTCTTGTACACCAACATCTTACTTCTAGATTAACTATCCAAAAACTGGCGTCACTACACCCTTGACCCATCCAACAGGATGGTCATTCACCCATGACAGATATTTTGCTTCTTTCCACATGAGTATTGTTTTCATCACCCAAATGAACCAAACATTGATCTCCATGACTCGTTTTCTATCCATGAACATATGAAATCAATGGGTGTGATTGCCCCACTCTTACCCAAAATATAGCAAGAAACACCAACCATCATGTATTTCTATCTCACTACTAGCACCATCATCAATAATCAATGGACCACTCACAATATGGATCATATCGTCCATCAACCAATAGTGTTCTCCCCACCATATGAGTAACACCTTGAGATTTTATGAGATTGATTATATTTAGTTTCTTTGATGTCTTTTGTTGTATTCTATAAGAAGATTATCTTTCACTATACGTAACACCATATTTTCTTTTAGTATATGCAACACTATTCGTAGCTTGTGTTGCTCACAATATCATGTTCTTTCGATAGAATTCATTTCACGCAACACTGAGTATAAATTTTATTCAATGTATAAATGAATTATGTTTGGATTATGTTATACACAATACCAAGGGAAGATTTCACTACACACAACACTGACATGGCTTGTGTTACATGCTTGAGTGGCCTTCCTCGATAGCTTGCGTTGTATGTGATACCAAGTTTCACTAAAAAAAGATATATTGTAAAAATATTATAATTTAAGGGGATATAAACTAGATATTTTGAATAATAGTAACAATATTTTGAATTTTATATAACATTATAATTCATCTGAAACCTTTTCTCAAAGATTATATGAGAACAAAATCAATTTTTTGGATAAAAGAAGTATTTAAAAAAATTGCAGTTTTATCACCTTTTGATGGTGCATGCATTTTAAATATAGTTTTTAAAACTCTTATAAGTTAAATTTGAAAAAATAAATTTCTTATTTGGAGGTGGGACATAAAAATTTTCTTTTTTGGAATTATTTATATTTTTCTGATAAAATTCAAATTTTAATGAATTGTGAAAATACTGCATTTTAATTCTAAACTTCTTTTTTATCTAATTTATTGATATAGTTAGATCTTATTTTTAATTGGTTTTAAAGTTTAATTGTATTATATTTTTATCATTTAAAATAATTTTTTTCATTGCAAGTAAATTCACTTTTAAATTGGACATAAATGTATGTCATTCTTTTGATAGTTATTATTTCTTAAAAACCCAATTTTGGTTTTGACAATAAGAATTAATTTTAAATTAATTACTGAAACTTATGTGTTTTGAATTTCAAAAATTTTATTTCATATTTGAAATTAGAAGGTTTAAATTTTTTAAATAGGTACCTTTTATTTTTAGACATTATGAATAGTAATTTCAATAATTATTTTATTTACCATGGTTAAATGGTAAATCTGGTAAACAAGGGTAAAAAATAATATTATAATAACAATAAACTAGCCTAACACATGTCGTAATACTATTCTATGAGATATTTCTGGCCATGGGCTTCCTTGGTTCTATTTTTGGGATAACATGGAAACACTTGTATGTGAAAATGACATTTTATTTGAATTAATTTAAAGAAAGGGCAATTATAACCTAAACATATATCTATTCTTAAATATATTTTAATATAGGGTTATATAACTGATATATATGTCTATAAATATTTATTATAAATATAAAAATATTTAATACATCATTTTATTTTATTTATAATATTTTGACACCAAATAAATAAATTTTTTATGACAAAATGATGATATAATGATTACCATATTAGTTAATGATTTAAATAAATGAGATTATAAATATCAAAAAAAATTATTTTGAACCTTTTTATTCCATAAACTAATTTTATGGATATTAATTACTTCTTATATTTTAATTAATGATTTTGATTCTTAAGAGTCAATTTTTTATGGATTTTAAAAAAATCATGATATGAATAGTATCAAAATTGATATAAAATAGTTTTTAAAATAAATACTATTTTATTAAATTATATAATAGTCTTATAAGTCAAATATTCTTTCAAATTACTTAGATAATGTTTAAAATGACATTAATGAACCATTTTAGGTTCTATTGTCATTTTATAGTAAATATATTAACCATATAGTATGAATATACAAGAAGACATAGTAAGAGTTAAAATAGTTAGCTAAAGGTTAAAGCTAAGAGATAAGGTAAAATTTGAAACCAAATATTGTATAAAACATATTATTTTGAGGATTTAGGACAATAATAATATTATCATAGAATTAAATTAGTTTTATACATTTTTAAATAGAAAATAATTTTAAAAAAAATTATTTTTTGAGAGTTTCGTAATGTTATCCTATCATCTCTTATAAAAGGTCAGATACTCCCTCTTAAATTAACTACATTTTGAGCCAAAAATATTGGACAAAACCTTCCCATTTCTCTTATAAACTTCAATAGTTACATTCTATTGGTTCTGGTATTCTAAAATGACCACAACTAGAGCTCTAAGAGGAAATTTAAAGGAGGCATGCCTTGGAAGAGGTAATCTCTTCTACTAATACTTTAAAATTTATTTCCTCTTGTACTTACTCTTAATTAGTAGTTTCATTATAATATAATACCATAAATATCACTCATATATTGATATTATATTATAAATATTAAACAACACTATTTAACCATCTATCCATCCTATGTAAAATGAAATCACCACGCATGCATAGGTACGACTTAGCATTTCCTCGCCATGGTGTAATCTGTTTTTCACCAACACCTTACATGGATTAGTATAATGGTGGAAATAAAAACTATATATTATTATTAAAAAAAATTATTATATACTATACTTCATACAATTCAATAACATTCAATAGTTATGAGAATGATATCATCACTCGTGCGTACGTACGACTTTCGTCTCCACGATGCGATGAGATTCATTCTCCACATTAACCATTCAAGAATGATTATAAAGTATATATATAATAAATAAAAATGAAATATATGAAATACTAATTATAATTTATTTATATATATATATATATATAATTTGTTTACTTTCTTCCATTCAACTGAATAAGGATATGAAAACAATGTTCATGCACACGTATGACCAACTATCTCAATGAACAGTGTCTTCCATTTCATTAATCTATCTATTATATATATATATATACTAAATATATATGATATATAAATCATTTTTTAAATTATTTATGTACATAAATCATGATATGAGTAATAATATCTAGAATAACAATTCCAAACACATATGATAAATAAAACGATTATTACCCAGAATTTTGCTTTAACATGGAATTGGCAAGTGAACAGGTAATATAAAGTGATACATAAATAATATATGATATTATAAATATTATTATGATTATGTTTCATGTTAATAATATATTTAGTAACACTATACAAGAGTTTTTGACACATATGGGAGAAATCAGACTCAAGGTAAGGGATAACATTAGAAATCTTATTTTTATCAAAAATTGTTTATACGTATATATTTACTAGGGATATATTTATCATCCATTTACTTGTTTTATAAGAATATTCTCATAAAATTTTTACTATTCCTCTATGAATGTTTAAAGTCAAATTTACCTATTTATGACTTTTACTACATGGTTTTTAAGGAATATTTCATCCATTTACCATACGAGTTACTTTTTGACTTCTCTGATAAAAGTAAAAGGGGAATGTTTTTTACTTATACAGCATGAATGGATTTTCATGCTTTCATAAATAATTATTTCCATGAAGATTACTTTAGAATATTTCATGTTTATTTTAAATTAAAATATTTTCTTTTAAAATTGCAAGTTATTTTGAGAAAAGAAAACATTTTTGAAGAAGAAAGGATATTTTCCTCAAGAATTAAGTTCAACTGTTTTATCAAAATGATTTTCAATCTATGAATATTATATTTTATTAATGTTATGTTTAAATACCTATTATTATTATTATTTTATTGTGCTAATTATGGAATGATATTTTATATAGATTATGTTATGATGGAATCTTGTTTATGAAGCCGATTTTATTTCCTGGGTTATGATATGAAGAATGGTTTATGTTTTTGTGAAACATGTAAGAAGGATGTTATTATGAGATGGGTCGGACCTATATCTCCCACCAATTCATTGGGTACTGATTTATAACTAATGAGATAGACATGACTGAAATGGAATGTAAATCTAGTTTAGTTAGACGTGGATGGAATGACAGGTAAACCCAATTCAGTAATGTGCTTTTTTCTACTATGATGGTCTTGGTAGCAATGCCTTTTCTACTATGAAAATCATACTATGTGATTATATTTTTTCCAAAATTACATGTTTTATGTTAATGCTATTCTATGATGGTTAATTTTCTTTTATGATCTATATCTTTTGTACTATCAATATTTATTTCATGACTCAATATTTTGATGTTTAATCTTTATGTTCATGTTTTTAAATTCAAATGTTTCAGGTTTTTTTATGTTATCAATGTTTAACCTTATTTAATATTTGATCTCACCATTTTACTATTTTATTTTCCCTAATATATAAATAAATGTTTTAGTTTGGAAAAAAAGAGAATATATTTATGGGAGATATTGAAGATCTTTCTCCATGATTAGAAGATTATGTTCCGAGTTTCTAAAGGTAGTAAAATAATAAGGTATTTGGGCGTCTATTTTTATCATGTATTAAGTATTAACCAATAGAAGTGTAATGTCCATGTACGTCATGCTTGGGTCTCTACATTTGTTATTAGAGAGATTTTTTAGTTAACCTTTTAAATGTAGGATGTGAAAAAATTAGTGATATACCTAGAGATATTTCTAAGGATACATCTATGGATGTCCCTATGGATTAGTATACCTTAATTTTACTATCCAAGAATTATTATAATGATCATAAATAAACTAGGATTAAAACTAAGATGTTAGAGATTGAAAGTACCCCTTGCTTATGTTGTTTTATTCTATGAGATGTGTTTCTCTCCCCATGCCTTTTGGTTTTAGTTAATGTGGGACACCAGAAGGAATTAGATTAACATTGAGTCTGATGGAAAATATAGAGATTATCTGTATATAAATTGGATAACAATAGGATAAAAAGATATCGCGATTATTCCAACTCAACTCTCAAAATATATTATTAACAATGTGAGCATTGGGGAAATTACAGACACATTGAATAAGAGGAATATGAACTTTTTGATGAATAAAGGAAGAAAGTTCCAACTTCCAACATTCCAAGAGGTAGTGAAGAAGATCCTTGAGGAATACCTCAAAGAGAGGTGAAGTTTTTATCTCTGTGGGAAAAAGGGTCATAGATTAATGAATTGTTAATGAGTTCAATGTATCATCTGTGGAAAACATGGGAACTACCTAAATCAATGCCCAGATTAATGATTCTACTTCAATGATATAGAAGGATCTATTCCATGCCTACCATTAAAGTGGAACTATTTAATTATTTATGTAATTGAATCCATGAATGATTAATTGTGAATTATATAATAATTATCAGTTTATGTTTTCGATAAATCTTTTCATGAATATGTTGAGTAGTTATAAGGGATAAGAAAAGTGATTAGGGGAAGAACGATGCTAAATATGACCATGATGTTGGGATAATGATATTTGGATAATGATATGTTGGATGATATTGGTTACCATGGAACTGGTTAAGGATTTGTTGACATGTGGGTTATGTTGTCAAAGATGAAGTATAAAACTTTCAATGACTTAAAGAATATATCCAATAAGTTTTGGAGTAAGGAAACATGCATGTTTTTTAATAAGGATATATGGTAATTTAGGTTATTACCATGACTCAAGAGAATACATTGATGAATCCATTCAATTTTTTGGAATGTGACCAACAAGATATATCTTATGATACACGGGGGATAAATGATGGTATTCACATTCTTTTTATATGACATGTTTTATTGTTTTTTGTACTGTGAGTTTGGATAAAAGTATTTTGGATAAGCCTAAAAGATGGAAAATATTTAGTTGGATTTCAGATAGCATTGTTTATGGATAATACTTTTTTTCCATAATGATATAATATAATAGTTTTAGAAAATGGAAAACCCACATGATGTGAAAAAAACCATCACATCGGATAAGGCTGTGGGAATCCAACCCATAAACAATGTTAGAATGGATTTTATAGCCTATAACTGGCCTAAGAGAATTCCCTAGATAGTATATATTTGTTTTATCTTATTTAAGTGATATGATAGATGAAGTATAAGTCCACTTTTAGAACCATATATGATTAATCTCACTATATATGGGAATATATATATTTGATAACTTGTGGTAACCTTTTTGTGATAGAGACATATGGAATGACCTGTCATTCTATTGCATGATCTGTTAACACTTCAATAATGAAAAATTTGACATCTTTTTTTTAAATAATAGAGGAAGTGGAAATTTTTCAAGGCATGAACAATGTTGAGATTGTACCAAAATCAAGTAAGTATTTATTCTCCTGCAAAATTCATCAACTTTAGTGAATGTTGTAGAAAACCCAAAATTTTATCTTAATACCTTCATATCTGATGAATAAAATGGTCCCTTAAATCATCACAGATTTATGAATTTATAGTATTCATCTTTTTCCGAACCTTATTCTCTATCACTATCCATCCGAACATAAGGCATATATTCCTCTTATATATCTATGATTTCACATCCTGCCTATGTTCTCATATATATAAAACCAGGGATGAGTTACTTTGGGTAACCATTATGTTTCTAAATTTCTTCATTAAAATGATGTTTTAGTATCCCTTTTTATGATGTGGGATTCCGTAAAAGAAACTTTCAAATTCTAAACCATTTATAACCCCAATTAATTATGAGGGAGAAATTCATTTTAAGGGGGGTAGAATGTAACACCCTGAGATTTTATGAGATACATTCTTTTTTTAATATCTTTTATTTCTTGTGTTTGACACTATAAAAATATTATATTTATCTATACACAACACCAAATTAGCATTCCATATAAGAAACACTATTACTGGCTTGTATTGCACGCAATTTCAGGTTCTTTTGATAGAATTCACTTTACGCAACACTGAGTATATATTTTGTTCAAGGTATAAATAAACTATTTATGGATTATGTTATAGGAAACACTGAAGGAGTATTTTACTACACACTACACTGATGTAGCCTACATTACATGCAAGAGAAACCTTTCTCAATAGCTTACATTGTACACGATACTGAGATTCACTAAACAATGATGTATTATTAAAATATTAATATTTAATGGAATATAAACTAGATTTTTAAATATTATTAACCACATTTTTAATTTTATATAAAATTATAATTCATATTACTCATTTTCTAGAACATGATATGAGAAAAAAAATCAATTTCTCATATAAAAGAAGTTTTTTTTCAAAAAATGCACTTTCACCGCCTTTTGATAGAGCACCCATTTTAAAACTAGTTTTGACACTTTAATAAGTTAAATTTGAAAAAATAAACATTATATTTGGAATAGGGATATAAAAATTTATTTTTTGAATTTTTGGTATTTTCCTGATAAAATTCAAATTTTAATGAATAGTAAAAAATACTGCATTTTAATTTGAAATTTCCTTTTTATCTTATTTATTTATATAGATAGATTGTCTTTATAATTGGTATTAAAGTATAATTGCATTATATTTTTATCATTTTATCCAATTTTGGTCATTGGAATTAGTTTCACTTTTAAATTGGACATAAACACATGCCAATATCATGATAGTTATTACTTCTTAAAAACCGGATTTTTGTTTTGACAACGTGAATTAATTTTAAATTAATTACTTCAACTTTTGTGTTTTTAATTTTGAAAAATTGATTCCATATTTTGAATCATAAGGTTCAAATTTTTTAAATCGTGACCTTTTATTTTTGGACATTATGAATATTAACTTCAGTAATTATTTTATTTATAGTGGTTAAAGGGTAAATCTGGTAAATAAGGGTAAAAAATATTATAATAATATTAAATACACCAACAAATGTCCTAATCCTATTGGATGAGATATTTCTAGCCATTGGAATACTTGGGTCGATTTTGGGACACCATGGATTCACTTGGATGTGAAAATGACATTTTATAAGAATTAATTTATACTAATGATAATTATAACCTAAACATATATATTTTACTAAATCGATTTTAATATAGGTTTATGTAACTAATATATAAGTCTATAAATATTAATTAGAAATATAAAAATATTTCATACATCTTGGTATTTGTTTTATAAATTTTATACACTAAATAAATAAATTTATTTATTACAAAATGATGATGTAGTGATTACCTTAATAATGAATGATTTAAATAAATGAGATTATAAATATTAAAATAAATTTATTTTTTCCATTTTTATGCCATAAAATAATTTTATTTATGTGTATAATCTGTTATTTTTTAATTAATTTTTTTTTCGAAAGAATCAAGTTGTTATCGATTTTTAGAAAAATCATGACATTAATAGTATAAAAATTAACATAAATGAGTTTTTAAGACAAATACTATTTTATTAAATGATATAATTGTTATAAAAATTTAATATCCAGCCAAATGAGTTATATAATAGTTAACATTTCATTAATGAACCATTTTAGGTTATATTGTCATTTTTGAATAACTATATTATCTATATAGTATGAACATATAAGAAGAATGTTAAGAGTTAAATTAGTTAACTAAGGGATAATGTTAAAATATAAGGTTACAATTGAAACCTAAACTTTTCTAACACATATTAGTTTAAAGGATTTCAGGAAATCCTCATATTATAAACGACATAAATTATATTTAGACATTTTCAAACCTAAAACCATTTTATAATAAATTAATATATTGAGAGTTTCCTAAAGTGCCCCTCTCATCTAATATAAAAGGGAACATCCTCCCTCTCATATTCACTAAATTTTGAGAATTCAGGCTCTTCCAAACCCTAAAATTTCTCTTATAAACTTCCCTAGTCACATTATATATGTTATGGTCTTCTCAAAAGAACAAATCTAGTTCCCTAAGAGAATATTTAAAGGAGGCACGTCGAATAAGAGATAATATCTTCTACCGATTCTTTCAAATTTATTTCTTCTTATACTTATTCTTACCTAGTTGTTTCATTATAACGTAATAACATCAGTATCACAAATATATTGATATGTTATTATAAATATCAAACAAAAATATTTCTTTCTCTATCTGTTCTACAAAAAATGAAATCACTGCGCGTGCGTATGTACAGCTTACCGTCTCCACACTGTGGTGTAATATGTTTGTCACCACAACCTTGATTGGATGGTTATAATGGTGAAAATAATAACTATATTTGATTATAATAATATTATAATAATTATGATATGTTATTGACCATCCAATTAAATACCATTCATCAATTATGGGAACGATATCGCCGCTCGTGCGTGCGTACGACTTACCGTCTCCATGATGCGATGAGATTTATTCTCCATGTAAAACATTAAAGAATAATTATAATATATATATACTAAATAAAAATGAAATATATGACATAATAATTCTATTGTAATTATGTATATATATGTCATTTATTTAATTCCATTCAATTAAATAATGAAATGAAAATAGTGTTCATGCCTACGTATGACCAACTGTCTCCATGAATGGTCTATTCCTTTTTATATATATATCTATTATATATATATATATATATATTTATATACTAAATATATATGTTATATAAATAATTTTTACATTCATGAAGTATGTAAATCATGATATATGTAATAATATCAATAATTACAAGTCTAACCATGTACGATAAATAAATCTATTATTTCCGAAAATGTTTCTTTAACATGGAATTGACAAATGAATAAGTAATATAAAGTCAAAAGTTAATCATATATAAGATCATTAATTTTATTAAGGTTATTTTTCAAGTTAATAATATGTTTAAACCCACTATATAAGAGTTTCAAACACATATAGAAGAAAGCAGACCTAAGGTAAGGTATAACTTTGAAAATCTCGTTTTTATCCGAGATTGTTTATATGTAAGTATTTACTGAGAGTATATTTATAATCCATTTTAATTTTTTATTAGAATATTCTCTTAATTTTTTTACTATTATTCATTGTATGTTTAATGTCATGTTTACCCATTTTTTAATTTTACTACATGGTTTGGAAGGAATCATTCTTTTTTTACCATATGAGTTACTTTGTAGCTTCTTTGACAAAAATATGAGGGGAATGTTTTTTAAATTATACGGAATGAATATAATTTTAGGATTTCATAATTAATTATTTAAATGAATTTTAATTTAAAATATTTCAAGTTTATTTTCAATTAAATTATTTTCTTTTAAAATTTCACAACTTTTTGAGAAAATAAATGATTTTTGAAGAAGAAATGATATTTTCCTCCAGAATTAATTTCAAGTGTTTTATAAAAATTATTTTCCATATAAGATGATTATATTTAAGTAGTTTTATTTTCACATCCCTATTATTAGTATGATTTTACAATGTTAATTATGGAATTATATTTTATGTGGATTATGTTATGATGGTATAATGTTTAAGAAGTCTATTTTATTTCTTGGGTTTTTCTATGATGAATCATTTATGTTTTTATAGAAGATTTAAGAATGATTTAATTATGATATGGGTGAGAATTATATCTCCCTCCAATGTATTTGGTAAAGATTTATATCTCATAAGATAGGAATAACTAAATCAGAAAGTAAATCTGGTTCAGTAAGACATGGAAGAAACGACAAGTAAACCTAGTTCAGTAATAGACATTGTCCACTATGATGGAATTGACAATAATGCCTTGGGTATTATATAAATCATATTATGTGATTATTTTTTTCCAAAATTACATATTTTATTCCAATTCTATTCTATCATTTTTATTGTTATTATAGGATCTATGCCTTTACTACTATAAAGATTTATTTAATGACTCGCGATTTTGAAGCTTAAACATTATGTTCATGTTTTTACATTCGATTGCTTAGGGTTTGTTTTATGTTCTCATTATTTACCATTACTGATCATTTGATGTCACCCTTTTTCTATTTTCATTTACCCAGGATATAATTAAACGTTTTTTTTAGGAAATAAAAAGGGTGAGATCTTTATGGGAGATGTTTAGATCTTTCACCATGATTAGAAGATTATGTTATGAGTTTCCAAAGGAACTAAACATAAGATCATTTGGAATCTATTTGATCCATGTAATATGTATTACAGAAAAGATGTGTAATGTAAATGTACGTCAATCATGGGTCTATACAATATGGATTACCTTACATCGCTACTCAATCATAGACACATACATGTCCCTACACCAATATCACACATCATGTCAACCTCTGAAAAGGATCAGGACCACCATTTCACCATGCTAGTGAGAATCTCACTACTATAATACAACTTCAACACTGATTGGGTACACCCATAACCTAAAAAAATAATGGAATTTCTAAAATCATGTTTCACTAATCTGAAACTCAAAAGTGTACCACACACAACTAGTTCACACCTTCCCTCATTCACCGATATTTTTCCCTCAAAAGGCCACACCAACACTCATTCACATTTTAGAAAGATAGATCCACTAAAAACCCTATCATAGTTTCTCTCCCATGATCATACTCTATCTCACATGAACCCAATTATCATACACTCCCATAAAACCAAATCACACACCCACTACTCATGATCCAACATATTTTGTTTCACCTAACTTTGTCTCTTATGCCTAACCCACTAAACATACTTCAAATATAAGACAATATAATAAAATAACCCAAGGAACACCACAAATTAAAAGGCTATCCACATGATCACACACCACATATGTGTCATCCCAAACCATGAGCATCAATACGTGAACCCACCACACCACCAAAATCACAAATAGAACCAATAGGGATAGACATGAAACCAATAATTACGTATTACTATATAGACCCAATCTTTAAGTAAATTGACATTACATTTATTTTTCATAATACTTAATACATAACATAAATATACTCCCAAATAATATTATAGTTTAGTGTCTTTGGAAACTTGGAACATAATCATATAACCTGGTGACTGGTCTTCAACATCTTACATAAAGATCGTATGCTCTTTGTTTTCCAACATAAAAACATTATTTATATCCTGGTGAAAATAAAACATAAAAATGGTGAGATAAAATTATCAGTAAGATAATACCTAGAGAACATATAACAAAACATAAAAATTTGAACGTAAAAACATGAATATATTGTTTAAACATCAAAATATTGAGTTATGAATTAAATATTGGTTGTGCAGAAGGAATAGATCATAAAGGAACATTAACCATGATAGAATTACATTGGAATAAAACATTTAATTATGAAAAACAATTAATCACATAATATAATTTCCATAGTATCCAAGGCATTGATGCCAACACCATCATAGTGGATAAAGTCCATTACTAAATCAGGTTTACGTGCCACTCCAGTCGTGTATTACTAAACCCGATTTACTTGACGTTCCATTTATGTCTATCTCATGAAATATAAATATGTTACCAATTAATTGGAGGGAGATATAGGTCACACCGATATTATAATGAAATCATTCTTACATGTTCTATTAAACATAAATCATTCATCATAACATAGCCCAATAAATAAAATGGGTTTCTTAAATATCATTCTATAATAAAATAATCCATAAAAAATCATTAAATAATTATCACAATCATTTAGTATTAATAATAGGTATAGAAACAAACCCATATTTAATTTTTTCATCTTAGATGGATAATAATTTTTATAAAACAATTGAACATCGTTATTGAGAAAAATATCCTTTCTTCATCAAAAACATTTCATTTTCTCAAAATTACATGAAATTTTAAAAGAAAATAATATTTTTGAAAATATAAGTAGAAATAGTGTAGAGGATTATTTGTGGAAAAAAGGCATCATAAAACCGTAAAAATCTATTCATTCTATATAAGTTAAAAAACATTCTCCTTGTACTTTTTTCCGAAAATTCAAAATGTACCACATATGGTAAACAAAAGAATGATTCTTCCATACCATATTGTAAATGTAAAAAATGGATAAAAATTAATTCAAACATACATAAGAATAATAGAAAATTTTTATTAAAACATTTTTAGAAAACATGGACATCAATGATAAATTTATTCCTAGTAAATACTCACTTATGAAGAATCTTAGATAAAAATGAGATTGAAAAATTATCCCTTACCTTTGGTCTGATACTCTCCAAAACAGTCCAAAACACTTGTATAATGTTTTAAAACATATTATTAACATATATAAGAATCATAATAATATTTATTATATCATATAAAATTCTTTTATGACTTTATATTACCCGTTAATTAGCAATTCCATGTTAATGCAACATTTCAGGTAATATCGCTTTGTTTGTCGTACATGTTTTGACTTTTTATTCTTGATAATATTACATAGATCATGATGTACTTACTTCTTGAATGTATAATATTATTTATATATCAAATATATTCATAATATAAATATATAATATATATATATATATATATATATATATAATTGAATACATCGTTCTTGGAGACGGTAGGTCGTATGTACGCATGAACGTTGTTTCTGTTTTCTTATCGTAATGAATCTATGTATGTGAATGATATATATATATATAATATAATTATTATTTCATATATTTCATTATTATTTATTATATATACTTCATAATCATTTTTTGAATGTTTAATGTGGAGAAAGAATCTCATCACGTTGTGGAGACGGTAAGTCGTATGTACACACTTGCAGTGATATCATTCCCATAATTATTGAATGGTATTTAAGTGGATGATTTATAGTATCTTATAATTAATATCATGTTATTATAATCATAAAAATTTATTATTCTCACCATTATACCCATCCATGTAAGGTGGTGGTGAAAAACAGATTACAACATTGTGTGGAGATGGAAAGTCGTACGTACGCACGTGCAAAGATTCCATTTTTTTGTAGGATGGATATAAGGTGAAATAGGGTTGTATGATATTAATAAAAACATATATGTATATGATTTATACTGATTTTATTACTTTATAATGAAATAATTAAATAACAGTATGTAGAAGAAGAAAGAAATTTGAATGAATCAGTATAAGAAATTACATATTTCTCGACGTGCCTCCTTTAAATTTACTCTTAGGAAACTAGAGTTGGTCTTTTGAGAATACCATACCCTATGAAATTTAACTAAATAAGATTAGAAGACAAATTTTCATGGTTTTTCCTTGCTTGAAGGATCAAAATGAAATGAATAGGAGAGGCATGTGGTGCCCTTTTATAATAGAGGAGAGAGGCACATTAAAAAACTCTCAAAATATGAACTTATTATAAAATGATTTTCAGTTTCAAAAAGTCCAAAACAAATTTAATTCCAATAAAAGATGATTAGTTTTATAAATTCTCTCAACCAATAAGTTTTAGACAAGTTTAGGTCTCAAATTTAATCATATCATTTAGCTTTAACACATAGTTAAATAATTTTACTCAAACTAGGGATTCTTGTATATTCATACTATATGGTTAATATAGTTACTATAAAATGCCAATAGAAACTAAAGTGGTTCACTAGAGACATTTTCAACATCATATAAGTCATTTGAGAGAATATTATATTTTTATTACTTTTATATCATTTCATAAAATTGTATTTGTTTTAAAAACTCATTTATGTCAATTTTTATACAATTCATATCATGATTTTTAAAAATCCATAAAAACATGATTCATTCAGAAAAAACATCATTAAATAAAATATAAAAATTAATACTCATCTATAAAATTATTTTATTTAATAAAAAGGTTCAATGTGAATTTATTTCAATATTTATAATCTCATTTATTTATATTATTCATTGATAAGCTAATAACTACATCATCAGTGTGTCGTTAATAAATTTATTTATTTGGTGTCTAAAAATTATAAATAAAATACCATGATATAGGAAATATTTTTATACTTCTAATGAATTTTAATATACATATATATTATTTATATTACTCTTTATGAAAGTCTTTTTAGTAAAAGATATATGTTTAGGTTCTAATTATCCTCAGAAAAAATTAATTCTTATAAAATGTCATTTTCACATCCATGGGAATCCTGGGGGTCCCAAGATCGACTGAAGGATTCCCATGGTCAAGAATATATCATCTAGTAGTATTATAAAATTTTTTAGGGTAGTTTAATATTATTATAATTTTATTTTTACCCTTATTTAACAGATTAACCGTTTAACCTTGTTAAATAAAATAATTACTGAAGTTACTATTCATAATGTCAAAAAAATGTTCATACTTCCACAATTTGAACCTTATGTTTAAAATTTTGGAATAATTTTTTCCATACTCAAAATAGATATGTTTTAGTAATTAATTTAAAATTAATTCTGGTTTGTCATAACCCAAAAGCGGGTTTTTAAGAAGTAATAACTATCAAAAAATTGACTTGTGTTCATATCCAATTTAAAAGTGAAGTTACTTAAAATGAAAACATTGGATTAAATGATAAAAAATTAATCAAATAAAATTTTAAAACCAATTAAAAATATAATATAACCATATAAGTATATTATATGGAAAGGTTGTTTTGAATTTAAATGTAGTATTTTTCATTATTCATCAAAATTGGAATTTCATCAGAAAAATACCAAAATTTTAATGGAACAAAATTTTAATGTACTGATTCCAAATAATAAAATTATGTTGTCAAATAGAATATATAAAATTTTTAAAAAATTTATTTGAAATTGGTGTGCCATTAAAAGGAGCAGATACTTTATTTTCTGAAAAAATACTTCTTTTACCCCAAAAGGTAAATTTTTTCTTATATCATGTTCTTGAAAATACGTAAGATGAATTTTAATGTCATAAAATCTTAAATGTGGTTAATAATATTTATAATTAATAGTTTATATCCCATTAAATTATATTTTAATAATATATCATTGTTTAGTGAAACTATGTATTACGTATAACACAAACTATCGAGGAAGGTCAATCTTGCGTGTAATGCAAGACAAGTCAGTGTTACGTTCAGTTCAAGCTTCCTTTTCTTTTGTTTATAACATAATACAAACTTAGTCCATTTATACATTGAAAAAAATTTATACCCAGTGTTGCGTGAAATTAATTCTATTAAAAGAACATCAAATTGTGTGAAATAGAAGCCAAAAATAGTGTTCCATATACTGCAAGCTAATATGATGTTCTGTATAGAGATATCTAATCTTAGTGTATCATTCAACACAAGAAATTAAAATAATATATCTATTGAAATATCATGGTGTTACACATACCCAACCTTGATATAAAAAATTTTCCTAGTGATTCACATCCTGAAAGGCCATGGAATTTCTTATTCCTTCTCAACCACCTAGTTCTATTAAGTATAGTTCAACTATGAATCTATATAATAAAACACCATATAGGTTTTTTGTGAAACATTAAGTAATTGACCCCACATGATTAAGGAAACCTATTCTTATCATTAGATAATTTCTTAGGAATTCAATTAATATACCGACCTTTTCATGGGTCTATATACATCACATACACGAAGGGACTATATTATTATCATTGGGAAATTTCCTGCACTAGAATCCACATGTCCTACCACTAAAAATAATACACTATGTTTTTTCAAAGTACAATAACACCAAAAAATTATTTGGTAGAATAATATATATATTTTTATTCACACATTAAACAAAAAGAACCCCATTTTAAAAAAACAACCACACACGAGCATGAATAGATCACATGACATCTCTGTGTCAAAAATGAAACATGTACACATTCCTCTTTCCAATGGGCCAAGGTCTAAAACAAAAAATAAAAACTACTCTTAAAACATCATATTAAGTAAATTAGAAAGTATACATAAATGATACATGTTGACCATATTTACATTATAGGGTGTGAGAAATATATCTCAGTAGGGTCTCACCAAGTTACCCTATTATAAACCTTAATATATGTGTATCTTGAGGATGGTAATCATGTCCCACATTTATTTGAAGTTAATATATGCTTTGAGGCCCTGTCACCATACTATAATCACCACCATCCATTATTCCCATAATCTAGTGAATTATTGATTACATAAGGTATACATCATCCATGACCTCTACCCACTATCTAAAGGAATAGAGTATGGTCATACATCCAAATCTCAACCCATGACTTCATCAATTGAGCTATGGTCATCATCCATGTCTCATGTCATAATGCAACCCAACCCTATCACTCGGGTGATCTACTCCCACAACCCAAGCCTTATTTGGGAAAATTCCAATACTATGACACAAGAAGATCATGGAAAGGTCCACCATTAATTCATATGAAGAATCTATCTCACCCATGAAAGTCCATCTGGTACTATATTACTCATGGAAGGACAAAACATCTAGATCCATCTCCCCACATGGTCCATCACCTATCATAATCACATATAAAAATATACACAGGAAGCTACACATAGTTCCCATATTCCATCACATATCTCATCAAATGATCCCACATTTCTAGTAACTCAAGGCCTATCCCCATATATTGAAACGTACCTCACCTCACTTGTTAGGGTGTCCACTGAGAACTCATGAACTATCATAGTCTATGCTCATTGATACCATATATTACCTATCACCCATATGTGATAACACTACATGCGTGATCCTATGACCCAGATCTCAAGGTCTAGTCCAAACTCATCAATTCCCTCGTCATTCCTGGTCATTATACATAGGGACCATGCTAAGAAATCTCACTCCATGTACCTTGGAATAATATTATAATGAATAAATTATTCCCATGAAACACACCTGATTCATGTCTAATATAACTCAAGGGAGATCCCTAAAATCATAAAACACATGAATCACTTATCCTTTACACCCCGTCTCATATTGAAGGAATCACCCACATGAATTTCTAATCTGGACTCAATCCATCCTGAAGAGGGTTTCACTCTTCAATTATGTGATGAACAGCTATCCCATATATTTTCACTAGTCATTAGACTCTCACACCATTCTTAATGGACCTAGGAGATGATTACAAGGCTACCCGTGTCCATTCTCACATCCTATGTCCACCATATTTCTCTACTAAACTTAATCGATACCCTTACCCTATGGAAACATAGTCACCTAATAATCTAAATCACCGAAATTGTTTATAACAATTCATTCATTATCGATAAGTATCTTATCTACTCTTACTCATCTACTTGGGCATTCTCAGTCCCCAATTCCCATACTCAAAAACATAAAATATGAATACAATACACAGTCATGCATAAATATGCATATCATATTACATTAAAGGGACCAACTGCCTCTAAAAATGCGTTACCACACACACAAATCTCCATAGATCTTTATCTAAGTCTATCAATTCCTCTTTCAATTTTACACCTCCATCATATCCTTGATGATCACCGTCACATACAAACCATGACCAAATACCCAAATAAGGTATATAGTGAACCACAAAAACCATCCCATGAAAAATTATCAACCACCGACACCCAGTTAACCTTAGATTCACCTAATTTAATTGAAATACCTAAATAATTTAGCGTAGTTGATTTTGTCAACTGTAATAGAATAATATGGAATGTGGTAATCCTTATATGTTTTTCTCTATCCAAAACACATGAAATCCATATAATCCTCTTATTATTCCACAATGCTTCGGTGGATTCAGCAGAAAAACCTAAACTAAATTCATATGAAATAATTGGGCGAGGATGGAAACAAAAATGGAAGAAATGGGATAAACACACATGAAACTGACATTATAATTCACTAGAATCCATCCCATTCCAATGGGATTCATGGGAGGAAGGGGATGGGGGATTTGACTAAAATGGGCTCTCCTAATGCCCCTAGTTCAAAAAAACTAAAAGGGTCCAAACCCCAAGAATAAGTTCCCCCCTTAAAAATAAAACTAGGAATCATTAAAAGTATGAAAAATGAGGGTCACGGATCAAAGAGAACACATTCATGAAAAAATCATAAGATAACCAAAGCTCATAGTGAAAATCACTCTAATGTAGTTTTCCGTTTTTAGGCCCTCTATTCATTCATGGAATGAAATGTCACACCTAGTTCCCAAAATGGTTAAAAGGCAATTGGAATGATCAGACAACCCCTAAACAACCTCTTTCATTTCATGATAACTCATGTTAAATCCCACTAATCTATTGATGCTACCCTGGATGGTGTGACCAGATATTTCATACATTGTACCGTTGTAAAAAAAATTCAAGTCCTCCAAGCCTTCCACTAAAACTCAATCGAGGGGTTGATCCCTCAAACATTCCTCATTACTCATTTAAAAGTAAGTCATGTAGATTTACCAATGATCGTAATCCATATCTAAATCATAATTCATGGAAGAATTCCTACTCCAGAATCAAAATTCAATCTTCTTATGAATGGTTACAACATGGAAATCCCTGGGGCCTTACATAAGGCATATTATTTCATCATATCATTCTAATCTTAATTTCAATTTCCAATTTATGTACTCAACCTTATGATTCTATATTTTGGGAGAGTTGAAGTGATGAGAACAATTTAACATCACTTAGACAAAAATAAATCTTTCAAGTTCCACACATTTTTTCACCATGAATAATTTAACTCCATCATAACACACCATCTAGACACCCACAAACATATTCTCAAGCCCAAAATGACGATTAAATAATCTCATTAATTCAGGGTTGAAAGATAATACAATACTATATTGAAAAAATGATGGTTGTTCTTTCTTCTTTCACCAAGCAGTTTGCATGATGCATTCCCAGGGGATATAAAGGCCAAATTCAGCTCAATGATTACTGAAAACGACTTTTCATGTGGTTTATATTTAAAAACTAAATTAAAATAAAGTAATATATATATATATGAAGTTTATAATTAAATAAATTTTGTATTTAACCAACAAATCTCTGTAGTACCAAATCCAGAAGAGGGAAGAATAATGGAACTGAAATCCATGATGGTGATGCTTAATAGAGAAGGAAGAGAAGCGGAGGAACATGGTAGAAGACATAATGAGTGTTCTATCTATTCTATTGTTTATTACTATAATAGGTGTTCCCTATGTGAAGGATGGTATTTATTTTTTAGATTATTTTATATACTGAATTACATTCTATTTAATTAATGTTTTTATTTTTTACGTTTTATTTTGATCTCCAATATCAGTGTTACAAGGGGACAAGCCTAAGATGTTCTTCCCTAGAGGATGCTAAAATTTCTCTCAATTCTATTTTCATTTCCATATTTTATTTTGTTTTCTTAGTTTTGATGATTCGACGGGATACTAAGGCAAGGATTGTTGACAGTGCCTTATAACTTTGGGTTTCCTTATTTTCTTCTTTAATGTAATTTTGATTTATCTATAATAACTCATGTATTAGTATATGGTTGAATTTTTTCTTGAGTGATGAACTTTGATGTAATTTCAAACCAATGAAGTAGGTTAAGAATTCACCCTCAGATGAGGTGTCTTCTACTCTGGAACCTAGGAGGCCATGGAATACAATGAACATGGGGTCCCTATATGTATTGAGTATACACACAGTTTGTGAAATGATGATTAGTTTGTGTATAGTGAGTACATAATTAATTAATTGGATATGAAATTATTTGAGGAATACAGTGAAGGTGTATTAGTTTTGTCTTCGAAAAGGTTCATTTCTTCTTTGTTAGTTTCTTGTTTTTTTGTTAATCATCTATGTTTCTGATTTTTCATCCCATATAAATTACAATTATTTGACCCTATTTATATTTTATGGGTATTTTATAATTCATTTTAATTAAGTTAATAAATGATATTAGATAGTATAGTGAATTAGTGTGTGTTTTAGACAGATGACCTAGGCTATTCTTACGATGCTCCATGAGTTAAAAATTCATATTTATTTGAGGATCATGAGAGCCTCTTATTAATTTTAAAAGGTGAATATATAGTAGGGTGTAGCATTAATGTTAATAACTTCCATAAAAACCTATAGTAGTCTACTAAAAAAATAAAACTTAATATAATTTTGTTCTTAAATAACATCACCTAAAATCAGTCATGAACACTATCATAACAAAAGGATTGTATCTTGAATAAAAAAAATTCTTATAAAATTATATCAATATAAGATTTACCTTAGTAGTAATAATTAGATTATTTAACATATCAATAACCTCTTACATAAACTAGTAGTTATTAGGATTATGTTGTATTTAAAAAACACAAATTAAAAAATGTTTACATAACTTATTTTATAATTAATTATTTTATTTTATTTTTCTAGTTTTATTATTAAAAATGAGTTATTTCTGAAAAATATTTAAGTGATATTTTTTTTAAAAAAATTATTTTAATTATTTTGTTAAGAAATAAAGGAAACAAACAATAATTTTTCTATAAATTTATCTTAAATAATTAATGTAATGATAATTTTTTATTATGTGTTTTCAAATAAATCTTAATAATGTATGATATTTCAAGATGATATTAAATATTAAAAAACTCATCTTTATTTTGAACAAATATATAAGAACAAATAAAAAGACTATAATAATATAAAAACAACATGCAAAGATGTTTGGTTATGAAACAATATCCTGAACACAAATACGAACCCTAGTGAATCATGTAGCCACTACAATGGAATTTTATTCATTTAATATTAAAATAAAAAAAATAAAAATAATAGGTACATGGGAACAAATAAAAATATTCCCTACCCATTCATATTACAATCCATAATCTAAGATAATTTTACCCAGTGTAAGGATATTTACTAAAAAAGAGAGAATATTATTTGGATTACATAAAAAACATTCTCTAGAACATTAGGGAATAAAATATGGTGAATATATATATATGTATTTCCCATGCTCAATTAGAAAATAAGTAAAGAAAATGTCATCAAAAGGAAAATTTTTAGTCTTATTTTTTTATTTAGAAGAATACAACTCATACATGTTTTCATAAAAAAGAACATGAAAAAATATTTTAATATAGGAGATGATTAAAAAATTTGTAGATCCCCTAAAAGGGTTATCCATATGATGATAAGCAGTTTTTTTCTCTATCTGAAGCTTAATTGAATCAATGAATTTACAATTTTTTTCATTGTCACCAGTGAAAAATATCTATATTACTTACATTAGCACATATATTTTGTTTTGACACATATTTTAATCTTATTTCACATAAAAAGAATTATTAAACCTTTATAGATACATAATTTTATACTAGTATTTTAGGATAATCTTTATGTAGGGTCCCTTAAGGCATATAATGTTAAAATATTAAGATGGTACAATGTTATCCTAAGGATTCATAAATTAATGTAGTAGTAATTTATAATAATGTTAGGTTATATAAATTATAGAGAAACCAATGATAGATTTGGAGGATTTGGAAGTGTCAATGAATAGTTCCTATGTAAGTTACATCAATGAAAAACTAGGTAGCATAACAAGAATAAAAAATAATAATGATAATTGTAAGGTGTTATTTTTTTAAATTTCAAGAAAATCCTAGTAGTATAATATGAATAACCAACACTAATAAGAGGATGTAAATGATAATATCATGATTCATAGGAACCCATCTCTATTCACCTTTCATATAATAAAATTTGAAAAACTAAATCTTTACATTCATGGGTGGTCATTTATTATATATTTAGATATCAACATACAAATAATATAAAATTAAACATTATATCAATAATTTTATCATATTTTAGATATTTATTCTAGGTAATTTGATGATATTTTATTGTAATTTGTGTTATATAGAAATATCTTCCTTGAGTTAATAATCAATAAGACAAATTTTGTGTTTTTATTTTCTATATATAAAAACTCAAATATAATATCATATTTGGAAGAATAACCCTTATTTTATCATTTTTTAAAGTTTTATTATAGGGTATTAAATGAACATCCAGTCGCATTTGATTTATATTATTAATTATTCTATGATTCACCAATCAATAATACATGAAAACATAAAACCTTAGGTATTTTTAATCTTAACCTTAAGCATTCTTGCTAAGATATAATAATATATCAAGATTCACCCTTGTCAATAATGTTTTATACATTTCTTATCCTATTCCTAAGATTTTTTTTTCTATTTTATAATTGAAAATTTAAGATCAAGTGGTAACCAATAAAAGTATTGAGAGAATAGTAAAATAAATTCATATAAAATTCATAAAAAAATCATGTCAAACATAAAAAAAATACAATGTACCAGGCTAACCCAACGAGTATCCTAATCCCAAACAGTATTGTGGGTAAAGTATCCATGACGCCAATGACTCAATAACCATGCTACCTAATCTAAATCCTCTATCCATGAACTCCTTAACATCATTTTATCATAATCATCATCAATACATATCGTATCACCTACTGTAAAAACTAGGAAAAACCTCTAGGACAAAGACACAAGACACTAGACACCACGTCTTCATTGTATCCTTAATCCCAAAATTGAAACTGGCATTTATCATTCAGTAGAGATCCATCAATAAAAAAAGAATGAAAAAACTATAAAATTAATGAGTGGACCCAAAAAATATAACATTTATATGAAAAAAATTTAAACTATCAAATCATAACAGATGAGATCAAACACACCAAAAGATAAATTTTATACATCCAAATCACCATAGTAGCCAACACCCTCCACACTACGTCTTATTACACCAAATTAAACCCCATTAAAACACACTAAAAAACACCAACACCTTATGAAACCCTTTAAAACAACTAAATTTAAGGTAGATAGGGAATAAATGACCAAAGTAAAATTTAGTGACACTAGAAACATGGAGACCTATAATAGTTTGGGTGAACACCAGGGAGAACTAGATGATGGTAGACATCACATATAGAAATACAAAAATACGTAGGTAGATATCGAATGAGCCCAATAAAACCATCCTAAAACTAACAGGACACTAGGGTGTAAGATGAGTATGGATCCTAAGTGGTGGTTGAAGAAGGAAAAGCATAAGTGGGATGGATAAAATGAGACCCAATGTGAAAGGCCATGAACCATCAAATGAGGAGATGGAATATAATAGAGGAAGTCGTGGGATCCAATCCATCCACCTTCACCTACTAAACCAAAATGAACACCCCTGTGCTACATCTATGTTGGGGTAAAATGATATGGGGAAGGTTGAGATTGTAGAAGAAGATGTTCCTTCACATGTAGATACCAAAAACATAAAAAATATATAACTCATTATAAAATCCAAACCCAAGGAAATCGATGGAATATTTCCCAGTCCATATCTCATTTAGTGCCTTTATGACTAATTTAGATGGAATATGGTTAAGTAATAATTATATAGTCTCTAGAACATAACCCCAAAATGAGAGAGTAATGTCACATAGACTCATCATCAATCTCACCATTTATAATAATGTATGATTCCTATATTTAGATACAATATTCAACTATGGTGATTCAGGAGAAGTGATTTGTGAACTAATTCCACAATCTCTTAGATGATTTATGAATTACTAAATCAACTATTCACCACACTGATTTGATCAGGTGAATTTAATAAATTTCCTAGTTTAATTTATAGTTTATTTTGAAACTTTTTGAAATTTCCAAAAGTTCTGTACTCATTTTTCATCCAAAAACTAATACCCATACTAACTGATGTCATTGGTAAATGTAATGGTGTCCATAAAACAACAATTTTTTTAGTACACATTTGTTTATATAAATCACTATATATAATATCCAATAGTCTATTATGCCTCTCACCTTTTCTCCTTAGAACAAAATTTTTCATTTTTTTCGATAAATATGATTCACATTTATCAAAAAATGCATATTAAAATGAATAAAATAATTCATCTATGTGGAGTGTTTGAACTTGTTTCCCATTTATTTATCAAAGGTGAAAATTCCAAAGGTATGTATGATTATATTCAATACTAACCTTCTTATTTTTAATGTTATATACAATATTATATATACCTATAATATAGAGAACATTAATTATATTCCCAAATCCAAAAAAAATAAATCTTATATATAGAAAAAATATTGTTCTTAATAATGAATAAAAATCCCATCATTTATAAACAAGATAAAAAAATTAATATTATATTTATGGAAAGAACATAATATACATTTTTAATTAAAGGATCAATAGACATGGTAAAATTAGATCATAAGTGTGTACCATTAATGCATACATTTTTTCTATATTACTAACATAGAGATCTATTTTACTATTTATTAATTCCTTCATATCGATGAGTCTGTGTTTAACAAAAAAAATTTGGATGCACAACAGATATCTAATAACCATGAGTTATATTTGGAGATATTTGTTTTGTAACATTCTAATTTGAGTGATATAAAATCTAATACTGGAGAATAATTATTAATGGTAGATAAAAAATTTATCTATTTTATATGTTATAGCAATTAACGATCATAATATGATTAGTGTGAATTATTCCATTATCTAATAAAATACATATTTGTATGTGAGTATCATGTATTATATATTTTCAATAAGAGATTCTATTGAAAGTTCTCCCATTAATGACGAATACCCAATACATCATATTCATTTAATATTCCAAGATCAATATTTCACTAATTAATGACCCCTCTAGGGCATGGAAATGATGACTTTAGTTATTTAGGAAATGATCCATCATAATAAAAAAAATTGTGACATGATGATAATTGAGTTAATAAAAACATATCCAAATTATTCTTATAGATTCACTCAACCTTATTCCTCTTGTATCCTAACCTTTGGGGTTTTTCATCTAAGTTTATTGCAAAGAAAATTACAAAAAAGAATCTAACAATGAAAAAACCATGGGTGCCTGACATTGGCATGAAACTACCCAATTAGGAAATCTATAGTAAATTAATACTTTATTTCCTTACACAATAAAAACCAATGGGACCCAAATTTACCATGAAACTAGTTGATTGGTTGATCGATGTCTTGAAAAAGGTTTCTTTGGAAGGAATCTCATAGTTACTAATCGTTTGGTTTTTAGTCTCAATAATTTAATATACCTCATATGCATATTAAATTTTTAACTATTACAATATATATAATCATTATCATTAAATTTATTATTTCCATTTTATTATAAATTATTTTTTCTATTTTGTTTTGAAAATATATTTTCCAAATAGAAAATTAATGTGTTCACACTACATTAATGTGAATCTCTTTACACAACCCACAAGTCTATGTTAATCACATAAAAATAGCAGTCAAGAATATTTTTACATATGCAAATAAATCATATAAAAAAAGAACATGAAAGGTTAATGTAATAGAAAAATGTAATATGATATTTTAAAAATCCACATGAGTAAGCTCAGAGTGATAGATAACCAAATCTATTCACTTTCCCTATACTCAGGTAGACATTATTCAAGATATAATTCAGCTCATGGTAACTCTAAAACATAATATTCACAAACTACTCCCAAAAACAATTCTCAAGTGTGTAAATAAAATTAAAAATTGAGGTCATGTTATATAAAACTAGATTTTATGATATCAACCTTAGAGTGTTATATAAAGCTTTATCCTGTAAAAAAATTATGAAATAAATGGGTATACATAATATTTATATTTCATTAATATCTATTAAATTTAACAAATAATTAAATATTATAATTATTTATCCAAGAAAGAGCCATTTATTAACTAGTAATAAATAAATTATAATTATAAACATTTTATATTTTATCAAGAATATAGAAATTATATATTCATTTCAACATGAAACATTTCATATTTAATATTAAATGGATTTTATATGATATTTAAAAATTTATAAACATTTTATAATTTGATATCTATTATATAAGTTTTATATATAGTCTAAATATCATATATATATATATAATAATTTTTAAATAGTTTATCAATATTTGAAATTATTTCTAAATAACCCATTTATTTATATATCCTAAGGTATTCCATTTAATTTTTCAAAAGATATTTTAATATATTAATGAATAATATTTGGAAAATATGTTTCACAAAAATTTAGTTTATTAATTTTAAACAATGTATAATTAATTAATTAATTTATAAAATCATTATCAATTAAATATTCCCAAATTACTTATTAACTAGACTTTTAAACAATTTACAAGCCATAAAATATATATGAACTAGGCATGTGATGTCTGGGTTCTCATGTATTTTATATATAGTAAAAGTAGGAGAATGATTAAACTGTAAGAAGAAAAGTTGGTTGAAGAGTTCAAAAATTTTTCTTCAAGAAGACAATAAATTTCATTCAAATATAGGGTAGTTAGGAAGGAAGAGTAATAAATTTATATGATGTGTTATCATAATAATAAAATGAGTTTTAAAAAATACTTTGATTTTCAACATAAATTATGGATGTTATAGAAACTAATTATTTTATTTTGAAAGGTATATGATACCAAATATATATTTTATAAGGTGTTTTATATTTAAATGAGTTCAAAAACATTGGAATATTTGATTGATTTTGTAGTTAATATTCATGAGATGATGTAAGTAGTTACTACATCGAGGATTTAAATTTAAAGGATTTTATCAAGATCAAATGATGTAAATTATATGTATCGTCATCTCATTTATCACATGTGATAAGATAAGATGTTTGATATCCAATAATTGTTATAAATAAGGTTGAAATTTTTAAATGTATACACAAGGCTATGATTCAACAATTTAAATAACATGTTTTGAGAAGAATATATGGAAAAACATTTTATCCAAGATAAAAATTTTATCTGAATATTTGATACAATATGAGGGAATGTGTTCCTATCACTCATCAATTGTATATTTTAATAAATTTATTTTTTAAGAGAAATTTGTTTTATACACAAAGAATATCACATTTGCAAACAATAGTTTTTTTAAATGTTTCTAAAGGAAGGACACAAATTTTATTTCCTAACCCAAAATGATTTCATTGATTCATAAAAATATTTATAAAAATAATATTGAATCAATATATCTATTGGCAGTATGTTTGAACATAGAGAATTTAATATTTAATAGATAAGGGATAATGGTCACACACTGACTTTTGAAAATTATTTTATCTTATTATTTGTAGGCATTGAATCATTTCATTAGAGTTTGGGTTGAGTCTCAATTAAATTTTTTTATTTTTGCTAATAAATGAATGTTTTGGGCTAGACAACATCTGACATATAGGAAAAGCATGATCAAAATTGGGTGGAATCTCCCAGGTCACCGTACGGCTTTCCTAGTGTTCAAAAAAAGTCCATTAATGAGATGAGTAATACTATAAGAACAGAATAAAAAAAGAAAAATAGAATAAAATTAAAAATTGTATTAAAAATAACACGGATAATATTGTTTAAAATTATTATTATTATTATTATCGTTAATAATTTTATTATTAATTATTATTATTATTATTTAATTATTGATATCATCATCATCAACATTTTTATTATTGGGATTACATTAGCATTTTTTTGGATTTTCATCTATTTTACGTTTATTTTTTCTCTTTTATTTTTATCTTCTAGTCCTATTCTCTCCTTCTCCTCCACTTATAATTCCATCACACCTCATTAGGTGTGCAATTATCCCCCTAGTCAGTCCCCATCTCACTCTCTGGTGACCTCCCTCATGCCGCCCCGATCACCCTCATGCTACCCTCATGCTGCCCTTGCCCCCCCAGACATGCCCAATCTGCACACGACTCTACCTCCTAGTCAACATTTCCAGCTCATATTTTAATAGTTTCCCCCATATTTTTGTCAGATCCTTCAGGTTATGGGCTTATCCCGCACTTCTCCTTCCATTTATGGTTGATTAGAGGTCCCCCTGTTGCCCTATTAATTCAAATAAAAACCTTAGGGTTAATATTTATGAATATTTGTGTTCTTCCCATGATAGGATGTGAGGATGATCCCTCAAGAGATTTAGGTTTGTGTTTTGACAAACACTGCCAAAGGTGAACCAGATTGTTTCAATTTGGTTTGCCCACTAATAATTTCGAGTAAGGTTTTACTCCTTTCTTTGTCACTTTATTTTTATTTGGGGGTTTTCAATTCAGGAGTCTCTCGTATTTAATTTATGGTGTGTTGGATTGCGCTACATGGTTTCATGTTGTTGCTGCCTCTCAATGTAAAGTTTTATAACAACTTCTCAGTTTCGATCACTTAATTTAGGGTCTTCAATGTGTTTTTGAGTCCCTGATAATTATTGCAGTGAATTTTGGATAACATTATTTGGGAACACACACATTTTCAATGTTGTGAATATATATATATATATATCTTCTTTATTAATGTTCCCTCATGACACAAGGAATACATGCATCAGTTCAAGGATATATATATATATATATATATATATATATACTGGTATGTGTGTGCTAGTAACAACTTCTAGTTTGAAATCACCATGAGCTGAATGTTAGGTTTGGTTCCTCCCTGAAGAAGGTCCCCTATTTCAATTCATTTAATTTTAATCCCTAGATTTCTTGGTTGTTTTAAAAACATGTTTTAGATTTATGAAATATAAACATGCTATGAAATCTGGTTGAGTTGATAAAAAAGGTTATGCCTTTTTTCTCATAAATGAAATTTATTTCTAACACCTTTTTGGTCTTAAGTTAATTTTCTTAAAAAGTGATTTACTAATTGTTTTTGAATTGAAAATGAATATTTCCAATGATTTTTTCCTTTCACCTAGTATTGGTATCATATGTAATGACATGGTCAAAAATCATTAATGTGATTTCCCAGGATGGGTTTCTGTGTAAAATCATGGTCAAATGGTGGTTTGACATTATTTAATGCATTGCATCATTATATGCATGAGTTGGATATTTTTTTAAAATGTGTAGTACATTAGTTGTTTAATTGATCTTTGAAATGATTTTGGAAACTTAAAAGTGTTGAGTGATTATGTGTTCTAAATTGAAAAGTATTCCATGTAAATAATTAAATCCATTTCAAAATTTATGGATGGCTTGTGAAAAAGGATAAACCTTCTTAAGGCATACCCCCTTGTTTTAGAAAATGATGTGTATGTTGAATGTATTTATTATGTTATGTTCCTAGTAAAGAGGATTGTGTATTTTTTTATGTGAAGGAAAAAGGGTGGATGTGCTCAAGGAGAGAGACTTGTGGTGAGAGGATGATTTTTTTTAATAAAAATAATGATATGTTCATGTATGTTAGTTTTATTAAAACTCACCACCACCAAGAATAGAGTATATGGGAAGCCTGAGGTACCTATGTGGGAAGACTAGGACTAGTATGCTTGATGATTCAGAAGTGGTTCATCTCGATTTCGTCTAGCAGGATTGATGCTACAACACTAACAAATCACTTGTGATGATTTGAAACCACTAGGCCCTTGGGGTGCCCCCTCATAGTGTCTCATTCATGCTAATGAGGATGGTTGGGGTTTCAATACAACCTTTCACCTAGGTATGAGGTTCTTAGGGTCCCATTTGTACTAGTAACTCATAGAGACTGACCATGGTTCTCTTTTATGAAATGGTGTTGGTAAAATGATTTCCATTTAGTTGTTTTATTTTTTTCCCTCCTTTACAAAAATCCTTGTTTTTTAATTTAAACTATTTGGATTTCATTTTAAAATGACCATTCATACTTTTAAATTATTTCAGAATTTTGAAGAAAAGGGAACGAATTTTCATTGAGATGGAATTTTGTTACCTAAATTTGAAAGAATGAAAAATATTAGTTTTATGTGGTTTTATTTTTAAACTATCATGATTTGTGTTTCTTTTTAAAAGTAATGTCAAAGGGAATTGTTATTACTTGTTATTGATACTAATCATCTCAATGCTAGTGCCTACATTATTCTTTCTATTTTAGGTTCCTCTAGCTGGATAGCTCTTGGGGTGAGCATGTTTCTATGTTCAGTGGTTACCCATGGGGTCCCTTGGAGGTATGTTCAGATTTGGAAATTTACTCTATTATTTCCACTACTACATTTTATCTATTTTGTTTAGTTTATAGTAATTTTATATACTGTTCATTGTGGGAAAATTCATTCCCAACCATTTTCTTTTGATGCCCGACACTAGTTGTCAGCCTGTGGGGATTGGGAACTCCCTTCAAAATTTGTCTTGGTCCGACTTAGGTAACCAGTTCTGGGATGACTTGGGAGAGTCATGAAAAAATGGTATTTGAGGAGGTTAAAATCTTATGGGTCATGTCCATTGGGTAAGAGTCTCGGTATATTGGATATAGATTGTCAAGAAATGACATTTTGATTGCGAGTATGTTTCCTGACCATTTCACCTCGTGACGAGATTCAAGTCTCTAGGGGAAGTAGGGATTTATCTAAATTATTTGGTTCTTGTGGTTCGTTGAAATTTGGAGAAATGAAATGGGAGTTAGTTCATTGGTCTTAGTGATCTCGTAGGGCCTGAGAAGTCATGTGTATTTAGAGACATTTTCCAAGAACAATATATGTGAAGGCGATGCACTTAGCGTATGGATGGAAACTATATGTCAAAGTTTCCCATCAGCACTAGATTACTCCTGTATTGTTTTGTGTCTTCTTGGGTTTTGAAGGCTATTTTAAAAACCCCTATTTTGTAATTGTGAAAAACATTATTTTGAAGTAAAATGTTTTATTTTCAAATGGTGGTGTAACGTCCCAGTTCTGAGTGCCGCACAAAGGCTCCTCATACCCATTTGGTCACATGGCCTCAAACTCATTTCCCTAAAAGTTGGAGGCTTCCAACTATTAGTGAGGACCTTTGGTGTGATTTTGGGGAAACTATTCCCTCATTAGAAGTGTATGAACAATGAAATAATAAAAAAATAAACATTAATAGAAGCAATAATACCATACAACAATAAACAATAGAAGATTGATAGTAAATAAACAATTAGAGCTCATATATAAATGATTCATGTCACATATGTCTTGAAAACAAGACCAAAAAGTCATAATACTATAAATATAGTACTTATCCCAATTACAAAACAAAAAAATAAACCCCAATAGCATCACAAGCCTCATATTGTTCCAATTCTCTTCAGATCCACATCATTCAAGTACCTGATAATGACGGGAGCTTTCCCTTATCTATACCTTCTACCATATAATCTGTTTCAGTCCAAAAGCATAACCCAAATATGGTGTGAGATGATTCCTAGTAAGCAACGACTACAAGATCTGTGCCTAATTTTCAGTGAGTATATATATATGGTAATAATGGAAATTTAGCAATGTAACTAGGAGTACACAAAAGTAACCAATCCTATAATTCCCATTTACATTCATTAGCATTTAATTTTTATCATTTAATAAATTAAGTATCACAAAAAGGTTTATTATAAGACTACCTTGAAAGAAAAAATAAAAAATTGTGCATTGTCTTGGAAAATTATTCACAAACATTCAATATTTACATTAACCCTGTGTGTACCTCATAGAGACTAACCCCTCTGGCCAAAATGCAATAGAAAGGAAAAGAAACTCCAAGGAAGCAATCGCCATAAATTTACCCTATGGTCATTCTATAATAACAATAGAATCTCTGGGGAGGCACTCAATGTCAATTACCCCTATGGTCTCATAACTTAAACTTTAGACACATTGAAGAAGAACTCAATGTCAGTCCCCCTTATGGTCTCGTAGCATGAATATAACAGACACTCTGAGGAATCACTCAACATCAATTCCCCATGTGGTCTATCTAAACCAAGTTCTCATAAACCTGTGTAATTTAAATATGCATATATTATATAAAGTAGCCAAAGTAATCATGACTACTACATGGATAAACAATTTCAATTCATATCAGAATCATTTAACAAGATAAAAAAAGGAATCAGTTCCATGCTATCTAGAAAGGCCAGGAAACTAGCTTTGCCTCATAGGAAACCTAGACCAAATGGACCTAAACATTCAAACTAGGAAGCACACCCAAGGGTTATTCCTTAAAAATGAAATTTTACATAATACCACAACCACAAACCCATAGTCTAACAATCAATCTATGGAAGATAAAACAGGTTTTAATTTACTTAAATGAAATAACCAAAACATTGGTAATTAGCACATTGGCATATAAAACTCAAATGAAACCTTCGAAATGAAGAAAAACACCTACCTCTATAGTGTACGAAGAACAATCTTGATCTTCGACCGTTGAATTGTCCTAGAACATAGTAGATCTATAAAAAGGTCCATAACATTCAACCTTTAATAACTCAGTAATGAAGTGGAAATAGGAGGAGATAATCTAGAAGAAGAAATAAATCACTGAGGAAATTACAATGCACCCACTGGAGTTCGAATCAGACCATGGATAGAGAAATGGTAGCTCAGAAAATATTCATCACTCTTGGTCACTCCTAGAAGAAATAAATCCAAAATAAGATTAATCTACGGAATAGATGTGACCCCAGTTCGATTGAACAAATAAAAAAGAAAAGTACATGGCATGTACTATTAATTAAAATTCCATGTATTTTCCTCAACCGGCCCCTAACATTATCAGTCTGCCATGTCACCCCACACAACCATGCCTTAGCTGTTACAGGCCCAAGACATGGTTTTACTCTATTACTAGGTACATGGCATGCACTTATAGAATTTTTAAAACATACCCTTTTCTTAAAAAAACTCATGAAATCAAGATCCATACCTGAATTAGAGATCTGGGTTCTTACAAACTTCCATCCTTAAAAAAATTCATCCCCAAATATCTCTAATAATGGGTTGAAAAAGAATCCTCTAAGATCTCTGGCCACTGCAATCGCAAATCAGTCTCCCTCTCCTAAGTGTCGTCCTACACTCGGTTGTGATGCCACAACACCCATACCAGAAGAACAGAACGGTTACTGAGAACATTCATGTTGAGATAAATAATCTAGATAGAATGATCCTGAAATGATGTTTTCACCAATAACTCAACCTCATCGGGTTAAAAAACATGAGACATGTCTAAGAAGTAATGTCATAGCTGAGAAACAAGGAAGACATTTTTCATAGCCTATTGCCTATGAGGTAAATACAACTAATAGGAAACTGCCCTAACTATCTCCAAAACCTAAAATGGCCCAACATATCATAGAGTATTCTTTCCCTATCTCATAATACTCTTGTTCCCCAACCTCGTTGTGACACATGGAAAATCCTGATCTCTGACCTCAAACTCATGAGGTCATCTCCGTTGATCAACATATAATTTCTAGTGAGACTATGCAATAGCCATCCTATTTCTAGTCAACTCCGCCTGCTCAGTAGTCTCCCAGACAAGAAGAGGTCCCAGCATAGCTTCCTCTCATACCTCTATCCAACATATTGGAGATTGGCATGGCCTACCGTACAATGCTTCATAAGGTTTCATCAAAATCATCTCTTGAAAATTTTAAATTTAGGGAAACTCTACTAGTGGTAAGTAATTCTTCCTAGAACCTCCAAAATCTTGGGATCATGCTCGAAGAATTTCCTCCAACACCTGAATTGTGCATTCATACTGGCCATCTTTCTAGAGATGGGAATCTATACTCAGAAGTACTTGTGAACCCAAAGCCTTCTATATCCCTTTCCAGTAACATGAAGTAATGTGGGCATCCCTATCTGAAATGATAGAGTGAGTAACTTAAATAAAATATACAATCATTTGGATGTACAACCTCCCAATATAATCAACTCTAATGGAATCCTTGATAATTAATAACTGTGAAACCTTCATGATCCTAGTGACAAAAACCCAAGAAAAATCATTTTCTCAATGAAATATCGGTAACCCTGTCACGAAATCCATCGTGACATCATTACACTACCTATCATAAATGGTTAACTGCTATAAAATTCTATCTGGTCGCTGATGTTCTACCTTCACTTTATTATAGGGGGAATATCTCATAAAAAACCATCATCATCCCTATTCATTCCTGGCCACCAATATTAACAGTGTAAATCTTGACACATCTTGGTAACACCAGGATGAACTACCCGAACTGAGGAATGAAAATCTTTCATCATCTCTTCATGTATGTATGTTTACAACAATACATGTTCATGATTTCACAATACCTCATCTTCGCCTATGGTTCACCCAGGAGTAGGGTCCTCTCCTGAAACACCCTCTCGTACGACTAGGCCTTCAAAATTTGATAGCTTCCTCATTAGCACATGATCATGTAGAGTAAATATTACATCTACAGAAGAAAGAAAAATCTACCATGGTCTCTCATCCACCTTCAAATGCATCTCAGAGAATAGAGCCATACTTTTCCACTCACTACTGGCCTCATGAAATTTCTATATATGAGTCCTCTTTCTGAAAACATCATCCACTGCATTGCCTTTCCCAGGTGTATAGGCATTCTCAATGTCAATAGACTGAAGGTACTCAACCCACCTTTACTATCTCAAATTAAGATCACACTTGCTAAAGATATACTTGAGACTTTTTTGGTCAGTGAACACCACAAAATACTCTCCCAGAAGTTAATTTGTCTAATAGCGCAAGCCATTAACAACTATAGAAAAATTGAGATCGTGCATTGGGTAATTCCTCTCATGGGGCCTCATGTGTTGAGACTCGTAAGAAACAACTCCTAACCCCTATACAGGCACAGATCCCTCCCCAATACATGATGCATCATAGTAAACAGTGTAACTCTTACTTGGCTCAGAAAAAAATATTATCGGTTCTGAAGTTAACATTCCCTTCAGCTCCTAAAAGGAAAACTCAAAAGAATCTGACCATGAATACTTCTCACCCTTCTTAGTCAGGCCTGTTAGTTTCACTGTAATCATGAAATGTCCTATATAAAACGTTTGTGGTATCTAGTTATCCCCAGAAAACTCTATACCTCAAAGAAGTTCATTTTCTACTCTGAAGAGACATATTCTATCACTTTTTATTGGTCTACTGATACTCCAGTCTCTAAGATAACATGATCCATGAAGTGAATTTGGTCCATCCAAATGTTCTATTTTGAGAGCATAGAATATCACTGATGCTCTCTCAGTTTAATCAAAACAATCTCAAGATGGATAGCTTGGTTGTGTCGAGTGTGATAGTACCCCAAGATATCATCAACAAAAACAACCACAAAGGAGTTTAAGTGTGGATGGAATACTCTGTTCCTAAGTTCCATAAAAACTGCAGGCGCATTCATGAGATCGAATGGAAAAACCACATACTCATATAGACTAGACCTACTCTGAAAGGCAATAAAAGGTATATATGATGCTCTAATGCACAACTGATTATAACATGATATCATGTCAATATTCGAGAACACTTGGGTTCATCCAAGCTGATCAATGAAATCATCAATCCTTTGTAAGGGACATCGGTTCTTAACATTCAACTAGTTCTACTTCCAATAATCCATGCAATGTCTGAGGGTACAATCCAACTTCTATATGAAGAAGACATGTGAACCCTAAAGAGATGTAATGTGTTAGATGGAACCATTTAATTATAACTCCTATAACTACTTCATGTGATCCTATAACTATGGTGTATCCATCCTATAAGGAGGAATGGACAGCAGAGAGGCCTCTGGCACAAGATCAATAGAAAATTTTACATTTCACTCAGGAGGAGAACCTAAAAATTTGTTTGGAAAGACATACTTGAAATGATCAACCACTAGAGTAATGTCTATCTCTGAAGTCCCCTGGTCATCTAGGTATAGAATAGAAATCGGGGCTATAAAAACTCTCAACCCTTGATGTTCGGGTCTATATCTGCTTGCCTAGACATCACATTTTCCCTTATATAGAAACAATACACCCTATGGTGACGTGAAACTCGCCATGCAGCGATATCAATCAAAAACACCATGGAAGGGAACTAACCAGTCCATTCCGAGTGTGAGTTCATATCCCATCATCTCTAATACATAAAGGTCACATAAGCAGTGACACCCACCAACCTCAAGTGGGCACTCCTTTCATTGATGTACATTAGCTATTTTAATTCCCAACGGACTATGCATATGTAAAGATATTGATCCCAAAACTCTCTACCACACGCAAAAATATAAAGTTATGGTAATACTCTATTTTGAAAACATAATAAGATAAAAATGAGTAATCCAAAATCATACCTCTAACCATAGAGTGTATGGGATCCTTATTTTTTTGGATCTGCTCCAACACAAAAGAATGAATTATGTCGTGGCCTAGTGAAGCTGTCTAAGATCCTTGAGCTGATCCATCCAACAACTATAGAAAACCCTATGTCTGACTACAACGACCACGACCTCCACCTCAACCTAAACAACCTAAAAAACCCCATCCCTCATTCTAATGTGGGACTGGTGGTCGTGATCTAGTACAATGAGTCAAAACAGATCCTTCATCATTTGCTGCTAAAAGGAGGGCATTGCTGAAATGATGAAGATGTCATATATTGACATAAGAATGGTACTCAAATGGGTCTTTCAGGAACTGAGGTTTCTTAGGTCCACCCTTCCTGCACTGGTATCATACCACCTAAATTCATGAAGGAAAATCCTTCCTAATCGGATCTATATGCATAGACTCTCTGTGGAACTACCTACTATCAGTCAAAAGAGTACCAACCCTGGATGCTGAACCGCCCTGGCCCACAGCACCAAAATTCCTCAGGTTGCACTTTGTGATCTGCGCCTAGTTGACTATACAAGATATGGAAGTCAACCTGAATATTTTCACCAGAGATTAGATGTCATCCCTGAGACCATACTCAATATTTCTTGCCAAAAATAACTCATCACCCCCCCCCCCAGAATGGGTGTGAAGCGCTTTGAATCTATGAAGCAAGAAGACTAATCCATGACTGAGAGAGTACCCTTCACCAAACTCAAAAAAAATATCTATCTTAGTCGGCCCTCAAGATCTCTAGGTAGAAATCATCATAGATGGTCTCCATGAACTCATCCAAAACCATAACCCACTGGCATCCCTTCTATGATATCACATCCCACCATCTCTTGGTGGAATAACATAACATGTACGTAGAGAGATTCACCCACCACTCTAGAGGCATCTTGAGAAGCTCGTAGATAGACAACATGGATTCCAACCATGAATCTATTTCTTGAGGTCCTCCATCCCCTGAGAAGGTGGGAGGATGCTACTGTAGAAAAACCCGTATCAATTCTTCAATCTACGGGGCAGGATGCGGTTCTCCCAAGAATGTATGATTCATCCTCATGAATCCTTCTCAGAGCTGTGCATCCGAACCTATATATGGAATGACAGCTGGTTCCATGAAGTGAATTATATTAGGATCTTATAGTAGTCCTTGGTCTACAATTTCTGGTGTCTGATCATCACCACGAAACTAGAGTACAACCGGAGGACATCTCGGTGGCATGGCTCTATAAGGTCAAGCGTGCACCATAGTTAAAGAATATCATGGACATAATCATAGAAGTGAAAAGTAGAATATAGAAGGAAAATCATTAATTTTTTCAAAACAGGTCTACATGTCAAGTATTCAATCTACACAATGTGTCCCCTTAAGATATTACATGGGCGTGTACTTCTTCCGACTTTGGTCGTGTAACACCCAATACACACAGTGTGTTACCCTTGAGACATGGAATGTGCATAAATGGTCCCTCTTACCCAAGTAATTCTAAATGGCTATAACTACACGGTTCTCTTATAACAAAACTACATGACATGTATATGCCAGACACAGTGTGTACTAGAAGGATTTCACCGACCTGTGTAATTGGTCACATAGCTGGATACATGGATCAATAAAATACGGCATGTGAACCATGTACACAATGCGTTAAAGAAAGAATTTTTCCAACCCACATCCCTGGCCACACGTTTGGTCCCCGGTAAACGGATATGCAATATGTTCATTACATACACGGTGTGTCCTACAAATGGTTCCCCTTTCTCATGCTTCTGCTCACACGGTCAGTCACATAGTCATTATCAACATGGAGTGTAGAAAAAGTACACGATATGTACTTAATAAAAAAATTTCTTCCCGAACAAAAGGATACATGGCCTGTATTAGTCATCACATACTGTGTATTCTTGGTTTTTCCAGACAGTAAGCCTCAGGAACTACTCCAAAACCCCATAAAAATACTGAAACATGTATTAAATTGAAAAATTCTTATCCATGGAGGCCCATACTCTCTGCGAATCAATGATTGGAATTATATTCATGTCATATCATAGAATAATTCATTTGAAATTCATAATAATCCACCAAATTATGACCCAAGAGGTCCCATAACACCTCAGGGACCAATGATTGGTGCCCATGAAAATGAAACATTATATACTCCAATACCCTATCACAATAGCAGATATTCCATAACATCAACTATCACAATAGCATGAATATCTAGCACAAAATATATCACAACAACATGCAATATGTAATGCCCCCTAAATGGCATGACAAGAATGTATGACATGTGATCCTTATTAATTGCATATATGATTCATGATATGGAATACCCTCATCTCAATGGGTTACAATTGAAATACAGCCTCAATGATATAAATCATAACAGCACAAATCATGTGAATCGCCTAACAATGAAATCAAATCACCTATAATAATTGAAAAACCCAAAAATTTACAATAATTGAGATAAATTGGCTTTTCTTTCACACAGGTTATCTATTAATGGGAACAACTTATTAAAAACTACCTATTTTTTCCAATCACTTTATATAGGCTCCAGATAGAAATAAAAATCAGAAAAGAACCTCCTATGATACAACTTTATAACGTCCTGGTTCTGGGTGTTGCCCAAAGGAGCCCCTTACCCAATTAGTCACATGGACTCAATAACATTTCCCTAAACTCTAGAGTTTCCAACAAGAATTGAGGGCCTTGGCTGTGATAGTGGGGAAACTATTCCCTCATTGGCAGAGTATGCACAATGAAATAACAAGAAAATAAATATTAGCGGAAGAAATAATACCATACTACAATAAACAGTGGAATACTGGAAGTTAATAAATAACTAGAGCACATATATAAATTATGGATGTCACATATGTCAAGGAAAATATCCAAACAAGTCAGAATGCTATAAAAACAATACAAAACTCATGTCCAAAAGAAAACAAATAAAATCTAACAACATCCCAAGCCCCAGCTTGGTCCCTTGCTCACCAGCTCCACAACAATAAAGTACCTGATGACGAAGGGTGCTTTCCCTTATCTATAACTTAAACCATATAGTTTGTTTGGGTCAAAAATCATAACCCAAATAGAGTGTGAGATGAATCCCAGTAGGCAACCACCATAAGATATGTGCCTAACTATCTGTGAGTATACTTAGCAAATAATAATGGAAATGAAACAAAAGATCTAGGAGTACACAGAAGTAACTAGGAGCACACAAAAGTAACCAATATTACCGTTTCCATTTACATTAATTAGTATTTAATGTTTATCATATAATAATGTATGTGTCCAAAATAGGTTTCTCAAAAGACTACCTATTAAGATCGAATTCAAGCTTGTTCTTTATATTGGAAGACACGTCACAAACATTCAATATTAACATTAACCCTTTGGGTAGGTCAAACAATTTATCCCCTCTAGTGAAAATGCTATAAAAATAGAAAGTCATGATAAGGAAGTACTTACTGTCAATTCCCACTATATTATTTCCACAATAACTAAAAAATTTCTGGGGAATCACTCAACATCAATTCCCCTTCTGGTCTCATAACGTAAACTATATGCACTCTGAGGAAGCACTCAATGTCAATACCCATTATGGTCTCGTAGCATGAATATAAAAGACACTATGAGGAAGCACTCAACATAAATTCCCCCTGTGGTCTAACTACAAAATGTTCGCAAAATGATGTGTAATTCAAATGTGAATATATTAGATGAAGAATTAGATATAATCTTGACTAGTACCTGGATAAAAAATTCCAATGCATATCACAAGCATTTAAAAATCTGAAAATGGAAACCAGTTCCATTCTATCAATCAAGACAAGGAAACAAGGTTTTCCTAATATGAAACCTAGACCAAACATCCCTAAACATTCATACCAGAAAACACACCCACTGGTTTTTCCATAAACATGTAATTTCACATAATACCACAACTATAACAACCCTGCTCTTTATTACAAACTTAAACATAATTTATTACATAAAATCTTCACTTGATACAACAAATAAGATCAAGAGGTCTAGTGTATTTGGGGATCAGTATCATTACATAACAATATAAAACTTGCAATACAACATCTTTATTGCAAACTTCCTTTACATGACCACTACATTCCCTCGTACTTAGCTTTACATGGGATAACCTAAGGACATGCATAAAAAATGGTGAGCTATAAAGCCCAGAAATGAAATAAAAAAATAATAACATGAGGAATATAATACATGTTAGAAAATAGGAATATCAATAGTGAACAAGAGAAAAATTAACATAAAGGCATGATAAAGCATGATAATCACAACACAGAAAAGTGGAAAAACACTTAACATGGAATTATCATGATCCAAGGATCATTTCACATGGAGCATAAGTAAACCATCATTGCACATGTAGAATGAGTAATTACCTCATTTAACATGAATTATCATGAGTCAACACTCATTTCACATGACTTATCATGATACTATAATTTACACAATGAATTGGATCTCTGTCAGGGCGCACCCTTTATTAAACATTTCATTTCATGCATAAGTGCGCCACATGGATCATACAACATGAAATCAATCATCATTATTTATTTAATGATAAAGGGATGTATAATAAATACATGAAGATTTATAATAAATAGGTAAATGTTCATAAAGGCAAATACCCTTGATATATAAATGGGAATGGTATTCACTACACAATGACATTGTCTTGGAAAATTTTAGTACAATTTCGACAGCCTAACAACATGAAATAAGAACTCTAAAAAAATTGTTGATGGGAGAGAAAGGGGTGTATCAGTAGATTTACATTAAATGGATAGTAAGGGGTCATATTTCCCAAAAAAACATAATGTAATTTTGATGCATAATGCAAAAGAATTTCATTGATCTAAAAGAGGAAAGAGAAATCCCTCACTGAATTTTAACATGGTAACGGGTATACATGGGACACGTTAATGATAGTGAAATAGGTCTCCCGTCATCAAAACATATATAGGGAAGTATGGGGGAGGTTCTAAATCATACCCCAACATTTGTAATGGAAAAAAGGGCATAAGAACTTAAAACAAATTTGAAAAAAATGAGAAAGGAAGAAATCCCTTACAAGGAAGTGTGATCTAAAAGTCTTGTGAGAGGCTTCTTGAGAGGCTTCTTGAGATCTTGGGGCACCTTGGGAGGATTTTAGAAGTAGGAATGCAGGGATTGGTTGAACTCCAAAGGCTTTTAGTGAAGAGGAAGTAGGAGATTGGGTTGGTTAATATAGGAAAGGAGATGGAATTCTTTAATATTTAGGTATGGGACACCTCACATTAAACTAATGAAAACCACAAACCATCCCATGGTTTTTTTCAAAGGGGAGTGGAAAACAATTTTTATGAGACCAATGTCTGATCTTCTTAAAATAATAGGGTTTCTTATGTGGATGTGAGTCATACTCTCAAAGAAAACAGTTTAAAAAGACAAAATGTTTTATAAGCTTTGAAGGATCCACTAAAGCTTTGTAAAATAAATCATAAAAACCAAAAATCACATTTTTTTAATATTAAAACATATATTTCCCGAACATAATGTTTATAGTATATTATTACATCACTATTGTGTCATTATGATGTCATAAAACACATTATATATTTAAACGGTATTTAATTTGACTGTCTCAAAATATTATGAAAAATTAACCATTGGATAATTTAAACATCCTAATTCCAAAAATATTATTAATTTTATCTATATAATTTTATAAATATGGGAATTTTTACTTTGAATATAAAAACCAAAATATATCAAAAATTCAAGAGTTTTGACAAAAATAACGTTGAAACCATAATATAAATTACAATTTCATTCATAAAATTATATGATAATTTATAGTTAATAAAAATTAATATAATAATAATAATAATATTTTATTAAAATATTATTTAATTAAAAAATACATTAATTCATAAAAGTAGATTTCTTAGTCAAATATTAACTAAAAATCCTATTTTTTTCTTTAAAACCTATTTAAAAAGTAACAATAATAAAATGAATGCACATTATTTATACAAAAATAATGTACATAGTCATAATTATAGGGTATTATTACATAACCCCTTATAACATCTGCATAAGACTAATGGGTAAAGTGTGTGATGGTGATAGACTCTTGGGGTGGCTCAGATAACATCGCTCGCGTGTTAATCTCTATTAACTTCCACTTCTCCCGTAATCGGTTCCGCTCAAGCTTAGTGTGTTCAAGCTCACCTTGGTCTTGGTAATGAGAGAATCCAAATAACTACACCTCCTTTCCGAGCTCCAAAAAATGTAATTCGTATGGGGATTTCTACTGGATGAGGCCATCACTTCCTTTTTCTGGGTAAATTGGATTTTTTAAAGTCTAATATTTATACTAATCATGTGATCACTATTCAAAGACTATATTAGCAACAATCAAAATTCATAATGGTATTTTAAAATACAAAAAAATAAAACCAAGGAAGTTCACATTTTATATAACCATAATAAGATAATTAATTCGATCAAGAGAAATTGCATTATTAAAAGTTTGGGTCATTACAATCTTCCCCCCTTAAGAAAAATTATGTCCTCGCAATTTGATTACATAAAAAAAGAACTCTGAAATTTAAACATGACTCCAGGGTTTCTTACCCACCACCATTAAGAATTCATGAACCCTCATTATCATGTCGATCATAGAGATATAGAGTCCACATAGTGCAACAATACATAAATTCACATTCAAAGTCTTCCACTTCCATAGTCCAAACACAGTCTGTGCATCATGGATCTTACCGATGGAAAATATGATGCACTTTTCGAAAAAAAATGTTTCTAATTTATAGTTTCAAAACATCACCATGTACCAGGTTTTTTTAAAATAATATGATAGAGATAGATTTGAAATTTTTGAAATGTGGTTCTTCTAATATATTATCTATGTTTCAAAAAAAACTGAAAGACAAGACTATATATGTATAGGATACTCATAGGTCTCCCTCTTCGTCAGCTATTCTAAAATCAAATAGTGCATCATACTCTATGGAAAGGGTAAAATATTTGAAAATACTCTAATGGTACATCCCTCATCTTGAAAGCTGGTAGATTTGGGATTTTAATATTTGAGCATAGGTCTTCTATGATCCTTGAAGATTATATGGTATCGAGGACGTGTTTGACATGTTGTAGAGTGTCTTTCAAGAAGGTTAGACCATGTAAATGGATTCGATGCTATGCGAGCTTGACTTCGATATAATTAGAGCTATTAAAGTCTTTAGGTAGGGGAAATAGTGTTGTATGAGGTTCTTCCCCTTCCATCTCAAAACAATCATTTATCCTGCTGACAAAACATATCAAATTTTGAGTTACCCTCTAGTCCTGAAAATAATTTGATATAAAACTACTTGAAGTATAATGATTTATTATTCTTCAATGAAAGGAAAATTAGGGGTAACACATAAAGGGTAATAAAAGGACCAAACTGTTGACTTATAAATAAATTTTATTTCCCTAACATATGAATCCATATGCTTCAATCTATTCTATTCATGATCTACTTTCTAACATATATTCTTAGGGGAATGTTTTTTAATTACCTTAATAAGGGTTCATACTAAGCTTGTGAATTTACCAAATCATATCCCACAGGAGTGTCATAACCAAGAGTGCAGCAAGGCCTGTTGTTGTGTACTAGGATACCCCAGGTCAAGCTTGAAACTCCATGTTGGGGTTTTCACCCTTAGGTACATCTATGCCAAAGCCGCCTCTAGCTGATAGTATCCAGATAGGGATATATTTTCTTTATACACCACTTACTCAATAACAAACAATACTTAGGGATGTTTTTATTATACTTATTCTTGTCTCTAATTCATCAGTAGTGTTTTTTAATCATAATCCCAAAAAAACTAAACCTATCATCTGATACCAACTATGACAACCCTTCTCTTTATTATACAGTTAAAACTGATTTATTACAGAAACTCATCACTTCATAAAAAATGTAAGATACATAGGTCTAGTGTATTTGTGGATTAATATCACTAAATAACAACTTAAAACATGAAATACAACATCTTTATTGAAAACCTCCTTTACATGACCATTATATTCCCTCGTACTTAGTATTGCATGGGATAACCCGATGACATGCATAAAAAAGGGTGATCTATAATGCCCAATAAGGGAATAAAAAATAAATAACATGTGGAATACCATACATTTTATAAAATAGGCATATAAATGTAGCAAAACAGAAACATTAACATAAAGTCATGATAAATAATGATAATCATAACATGGAAATGTGGAAACAACACTTAACAAGGAATTAACAAGATCCAAGGCTCGTTTCAAATGGTGCATGAGTAAACCCTCATTGAAAATGAAGAATAATTAAACCCTCATTTTAGATGAAGTAGTATGAGTCAACAATCATTGCACATGATGTATCATGATACTATACTTTACCCAATGCATTGGAACTTTATCAGGGTGCACCATTTCTTAAACATTTCATTTCATGCATAAGCTTTCCACATAGATCATACAACATGAAACCAATCATTATAATTTATTCCATGATAAAGGGATGCAGAATACTTACATGAAGCTTTATAATCAATAATTAAATTTTCCTTAAAGGTGAATACCCATGATAGATAAATGGTCATGGAATTCACTACTCAATGACACTGGATTGGAAAATCGTAGTGAAATTTCGACATCATAACGATGTGAAATAAAAACTCTAAAAAATGGTTGATGAGAGAGAAAGGGGTGTCTCATTATTTTTAAATGAAATGAACAGTAATGGGGTCATATTTCACAAACAATCATAATGTAATTTAGATGCATAACACAAAATAATTACTTGGATGTAAAAGAGAAGAGAGAAATACCTCACCGAATTTCAACATGGAAACGGGTACACCTGAGACCCATTAATGAGAGAGAAATGGGTCTCCCATCATCCAAACATAATGAGGTAATTATGGGGGAGGTTGGAATTCATACCCTAACATTTTTAATGGAGAAAACGGAATAACAACTTAATGAGAATTTGAAAAAAAAAATGAGAAAAGGAGAAATCCCTTACTTGGAAGTGTGATTCCAAAAGCTTGGGAGAGGCTTGAGAGAGGCTTCTTTGGAGTTTGGGGCACCTTGAAAAAATTATATAGGGTGGATGGTCGGTGTTGGTTAAACTCCAAAGGCTTTTAGTGAAGAAGAAGTGAGCGCTTTGGAGGGTTTATATAGGAAAGGAGAGGGAATTCTTTATTATTTAGGTTTGGGACTGCTCATAATAAACTAATCAAAACCATAAACCGACCAATTGTTTTTTCCCATGGGTTTTTCCAAAGGGTAGTGTAAATCAACATTTTATGAGACCAAGGAATGTACTTCTTAAAATAATAGGGTTTCTTATGTAAAGGTGATTCACACACTCTACCAAAACAATTTAAGAAGACAAAATGTTTTATAATCCTTGAAGGGACTACTAAAGCTTTGTAAAATAAATAAAACAAACCTAAAATCAGATTATTTTAATAGTAAAACATATATTGGACAAACATAATGTTTATAGTATTTTATTACATCACTATTGGGTGATTATGATGTCATAAAACACATTATATATTTAAACAGTATTTAATTCGTCTGTCTCAAAAAATTTAAAAAAAATCACCATTGGATAATTTGGACATAATGATTCCAAAAATAATAATCATTTTATCAAAATAATTTTCAAAATTTATGAATTTTTTGTATTAAAATAAAATACGACACTTACCGAACATTCAGGGGGTTAGAAAAAATAGCTTTCAAACTTTAATAAAAATTATAATTGCATTTATAAAATTATATGAAAATTTTTATTTAATAAAAATTAATTTAATAATAATAATAATATTTTATTAAAATATTATTTATTTCAAAAAACTATTAATTCGTAAAAGTATATTTCTTAGTTGAATATTAAGTAAAAATACTATTTGTGCTTTAAAAACTATTTACGAAGTAACAATAATAAAATGAATTCACAACATTTATAAAAAACTAATATACATAGTCATAGTGCTAGTGTATTGTTACATAACCCCTTATAACACCAGAAAAAGAACGAAGGGTAAGGTGTGCGATGGTGACAGACTCTTGGGGTGGCTTAGATAACATATCTCATGTGGTAATCTCTATTAACTTCCACTTCTCCTATAATCGGTTCCGCTCAAGCATAACGTGTTCCAACTCAGATTGGGCTTTGTAAAGAGATAAGCCCAGTGACGCAACCTCCTTTATGAGCTTCAACAAATGGGGTCCATATGGGGAAAGTATACTAGATGGGACCATCTCTTCAGTTGTTTGAGTAAATAGCATTTTTTAAAGTCCAATATTTATACTAATCATGTGATCACTGTTCAATGAATATATTAGAAATGATCATAATTCATAACGGTATTTTAAAATATAGAAAAATAAAACCGATGAAGTTCCCATTTTATATAACCTTAATAATATATTTAATTAGATCAATAGGAATTTCCATTAGTGAAAGTTTGGGTCATTACAAAAATAACAAAACCTTAGTCCAATAATCAATACAAGGAAAATAAAAAATGGTTTCATTTACTTAACCCAAAATACCCAAAACCAGGGTAGTCAACACTTTGACAAATACATCTCAAATAAAACCAGTGAAAGGAAAAAAAAACACCTACCTTAATATTTTATGAAGAACAATCTCTAACACAACCCCTTGAATCGAACTATAACATTTTAGATCAAAAAATGGTAAAAATGATAAACCTTGAATAACTCATTAATGAATTGGAATCAGGAGGAGATGCTCTATAATAAGTGAGAACTCATCTAGGTGATTCCAAATGCTCCCTCCATATTTTGAATCAAACATTTGATGGAGAAATGGTGGTTCAGAGAAGATTTTTCACTCTCAGTCACTCCAAGACAAAATAATGCCAAAGGAAGATGAATATGGGGATTAGATGTGACCCCGGTCCGATTAAACAAATAAAAATAAAATTACACTATGTGTACAGTTGTTGAATATTATGTTTATTTTTCTCAACCAAACCCAAACATTATTGGTCTTCCACATCTCCCCACACGTCCATGACATGGCCGTTACACACCCAAGACACAGTTGTACTCGGTAACTGGGTACACGAAGTGTACTCCACATTACACAGTGTGTATTTCTAAAATTTCCAATACTTCCCCTTTTTATCAAAAACTCCTAAAATCAAAATCCATACCTGAAATGAAGATTTAGGTTCTTACAGGTGGAAAATGAGTTTTCAGATTTTTTTGAATAAAACCTTGAAAAGCTGGATTTTATTTAAAATTGATTTTCATGAAATGGTCCTTGGGAGAAATGAGAATTATTTCAATGAGGTTTAATATTTATAATCAATTTTTTTGGTTTATCTAAAGTTTATTTTTTGGTTAAATGTGAAATTAGATTCGAAATGGTTTTTGGAACTTGTTTTAAATGAGAATAAATGAGTTTTTAATTAAAATGGTGTTGACAAAATTGTGTTTAATATGGAACCAAAAGTGTTTTGAAATGGGGTGAAATGTTTTTAAATTGATGGTTAATATTTGAAAGTGGGGTTTTATCTAAATTTTTGGTGATTTTCTAAAAAGGTTTTTGAGATTAAAAATTGTGTTTTGATTTTGGCACTAGTGTTTTTGACAAATAGAATGTACGGGTTGAATGATTTTGTTTTGAAAAATGAAAATGTTTGGTTTTGATATTTAGTATTCTAATGGGTGACTACATTCAAGGGTATATATGTGGAGGTGGATGGTTCATGGAACGACTAGATGAGTGTTGGGATGAACATGAGGTTGGTGCCCGGTGTGGCATGATAACATGCATGTGTGGGGCCCATTGGATACCATTGGTACATTTTATATTTTCCGACCACAATTACTTGAAAAAAATTATTTTGAAGGAAAAATATTTTTTTGGTGATCCGTAGTTGTGTGGTATGTTTCTTTTTTTATTTGGGATTGTTAGTTGTAAGGTATTTTGATTTTGAGAATCATTCTTTCTTGGAAAATGTTTTATGCTGCATTTTTTTAGTGAGCCAGTTTGAGTTAATGGTTACTGGGTTTTTGTGGAAAAATGTTTGGGATACCTATCAGTAGTTTCCCTTTTGTTTGTTTGGTGTCTTTTTATGGGATGATTTTGGGAAAAGGTCTTGTTTGATTGGGTCCCTGGAATATTTTCCTGGCTAGTGCGTGCCCCCATAAAGAATTGATGTATAGTCAAAGTGAGTCCATATGTGATCTACCAATGGATGATCCTCCAGTTGATCAAATTAAGGTCTTCATTCTTTGTTTTTATAATTGAGCCAACCCCTTATTTTCTGGATAGGTGGATCATCTTGTAGTAATATAGTATATGTGAAAGGAGATGAATAAATATTTGGTTTCCTTGAGTCATTTTTTGGTCATGCGTGACGTTTGATATCGCTAAATCTAAAGATCCCTTCGAGAAGCTTGTAAGGGAATTCTAGTGTAGAAATTGAAAGTAGTATGGGGTTGTTGGTGATGGTCATGTCATAATGGTACATTGGATATCTCATCCAGTTTAGCTAAGAGAGGGTTCATGTTAGGACAAAAAATGTGGAAAATCTTATCGTGATAGGCTGTTATGGCCATTTATAAGAGTTGTGTGTTGTTTGGGACTCAGTTTAAACTTTTTTTATTTTTTAAGGCCTCCTAAGTTGTAGTGGTCACTTTCAGTGATGTTTTATAACATTTTGTTTTAATTTATGTGAATGTGTGGATGTTGTGAATTTTTCTAAGAACTTTTGTTCTAATAGAAGTATATTATATTTCAAGAATTCTAAATTTCTCTCTATAGGGATAAAAGAATGTTCTATGTGTTCTTTTTTTGTCGTATCCTCGCTCAAGGTGAATGGAATGATACAAGGGCATTTTTTAGGTCCTTTTCATGGAAAAATTCAATGTTGGGGAAAAATAGTTGGAGGGATGTGTTGTGTTCAGTGGTGTTGTTTGGATTATAGTATGGTTTCTTGTGGAACCCAAAGAAGTCATATTCGAGGGGTTTAACCCCTGACTGTGAGGTAGGGGATGACTCAACCATCATAGCTCTTGCCGCAGGTCCCATAGTGAAGTTGTGATGTTGTTAGGAACCCCTAGGGTTTTAAAGGATCTAGGATTAAATTATATCTATAGTGTGGTAGGTGGGGACAGTTTTAGGTTTTTTTGTGGTAACTCAATTTTAATGGTTCTCATTTATTGAAAAGAGGCATGGGTACTTTATCTCCACATCATAACCTGTGCGGGTGGATGTATTCCTCTCTTGTTATAAATATGTGTAGTTGTCTCATTCACTAAAAACTATATGCTTGTGCCCTTGTTGATGCAACATTCTATGTGGACGTTTATTTATGATCATCCTTATAATTTTATTTTGATTTCAGTTTTGATTTTAGCTCATAAGAGAATGGTAATTCCCTATGAGTGGTGAGCAGTGTGGTGTCATCCGGTTGGTTTGGAGTTCAATTAATTAGGTCCCCTGTGGTTTGGGATATGGTGTTTAGGAAGCTCCCAAGATAAATATGTAAGATTTTTCACGTGAGTCAATGTCAGTTAGTTAAGCTAGATCGACTTTATGATGGGGATCCCTACTTTGGTTCTCACTAAAATTCCATTAAAATTATTTGATGTATCCCATTTCTTATAGTGGGAAGTCTATTCAAGCCTCCCTATGTTTCTCTTCCATATCCATCTTGGGGGGTGGGTTGTTCTTATGGTGGGGAGTTCATTTGGGCCTCCACATGTTAGTAATTTGGTTATATTCATTGTTTCATCTTGGAAATAGGTGGTCTTGTTCAGAGCTATCACACCCCAAAACCCTCTATTGAGTAAAACATTGGGGTCAAAGCATAACCAACGATATTATTAAGAAAGGATACAGTAGCCTCATTTCAATTCATTGGTAAAATGTGTGGGCCTAATTAGAAATGTTTATGGTGTTTGTATCAGGATGGTAGACTATGAATTTTTCAAACTATTTCTCTTTCGACCGAACAACTGTAGGTATTTAAACTTTTGGGGAAGGTAATACATAGCGAGGAGTCCATTTTGGTCCCCTATGTTTAATTTGTAAGTCCTTTCCATAGTTGATAGTATTCTGGACTTTTTTTTGTTCATTGGGAATCCCCTTAGATTATGAAGGTGTATTGAATTATACATTGGGAGCAAAGCCTTGTGGTGGATTTTCAGGGGTGGAAAGTGTTATGGTGGGGAGAATTGTCAAATTCTGAATTTTGAAAATCAATTTACTATATTATTTTCTATATTTTGATATTTTCATCCATGTTCCGGTTGAGTACCAGTTATAATTTTTTGTTTTTGTTGATAAATGAATGTTTTGGAATGGACAACATCCAGTACATGGGTAGACCACGGTCGAAACTAGACAGCTTCACCCAGGTCATCGTTTGGCCTACTCGGTGTTCAAAAAAAATTAATGAGATGTGTAATTAAATAAATAAAAAATAAAATAAATGAAATTAATAATTCTAATAATTATAATAATAATGAAAATATTGTTTAATATTATTATTATTATTATTGGTAATATTGTTATTATTATGTATTATTATTATTATAATGATTATATTATTTTTTTAGGGTTCTCTTCTTTTTTCCCTTTCCTTCATTTTTTTTCTTTTTTTCCTTTTCCATCCCTCTTCTCTCCTCCTATTCCCTCTCTCATATTTTCATGCCTCCTTGGGTGTGTGATACTCCCCCTCCCCTTGGTAGGCCCCCTACTTACCCTCTGACGACTTCCCTCATGCCTCCCGATCTCCCTCGTGTCGCCCTCGCGACCCCCTAGTTGATAACATTATGCGCATGACGCCACCTCCCAGGCTCCCCCTCTAGCTTGGATTTCAACTGGTTTTCCACTAGATTTTGGATAAATCCTTCAATCTATGGGTTTCTCTATTCTTCTCCTTCCATTTATGGTTGATTTTTGGTATCCCTATCATCCTTTCCATTTAAAAAATCTCCTAGGGTTAGGATTGATGCATTTTTCTGTTTCTTCCTTAAATAGGTTGTGCGGATGGTCCCTCGGGAAATTTGGATTTATGTTTCTGAAACCCCCACCAAAGGCGAAGTGTTTCTCTTCAATTTGGTTCACCCATCAATGATTTTGGGTAAGGTTTTACTCTTTTCTTCTTTGTATCTTGGACTTTATTTGGGGGTTTTGTAATTTATGAGTCTCTTGTATTAAATTTAAGGTGTGTTGGATTGTGATGCTTGGTTTCAGGTTGCTGTTACCTCTCCAGGTGAGGTTTTAATACTTTTTATTTGTTTCGCTCTATTAATTTAGGGTCTTCAATATGTTTTTAGACCCTCATAACAATTGTATTTAGTTTTGGTCAACATTATCGGGGTGTGAACCCATATACTAAGGTTTGAATATATATATTTATATATGTGTAGATATATATATATATTCTACTTGTACGTGTAACCTCATGGAGTGGGGAATACGTGCATCAGGTCCTGGGTATATATATATATATATATATATATATATGTTCATGCAAGTAACAACTTCTAGTTGGAAAGCCCCAAGAGATGAATGTTCTGTTTGGTTCCACCCTAAGGTAGGTCCCTAATTCCTTTGCATTTTATTTTAATCCCATGATATCTTACTTGTTTTAAAAATATGTTTTATATTTTCAAAATATACACATGATATGATATCTGGTTGGGGTTTCGAGAAATTGTTATGCCATTGTTTTGGAAAATGAAGAGTATTTCTATCACCTATTTGGTCTTAAGTGATATTTCTGAAAAAGTTATTTCCTAAGTGGTTTTGAATTGGTAATGAATATTTCCAAAGGAATTTGGTCTTTTATCCATTTTAGTTATGAAAGTGTAGTGAGATGTTTGGTTTTCTGAAAATTTGTAAAGTGATTTCCAAGGATGGGTTTTTGGGTGAACTCATGGTAAAATGGTGGTTTACATTCTTGAATGAATTCCATCATTGTACGCATGAGTTCAATCTTGTTTTTAAATGTGTGATACATTTATTGTTCAATTTAGATTTAAAATAATTTTTGAAAATTAAATGTTTTGAGTGATTATGTGTTCTAAAATGATAAGTATTTCCTATAAATAATTAAGCCCATTGGGTAATTTAAGAATGGTTTGTCAAAAAGAAAAACCCCTCATGAGTCATGCCCTTGGTTTTAAAAAATTGTGTGTATATTAAATGTGTATATTGTGCTATATACCTGGTATATAGTCTTTCGATTATTATGTTGTGTGATGGAAAAAGGTGTGATGGGCTTAAGGAGGGTGATCGGTGGTGAGAGGGTGAATGAATTCTTGAATAAAGATAATGATCTGTGCATGTATGTATGTTTTATGAACACTCAAAACAACCTAAAATAGAGCACATGGGAAGCTCAAGGTACCTATGTGGGAAGACTATGATAAGTATTCTAGATGATTTGGAAGTGGTTCATCCTAATTTCATCATTTATGATTGATTCTACAAAACTAACTAAACACTTATTATGATTGGAGACCACAAGGGCATTGGGGTGTCCCCTTCCTAGTGGTTCGTGCCTGATAATGCTGATAGACTTGGTTTCTATACCACATTTCACTGAGGTATGAGGTTCCTGGGGTTCCATTTATAATAGTTACCTATAATTATTGACCATAGTGCTTTTTTATGAAATTGTGTTCATGAAATAATTTCCATTTAGTTGTTTTAATCTTGTTTCCTCAATTGTAAAAATCCATGATTTTAATTTAAACTGTTTTATTTTTTTTAAATGACCATGAATGCTTTTAAATTGTTTTGGAAATGTAAAGGAAAGGGAAAGGGTTTTCTATGAGATGGATTCTAGTTGCCTAAATTTGAAATAATGGAAAATATTATTTTTTGTGATTATATTTTCAAACTAGAAGAAATTAGGTTTTTTTAAAGTTATGGGTATAGGGAATTATTTTTCCTTGGCATTCCTACTGAGCATCTTGATACACACACCTACTTTATTTTTTCAGTTTTAGGTTCCTCAATTTGGATCTCTCTTGGAGCGAGCATGTTTTTTTGTTTTGTGGTGACCCATGGGCTCCCTTGGAGGTATGTTCTGCTTTGTAACATTACTATTTTATTTCCACTTCCAGTGTTTATCTATTTTGTTTAGATTATAGTTATTTATTTTTCTGTTGTTTATGGGACAAATAATCCCCAACTATTTAATTTATGTCTGGCACATTTTTCCAGACCATGGGGATTGGGAATTCCCTTCTAGCCTTGTCATGGGCTAACTCGAGTAAGTGGTTCAAGGATGATGATGGTTCGTTCCTGAAAATAAAAAAAATATTAAGTTAAATTGATTTAAACTTAATATCCTAAAAATTTTAGTATATATGAAGGTAAATAAAAATTTAAATTATTAAATTTAGTTTCCATTTTGAAAATGAATATCATTATTTCTTAAATTATTATACCAGTATATGGTTAAAGTGTTTTTCACTCAATATCCTAAAATATTTTAGGACATGTGGGAATAAATATAAATTTAAATAGTTACATTTAGATATTGTGAAAAGTGAAAGACAATATTTATTGAAGTATTATACCAGTGAAAATGAAAGTTAAATAACAAATGATATCCTAAAATAGTTAAGGGTATATAACCAAAAATCTAAGAGTTACATTTAGTTTATATATTATAGTAACTATAATTTTATCCTAAAATAGTTTTTGAGGATGGGTAAACAATAAGACCAATAGTTACATTATTTCAAAGGGAATTTTTGATAAAATAGGGTTCCGAGGATGGTGATGATGAAATTAAAATTATTTCAAACTAGACAAAAAAAATCAATATTATAACATTTGATATTGTGAAGTCAAGAGGAATGAGTATTTTCAAGTAGTTTAATAATTAGGAATATGATTCATAACTTTCACCATTATTCAAACTAGATCTTTTCAGTGATGTTTTTCACTAAAAGTTTTGTGCGAATGTTTTATAAAATGTATACATTGAGATGTGACTTGAATTACATGTGATTAAGTTAGTTAAAAACCCCCAAAAATATAGAAAACATACTGAAAATATGGTATTTTATCATATATGATATGATATACTAATGAATATTTTGCTTTTGTTAAATATTCTAAAAGAATATAAGAATATTAAAATGCATCACATAAAACGAAACCTCAATTTTATCATTAATTCACATGGGATACATTAATATGTATATTTTATGAAGTACAATGATAATTGACCTCTAATAGTAAAATATTGAGTTTTCCCTAACTGATTCTTTTCATAGAATAAAATAGGTTATGATAAAATTTTAAGCCTAGAATGAGTAAGATTCTTTTTTGGAGAATAAAAATATACTCATGATGAAAAAAACAATGAATATGATTCTTTCTGTGCACTATATGACTTATTAATTATTCCATATAGAGTTCCATATATATGTATTTCATATTATAGGGGTGCATAGATCATATTTGAGTTCATATTATCTGAGTTTGGTGATATAACTAACATGAGAAATTTTATACTTTGATACCATTATTAAAAAAATCTACATATTAATTTAGCTAATACGGGGATGGTTGGGTATTTTTCTTATCATGTCATTAGTTAGAGCTTAACTAAGATGGGATTTGTCCTCTCATATGACAGGTATAAAATTTGGTCCATCGATTGAGATAAACTGTGGGAGTCTATTACTGCACCTAGATATTTTAAATCTATCAGGATAAGGGATATATGATATGATTATCAATAAAGATGAATGAAATGTGATATATTTATCAATCATATCTATCTACACTCAAAGAATTGAGAATATATGGGGTGTATATATAGAATTGACATGCTCTGTAGTCAATCGTTATCATAGAAAATGGAAAAATATGATAATGCTTGTCTATATAAAATATAGACTGGTAGACATAGGTATAGATACACATGTGTTAAATATAGATCATGTCAGATCCCCTTATTGGTTTTTTAGAATATATGATTTTCTATAGGCCTCTCTTTGCCTACATATATGGATCTAGATATTTTTATTTCTTGTAAAGATTAAAAAGGCCCATGGGGTCAAATTTTTTTGATTAATTAAATAGGGATTAAGTTTGACATTGATAGATACTGTAAAAGTGTATTATAGTTAATCAAAAAGTACTTTGGATGGGTGTTCACCAGGTATTGAATAAAATGCAATACAAGGTCAATTTAATGATATATTTCTAGGAGTCTTTTTTAAAATATATACAAAATTAATTTTGTTCATGGTTTCACAAGTTATTTTATATGATACAATATAAGGTAAAATGAAACAAAGTATTTGAGGATTTAGTGAAAGTGTGATATTGAAAGTATTCTTCCCTAAAACCTTCTTTTTATATGATATAAGTGACTACATACTGTTATATTACAACATGAAAGACATGCAAACACTTTCTATGATATGTTTCACATCTAAATGATAAATGTTATCATTTGGGTTGATCTTCCATGTATCTATCATTTAATGAATTTTTTTATAATTTGAAATTGATAGGAGTTAAATGCATCCATTAATATGAAGCATGAGTTAAATGATGCTTTAAATATTCTTTCATAAACACATTAGTTAATGAATGTATCACTAAAGAGTGTACTAAAGATTATTTATAGAAAAAAACCATGTGATCTAACATGGTTGTATGCTTGGTAAAAACTATATTATCATAGAGATATATTCTTCTACCTCCTTTACTCTTGAGATACACACACACCATGAATGACAGATAATCCTATATGCATGATCTGCAGTTTTACTTGACTCATTGACACATCTGTATCTGGGATTTCATTTGAATTCCACTTAGTTATCTTTATCATGTGAATTAAAAGTGTTTCAAAGTCATTAAGTTAACTTATATTCTATTTAGTATAAGTTACACATGTTTATAGTATTTATTTATTTCAATTTTGTCATAGGATTCATATTTTTTGAATTCAAATCATCAAACTAAGGTGTAAATCGTTTCAACATGTTCTAATAAGTGTTATTAGTATCATTAAAACCCCATAAAAATTATTCCATGGTTTGTGTTGTATATATTTATATTTTGTTCTAATATTTTCAATAAAAAAATTGTCGATATTTTTTTATATTCTCATTTAGGAACAACAAATAACCCTGGAAAATGGATTTAAATATTAGAAATGTTTGATGTACAGAAGGGTTATGTTAGATTTTTTGTAAAATTTGGTAGGACATTACAAAGGGTAAATAATTCCCTATAAAAATAACTAGACCCGAAATAATATTCTCCATACCCTTCCAAAACGGGTAACACACTTGGGGTAGTGGCAATTTAGTTTTTGTCGAAAGATGGTTAGGATCGGGTCATTACAAGTGGTATTATTGAGGTGTTTGAGTTACATAGGGATTTTCTAGATAAGAGATAAGATTTATGAGACATGAAATTTTACCTCTAAAAAAATATGATCAAAATATATCTAGTGGAAGATCAAGTTACCATGGGCAATCAGGTATTGAGTAGGTACTGTAGGATTCAATAAAGTTTCTTGTTTTAGCATCTTGATTGCAATATAGTAAAACACATGAAATGTAATGGGGATCAGTTAGGTGATAATTTTTATATTTTTTGTGCATAAAAATTCCAATGAAATATTATGTATTGAAAATTTTATATGTTAGGACGAATTTATGTTAATAAATTTAATTAGTTAAATGAAACTTATAAAGTAATATGTTTCTCTTAAATAACATATTCGTTATGGTATATTCAATTAGATTCACACATATGTATGTTTATATTGATAGTAATTATATTATATCTATTAAGTATTTATTATTAGATATATTTTATAATCTTGAGCTTTGATACATTAATTAAAACCTATCATATCTTTTAAAAGAACGGAAAACTGATTTGTAACACTGTGTTTTAACTGAAAATGGAATTTTGAATTGTATGTTTAATGTAAAAATTGTTAAAATTATTATAAGGTCAACTAAGAAGTTTTTTATTGAATTATATTTGTAAAACATTTTGTATTTATGAAATCAAAGATTTCTGAAAATTAATTTAGCTATGATTTTTGAAAGAAAACATATATTCAATTGGAATTATTAGTTTGGAATTCCAGTGACATGATAAACATTGATAAACCAAAGCTGATTATTATGGTATAAAGAACCATATGGATGATATTATCTTGATAAAATATATTATAGGAACATTGAAATTGATAACATATATTTTGGTATTATAAAATTGTGTATTTAGTTGTTTGTTTTGGTTTCGGGAGTTGTACATCAAAAGTATGGCAGGTACATTGGGAAGGGATTTGGAGTGTTCACTATGCATTGGTGAATTGGATCTATAAAATATGTTATAATGACAGGTTGATTTAGATTTTTGTGGATGAAAAAAAGTTGGTGGAATTTTTTTATTGACTCATGTCTTGATTATATTAATTAAGATATAACATTATATTTTATTTAGGGAATTTGCTGATTAAAATATGACATTGTTTATATTATTGGATCATAATAAAAAGGGATAGATTTTTTTAGTATTATAAAAATTTTCAACTATTTATTGATATTTTAATATTATTTATAATTGAATTTTATCGATGTTATATTATGAATATGGAAGAAATAAAATGGATAGGGGATGTATAATAGAGGGATCGAAAACCCATTGGAACTTTTGTGACCATTGGAAGTCTGACAGATACCCACCAAAGTTATGGTGTCTTATGGGTTGTTTTATCATTAGAAAAAGTGCTTAATATATTATATATATATTCTTATTAAATCAAATTTTGGATTCCATCATGATACTCCTCTCTAGGTTGTCCAGTCCTAAGGGAAGATGCTCACTTTGGTTCTCTTATTCCCTCTCTCTTCTTAATTTCATCCTTTTGGCCTAAGAGGGATTTATTCCTCTGATTCAAGGTAAATATCATATTTCACTTATCTTCTTCCCTCTTACTTCATTATTTTACATTTTCTATTGAGTGGATTAGGGATTTTAAATTTTAATTCCACCATGGTATGGTGAAATATCTCCAAGTTTTAGATATTTATGGTTTTTTTGTTAAAGGAATCCATGATAGGTAGATTTTATTCCATTGATCACTATTTAGATGTATTGTAGTTTTTTTATATTTTTTCTTGAAAAGTATTTGGATTTATTCTAATTTAAAGGTTTTTAGGTTAAGTGAATCGGGGATTTTGGTTATTTTGTTGTTGTGATCCTTTCTTGAGTTATCCATGTAATTATCATTATTGTTATAGTTCGGTGAAAATAGAAAAATCTTGAAACATTTTTATTTTAGAGGCTATGGAAAATTTTAATGGAAATTGAATTAATATGGGGAATTTTAACCTCAATTTAAATGATTAAAATAAGGTTGTAGAATTGATATTATTTGTAGAAAGACCAAAGATAAAATTTGATGGGTTGGGTGAGCATACTGGTCTCGAGTGTAGGAGAGAAATTACATAAAAATCATGGTGGTATCCAACTAGTTTTTTGGTGAAAATGGTGGATTTATTTCCATTAAAAATTGTAAAAAAAATTAATTTGGTCATAATTTATGAAACACCACTCAACTCCTCTTCCCAAAACCGCACAACCTCATCACTTATCCTTACATTTACTTCTTCTCCCTCCACCTCCATTCATCTTTTTGAAATTCTTATGTCACCCAATCTTCTATGAATATAAATTAGGAAGATTATATATATAAGGAAAATGTAATCAACCTTATCATCTTACACTATTTGTGACTCTACAAACACCATGCCCCATATATTCTAATCGAATAAAGGGGTAAATTTGGGAACCCCCATGAGAAACCGCTCATATTTCCCTTTCCAATAAATGTTCCATCTCCTTAGGTGAGAAAAAAATGCTTCATCATTCAACAGATGGCCTTGATGCAATGGTTTAGGTGCCACTTTTTTCAACCCCACATGGCTAACATGGACACATGGTATATTATCCAATCATTTCAATAAGACTGATCTGATTCAGATAAGGTCATGAATATATGTGCCTACATGATATGTCATCCAATAAATTTAATTATATGTAAACAGGTAAATCTAGGTTAAAAATACCTCATTTCCATGTGTCCATGTAATATTTGTCTAAACTGGAGATTTAAGCGTCAATAAAATCATGCTCTATGCCACACCAAACGTTGTCTGTAATGTTGGATAGTGGTTTCTGATCCATCAGATCATGTTGGGATAAGTTCAAGTGACCCGTACTTTACACTATTATTGCTACTCAATAGAACATTAGTATAGAAAAATAAACTATAGTAGAGTTGACTAATGACACTAACAACATGTAGTGTAGTTGTCTGAACATTTCCATCTTGAGTACTATTGCAGTGTGAAATCTAGCAATACCTATACTATAGAAACATCAGATACATTGTGGATCTGGAACTATAGAAATGTTTTTCTCCATTATACCACATTTCATTATGTTAATTGTGGATATTCAATTTATTTTTTCATATTTAAAATTTCGATCATATCATTCTACCAATTTAATTTTTATTAATACCTGCATGAAAAAAATGTTTTACATTTATTTTAATTTAATTTGATAAATTAATATTCTTGGACAATATTTGTGCTTTTTTTCCTCTTACATGTCGCATGGGCTTTTTCTCTGGGCCCCAGCCATTGACTATCCTAGTTTCCCATGCCTTTGCTAATTTAAAAATATAAATTGTGTGTTTTTACCAATAAATTTATTTGTTTCACCGCCCATTTCATATAAACTGTCCACCTATTTCAGATTATATGATTTCCCACTAGATTTATGTTTGTTTTATGCCTTATGTTGATTTCTATTTGGTCACTCAGTTATGAGTTTTAGGTGGTGTGAGGGGAAATTGATCACCTCCCTATGCCTCCATCATTTCAGCATTTAGTCTAGATCCCTCTTACTATCGCGGTTCTCTCAAACTCCCTTATATGGATCTCAAACCCAGATCAGGTGTATTCTATTCCTCAGTAGTGAATCTTCATTCCATCTAATCATTGTAGTACACTGCTGGTGTATCGTTTCTGGTGGAACTTCTAAGAAAATATCCCTACACAAAAATGAGTGACCGAGTGAAGAAAATATAATTCAAGGAGGTACCTTTGATGGAATGTGGATATTCAATGAGTTCAATATAATAAAACAGTTCTCAGGTGATGTAGGGAATAGATCAGGACAACCAGAACATTTATGTGTTCAGTATTGTAAGTACCTTAAATTTTTTCCATTTATTTTCCCATTTGTAGTAGCCCTATTTTCCTTCAATCAATTTTTAACCTTCAATATTTTATATTTTAAATATTTTTATTTTTTAGAATTAATAAAATTTTTGTATGGGTGGGTTTCTTACCATGAATTTAGGTCCTCATAGGACCGATTCATGTAAATACTCATGTTATTGTTATTTTTCTATAATTTGTCTATTTCATTCATCTTGTTTGAATGGTTATATAATTTTTGTCTTCTAAAAGTGAAACCCAGTCTAGTCGTATTAGGTTTTTGGTGTTCTAATTCTGTTTATGTCACCCTTACCCATCATAAAGTGGTATTAGAGCCTTGCTAGTTTCAGTTTTCTATCAAACCAATTTCTTTGAATCAATAACTATTTTTGTAATTCCTCATTGTAACCTCTTAATAAATCCATACATTCTTTCTATTATAATTGTTTAAATCCACTACCTCATATATAATTTTTCTATATTTAGGATCCATATGGATAAACATCATTTAAAATAAATATTGGTCAATTTCTAGGGGTATACACTTAAAGTTGTTTGTAAGAACATGACATTTACTCTTTGTATAGACCTATTAAAAAATATATTTTGAATTAAACATTTTGATTGTGATAACGAATTTAGCCATTGATGAATTAAGATGACATCCCTACTGGTTCAGTGAAGTTTAATTGATGCCCTCTGGGGGCCTAAGAAACCTATTTCCATTGTAAATGAAACTGAACATACCATCACTGAATATCAAGATGCAACCCCTAATGTTTTAGTGGAAGCACACAACACCTTACTGCTTTATTTAGGAGATAATCTTCTTAACAAGGTTGATTTTGAGTATAATGTTACTCTTATATGGCTTAAATTAGGGAAATTATACATTATATCATCTTTATTTAGAATGATATTGTTTACGCTCCTTTTCGCCACATTGTCTAAAAGAATGGAAAGGGAAATGACTTAGCACAAAATTGATTCATCCTTTGAAGAAAATATCAAAAATTGACAAAGGTGTGAACAAGGCTTCAAATTCACAAGGGTCGCGCAAGTTCCATCACTGTCGCGCAAGTATACTTGTGCGCCACCTAATGGTCGTGCAAGTGAATTGTGCGCCCTAAAGGATAACCGTATGGGGTCTTCTCTAGCCTATAAATAGACCATGTGGGCCCCCCATTTGAGGGAGGAATTTTTCCAGAATTCAGATACAGAGTTCCGAAAGCCCAAGTCTCTTCTTCAGGTCTTCTGAACACTTCTAAGGTAATTTTTTACCTAGAATGGAAGGTCCAAACAAGAGGAGTAAGGTCTAAGTGTTAGAATTCACTAACACTTGCACGCTTAAGGTGTTTTACCCTTAAGGAAAATAAACATACTTGCACGCCGCCCTACTTCTTCACCAAAACATGCGTGCCTCTGTTTTGGAAGTACTTCATGATAATTCTAAAGGCTTTGGTTAAGGATCGCCCAAGTGTTACCCTACTGGTTAACAATCGCGCAAGTACCCATGTGCCACGCAGGTATACCTGTGCGACCAGGACTTGCGCGCCTACACGGTACCTGCGCGCCTGCCAGGACTTGCACGCCCTTGCCTTTTTGGGTGCCCTTATTGCCCATTTAATCCCTCTTATACAATTCCAACTCTCCTATTCAATATTCAGTCTTCAAGACATTCTTCAAAGCCATTTATGGCATGTTTTCTTGATTAACTTTATTATCTGAAAGGAATTATGTGGAATATCTCTCAAAACCTAGTGATTTACACATATTTATGTCACTAAAGATTGAGATTTCATTCATTCAACCGCATCCTTTAAGATGAGTGAATCCTTAAACTATGGGCCTCCTTTTCAGGAGTAAGCCCCAGTCCTCCAAATATTGGGCCTCTTTTTCAGGAGTAAGTCCCAGTCATAATTCCCATTAATCTGGGAATCCTCATTAAGAGTAAGCCCCAACCATAATTCTCTTAAACTATGGGCCTCCTTTTCAAGAGTAAGCCCCAGCCCTCCTAATCTTGGGCCTCCTTTTTAGGAGTAAGCCCCAGTCTCAAATTGGGCTTCTTTTTCAAGAGTAATCCCCAGTCTCAAATTGGGCCTCCTTTTCAGGAGTACGCCCCAATTACAAATTCTCATTAATTTTTGGGCTTCCTTTTCAGGAATAATCCCCAAGTCCCCTAATTTGGGCATCCTCCTCAAGAGTAAGCCTCAACCATAATTCTTTTAACCTGGGTTTCCTTTTCAAAAGTAATTCCTAGTCTCAAATATGGGCATCCTCTTTAGGAATAAGCCCCAAGTCCCTTAAATTTCAAAAAGTCCTTTAACCTAGGTATCCTTATCAGGAGTAAAACCCAATCACAAGTCCCTCCTAATTTAGGCCTCCTTTTCAAGAGATAGACCCAAATTAGAGTATGCAAATCTCTATAAAGTACATATACCTTTAAGGACCCTCTTCTTGGATTTCTTCCCTGAATTAAATCCTAATCTTCATCTATCTGGGCAGTCATACATACATAATCCCCACATCATTTCTTATGATTGCATCTTTCATGGCACAATTGTCTAGTTTTACCAATACCTATTGTTTCTCACACCGAGCATGACTCACGTGAGCTTAGAGTGTAAAAGTAATTATGACATCTTTTCATTGAGACATCAATCATAAATATCATATTCCCTTACTCAAACTATGTGGGTTCTGATTCCTTTTCCAAAACAAAGGATACGTAGGTAGCCCATCTGCGGGTTTGATCCCATCTCTGAAATAAACCTTGTCCTTCTGAATGATAATAAACTTCAAGTGCCCCACTGAGTGGCTTTAAAACAAGAATGGTCATCATAATGACGAAGATAATTTTATATAATGTGTCAAAGGATACCATTGACCAAGAATCTCTAACAAATACAGATGATTCTCTATCAATGAAGAACCTAGAATACATATAAAAGATTCTCTAAATTTCCTACATATCAATCATTGATTTTCATATCTAAAGGAAAGATCATTTTATACATTGTAATGTAATAAGGATTTACGAACATAACTTAAATATATAAATAGGGTGATGGAGTTGACAACAATTCCCCTAAAAAAGGTGTGATGAGTCCGACCTCTCATCCTCTCGACCAATGAAAATTTCTAAGCCTCATCAGCCCACAACTAATGAGCTCATACCTTTAGAAAGTAGGTTCAAATGAATATGGAATCATTGGATGTTTCCGGTTCTACGAATAAACCTGTTAGAAACCACTTGGAATGTTTGAATCTTAAATCAATGAGATCATACCCAATTCCAGAGGGAAACAAAAAATGGTGAACCCGACGTGAATCCTTAACCAAGTTTAAATGATGTTTTACCTATTTGTTAGGCCCCTATTTAAAACTCAATGAGAGGGACAAAAAAAAATCATTGACATATGTTCCTTTCCAAAAGATGTAGTGGTTGAATTTATCTTGATTACGTCTGTTATATTAAACAGGCACTTTTTTCAAAGATTCTCTACATTCTAAGAAATGGCTGCTCAGAAGTTCACGTTTGTGAATACTGCTGCTACGAATGCCAATGCTGCTACTCCTACTGGATCGTCCTCTGCTCTGAGGATGACATCACCTACTCAGTGTCTTCAATGCTGGGTATCAAATGCGCTGGTTAGGAGTACCGTCAACACGGTACCATCCCAACTCTAGAGGCTGCCCGACAGGCCCTCCTAGTGAACAATTCACATCGGTCGTCCGGACAACAACGACCATTGATCAAAAAGCAGGCGGTGATAACCAACGTCTCCAACCGTTTCAGGTCATTATCCCCATAATGCAATCACCATTCACTCCCATATTCTAAGGAGGTGAATGAGAAGGTCCCTCAGGGCCTTAATTCAAGCAGACATGAGTTCTTCCCAAGGGATTCTATCAACAATTGCCTCCAGACTCATGCGGAAGTGCGCCCTCAACATGATGAGGGTGTCGTATCCAGGCGTTCGGCTCTGGTTCCTCGAACCCGAGCAGGAAAGACGGATCGCCAGAGGAGAAATCTGGTTAACAGTGAGCAGGTTCTCATCTCTTCCATCTCCGGAGAAGTCCACCAACCTATATTGGTGGAAAGCAATGAGCGGGCACATACACCCATCCGTTTTAATTCCGCTATCCAGCAGACTTGTCTGGAAGAATCACACCAATCCCGCTAGGATGTTTCAGCGGAGTATTATATGTAGGAACATCCACCTGTTTATACATCATCAGCTAGTCAGCAGGCTCGTCTCACTACATATGATGGATCTCATCAACCTCGTTCAACAAAGTGCAATCAGCAGGCACATACACCTACTAGTATTGATCAAGTCTACCAACAGTCTTGTTTGGCAGCATTTGGAGAAGTCATTCGGAAAGCTCCGGTGACAAACAAGAGGCAGACTCAACTCTCTCCCCACACTTGAGTACTGTTAGGATTAACTGACATGAAAAGGAGGACAGGAGCAGGCATATACACCTACTCCAAGCACAGAATGGACATATATCCCTGTTCCGGCAGCTGAAGTCACTAAGAACATTCTGTCAATGGTGAAAGCACAGAATCAAATCCCTGCTCATATTCTGGATACCTGCCAGGATATTATAACAGCTTCAGTAGCATCACAGGGAAAGAAATGCAAATCTATCCTTACCAGTGGAGTGACACATCAACAATTCACTCTAGAATAGACACAAACATATGTTCCAGTCTAAGAGGTTTGTGGGGCGTACTCCCCCATATCATACGGACAACCAAGTCCAACACATACACCTGGTTTGAGCGGAGATAATCAACCTAACCTGATCATTTCTCCTAAGTAGGCCCACACACCTACTAAATTGAGTAAAAAGGTGTCTCAAAAAACCGCCCAGCATAGTCAAGAGATCAAGAGCCAATCTGTAACAAGGCCTTGCTCGATGCTGGAGTTCTTGAAGCCCTCGGACAATTATCTTTTGGAATCCAAGATTCTACTCCTTCATTTCCCAATAGTGGGAACATTAATTCTGAAGGTCTGCATCAGATACTTCCTCATGAAGTCTTGCTTCATGACAAGTCGGTCGATCTCAAAGTTTCATCTTCGGATGAAATCCACAGAAACCCTCTATGTGGTCATAAGACCAAGGAGAAAGAGATCTCATCTTTTGATATAACCCACCAAGGTGGTCCTCCCCATGATGATGAATTTCGCTTCGAAATTCCTCTCCATAGTAGTGATGCACATTTCCCTGAAAATGCTCTAGTGGACAATGTAGTGCTGAGAAAGCCCTCTTATCATGATGCACACGAAAATGTGAAACCAATCATCTCTGATGCTTCATCTCTAGCAGGTGAAATACTTTCTCAATCAAAAGATATCCCATGGTGTAGGTCATTCCCCGAACCACCCCTAAGTCATGCATATTCTAGTTTAATCGGTGATATCTCCACCAATATTGTTGAATCCGATGAAGCAACAAGGAAGCACCAGCTCTGGTTAAATCAGGTAGAAGAATCGTCATTTAATGATAAAGAAGAAATGTTGAACATGAGAAAACAACTGACAAAAGGTGAAGTACCAGTCATGTTTTGGCCTCTAGCTAACTCTCATTATGACATTCCAGAGATGTTGATGGAATATGGAATTCATGATATTCATCTCAACATATGGAAAATTCTTTATCAGGTGAAAAATAAAGTATTATCTTATGATGAATATGACAATCATGTTAAGATAATAGAAGGGTTACAACGCCAGATTGATTTGGCATCTCTATCATTCTCTCGATATCCAAAGGCTGAAAATCAGTAGAGATCCCTTCAGCATTCATGCCTTGGTGCACTAAAAAGATTGCGCCAGTTAATTGCCAATTCCCCATCTGGTATTCATATCAGAGGATGGGGTGTTCATGGAGCACTAAATTTCACTGTACTCTCCAGTCAGTAAAGCCCGCCAAAAATTGTCTAATGCAATTTTATTTCCAATGTCCATCCAAAGTCAATGGGCTTTGTTTGTAATCAAAATCTTTCCCAAGAACAGGCTTCAACTAGTTCCTCTCAAAATCAAGCATACCGAGAACAAGTTTTTGAATTACTCCTGCATCAAGCGAACGAGAATATTGAACAGGACCTTCATTTGGAGCAAGCCCATCACCAAGTGATAGAAGTGTCAGAAATCATCCAATGGTCTTTTGAACCGAGTGATAAAAGTGGATGCAGGTTGATGCATCCAGCTAATTTCAGGACTAAGGTCTATAAGATCAGGAGAGATTTTAAGAAAGTCTCATACAAAGCATGTCAAAAGACACCCTAGCATTCCAGACTGGGGACTCTTTTAAACCAACCCTCAGAATCAACAAATATGATTCAAGGAGTTGAGCAAAGGTAGCATGAACACCCCCAGTCTACCGGACTGGGGACTTTTTCAAATAATAAATCCCCTCCTCAGTGAAAGTTGGTCTTCTCTAGATTAGTGAAGAAGCCACAGGAGGAACGAAGAGCCAAGTTATCAGGAGATTCCCTCCAAATTACAGTTCGTCAAGAAGTTCCTGAGGGATCGAATCAACAAAAGGTAATGTCTCATCAAAGACATGGAAGAATACAATATAATAGAAATGATGATAGGAGGGATGCGATGCGTTATGCATCAATCAATGTCATCAATTCCCTTTTTGCTAATCCACCAAATGAGGCTCACTCAGGGGATTCATATGAAGAGGTTCTTGCTCAAGAAGATGTATGCACAGACAAAAATGAAGAAGGTGTGAGTACACGAAATAAAAGGATTTCTCAGAACCTAGGTAATCCTTCAAATAACCCACTTCCCCCTCTCCGAAAAGGATCCAGAAAAGGGAAGGGAAAGAAACAGGTTACATATCCTTCCTCTAGAGAAGGACAATATCTGTCACTAGAGCAATGATTTGCGCAACAAGAGGAAGAAATGAAGGAGTTAAGAAAGATGAATGCAGAACTACTTTAGGGTAGTCTTCTTCTTAAGCATGCTGGAGTCAGTCATCCAAGGGAATTTGTTGCAGCTACTGAGATGGATCAAGAATATCCTCCTCTATCAGTACACCCTAATAGGTCTAATCCTATGGGTCAAGTGCAACAACAGTTGGTAGTGCTACCATCAGTTGCAGCACCAGCCACCACATCTGTCCAATCTCCAATCATTGCACTTGCTCAAGTACAAGTTCAACCAGATGTTTCTCAAAAGTTAATAACTACCATTGAGTCATTAACAACTCAGTTAGAGACTGTGAAAGGGAAGAGTATACAGGTTCAACTAGAAAAGAAAGCTTACCCTGAATGTGTAGATTCAATCTCTCCCCCATCCAGTTTTGGAAACCCTATATTACCTATTTCCAATGGATCAGACGATCCTGAACAGTATTTTACGCATTATGTGTCTTGTTGCGATCCTATGATGGGAACTCTGGAATAGAAAGAAGCAGTGAAACTCAGATGCTTCGTGCGAACCATTCAAGGACCAACATTTTTCTGGTATACAAGCTTGCAATCTCGGTCAATTACCGTATGGGAGGATCTTCGCCAAAAATTCCTTCTTCAGTTCAGCTCAACTTTTCCAAAGACAACAGTTTTCGATCTTAAAAACTGTAAACAATGGGAGAATGAAAGGGTCTCAGATTTCATTGCTCGCTGGAAGGGATTAACATATTCCCTAAGATTAGCACTCCCTCAAGAGGAATTGTTTCCAGGCTGTGTAAAAAATTTGTGTGACGAATTACGCACGCCATTGATCCTTGTGAAATACACAGGAGGGTTTCAAGACCTTACTTCGATCACTCAGCAGATTGAATATTCCCTTATACAGGCTAAGGCTAAATCTTGTGTAATTCCATCAACTCCAAGAAGGATAATGGGTAAAGCAGAGACTGCTACAGTTATGCTTAAACAAGCACCTGTACCTATTTCTACTTCAAAACCTTCATCTTCTCGAAGGGATCCACCTCATGAGCGCTAACAAAAAAGGGTGTTTCACCCATATGATAAAAGAGATCAAAGATGAAAACAATTTGAGTATCTGAAGAGCAAAACATACTCCTTCCGAAATGAACAAGTTCTTGGTTACTTCATTTCGGCTCTGGGAAATAATTTGGTTCAATTTCCAAGGCCCAAGAGGCCAAATAAGGAAGGATATGAAGACCGTCCCAACTATTTTTTGTTTTATCAAATGTTAGGGCATCCCATTCATGAGTGTTTTGTCTTCAAATACCTCCTGCAAAAAATGGTTGACTTGGGACAAGTCAAACTGAAAGGTTCTTCAGCTCAGGTAGCATGTGTTACTGCTACAGATCCAGAGAAGGATGGAAAGTTTCAAGAAGTCAAGAACAAAAATTCACAATAATATGATGATTGGATGGTCAGAAAATTAATTAATCGAACTCATGCTATTTTGTGAATTCAATTGAAGAAACAAATTGTGTCTTCTTCCTTGAATGTCCCAGCAAAACCCTCTTCATCAGAGGGAAAATCCTCAAAGAAATGGCATGATTCCAAGAAAGTGTAACAATCAAAAGAAGATGAGTATGTGTCAAAGCCTATGTTGTCTTTGACTCTGGTAGATTTCATGCCATCTACTTCGAAGAAATGGGCACCGCCCCACCAAAAGGCACAACCTAAACAGGCTAATCAGGCATAGTATTCATCAGATAAAGAGTTAATCTTCGGTTCTGTTAATATGATTCAATTAACAGATCTATATGCCAGTCACAGATTCGATTTTGATGAGCCTGAGTTCCCTGTATCAAACAGAGGAATCAGAGGATGTTCTAGAGGCTCATGATACAGGGGATTGCATGGATCTTTCAGAGGCCACTATTCCAATTCTACTCCTGCAAGAACTGTGTATGTGGCGAAACTCATGGTAGAGCCCTTCAGCGAGCTCAAAAAGAACAAGCATGTTCTTCCACCAATAGTAAACTCAGTCCTGGCACAATTATACTGGAAGATCGGTTGAAGGTTCCACTTTCTTCTTCTCAGCAAGTTAATAGACCTGATCGGTCTAATCTTCTAATGTCAGGTGTATTACCAACTCCTATACCGATACAAGATGCATCAACTTCCAAAACATCATCTTCCAAGGAACCTGTTAAACCACATGTTCTTGTTGGGAAACGCAGACCATTGGATCAAAAGTATGATATATTGAAACACCTGGACCAAGTACCGGCCAAGTTATCAATTTTGGATTACTTGAATTTATCAAAGGATCTTCGGGAGGCACTCATTGAGGCTTTGTCTAGTCCTCATGAGTATGAAACTGAAATCACCGCATCTGAAGTCTACCATATAGAGAATAATCCTGCAGAATTCCATATAGTGATATATTTTACTGATTCATATGAAGATGATGTCGTGCATGGACATATTACACCTTTGTACTTATCTGTAAAGTTCAATGGTGTAGACGTCCGAAGATCTTTCATTGATAACGGTTCAGGAGTCAACCTCATGCCCATACGTACACTTTGTCGATTGGGCCTCACAGAATCTGATTTATCTCGTTCTACCATGATGTTACAAGGATATGATAAAAATGAACAAGAACCACTGCGGGAAGTTACACTCAGAACTCAGTTTGGAGATCTTGTATCCAATTCAGATTTCAGGGTTGTTGATCAAGACTCAGCCTTCAACATCTTGCATGGGAGACCCTGGCTACATCAATATGTGGCTATCCCTTCATCATACCATCAATGTCTCAAATATTGTTTCGATGGTCAAGTTGGGACATTGTATGGGTATAAGGTCACGTTTAAGACATGTGAGTCTCAATACATTGAGTTGGAATTCTATCACATGAAGGGATGGGAGAAATCCACAACAAAGGAGCATACCAAAGTAAATGATCCGTATGTTATGGAGAAGATTCCATTAAATCCATTTGTGCATGTGAGTACAGATTATGTGTTGCCTATTAGTCAAATTGACAGGATAGACCCAAATCAAAATACTCATACGGAATGATCCATAATGTCAATTACGACAGTCAAGCCAGACAGCATGAGAGAAATTGGTGATCCACCAGGCAATAATGAATGCTCTAATGGAGATGTCTTCATTTCATCCGCTGAAATCCAGCGATTCTGTACTTCTCCAATCAGGCCAGAATAAGTTATAGCAATGTTTGAGGTGAATGATGATGTCGATGCTCAATCCATAATCTCCTCTATATTACCCAAGGAAGACCCTTCATCATCAATTGGGTCGGAAATGGAAGCCTCTTCTTCAAGATGTTCAAGTTTTAACATCTCTTCTGATCATGGAAATTCTGCTTCCTCATCTACTATGCAAGTAGAAATAGAAGAAATACGACATGTTGAAGAAGAAGAGGAAGATCTCAGGGATGCTCCTCCAGCATTTGAAGAGGGTATCTCTACCACTGTGGATGAACTTATAGAAATAAATCTGGGTTCAAAAGAAGATCCACGCCCCACTTTAATCAGTGCAGCCATGACTCTTGAAGAACCAGATATGTATATTTCCTTTTTAAAGAAAAATCAAGACATATTTTCTTGGAACTATAAAGAGATACCAGGGCTTGATCCTGATGTTGCTACTCGTCATTTGGGTTTACTAGAAGAACATCAAGGATTTAAGCAAGCCGCGAGAAGAACACACCCAACCTATGCTTCAAAAATTGAAGCCGAAGTGGATAATCTCATCAAAGCTAACTTCATCAGAGAAGTTCAATATCCCAAATGGTTAGCTAATATTGTCCTAGTGAAAAAGAAGAAAGGGAAAATTAGAGTTTTCAGTGATTTCAGAGATCTTAATCAGCATTGTCCTAAGGATGATTTTCCAGTTCCGATTACAGAACCGTTAATTGATGCAACAGCTAGCTATGAAGCAGTTTCTTTCATGGATGGATATTCTGGATATAATCAAATCTGAATTTTCTTAGAAGACGAGGAATCCATATCATTCATAGCCCCTCAAGGTGTGTTTTGCTATCGGTTAATGCCCTTTGGCTTAAAGAATGCAGACGCAATATATCAGCGTGCCATGCATCATATCTTCAAACCCTTTTTAGGGAAATTTTTTGAATGTTATGTGGACGATTTGGTGGTCAAATCCAAAAACGTTCTAATCACTTGGATGATTTGGAATTCATATTCTGCAAGCTTTGACAACATAATTTGAAGATGAGCCCCTTAAAATGTGCTTTTGGGGTAACCTCAGGAAAATTTATTGGCTTTGTTGTACGCCATCGTGGTATTGAAGTCGATCCTGAGAAGAAAAAGTAAATCCTTGGTATGTCACCTCCTCGAAATTTAAAATAATTGAGAGGACTTCAAGGACACATAGCCTATATTTGGCGTTTCATCGCCAATTTGGTAGGAAAAAGTTTACCCTTCACCAAATTGATGAAGAAGGGAGTTACTTAACAGTGGACTGAAGAATGTCAAGAAGCATTCTATATTATCAAGAAATACCTCTTGAGTCCACCGGTACTCATTCCACCTATTGAAGGAAGGACACTTATCTTCTATGTGATAGCATTAGAGCGATCATTGGGTGCCTTTCTTGCTCAGAAGAATGAAGCTGGGAATGAAAACAGCCTCTACTATCTCAGTCAGACTATGCTTGAAGCAGAAACCCGATATTCAAGTGTTGAGAAGTGTAGCCTGGCATTAATCTTTGCAGTTTAGAAGTTGAGACACTACCTACAACATCACGAGGTCTAATTGGAAACTCGTAATAACCCGCTCAAATTCATACTTAGTCGTCCAATGCTTACAGGACGTTTGGCAAGGTGGGCAGTTATTGTGCAGCAATTCAACATTCAGTATGTGTCTCAAAAGGAAATAAAGGGCCAAGATCTGGCTGATTTCCTGGCGGAACACCCTTCAGTGGAAGACACATATTCAGATATTGAACACCATGATGAGGAAGTTTTTTCTTTTCATGAAATTCCTCAGGAATGGGAAATGTATTTTGATGGTGCTTCCAGAATTCCAATAGGGAGGAAAATGGAAAATACTAAATTCAACAATGTTTTCTTAGGAATTGTCCTCATTTCTCCAGAAAAGGCAGTATTACCTTATTCCTTCTTATTATGGGAAGGTGGTACCAATAATGAAGCAGAATACCAAGCTCTCATCGCAGGCTTGGAATTGGTGCTTCAAGCACAAGTGAATCACTTAAAGGTGAAAGGTGATTTAGACCTGGTAATCAAACAAGTCAATGGGGATTATCCCATCAGAAAAGAAGAACTAATCCCTTTGTATGATTACGTCATAGAGTTAATGGTAGAATTCCCTTTTGAACCGATATTTTCTTATGTCCCAAGATCACAAAATGCACAAGCTGATGCACTGGCTAATATAGCCACAGCTCTGGCAGATCCAAATCGGGACGAGACAATCATCAGTATTCCCCACCGTCGTGCAATTTCACCTTATGTTCAAATCAGAACAGAGTAAATTAATGAAATTAGTCACATTCCTGAACCGTATGGTCATACTACAGAATGGATGACACCTATCAGATAATATCTTCAAAATGGAACACTTCCTCTTAATAGAGAAAGAAAAGAACAAGTCTGGAGATGTGTGGTCAATTTCACTCTTTATGATAGCCCAGATCACCTATAGAAAATTCTCTACAAACATGGTTTTGATGGAGTTATCTTCAGATTCATTGATGGTGAAGAGACAATGGCTTTCATGAAAGAAGTGCTTGCAAGAGTTTGAGGTGCCCACTATTCTGGACATAGACTGTCTGATCAGATTCAAAGGCTTAGATACTTTGGCCTTTAATGATACAAAATTGTGTTGATTTCACAAAGAAGTGTCATTCATTCCAAGTACATTCCATATTCATTCATCAACCTCCATAGTTTCTTCAAACAGCTAAATACTAGTGGCCATTTTCCACATGTGGAATGGATGTGGTGGGACCATACCCTTCAGCTACGACCAAGCAGTTTAAGTATATTCTTACTGCTACTGACTTCTTTTCCAAATGGGCAGAGGCAATACCTCTCAAATAAGCCAGTTCTAAATTCATTTTTATCTTAATCAAGTCTAACATCATTAACAGATTTGGTGTCCCTCATACCATATTGACGGACAATGGCACCAACTTTTGTTCATCCGAGGTGAAGAAGTTGAATCAAAAATACAACATCAAATCCAATCATTCATCTCGGTATCATGCAGTGGAAAATGGCTAGATAGAAGCCTTAAACAAGACTCTATGAAATATACTACAAAATATTGTGGATAAAGATAAGAAGTCATGGCCTGATAAACTCTTTCACGCTTTATGGGCTTATTAGACTACCACCCGCACTGCAACGCAGTCAACTCCATATTCACGTGTATATGGAAAGGACACAGTCTTGCCAATTGAAGTTCAACTGCCTTCTCTCAGAGTAGCTATTTGTGATTAGTCATCTATAGATGAACAATATCAAAAGTGATTGGATGAATTGGAACAGTTAGATGAGAAAAGATTGTGCACACTACACCACTTGGAAGTCTATCAGAATCGAATAGCACGGGCTTTCAACAAAAAGGCTTGTCTTCGTTCATTCATTTAGGGAGATTTGGTATTATTTCTCATAACTCCAATGATACCAGGAAACAAACCTCCCATGATTGAGCCAAAATGGGAAGGACCTTATTCAATACATAATGTCTATTCCAATGGAGCTTATTCTTCAATCTCGATGGATGGAGAACTCATCACTACTCAAACCAATGCTAGATTTCTGAAGAAATATTTTGTATGAACACAAAATATGTTTCTATGGTCTATGAATATGACCTTAAACTATTTTCATCCTTTTCATCCAACATGACATTAAACAGTATTGTCCCTATATGGTCCTATATGGCGATTAATCTGTACTGATCATCGTCCTTGCTAAATGACGTTAAACTATACACCCACGATCCATGCATACGACCTTAAACTATTTGCACGTCCCTTACATCCAGCACGACGTAAAACTACATCATCCACAGTCCATACATATAACCTTAAACTATTTGTAATACTTCCGTCTTACACGACATTAAACTATGACATCCAAACTACATGACGCTAAACTGTACAGAAGTCCCTTTACGTCACGTAGGATGTTAAACTGCATAACCAACGGTCCATGCATATGACCTTAAACTATTTTCACTTTCGTCCAACATGAAGCTAAACTGTATCATCCCTTTTTCATCCAACATGACGTTAAACTGTGAAAAAGTCCCTAATACGTCCAACAAATCGTTAAATGGTGTACTCTTTTGTCCTTACTACATGACATTAAACTGCACAGTCCCTCTTTTTTGAAAACATGACAATAAACTGTATTGTCCCCATTTCCCTAACTACATGATTCTAAACTATACCGAATGTCCATTAATATGTCCTACATGACATTAAACTGCACTTTAACCCTGCTACATGACACTAAACTGTGCAGCACCAATAGTCCTAACTGTAAGACCTTAAAACTGCATAGTCCCTTCATATGTCCTACACAACATTAAACTATGCATCATTAGGGTTGTTTCTACCTCTTGTTTCTCACACCGAGTATGACTCACGTGAGCTTAGATCAAACTTCAACCATAACACTCTCTTTGGGCTACTAACCATGTGTATGTCCCAACTCCATTTTTTAGGTCATTGTCCCCAAGAACAATTTGAACATTAATTCATTCTTTAATTGAACTACGCAGAATTTGATCCATGCCTTCCAGGCTGGGTACATAGGCAACCTCCCAAGGTTAAAGCCCAAAAAAATATCTTCACAACGGTTCACCTCCATCTCATACGATGTTTATTCGTGGAACCGCCCCTAGAATCAATATCTTTACATTGGTTCACATTCGTCCTTGCTATACGACATTAAACTATACAAAACTTTTGTCCAGTATGACAATAAACTACAATATTCTTTGATGTTCTCACCTAAGAGGAAACCATTATTTACATTGATTTTTCAATCATGTTTCATTCCAAAGAATACGTGCATACATGGAAATGCTCGAGCCTTTTATTTTGGTCAAACCATCATTGCACTAAAATCTCCTTTCACCCTTTACTTGTATGAACCAAATTTGTATAGAGGGTATTTCTAGAACTACATGGGCTTGATTCCCATCCTTATGGGATACGTAAGAATTTCCGAGTGTCCCTTGAATCTAGCCTCAAGTCTTTTGGGCCTAACCCCAAATTCCTCTTTCAATCCCCTGGCTGAAAAGTACCCATGAAAACACACACTGTGTATTTCTTATAATGGAACAGGCTCTATGACCCTAAACTAAGATCTCCAATCCTTTTGTCCCACGCGACGTTAAACTGTAGTTCAAGAACTATGTATGGCTTGATTCCCATCCTTCTGGGATACATAGTGAAGTCCAACATTTCCATTCCGGACCCAGCGACAACATGATTATGGTTAGCATTGATCTGTGTATCTCTGCATACATTGTACAATACTCATATTTATGTTTCATAATCCTAACCTTAAATATTTTTAGATCTTCATAACCCTTTTCTTATCTTTTAATCAAAAAGGCCTGATATTCTGAGAGTTCTTTTTCCTGACCATGCAGCACGTTCCCTTAGGCGGCATTGCATAAACAGTCTACATAACGGACCTGTTAGCCGAAAGATTCTATTATTTGACTATGCAGTCAATGCCCTTAGGTGGCCCAGCACAATTCAACCCCCTAACGGGTTTTTTAAATAGTGGTAACTACATTCGTGGGAGTAAAACCTCTTTTGACTTTATTTGTCTTATTGATAATATGTAGGGATCCACAATAATAGCCATCCTTAACATATTTGTCCCATATCCTTTTTCATGATATGAAATTATTTAAGTCTATGTTTTATATTTTCTTTCCCTACATTTGGGTTAGACCTTCGTAGGAGTGATATCCATCCAGTTCTTCGATAATCTTGTTTGGAAATATCTTCTCCATATTCAAGTACCTCTTTCCATACAGAAAACTCTATACTTTGGAAATTTTGAATCTCCATAAACTTTCACTGGCTTTTAGCAGTAGAAAGGTAAATTTATTAGAGTTGTTTTTCCTGACTATGCAGCACATGCCCTTAGGCGGCCTTGCATAAACAGTCCACATAACAGACTTGTCAGCCAAAAGAGGCTATTTATTTGACTACGAATCCAATGCCCTTAGGTGGCCCTGCATAATTAAAACCCCTAATGGGTTTGTTAAATAATGGTAACTTCATTCTTGGGAATTACATCTTCTAATGACTTTTATCTCTTTTTCATATCATTCCTCAGATTCAAATATTCTTTAGTCATAGTTTACATATATTCCCTCATACATGAGTATGGTAATATTTTTTCAGATGAATTGACAAGGAATTGAGTCAATTTTAATCGATTTCGGTCAAAGCTATTTCGACCTTAAACATTAGCCTCCTTACGTCCGACGTGCATGACTTTAATCATCCGACAAAAGACAAGGGAACTCTAAATAAAAGTCATGTTCCAGCTCACCAAACATACATTTTGTATGATTTAGGTAATATTGAGCAATTAAGAGTTCCAAAGTTTGTAGGGTTATTTATATTAATCCTAGTAAAAATCAAACTATGATTACTAGGCCCATTGGCTTAGGTAAAATTTAAAGAAGGTAGAGAAAGAATACAAGAATAAATTATTGAAGATAAAATTACTCTCCAATGATGCACAAGAATTAGAAAGACATCCATAGATTGGAGTCTCTTTTCTTTTTCAGGAAATTACAAAAGGTTGTCGATATAGGTCTTCACTTGATGTACAGCATCCCAAGCTTCATTAGCAGCTACTTCAAGCTCGTGAACTCGACCAGCTTCACTCTTCTCAGCATGATGGAGTGCCTTCTTGGCATCTGCAATAGCTTTCATACTATTCTTTTGAGCTCCCTCCAATGAATTATTGAGCTGATCAAGTTCCCCAGTAACAGCATCTAACTATTGTTGGAGCAGCACCTGCTGGACGACTTTTTCTTTGATCTTATGCTTCAGCTCCTTCATCTTGGCAGCATAGTCAGCCTCAACTCGGGATACCGTAGCCTCAAATTCGCTGATATTGACTAACAGCTTCACCATGGTCATATCTTCATGACACTTTTTCTCATGTTCCCTTCTTAAAATGACATGTTTCACTGCATCATGGATCTTTTCATATCCAAAACCGCCAAGTCCTAGCATGACGAACTGGGATGAAAATCGAGGGATCTTTGATGATAGCTCTTCTAAAGGAACCTCAGATATGATTTTATATATTTTATTCCATGCCTTGCGTCATGAAATGATGAATGCCTTAAGAACCTCTGGGTCTGATTCAACATCATCATCACAGGGGGAATGTAATCTGGGATTAATGCACCTAAGGAAGTGCTCTGTTCTACTCCTTCCCCCCTGAGCTGTGCTTCTTCACTTTCAATTCCCATTGGGGCAGAGGCTGAGGCCTCGCCTCCCAATCTAGCCACTGTAGTAGATGGCCCTTCATAATTAATTGAAAGATTTGGTTAGTTTCAAAGGATAAAAAAGGAATCGATTGTCTTGAAAATTAATTACAATCAGAAATATTGTTATCCCTTACCCGACGGTAGATCAGCAACTTGAGAAGACTCCTCCCCATCTTTCCCAGTCTCAACAGGATCTTCAAGATGGGTCTCAGGAGGGTTTACTGGGTTTAGCTCTACTTGGGCTAATGTTTCTGCAATGGTAGGGTTGACATTAATGTCCACAAGCCTATTTAGGCATTGGATGTTCAGCAGATTCTATGGATGGAACTGCATATTATATTCCGTCATGATTAGAAGTGTAAATTATAAGAATATTTACTGGGTGAAGGATAACACTCACACCCAAGGTCTTCTAAATCACGTGACAACTTATCATGATCATAAAATTCTTCAAAAGTCATGCCACGATTCATAATTTCATCCAATGATATTTCAGAATCCTGGTTAGTCTCACCACTGGGAGAATTTGATGTGTCATCTTGGCGACCCTCATTATGTGGCCCATGACCCTAGAAAGCTTCTTCAGGAAGGATGACAGATTCAATTGCTGCGTCCGCCAATGATTCTGGTGCAGGTTCTTCTCTACTTGTAAAAGCAGCAGGAGAAGTACTGGGAATAGATGTTGGCTCTTTTTCAGAAGCCGCCAAGTCATCCTGAATTTTCATTTGTTCCACAGTACCCTCTGTGGTCCTTAAAGGAGGATCAGTCCTTTCCCTCAGAGGGGAAATTGAAGAATCCCATGCAATGCCCAGAAATATTAGCAAACTTTTCACGAGTATAGACTCATGATTACCCAAAGGACTTACCGCTGCTAATGAAGCGTTTAGCTGTGGACTTCCTCCTTCGTTGCCTTTTATTCTTTGGTTTTTTTGTATTATCGGCAGTCTCCCTTATTGGAACTTGGATTGGCGAATGGAATTCTATGTCTAATACCTCATTCATGTCCTGTTGTCCTAGAGATATCTCGCCTGGTTCGCGAGGAGAATCAGCATCATCCCCGATGGCAGTACCACCAGGGCTATACTATGGCGAAGGAACCTCAGTTCCTTTCTTTTCAAGCTGCAATATGAAGAAAATATCTTCCTTAAGTAAAAAAGATTGGACTGGAATCATGTTTCAAAGAAAATAAGGAAAGAAAACTTACCTATTCAGGAGACACATAATCATGCCACTCCTCATCTTCAGAACCACAAGCCCCCTCAGTGGTGCCACGATCAATCATTTCCTTCACCCGCGTGGTGATAAAAAAAGACTCATCAGTGGCATATATGAGCATTTCTAGCTCTCTGATGTAAGCTCGCACTTCATTTGGGTTATCTTCATATTGGATATCTGTAGAAGACAGAAGATTCCCTATTCCAGGAATTTGTATGCCCTCACACAAATCCATCCAGACGGTCTCAGTACCACAGTATAAACTCTGCCATGTCTGGATAGCCTCTGGTCTTAGATATGAAGGCTGCGAGGAAGGTCCTACAATCTTTGAGTTTAATTTCTTCCCGGCTCCTACAACTGCAGATAAAGAATAATAAAATAATAATTATTGCTTTATAAAGCAGTAGTGATTAAATTACCACAATGAAGTAACTCACCAGGAGTTGATGGAGTAGGTCTCTTGATTCTAATCGGAGGATTATATTGGGCACGAAACCACTTTTCCACTTGTTGTGCCTCATCATCCCCATCATGGGAATCCGGTGAATCAGTTCTAGAAGAGGAATCTGGCAAATCAGCTTCAGGTGGGGAAGCATCACCTTCATGAGGAAGGGTTTCTTTCTCTATAGTCCTCTTCCTTTTCCCCACCTGATAAACTGGGTGATTTAGCACCCCTTTGGGGTATGATGCTATCCATTGCTCGACATAATATGTAGTCAATTTATGTGCTGATTTTTCATGTGGTAGATCAAATACCTCCCCAGTTTTCTCCCTTGACGTTAGCAGCCATAGTTTCCAAGCAACCATGAGATGTTGCTCTAACCTGACATGTAATAGAGGAGATATAGAAATCTGTTGCAGACATTTGAATTGACGTGAAAATTTATATGGAGCATAGGCCTCACATAAAATTTCTCCGTCAATCCTGGAAACTAGCACTCCATCCTTGCAAACTAGAATGTATGCCCTCAAATCCAAGTGGGATGTTCCATCATCAGCAAACCGCCTGGTCGGTGGATTTCCATTGGGAAAGACGTTGAATTCCTTAAACATTCTCATCCTCACTTTCATGTCATAGGAATTAAGATCTAATGGAGCAACTCCAGAGAATGCTTGCACTAAAGGCCTGAAAGAACTTCCATGAATTTGTAATCCATTCTGTACATTATAAGTCCTGAATTGAGTGGCGATCCATCCCAATAAAACATGGAATGGTCCCACTATTCTTAAAGGATATTTACTCATGAAGACCTAAAGTAAAATCCTGTTAATCTTTTCTAAAATGGGGGTAGCCAACCCAACCATCTTTCCCTCAGCCAACTTTGCCGCAATGATGAAGGTCCCTGGCCTGACTCCTCCCTTCGAATCCCTAACTGGCAAGAGATAAATGTTGATCCTTAAAGTCAAGAAGCCCACCAGACGAGTCTTATTCAGGATCCTTTGATTCACATCATATCCCCATTTCTCAAACTATCCTGCTTCTAGAGCTGGCCAGAATGTGCCAGGAGAACCCCTCTTCTCTAGTTTTGGGCAGGTGGTAGGATGTTTGGGCCTCTTACCCTTGGATTTATTTTTCTTGGACCCTTTCTCCTTCAGCTCCATCTCCTTTGGATCCTTCTTGTTCTTCTCAATAGGAAATATATTCATCCACTACTCTGGATGAATATAATTTCTAGAATGAGTTAACGAGGTCTCTGAACTCTTGAGCCTATTGAATATTTTAAATAATTCCCGAGCTAAAGTAGGAGTCTTCTCTGAATCATTCCAAGTCACCTTGGGAGGAATAAATTCATCATACATGTCTCCCAAAATTAGATCCCCTGAGATCTTGTGGACATCCCATAGACTGATACCTATTTCTCCATGAGTCAGATGGAAAAAATTAGTTTTTGGGCTCTAGTGGCTGAGTATATTTGGCAAGAAGTTATCATGTCTGTAAACATATGTTTTCCCAACCCAAACAGCTTCGTATATCGCCACTCCTTTCAGATCCTCGACAAAATCTTAACATGTTTGTCGCACCCGGTAGACCAACATCCAAGTTGGCTTCACACCTACCCCAGGACGGAAGTCCCAACTTTTCTTCCAGCATTTGGATTGATCCATCTGAGCGTTTCAGAAGATTGAAGGATTACAATGTGGTTGCAGCTCGGGCTTATGAGGTTTTAAATCAAGCGTACAAGGGCTATGATGCATCATGTGGGCCTACTCCACTGTTCCAGCATTTATAAATCCTCCTCCACATGAGATATTTGCTGAAGAAAAGTTGGTGTAATTCTGAAACCATGAAAATGGGAGATAATTCTTTGCTTCTGGAATAGTGACTTCCCGCAGATGACCATATCCATACAAAGTCAAATAAATGCTTTTGGGTAAGTCACGATGATATTTCTTCAGATACTTAGAAAAATCCGAAAGACTTCTACTTTTGACAGTATAATAATCGTGGCCAATGATATCCATCATATCATCAAGACCATTTCTTGCCAGTTCTTCAGCTATTCCGGTTCTAAGATCCATTATTTCTGCACAAAATTTGAACAAATTTACTCTTAAGTAAGTTGATTTTTCATAAAATTTGTGAATGAAATTCAGAAAAATGGAAAAGGCATTAAGGCGCACAAGTCTAAACTTGGAGCGCAAGTATAGATGTGTCGCACAAGTGTTAATGTGTCGTGCATGTTTTTGGCGTGCAAGTATCTCCGCGCAAGTCTTATTACCTAGACAACATCGTGACAGTGAAGAAACAGTGGAAAACGAGCAATTTGCACGGCGAAGGGGACCTGCACGGCGAGAGCTAGAAAATCCGAAAATCAGATGCTATGCGCGGAAAATGACAGCATATTTATAGGCCAGGCTGCCTAACTGCATGCCTACAGCTAGCGCGCTCCATCCAGGGCACTCCATCCCTACGCGACTCGCACCTGCGCGACTCGCACCTGCGCGCCTCTTTCCCTTTGGTTTTATTCTTTCCCTCAGAGTAACATCCTTATTCATTCGGATCCAACTCTGATGGGGGACTTTTTTTGGCACTCCTTTTCATCACATTGTCTAAAAGAAGGGAAAGGGAAATGACTTAGCACAAAAATTTATTTATCCTTTGAAGAAAACATCAAAAATCGACAAAGGCATGAACAAGGATTCAAATGCACAAGGGTCGTGCAAGTACCATCACTATCGCAGAAGTATAATTGCACACCACCTAATGGTCGCGCAAGTGACTTGCACGCCCTAAAGGATAACTGACCTAGGTCTTCTGCAGCCTATAAATAGACCCTGTGGGCCCCCATTTGAGAGAATAATTTCTCGAGAATTCAGATACAGAGCTCTGAACGCCCAATTCTCTTCTTCAGGTCTTCCGAACACTTCTAAGGTAATTCTTTACCTAGAATGGAAGGTCTAAACAAGAGGAGTAAGGTCTAAGTGTTAGAATTCACTAACACCTGTGCGCCTAAGGTGTTTTACCCTTGAGGAAAATAAACATACTTGCGCGCCGCCCTACATCTTCACCAAAACTTGCGCGCCTCTGTTCTGGATGTACCACAGGATAAATCTAATGGTTTTGGTCAAGTATCTCCCAATTGTTACCCTACTGGTTAACAATCGTGCAAGTACCCATGTGTCGCGCAGGTATACCTGCACGACTAGGACTTGAGCGCCTACATAGTACCTGCACGCCTACCTGTACTTGCACGCCCTTTCCTTTTTGGGTGCCCTTCTTACCCATTTAACCCCTCTTATACCATTCCACCTCTCCTATTCAAGATTCAGTGTTCAAGACACTCTTCAAAGCCATTTATGGCATGTTTTCTTGATTAAATTCTTTATCTGAAAGGAATTTTGTGGAATATCTCTCAAAACCTAGTGATTTACACATCTTTATGTCACTAAAGATTGAAACTTCATTCATTCAACCTCATCCTTTAAGATGATAGAATCCTTGAACTATGGGCCTCCTTTTCAAGAGTAAGCCCCAGTCCTCCTAATCTTGGGCCTCCTTTTCAGGAGTATGTCCCAGTCATAATTCCCATTAATCTGGGCATCCTCCTTAGGAGTAAGCCCCAACCATAATTATCTTAAACTATGGGCCTCCTTTTCAAGAGTAAGACCCAGTCCTCTTAATCTTGGGCCTCCTTTTCAAGAGTAAGACCCAGTCTCAAATAGGGATTCCTGTTCCGGAGTAAACCCCAGTCTCAAATTGGGCCTCCTTTTCAGGAGTAAGCCCCACTTCCAAATTCTCATTAATATTTGGGCTTACATTTCAGTAATAAGCCCCAAGTGCCCTAATTTGGGCATCCTCCTCAAGAGTAAGCCTCAAACATAATTCTTTTAACCTGGGTTTCCTTTTCAGGAGTAAGTCCTAGTCTCAAATATGGGCATCCTCTTAAGGAATAAGCCCCCATGTCCCATAAATTTTTCAAGTTCATTTAACCTGGGTATCCTTCTCAGGAGTAAAACCCAATCATAAGTCCCCTCTTAATTTAGGCCTCCTTTTCAGGAGTAAGCCCAAAATTAGAGTATCCAAATCTCCATAAAGTACATATACCTTTATGGACCCTGTTCCCAGATTTCTTCCTTGAAGTAAATCCTAATATTCATTTATCTAGGAAGTCATTCATACATAATCCCCACATCATTTCTTATGATTTCATCTTTCATGGAACAATTGTCTGGTTTTACCAATACCTCTTATTTCTCACACCGAGCATGACTCACGTGAGCTTAGAGTGTGAAAGTAAATATGACATCTTTTCTTTGAGCCATCAATCATAAATATCATATTCTCTTACTCGAACTACGTGGGTTCTGATTCCTTTTCCAAAACAAAGGATACGTAGGTATCCCATCTGTGGGTTCAATCCCAACTCTGAAATAACCCATTTCCTTCTGAATGATAATAAACTTCATGTGCCCCACTGAGTGGATTTAAAACTAGCATGGTCTTCATAATGACCAAGAGAGTTTTATATAATGTGTCGAAGGATACCATTGAACAGGAATCTCTAACAAATATAGATTATTCTCTATCGATGAAGAACCTCGAATACATATAAAATATTCTCTAAATTTCCTACTTATCAATCATTGATTTTCATATCTAAAGGAAAGCTCATTTTATATTTGGTAATGTAATAAGGATTCACGAACATAACTTAAATCTATAAAAAGAGTCCCGGAGTAGACAATAATTCCCCTCAAAAGGTGTGATGATTTCGACCTCCCATCCTCTCGACCAATGAAAATTCCTATGCCTCATTAGTCCACAAATAATGACCTCTTACCTTTCGAACGTAGGTTCAAATGAATATGGAATCATTGGATATTTCCGTTTCTATGAATAAACTCGTTAGAAACCGATTTAAATGTTTGAATCTTAAATCAATGAGATCATCCCCAATTTCAAAGTGAAACAGATATATAAAAACACTGACTATCAACCATTAATATGAAACCCTAATGTTCTATTGAGGATAATTTAGAAAAATTTAACAAAGTAATGTTAGATTTATCCAACATTAATGTAACTTTTGAAGATGAAGATATAGAAAAAATAATTTAAATTTCTCCAACAAAATACCTAAAATTCCTTAGTTGAAACCAAAATGAATGTTCATGACTCATTAACCCTTGAAGAGGTTAAATCTACCCTTATCTCCAATGAATTGAATTCCAAACCTCGAATTAATGGTGATGCTGGGAGATAGTTCGTGTAACACCCCAAGAAAACATTCAATTGCAATTAAGTATTTATTTAATAATTTTTTTATAAATTAAATCAAATCAAGAAAAGATTTAATAAAAAAATAATTATAAATATTGGTTCTAATCAAAATATGTTTCGATTAAAAACATAAAGCATTATATTACATTTAACAAAATTATTTATTTTTATATATGAATAATCTAATATTCAAAAATTAAATAATGAAAAATAAGTAAAGGTAGTATTAATAATGATATATTAAACTATTTATAATGTTTTGAATCATAAATATTGTTATTATAATATTTATAAATAAATAAAATAAATAAATAATGATTTCATACTGATAAAAATTTTACATTAAAATTATAAAAATTACAATTTAATTATAAATAAATGTATTATTATTATCATGTTAACATATAAAATGAATTATTGTTATTATATATATATATATATAATGATAAAACAATAAAAATAAAATGAACAATAATAATAAAAAATGTTCGAATCGTGTTTGAAGAAGTTGGGTTTCAGTTTCTGAGGGTTTTGGGTTAAGCATCGGCGAAGATTAGGTTCAAGCTCGAGATGGGAGAAGTTGAGCGAGGTTCGATGAGGCTGAGAAATGATTTGTCTTCATCCTCGGGAGTAAAGGTCGATGACGAGCTCAGTTGGGAGGAGATCTGAGGTGCATATATAAAGTTGAGCACGCGTCCATGCTCGGATTGAAGGAAGACTGGGCCGTGTTAAGGGTTTCTGAAAGAATTTTGGTGTTCAGATTCAAAGATCTATTTCACATCATCTAGATCTACATGTAGGAGTGTCTCTACTTGTTTTTGTTATCCAAAATCTTGATCTGGATTCATTCTTAAATGATGTTTCATCGTTATTGCTGGTTTTCTGTTTTTAAATTTCATCATTCAATTGATGTCTATAGATTGTGGTTGTTTTCCAATGTTTTGTGTGATATGTTTAATGCAGATACCTATTTTTCAAAAACTTTTTTTGAATATTAAATTTAGAGTCATCTACTTCAGTCAATTTCAACAATAGATATATATATTTTGAATCCATGTACAACATTTCTCAATACACATTCTTTTGACACAATATATTTAACATTTTTTTGATTTGGTTATTTTCAGTACTAGTTTTCAACGCAATCCATATTTTTCATTGACAAATTCTTCTCAAATTTAATGATTTAATATGTATTTATTATCTCTTACTGTACTAAAATTCAACCATCTATCAAGAAAGTTGGAAATAAAAAAATGTATAAATTGGTTTTCCTATCCTCTTCTATTTAATGTATGCAGTGAATGATGACAATAATATATAAATCAGATTATCATGCAAGCTAAATGAAATAATAAAAATATTCCTCCTAAGTATATAAATAGAAAAATAGTACTTCATCTCTACCATTCATATTTGAGTATCACATGCTCTTTTCGTACCTTGAGTGGGTATTGCAGCTCTTCATGAAAAAAACTATTCTCCAGCCAAAGTCCTTTTTAGTATTACCAATGGTTTTTTAATGATCCATTAGAGGTAAGGGAACATTTATTTTACTCTAAATGTATATTTCCTTCTGAGAAAAATTAAATCAACTATGATATCTAGTTTTTCATAATAGATAAATACTTATTTTCAAGTCAATGTTTAATTGAACTCTAATACTTATAAGGGACAATTTATTTTCGAATATTCACTATGCTATTTTATTTTATTTTGGTAAGGGAATTTTGTTTATTCCTTTCAATTTATAAATTCTACTTTATATTTTTTTTTCACAAGGACCTTTTTTTATTTATCTCAAGTCATAACATCTATTTTTTTTATTTGCAACAGTCAATTATTTTGAAATTATTTTTCCTTATTTTGATCATGTTAAATTATGTCCTTTTATAATTCAAATGTTGATTTTTCAAATTTAGCAAGATATTATTCAATCCAAAATTATTAATTTAAGTATCAAACTTATTTTGTAAAGATCAAGAATATGTTTCATATGAATTTCAATATATATTATTGTTTTATTAATTATTTTTTAAAATAAACTAATAATATTATATATTGAAAATGATTATTTATTGAATTTTATGAATTTTAATGATGGAACTACATGCCTGTCATACTCATATCACGATTATGGCCATATATCGATAAGTTTTCATGACATTTCAAACATGCATACACACACACATACACACACACATATATATAAAGGTATATACACATATACATTACAATGAATTAAACATTACAAATATGGACTTTTATGGCTATATGGATGAAATTTTAAGTGCGTGGATATTGATTAATCATTCGTGTGATTATGCAATGTCATGCATCATGATATTTGATATTTCTATGTATTATATATAATTATCAGTAAATATTAATATTTATTTGATCAATGAATGATTATAAATATAATTTCAAAACGAAAACACCAGTAAAAATTTTATTTATATATAAGTCAAGCTAATACAAAAATGTTTTATAAAAACTGGTACTCTAACTTTGTAAATATGATAGTGAATTTGATAGTGAATCCATCCCTCAGGTGGGTAGGCCCAAGATAGCCTTCAAAGTTTTGAGTGACCTTAGTTGTTTTTTTAAGATCTTGCTTAATATTTTCAATCGAATCACTGGATTAATTTAAAAGTGTTTTCGAAGAATCATTATTTTTTAAAGAATTATTTTACAAATGTATTTCTAGTCGAACATTTCAAATGTGTAATCAAAGTAATATTTTTAAAAGGGATTTATAAACTGTTTTCAAAAAACCTTACTAGGATATTGAATGCTCACCCTTTTTTAAAATGATCTTTCACATGTATCTTAAGAGATTATCATAGATCTCATATCTTTTAGAGTTATCATTTGTTGAAATGTAGTGTATAGTTGTTTTGTTTTAGTTTCAACTCTAATTAATGTACTGTTTTGTCTAATATTCCAGAACCTATATGTGTAAAAGGTCCTTGTTTCTTTAAAGTATTTTGTAATTGTTTATGCACTCTTTTAAAAAAATTAAATAGAATTTTTCAAGCACAGAGTTCTGAAGAGTAGGCTTGGGGAATTATAGTTCACTTATGTAAGAATTCATTATAACGTTAAAAAGACAATTTTTATTAAATATAAAAGAAGAAAAAATAAAGATCCAAAACCTAGGTCTAATTCTTAAGAAATAAAAATTATTGGTATCCATTGTGGAATACTTGGGCATACAACGCCTGAATATATGAAACTAAAATAAGAAATTAAATCAAAACAACCCATTGAATAGTCCATTTTAGTTGACTAAGGATATGACACAAATAAAGTGTTAAATTTCTCTATCCATGCACTCAATAATGGGTGGGCCCTTGAATCATGTTGTCCTTTTCAAATGTGTCCCTTTAGAGAGTCATTCCTAGAATTGGTAGAAATAGTATAAGAAGATGTCCACTTAGGCACTAATAAGAGGTGTAAGGTAGTGGGAAAAGGTTCTGTTTTACTATATCTAGATGATCATTCCATCATCACTTATCTTGATTTTAGTTGGGTTCCCAACCATCATAGAAACTTGATTTCCATAGGGATCCTAAACCAAAATGGGTTTACATTTAGGTCTAAAATAGGTTTTTGAAAAATCTATAAAGGCTCATAAACATTAATAAAGGGGTATCTCTTTAATAGGATATATGTTTTAAATAGAAAGAACCATTAGATATAATTAGTTAGTGTCTATATCAAGAATAATAACCACACCATTCTATAGTATAGGATATTGGGGGAATGTTATCTCAAAGGGCCTAAATGAAATCAATATGTAAGGGATATTGAGTGACATCAAAATAAGAAATATTTCATTCTGTGAATATTTTTAATGGGAAAGTCTAAGAGAGTTACCTTTAATAGTTCCTCTTTTAAAGCCTCCATCCCTATAGAATACATCCATTTTGATCTATGGGGACTTGTTAGGACTACTGACCAGGGCGGAGGTTTATATTTTGTCATATTTATAAATGAATTCTTCAGAAAAGTGTGGATTTACATTCTTAAAAACATATCATATGTTTTTAAAAATTTAAAAACATGGAAATATTTGGTTGATAACTAAATAAGGTTAAAAATTAAAACCATGAAAACTTATAATGGGTTGGAATAAATATACACTAAATTCATTCAGTTTTGTGAATACAATGGTATTAAAAGTTCTTGGGCTGTTAGGAACCCCCCCCCCAATAGAATGGAATATTGGAGAGAATGAATTGGACTATTCTAGAAAGAGTTTGGAGCATGCTACAATGACCGGGTCTCCCCAAATCCATTTTTGGAACATTCATCTAGTATTTAATTCTATCTAATTAATATGTTTCATTATTTTGATAATCCATATAAAAATATGATGAATTATAGAATGGTAATCCTCGCTCTTATATCTACTTAAGTGTATTTTGTTGTACTACTTATGCTCAAATTAAAAATGATAAATTTAAACCAAGATCTCTTAAATACATCATTATAGGATATCCCAAATGTGTTAAGGGTTATAAACTTTAGGTAGTTAAACCTGATTAAAAAACATTCATAGTATCTAGGGATGTAGGGTTCCATGAGTAAACTACTTCAAAACCCATGTTTTCCACATCTAACATCAATTATCCAGCCCTTGAATAGGCTGATGAAACTGTGCCTCCAACCCAATTTTTAGCTCCTGTCCAACCCACTCCCCCAAGAGAAAAACCTAGTTACAGGCTGATTCCACCTCTAATTCCTATTCAGATTCTAAAAGTGAACTTCTTTCCACCAATAGGGATTACCAATTGACTTGGGACAGAGAAAGGAGAGTCCCTAGACTTGATGATTGGTTCAACCAGTATGATATAGATTTATAATTCTTTTATGTGGCCTAGGATCTTAAATATGATGATCCTAAAACCTATAGAAAAAATATATATATAAAAAGACTCAAATTAGTGGATCTTTTCCAAGGATAAAGAAATGAACGCTTTAAGAAACAATCACACTTTGACTATTATTTTAAATTAACCAATGAAAATGTTAATGGATATAAGTGGATTTACAAAATAAAAGAAGATAGCACTCAGGGAAATGAAATAAAATACATCGAAATATTATTTAATAAGGGATTCCTTTAAAGAGAAGGCATTAATTATTTTGAAATATTTTCCGTGGTTGTTAATCATTCTCATATTAGGCTTTTAATTTCCTTTGATACCCATAGTGACCTACATATTGAACAAATTGTGGTCAAAACTACCTTTTTTTAAAATATTTAATTGAGAAGCTCTATATGAAACATCCCAATGGTTTCTCTATGGAATTAAAATTAAACCAAGAATTCCCATTGAATAAATATTTATATAGTTTCAAAAAAGAAGCAAGGTAATTGTATAATAAATTTTATTCTATTATGTTATAAAACCAATTTGAAATAATTCAATATGATTCATGTGTGTATTTTAAATCAACTAAAAACTATATTCTTTATTTTTTGTTCTACGTTTATAAAATACATATCATTTGTAAAAATATGTGTCTCATTATTTCTGTCAAATCATAATTTAGAAATATGATTTAAATGGACAACTTAGGTATATATATAGAAATATTAGGTGTTGAAATAATTAGTTACAAACCTAATAAAATGATTAATCTACCTCAATATGCTTATATTTTAAATATTCAAAAGAGATACATGTTTGAAACTCTCAAAAATATTAATGATGATCTTGGAAAATAATTTAAAGTATCATTAACATAGGAACCCACAGATGATGAAGATATTCAGTTTATGTTTCGAATAATGTATTCTAATATAGTGGTAAGTATCATGTATAGTATTATCCATATAAGGCCTAACATAGATTATGAAATATGAACCCTTAGTAGATTCATGGCCACTCTTGGGAATCCACATTGGCATGCCCTCAAATGGATTCTTAGATACTTTCCATTTAGTTATAATATATCATTATGTCATGGTAAAGATGTTGATAATTATGTAATTATGGTTGGATTTGTGGATACCAACTATATAAAGAATATTGACACTAGAAAATTATAAACTGACTATATATTTACTCTTTATGGAGGTACAATTTTTTGGAAATGTAATATGGAGTTGGAGGATTCTTTATTAACTGTAGAATAAGAATACATTAATTTGATGGAGGTAGTTAAAATAGCTTTATGGATTAAATTTTTTTCCTCTGAACTTAAACTTTTCAATTATATTATAAATTTTTATTTTGATAGTAAATTATCCCATTATTTTTCAAAAAAATTAGTATGTCATAGTAAATCAAAACAAATTGATATTATGATACAAATTATTAGAGATGTAGTAGAATCTAGAATGATGTTTGTCAACAAGATACACACTGATGATATACTAGATGATATTTTGAAAAAAGTTGTGTTTTCTAAATTAATTTTTTAGATCGGATGAATTTAGTTCCAATTCAACAGCTATAGGTGCAAGAACACCACCAATTTTAATTGAAAATTGTGGAGATTTGTGAATTACGGGCATTCAAATTATGTTTTAATTTTCTCAATTAATATATTAGGATAATATTTCTGATTTTGTTCATCTTACATTCCACATGGTATTTTTCATTGGGCCCTATCCTTCGGCCAACCTGGTTACCCATGCCTGTGTTAATTCGGTAATCATCACAATTTATTCCTTCAAATTTGATTTTTTTCCCACCCATTGCATCTAATCCATCAACCTATTGTGAATTGTATTATTTCCCACTAGTATTCAACTCTGATGTGCCTCATGTCACGTTCTGGTTGTTTATTCAGTTACGATCTGTAGTTGGTGTTAGGGTGAATTGATAACCCCCTATGCCTCCACTACTTCAATATTGAGTATGGATCCCTCTCTCTAGGGTGGTTCTCTCGAGCTCTCATATTTGGATCTCAATACCTAATCACGTGTCTTCTATTCCACATTGGTTAATATTAGTGCCTTCTAATCTCTGTGGTACACTATTTGTGTATCTCTCCTAGTGGAGATTTGATAATATAGATTGTACACTATACTGAGTATATGAGTAAATAAAATATAGTCCAATGGGGCACCATTTAAATCACTTATATTATCATTTAGTTCAATATCCTAGAATAGTTCTCAGGTGAATTTGGGAAAGGATCAATAAATCCAGACCTTTTCTGTTTCTGGTGTTGTAAGTATCTTTTGGTTTTCCCATCTGTTTCCCATTTTCAATGGCCCTTTTATGCTTTTGTCAAAATTTTCCCTCATTCATTGTATTTTGTAATTCTATTTCCATTTTAACATTAATAAAATTTGTGTGTGGGTTGTATTCTTATGGTGAAAATAGCTCATCCTAGTTTAAAATCATGTAAATACTTTTGTTATTATTCTTTATCTGTTATTTTTTCAATTTCAACTTGTTTGAATGGATCTATAGTTTTCAAATAACAAAAGACAATCCCAGTTTGTCCCTATTTGGGTTTTAGTGTCCAGCTTCTGTTTGGTTCACCCTTACCCCTCACTCTTTATGAGATCATTTTTAAGCAAAGGTATGTGATATTGTTCGTACCCTATAATTGTTTCTCAAAATTTGTGTAATCATTTTCTCTCTCTATGAAGAAAAGGATTCTTCTCAAAGATATAAATTTCTTGATTATGAAATTTCCCAGATAGGACTAAGATTAATTTTTATTTTTTGAAGTCTAAGAATATTCACAATGGTAAAATAGTAAATATACCTAGTATATGATATCAAAAAAATTTATGTGCTCATATTGATATTAAAGTGAGGTTTTTACCACTAGGATGAGTTTTTGTGGAATTCCAAATATTTTATGTTTCATGGGATATTTTATATTTATTTAGAAAAAAATAAATTTGGACCTTTCTCAATGGAGGTGTAGTGAACCCTATAACACCTGAGCTTAAACCATCAGGTCCGATCTAGAGAACCACAAGACCTCATGTTCACATCCCCTTATGTACAAGGTTTTATAATTATAACGAGGGCCTGAATTCCATTAGTGGGGAGAATATATCCTTGATAATCATATCCCTACACCACAAACATAAATAATAAAATCAATCAAAATACCATGTGGAATACATAGTAACATAACGTAATAATATATAGCACCCATGTATTATAAATAAATAAAACTAGATACCAAAGAGGAAATCCAAACAAAATTATGAAATTAATAAGTAGATAAATATAGAAAACATTGTGGGAATCCTATAAATTTTGTCCCGATACTATCACTAGATCCCCACTCCATAGATCAGCTATCTGACTTAGACCCCTTTCCCATACCAAGATCCCAAATCATGAGGTCTATGTGTGCATCAATATCCCCATACTGGGTGTGAGTAATTATCCTATCAAGACCTCATTAATTTATTCTCAACATGTGGGTATAAGTATAATAGGTTTATTCCATAATAAGGATGAAAAAATCATAAACAATCATGTGTCAAGCATTCATGTGATAACAAATCCACTATGAGTCTTGACCATACCTAAATCAGCTACATTGTAGAAGGATATTCATAAGGATGTCAAAAGTAACCAAGAGATATCCCCAAGGATAGTGAATATATCTCTTACCAGGATTAAGGCATCAAGTTGGATCAGTCCACAAGGTCATCGCATCTTTCCTCCATCAAAGGTCAATCCTCAAGGCCATTATACCCTATCTACAACTTGTGATATGACACAAGGCCATCATACCAAAAATTTCACTTCCATGGGTCTATTATCAAGGTTTTTAAGACCCTACCCTATGTTTGGGTCTATCATAATTGACATCACATATCATATTCATTCCCCCTATAAGGGATAATCATATCAAAATTGTTCACATGTTCTGAGTAACAATATTCATTCATGCAATGGTCTGGTAGTTATTCATAATAGTTCTATGTATAAAATAAAAAAACATATAATGTAACCATTAGAATCTATAAAATCATATAAGTACATGTGATAAAAATAAAATATGCCTAACAAGATACTCAACCATACTCATGGAATAAATTATCATATATAGGTCTCACAGGCCAAACACACACACATGCGAACACAATAGAACAGTCCAATAAGATATGTAAAAAATAAGAATCATATCAAGAAAACATGTTTACACAAGGGACGTAAATGGTAAGGAACTTATTACATTAATATTTTTGATGAATCACTACAATATTCATAAAAGGATAGAGTATTGGATTAAAATGCACACCCATAGAAATATAGTTTTCATGTAAAAAATTCCTATATTAGGTTATAGTTCATCAAATAAGTACTTTAGAAAAGAGAATCAAAAATATTACATGCAAAGAAGGGTAGTTTTGGAATCAAATATATCACAGAGCCCATCAACATGACTAGTTTCGAGTTATTTCAAAGAAAGGGACTCCAATTCATTAGATTTATCATCGGTTAAACAATGGATAGTGAATTCCTCATCAAATATATAAGAGAACCTGAATTATATCCAATTAACATATATCACCATAAATTCATCATCATAATAGATATTAAATATTAGATTCAATATTAAGAAGGTATTGAGATGATGAATCTAGTTTAACTTACCTAAAAACATCTGTTGTTAATGAGGGATCTAGCTCCAGTCAAGGGGACGTTGTTGGAATGTCAAATCCACCACTATTTTATCCATGATATAAGAATTAATCCTTATATAGCATAAAAAATTGATATATTGGGAAATGAAATGCTAGATATATGATTTGTCTAAAGGTAAAAGAGGTGGATCTAGATGAAATTCAAAGAGTTAATGTTTTAAGATCATATAGATCAATTATTAATTAATATCACTCTTGTATTTTATAAAATAAATCTTGGGGGGACAAAAACATTGAGGAAGGAAAAATTAGTCTTGTGATTATAGACGGATTCCATTAGAAATATAATGGGTCAAAACAAATCACTAATGTACATAAAAGGGATTTTTGGATTATTAATCCAGACACACATGGTTTCGTAGCATGATTCGAAAACCCATGCACCAATGATGCATTGAATTTTTCATCTTCTAGGTACAAAATTTATTTGGTACACATGTTTTCAATATTTTTAAAAGCCATGTTATTGTCCACTAGATGGTGTCATAGGGTTTTTATGGGATTAGGCATGGATTGATAAACCATATTCCACCCCTTGATCTCCTTCCACTAGCTACAAAATTTCATGGAGAATCCAAATAGTTTCAAAAAACCATTCTCAAATCCAAAACCCTAAAAAATCCTCAAAACCCAAAAAAACACCAAAACACCCTATAACTAATACAAATAAATTTATATTATACAAACACAGGATTAAAGGCTAACAAAATATTAACCCACCTGAAAAATATGAGGCTATTGCAATCTCCCCTTATAAATAATTCTCATCCCTGAGAAGAATCTCAATGAATATTTCTCAAAACAATCAGCCCATTGGGCCTAAACATCAACCTTAAACTCCCATGTCTCTTATAATATCAATCCATGATGCCATTGAATCTAGAAAAGTGTCGCTATCTTCCCCCACGACATGTTCTTTCTCTGATCTATAACTTGCATTAAGCATTCCATAAATGATGTGTTAAGCTCCAGTGGTACTTCGTTATAATCAATAACATTTCTAGGATTGGTCATGTACCTCCAGAGATTAGACACATGAAACACATCATGCATACGTTGGTAATGAGAAAAAAAATCTAGAAGGTACACCATTTTCCTAACCCAGTTGATAATCTTTAAGGGTCTATAATATCTTAGAACATGTTTTATTTACTTACAGAAACATTGATGGCCTATCTATGAAGCCAATCTTAGATAAACCCCAATGGCCTATATGCAACTCCAAAACTACTCCTAGTCTGTTCAACATAATAACTCTAATTTATCTAAGTTTAAATTAACTTATTTTGAATAAATTACATTTTCTTGGAGGTCTCTTGTACAATACTAGGTCATACAAGTATTGGCTCGCAATCCTCATAACAAAAATGTAATGAATGATATGGACTACCATAAAGAGCATCATAAGGTGTCATTGAAATTTAATCAAGGGAAATTATTTTTTAAGAAAACTCAACCATTATTAGGTGATCATACCAAGATCCATGAGAATCTAAATTGTTGGTTTGGATCATATTCTCTCATATAAAAATTGTCTCTATGAATGTCTGTTCTTTTAGGGATGGTACATTGTGCTCAATATTATCTGAGTCCCTAAGGCCATCTAAAAACCCTACCAAAACATCGATTTAAAACATAATTATTTATTTGATATAATGTAAAAGGTAAATTCACATAAGTTTGTGATCTCATAAACATAAAAATTTCCCATCTCATCTACTTAGTGAGTCCATGGATAAATAAGAAATGAACAACTTTTTTTATCTGATCAATAATAACAAAAATTGCATCACATCTCTTCAGGGTCCTAGGTAACCCCATAAAAGATTCCATTGTGGAATCCTCCCATTACACATGGGCACAAAAAATAGTTGGATAAAACCACTATGATTATGGTGATCGACCTATAACCGCTAGCTGGTAAGTCATCTAGTAATGAATCTATTAATGTCCATCTTCATATCTGGACACCAAAATTTCCAACTAAATCCTTTGTTGACCTGATTTATATGGACTAAATATTGATTTGGGAGGATTAATATATTTTTACAATAAATAAAATCAGTAATGTTTAACTATGGAAACACACAATGACTCCAATGGCTATAATGAGATACATGACTACTTTCCAATGTCTTCTGGTCATTGGGGTTTCTATCCATTGAATCTTAGGAACTCACATTGGTTTAGAAGATAAGAGTTTGGGTTTAACACACCATTTTTGGGGGAGGTAATTCCTACTCCATGAATCTTGTATTGATTAAATATATATTCATCTATCATTTATAGATCCCAGTATAGTAATGGTTACCCGAACAAAACAATTAGTTATTGAATCGTACTTATGTTCAAAAGTTGTATTACTGGGAACTAAAGAGTTTAATATAATCCATGGAGGCAATTTGTGTTTTTTAATTGGGATTGAACCTCTAGGAGGGGTCATACATATCCTATGAAATACAAGAATTAAAAACCTATTAGTTCTTACATGACCATATCATTTAGTTGAACTTCATGTGGACATGACATATATGAGGGAATATGAATATTGGATATAGATAATGGTCCTTAGGAATGAATCCATTATATCCTATTTGTAAACGGAATTTTTGTCATCATGGTTCAATTGTGGTAATTTTTATCATAAAATTTTTGGTTATAGAGGTTTGAGATGGACTTATGAATCTATGGTTTCATTGAGCTATCTTATTGGGATTATGGCCCTTTGAGTTAAGATAATTTGTAATTATTCAAACCCTTGAATAGAGGGACATATTGTTGAATTATCCTTATGCTGATGGAACAATCATCATATGTCTCTAATACCTTGGGAGTAATTCTTTATGTGAGATATATGAGAAAGAATATGAATTGACACATTTAATGGGTGCGTATGATTGAAAATGTATGGGGATTACACAATGGGGATTCCCTAATACATAAGTGAGGATTATACATAGAGGTCACTAAAATAGTTTAGCAGAGCATACACACTGAGGATTCCCTAATAAATTATTATCAGAATTATGATATTTATCCTCTATTAAATATGTGATATTTGTGTTTGATGTAGAGGTTGGGTCTTAGAAAGGAGTCATAGGTATCCTTATTATAATAAGAATTATATTCCTCATAGTTAACATATTCATAACTTATTGATGGATAGGTAATGATGATTGTACCCAAGGGGATTATTTTCCGATGGTTTATGAAATCATGGAACTTATTCCAAGGTGGATTCCCATTTTTGGGGACATTTTTACCATTCCATTATCATGACCATCATAGATCTATAAACTCATGTGAGCCACACTCGGTGTAAGAAGCAATAGATGATAGAAGATCTAACATGTTGAAATGAATAAAAAATTTATTTTGTATTTTGATTACACACCAAGGGTATCCTAATTGGAGTTGTGTGATTACGAGTCCCACAGACAATATAGATCTACAAGAAAAGGGGCATGATCTTTCACAAGAGGTATTGTGATATGAGAACTATATAGAATTTTTGAGGGAATTATGTGGAATGAAATTAACATGTCATATTACCACTGATGATGTAACGACCCGACCCTAGAAGCCCAGAGTTGATGCATTATTACGTATCATTGTCATGATCACAAAAGATCAAGTCTCGGAATACCGATTAGTTTAGTAGACTTGTAAGTACTAGATACATTCATAAGGTTTACATTGCATCATAAAATGGAAAACTACAACATCATTGTTTCCATGGACAACAATGAGATCCCATAGACTATCCAGGCAGGTCAGTCGTAATATACTTCTTCGCATCCTGGAAAAAATAAAACATATAAATGGGTGAGCTCAGATGCTCAGTAAGGATAACAATATAGTGAAAACTTTCATAAATAAGCATAACCAATTGTGGAAATGTATAAAATTAAAACAAAATCATTTTCAACATAAACTTCATCATAATATGGCAAAAATAAATCAAAATAATTCCATTTACTTACTCACATGGATATTCTACTAGTCGAATAGTAATATGCAATATAAATATCCACATTCATAATGATGTGATGCATAATGCCAGACTTTCATAACCACATAGTCAAGGCCTTGTTCCAAGACTAAAAATAATATTTTTTCAAGGCCTTGTTCCAATTCACTAGTTTGCCTCATGAGACCTACCGATGGATCGAGGAGCTATAGTGGGCTCCACCCATCACTTACTATATCCAATGCATTCCTCACATGAAAATGTTTAAACATAACATAAACATTCGTATTAAAACTAGCATACGAAATGTAAATACTTTATCCATAAACCATGAAGGGTGTAAAAATAACACATCCATGGTCAAACATATCACAAAAACCTTCAATACAATATGGAAGATTTGTATTATAATAAATCAACATCAAAAAAGTTTAAAATCCATTATAGGATGTTGACATAGATGAAAATTATTTGTAAAACTCTTTGAGAGAAATATCCCTTTTCATGAAATCAATTAAAAAGCCACACAATTTTGAAAGGAATAAATTTAAAGACATTTTTTGAATCAATGTGTCCCATACAACTTTGAAACTTTTTAAAGGAATTAAAATTTTAAAAACATTCATGTCTATTTAAATAAATCCTTAAAAACCATTTTGAAAACATGGACATTAATAAGAATGACTTAGAAGAATAAATATTTAAAATATTTCAAATGATGTTTTAGTAAAAAAATATCCCTTAAAATAATACCTTTGAAAACACTTTCATGAAACATGGACATGGATAATAAATAAGTCCGAGGAGATACTTACGTAAAAACAACCTCAGATCATAAAGAGATTTTGAAATTAACCCTTATCTTGCACTTTCCTTTGGTTGAGCGTGCGTTTAACCTCCTGTATAATGACCATTGAATGTTATTAGATTATAAAAGAACTATATTAATATTTATTATATCCTAAACGATTCATTTATGACTTTATTCTACCCATTTAATAATTATTTTCATGTTAAATTAACATTTCGGTTAATAATCTCTTTCTTTATCGTACATATTTTAACCTGTTGTTCATGATCGTATCATTTAGATCATTATTCAAATACTTCCATAATAAAAATATTGATTTATAAATAATTCATAATTAGAATATAAATATTTATAATAGATGGATATATTAAATAGAAAACACCTTTTATGGAGACGGTAGGCCGTACGTATGCGTAAACGTTGTTTCTGTTTTCATATCGTATTGAACTGAAGTAAGTGAATAAGATATTTGTAAGTAAATAAATACATAAATATATAAATATATATATATATATATCCATTATAATTATTATTTCATATATTACATACTTTTTAGTAATATATATTTTTATAATTGTCGATGAATGGTGAACTTGGAAATAAATCTCATCGCGTCGTGGAGACAGTAATCCGTTCATACGCACGAGCGGCAATATAATTTCATTAACAGTGTGGAATTGGATGGTATATTGATTTTATAAAGATCATAGCATGTTTATTTATTATTTATATACATATTACTCATCATTATATCCATCCAAATAATATAGTGTTGAATAACAAATTACACCACGACGTGGAGATGGTATGTCGTTCGTACGCATGCATGATGACATTATAATTTATAATATGGATAAAATAATGAATATGGTTCACTAGTGGAAATACGGGCTTTAACGTCATCGTAATAACGTCGGTTTTTTAAAAACCGACGCGAAAAGTATGTGTGGGGAATTTTTGGCGTCGGTTTTACAAAAAACCGACGCCAAAAATAATTATGCGTTGATATTTCGCGTCGTTTTTGAAGAAAACCGACGCGGAAAATATTAGTATACATATTATCCGCGTCGGTTTTCCTAAGAACCGACGCGAATAATATTATGCGTTGATTTTGCGCGTCGGTTTTTAAGAAAACCGACGCGGAAAATATTAGTATACATATTTTCCGCGTCGGTTTTCCTGAGAACCGACGCGGAAAATAAATTTTTAAAATGTTTCGGCGTCGGTTTTCATGAAAACCGACGCCGAAAATTTGAAAACAACATTTTGGTGTCGGTTTTTCTTAAAACCGACGCGAAAAGTCTTTTAAAAATATTCACGGCCAGAAAACCTCATTTTGTTCGTCCGTCGAAATCGAGTTCCGCTGTGGCGCTTCGGACTCCCGACGACCTTCGAACTTGATTTGCGATCTTGGACGGCCATTGTTGAAGGTTTTTTGTCGTCTGCACGATTTTGGGTATGTGTTCTTCCTATTTATCTCTTGTTTCATAAATTTTTAAAAATTTTCGGCGTCGGTTTTCATGAAAACCGACGCCGAAACTCATAAAAAAAAATATATTCCGCGTCGGTTTTCCTGAGAACCGACGCGGAAAATAAAATTTTAAAATGTTTCGGCGTCGGTTTTCATGAAAACCGACGCCGAAACTCATAAAAAAAATATATTTCGCGTCGGTTTTCCTGAAAACCGACGCGGAAAATGAATTTTTAAAATGTTTCGGCGTCTGTTTTCATGAAAACCGACGCCGAAAATTTTAAAACAACATTTTGGCGTCGGTTTTTCTTAAAACCGAAGCGAAAAGTCTTTTAAAAATATTCACAGCCAGAATCCCTCATTTTGTTCGTCCGTCGAAATCGAGTTCCGGTGTGGCGCTTCGGACTCCCGACGACCTTCGAACTTGATTTGCGATCTTGGACAGCCATTGTTGAAGGTTTTTTGTCGTCTGCATGATTTTGGGTATGTGTTCTTCCTATTTATCTCTTGTTTCATATCCCATTCTCTTGTTTCATATCCCATTGTTTATTTCTTTATCAATAACCCTATTTTGCGTGATTTTGATTATTGGTTAGATTTTATTTGTAATTTATCATTATTATTTTTTGTATTATTATTGTTGGTGTAGATTTGATATTGTTTGTTTTTGGAAGTAATTATACCGGTCGCAGTTTGGATTTAACATCTCCATTCGGGTTGAACTTCAAATTTTTTGTTTGTATTATCATTATTCCTGTTTAAAATTATCTTTCATTACATTATGAAGTACTATATTTTTAATTCCATTTCCATTTTAATAAATTCTTCTTCAAAAAAATAATTTTATTGTGTTAAATGAATTCACTCACATTTTTGAATGTAGTTTGTTGTTATTTCATTCCTTCTTGAGATTTACCATGCCAAATTCCTTAATTCTTTTTGGTTCTCATCATTTAACTAAGACATGAATAATTACCACTATCTATTATGTTAAAAAAATTTGAATAATTATTTTCATGCCATTATATAATAAATAATTTTTCTTGAAATGTCCATAATACGACTAGAATCATATTGTATTGTAATTACTTCTTCGTAGATAATAATATAATCATTATCCCTCTATTAATGTTCAAAAATACCTTTCCACTTTCATATGTGGGGTTAGATTCATGCATTTTTAATAAATGTCCTCTTAAACTAATCTCATTCCATTGATTATATTTATTCATCTTTCTCTCCCTCTAAATAATAGTCATGAAATGATTTACTTCCCCCTCTAAGTCATAGGCTGCAAATAAAACATTCTCATGATCTAATCTTTCATGGATGGATAATATATTTCTCTTCATGTTGATCCATTCCTTGACATGTTTTGCTGCAATAGACCCATGGATGGGGGTGTAAGTTGTCACCTACAATATGCAATGGAATTTTTATCCCTCCATAATGAATTTATATGTTCATAGTTCCCTATTATAAAACTCAGGGATTGAGGGAGTTGAGTTATCATAGTCACCAAAAATTGTATCATGTCTCTTAATACACATTGTCTTAAATAAGGATAGTTATTGCACTATTTTTCACATTAATTTTTCCATGATTCATTCATGTTACATCAAATGAATAAAAAAATTAATATAGTGTGATCAATAGTAGTCATAGTGAGAAATCATATTATCTTGTATGTTATTCATATAATATTTATATCATGAAACTTTATTTTCAAAAAATGAAACCTTTGATTTAACCATTTTGTCCTTGTATTTCAATATAACACACATGTATATATTATTAAAATTAACTGTTTACTGTATTTGTAAACGTGTTTCATATCTGATGTCTTTTATCTGATTATCAATAGTTTTTATGGAATATGTTTTTGTTTACAATTTATCTGATAGATATTTAAATGTTTTTATGTTTTAATATATTCATCAATTATATTGTGATATCAGGTATTAATGGATCATAATTGGATTTATCTACGAAGAAATACTAGTGAATATGAAAGAGGAGTTGACAATTTTTTGGAATTTGCTAAACGGCATAATCAAAATATTGATTTGATTTTCTGTCCATGTGTGAAGTGTGTAAATATGAGAAAGTTAAACTTCAGAGAAATCAAAGATCATCTCATTTGTTATGGTTTTAGCCTTAATTATACACTTTGGATCTTTCATGGTGAAAGAACTGAAAATTCAACATCCAATGTTGATGACGATATTCATAATGAGGCAGAGGATCATATTGAAGAATTAATTCATGATTTAGGTGTTGAAACCATCGAAAAAACACCAACTGTTGAACGATTGTTTGGAGATTCTGAGAAACCATTATTCCCAGGTTGCAGTAAATATACAGTGTTATCAGCAGTTTTGAGATTAGTTAACTTAAAAGCAAAAAATGGGTGGAGTGATAAAAGTTTCTCCAGTTTACTTGAGCTTTTAAAAGAGCTTCTTCCAGAAGGCAATGGGCTTCCAGATTCCAATTATGAGGCGAAGAAAATATTATGCCCAATGGGATTGGGGTATAAAAAGATACATGCTTGCCCCAATGATTGTGTACTGTATAGGAAAGAAAATGAACATTTATCAAGTTGTCCTACATGTGGAACATCGCGCTATAAGATGGATGAGAAAGTCAACTCAGATTCATTTTCACGTGATGTCATGTAACGTTATGAAAAATCAATTTTTTTACTTTCCAATGATATCATCCAATATTTTTTTCAAACAATTCTGATAATTCAATTCTGATTTATTTTTAGGTACCAAAATCAAAACTCCATCTAAAGCATTTTGGTACCTTCCAATTATTCCTCGTTTGAAGCGTCTATTTGCAAATTCAAATGATGCAAAAAGGTTAAGATGGCATTCAGATGAGCGCATTTCTGATGGTAACTTACGTCACCCTGCCGATTCACCACAGTGGAAGAGTTTTGATAAAAAATTTCATGATTTTGGAAGTGAAGTTAGAAATCTCAGAATGGGATTGTGTACTGATGGAATGAATCCATATCGGAGCCTCAGTAGCCAACATAGTTCATGGCCTGTTTTGCGGGTACTTTACAACTTGTCTCCACATCTATGTATGAAGAAAAAATATGTTATGATGAGCTTGATGATTTCTGGACCAAAACAACCGGGAAATGATATTGATGTGTATCTTACACCATTGATTGAGGATTTAAAACTGCTATGGGAGAAAGGTGTTACAGTTTTCGATGCATACAAGAAAGAGTATTTTCTTTTGCGTGCTATGATAATGTTCACTATAAACGACTTTCCTGCATATGGAAACTTATCTGGATATAGTGTTAAGGGACATAAAGCATGTCCAATTTGTGAAGAACAAGCTTCATATTATCAATTGCAGAATGGAAGAAAGACAGTGTACATGGGACATCGAAGATTTTTGCGAATTGATCATCCTTATCGTAGATTGAGAAAAGCATTTAACGGTTTACAAGAATACAACCTCCCCCCTCAACCATTGTCAGCTGAAGAATATTATGACAGAGTGAAAGATATTGATTCAACATTTGGAAAGAGAAAAAGTTCTGGTTTACAAAAACATCTCTGGAAGAAGCAGTCTATTTTTTTCGAACTACCTTATTGGAGATTTTTAGAGAAAAAACATAACATTGATGTTATGCATGTTGAGAAAAACATATGTGATAGTTTGATTGGAACTTTGTTAGACATAAAAGGAAAGACAAAAGATGGATTACATGCTAGATTGGACTTGATATTAATGCGAATACGTTTGGAGTTAGCTCCCGCTGTGAAAGGAAAAAGAACATATTTACCTCCGGCTTGTCACACATTAAGCAAGATTGAAAAGATGAATTTTTGTCAGTGTCTTCATGGTATTAAAGTACCCAGTGGTTTTTCTTCAAATGTGAATAATTTTGTGTCATTGAAGGATTGTAAATTAATAGGTATGAAATCACATGATTGTCATCTGTTAATGCAACAAATTCTACCAGTAGCAGTGCGTGGTATATTACCGAAAGCTGTCAGGAAGACAATCATCAGGTTATGTAATTTCTTTAAATCCATTTGTAGCAAAGTCGTCGATCCAAATTTGTTAGATTTGTTGGAGAATGAAGCAACTCTTATTCTTTGTCAACTAGAAATGTATTTCCCACCCACATTTTTTGATATAATGGTTCATCTATTGGTTCATTTGGTGCGTGAGATAAGAATGTGTGGGCCTGTTTATTTAAGATGGATGTATCCTTTTGAAAGATATATGAAAATTTTGAAAGGATATGTTAAAAATCCTTATCGACCAGAGGCCTCTATTGTTCAAAAAAATGTATCAGAAGAGGTGATTGAGTTCTGTACTGATTATTTGAATGAGGTGGAGCATATTGGTCTCCCTCTATCTCGACATATGACAGTTGACAGAGAAGGTAGAGGGGTTCGAGGCTTAAAGGTAAAGTTCATTCCACGTGATGAAGTGATGAAAGCACATTTATACATTTTGAACAACACAGATGAGGTTCAACCATATATATCCTCACATATTGCTGAATTAAAGTTACGATATCAGAAAAGAAATGAAAAGTGGTTGATGATTGAGCATAAGAAGACATTTTTTTCATGGTTTAAAGAGAAAGTCACCTCAGATATATCTGTATCAGAAACATTGAAGTGGTTATCAGGGGGACCATCTTTTAATGTGATCACTTGGTCTGGTTTTGATATCAATGGCTACACATTTTACACAAAAAACCTGGATGACAAGAGTACCGTTCAGAATAGTGGTGTGATGGTATTCGCTGAAGCAGTGCATTTTTCGAGTGCCAAAGATAAAAACCCAATTTCTGCATCAACATCATATTTTGGAGTTATTGAATACATATGGGAAATTGATTATATTAAATTTCGAGTAACTATTTTTAAGTGCAATTGGGTTGATAGTAATAGTGGCGTGAAACATGATGAATATGGGTTTAAACTGGTTGATTTGAAAAGATTTAATCACAATGAGGAACCATTTATCTTGGCGACACATGCAAAACAAGTATTTTATGTCATTGATCCGTCGAATGATCAGTGGTCAGTTGTTTTGCAAGGGAAAAGATATCATTTGGGTGATGATGATGATTCTGATGATGCTAGTGATTTACATGAGCGTTATTCATCTATTATGCAATTTTCAGATGATTACAATGAATATAAGACAGACATAGTGCATGCAGTACGTACCGATCATGATGAAGGGATGTGGGAAAACACTAAATTAGTCTCCTAATTTTTCTGGTAAATATTTATATTTTGTGTCTATTTTTAAAACTTACAAATGCATGCCTCTATTTTTACATATTTATTTTTCATTTCCTTGTTTCTAATTATTCAGTTTTCTAATGATATGCAGGTACCCAAAATTTCATTACACTTTCTAGTAGCAATGTCAAATACAGATAGAGATGAGCAGTTACCGAGGTATATCTATTTTGACATATTATTAAATATTCAGTAATATACATATTTAATGAAATAAAACTGTTAATTTATTAAAAAAAATTGCAGGACTACTGATGCGTCCTCGGCGGAGGAGACTTCTCCAGTTACTACTGAAAAATCAAGTTCTCTAGTTGGTAAACGTGGTATTACACGTTTACCAAAACTATCACTCGCTCGTGATGATAACAAATTACACATCCGTTTTGATGATAATAATAATGCAGTTGGCCCAAATGCAGTTCAGTTTGTCAGTTATATAGCGATGCAGAGCCGTTGCAGGATTAGTATTTTATATCCTGATTGGAAGTCAGTGGACAGGACGGCGAAGCAATAGCTTTGGGAGGCCGTGACGGTAAAATATCTTTATTTATTTATTTTATCTCATTTTTTTAATATTATATAGTTTAAATGACATATTTAATTTTTTCAATTACAGATGACATTCAATTTTGAGGAAACCAAAGAAATTAGGAAAAGACATCTCTTTTTAGCGGCGGTTCGATGGAGAGATTTTAAAAACAAACTGACGAAAGATTATGTTTTTGGAAAGAGAAGGTTTGAAATCCCATGTCTTAAGTATACATATATAGATGAAGAAACATGGAAGCGATTTGTTGACAGTCGTCAGGAAGAGAAATTTCAGGTATTGTAATTGTTTTATATTTTAAAATTTATGCTATATTTTCCTTATTACTTATGTGTTTATTTTTATGTAACAGGCCTCCAAAAGATCTCATCAGGAGATCCAGTTGAAAAACATATACCCTCATACTTTATCACGTGGAGGATACTCGTATTTGGAGCAGAAAATTATTGATGAAAAATTTGAAGCATTAAGAGCTCGATCAAGTAGTGGTTCAGAAAAGGTCCAGTATGGTCCTCCATCTCCTCCCACTCGCCATGAGAAATGGAAACGAGCAAGAAGAAGAAAAAATGAACAATATCTTAAAGACGAAGCTCATCAAGTGGCTGATAGAATTGTAAGTAAATATTAATTCTTTGTTAACAATTTTCCTTTTTTATAATTTATAAACACTAATATAAATTTTTTATTTTTCATTTCAGGATGAACTTCAGGAGAAAGAGACACAGGGCTCTTTTATCCCTGAGGGTAGGATGGATATCCTAGCCACTGCTTTGGGAAAGACTGAACACCCCGGCCGTGTTAGAGGATATCAGGCGGGTGTTAGTATTCAGAAGGTTTTTGGTAAGAGTAAGCAACCAAGAGACCCGGAAATCGAATCCTTAAAAGAAGAGCTGCAGGATATGAAACGGTCTATGGGTGATCAAATTCAAGCAGCAGTACAGAAGGCTTTATTAGAACACTTGGCAAGACAGTCACAGTCTGCTCATCCTTCCGAGGTATATTATTTACTGTTAACAATTTTTCTTTTCTATAAATTATAAACACTGATATAACTTTTTCATTTTTCAACATTCTCAGCCTACTCACTCAGACTATCATGCCTCATATGCTTACCCAACACCGTCTGGGCAGCCTTCTGAGGTATATTATTTAATGTCATCAATTTGTCTATTTTATAAATTATAAACACTGATATAACTTTTTCATTTTTCAACATTCTCAGCCAACTCACACGGACTACCCTGCCTCATCTGCTTACCCTGCCCCGTCTGCGCAACCATTTGAGGTATATTATTTTATTTAATTTTTAATCAATTTTTCTATGTTATAAATTTTAAACACTAATATACCCTTTTCATTTTTCTGACTTCTCAGCCTGCTCACCCTGACTACCCTGCCCCACCTGCTAACTTTGAGCCTCCACCTCCTCCGTCGGATCGAACCTTATATTGTGAGTTGTTTGCGGGAGATCCTCATGTACATATTGTTGCGTTAGGACAAGTGTATTTTTTGGGGGACTCGGTACATTATCAGCCTATGCAGATGGGTCAGGTTAGAGTATCAGTACTTGTTATTATAGATCCTACTGCTCTACTACCATTTCCTACTGCGGAGATCACCAGTGTTGGGGAATGCATGGGCCATTTTTTACTTTGGCCAACTGCACTTCTTCGTTATATTTCACATGAGGTATGAGTTTTTTAACTAGTAATTAGAAATGATTCCAAATTACTTATAATGTTTTCTGACATTTAACTTAAATAGGAATATCTGAAAGCAAAAGAAACTGTACAAATGCAGCAAAATGTTCAGAAACAGTCGGCTGTAGATACTTCTGATATTTCTTCTGGGTTGAAAAGATTATCTCAGTGCTCTTCTTCCTTGAATTTTATCTATGAGTTTCGGATGACGTCCGATATATGTGGAAGAAATTATAAATTGAGAATATTGAAAGAAGATATCATGAATTTAGTTAATTTTGAAGAGATCGGGCTGAATGTGGTGCAGTTGTTTTCCATGTAAGTAAATTGACGTTTGAATTGATATTTCTTTAATAAAATATTGTTATGTCATTGACTAACTATATTTTCTTTTTAAATTAGGTATCTATACAGGATTCTTTTACAAAATGAAACTACAAGCATTTATAGCTTTATAGATCCAGAGTACATTTCCTTGGAAGTCAAACATGTGAAAAATGATGAAAGAGTTCAATATATATCCGAGAGATTATCACAAACAGAGATTCAGTGCTGGTTTTTGCCATTTCTTGATAAGTAAGAATATCAACATAATTTTGAACTCATGATCATTATAATGTCATTAATTATGAACTTTTTGTATTATAGGGGGCATTGGATGTTAGGTGTATTTTGCCCAAATGAATGCACCTTATATTGGTTTTTCTCTTTATTAGGAAAAGTGCGTAAACCGTTTTCCAACTTATTAAACAGGTAAGTTGTTTTTTTATTTTTAGAAGTTTGTTATGTTTAATTTTAATTGTTTACACGAGTTTTATTAGTTCTTATATAAAAAAATGCAGTTCATGGAAACATTTTACAAATGAAAAGAAACCAACGAAAATCAAATATGTGGAAGTACAGGTAATTAGTTTTTATATTTTTGTTATATATTGGGTTTCATTATTAGTTAAATGTTTTATAACTGCAGTGTCATCGTCAAAATGGAAGCGTTGAATGTGGTTATTATATTCTACGATTTATGTACGAGATAATCACAACTGGGGAAACTACTGATTTTCATAAGGTTAGTTGTATTAACTTTTTTATATATTTTCATCCACTTTCTTCTATTTATTAATTTCATATCATTCAATATTATTGTAGGTATTCAATGATTCACAGTCATATTCTCAATCTGATATGATTCATATTCAATCTACTTTTGCGGACTATTTGTTAAGTCTGATTAAGATTTGAGGTATGTATACTAATATTTATAAATAATAATATATATGGGTTTAAAAAATTAACTCTTATGATATATTAGGTGTTTGAACCTACTAATAATCAAATGAATGCTTCAACAATAACAAACAATGAGCATGTCATATATTTCAGGTACGTGTATTTTAATTCTGCTTTACTGAGTTTTCTCAAGTGCCTCTGCAAAAACTGTTTTATTGAATCTACAAATAATCAAATGAATCCTTCAACAATAACCAACAATAAGCATGTCGTATATTTCAGGTACGTGTATTTTAATTCAGAATTAGTTATTATATTTCTTTTCATTGTTTTTTCTTAAAATCATTTGTCTGTACAGTGACAGATCTGTAGGGTGGTACTTGGATCATGAACATAGAGATTCGTATAGCGAAATAACATTCACAAACACTAAAAATTGTCTCCCTTGAATGCACAGCAATATCTTCTAGGCCTTTTTATTTTTTATGCAAATAAATATCGAAAAATGATTGCCGAGAAGCATATCACATAATACCTGAAACAGCGCTTAGTGGGTTTGCACAAAGATAAAATAGAAGGCGTCAATTTTTAAGGTATGTTTCTTTATGTCTCTTCAATCTGCATTTGATTTCAATTTTCTAACCTATTTTTTGCACTCAAACTTATTTCTCTGTTATTCCATAACTTAAACAAATAACAATAGTGAATGGGTAATGCACGTCTATATAGAGAAAATATAAAAACCTGAGGTTGGGGGTGGTGGGGATCCTATGGTGAAAAGACACCCCCAACATCTTCAGTGGGGGAGGTGAGGAAGAGGTTGCATCGGCTGAGTGTTCCTGGAATTTTGATCAGGAGTCGTAACATTTCATTTTGGTAATTTACTTTGTGGAAAAATGAATGATTCAAATAAATTACACATTTTCATTTAATGTTTATTCATTGAACTAATATCTTGGATTGATTTTTTCACGCACATCTCCTTAGTTTCATTACTGTTTTGACAGGATTGGTGCTATCTATGGGAGGAAACTTACAATGATTGATACTGAGTATGGTTAGATTAAGAAAATGCACCATGTAGGTACGTGTATTTTAATTCTGCTTTACTTTGAGTTTTCTCAAGTACTTCTGTTAAAGCTGTTTAATTGTTTTTGTATACTTCGTTATTTTTTTTCAGGGTTCCGATTTGTTTGGAGGAGAAAATATATGTATTTTATTTTAAAAAAAAATATTTACGGCGTCGGTTATTTTAAAAACCGACGCCGAATATTTTTAAAAAAAAATTATTTACGGCGTCGGTTTTTTTAAAAACCGACGCCAAAAGGGTTTTCCGCGTCGGTTTTTAGAAAAACTGACGCAGAAAATCCTGTTTTAATCGGTTTTCCGCGTTGGTTTTTAGAAAAACCGACGCGGAAAACCGATATTTCGGCGTCAGTTTTATATAAAACCGACGCCGAAAACCTAGTCGACTATATTTTCCGTGTCGGTTTTTTAATGAACCGACACGGAAAATAATGTCTAAATGTACCTTCGGCGTCGGTTTTATAAAAAACCGACGCCGAAGCTCATAAGCGAAATATTTTTCGCGTCGGTTTCTATGAACCGACGCGAAAACTGTATTTTTAACGTCGCCTATAAAGACATCGGTTTATAACCGACGTTAAAAATTAAAAAAAACCGACGTGAAAAAGTGTTTTTGCACTAGTGGTTGTTCCATATTTATAATTAAATCATAATATATATAAGTTACTTTTGTTATTATTTTGGTATGGTAATAACAAATAAAGAGATTGTGGAAGAAGAAAAGAACTTGAAAGAGGTTGGTGGAATCATTACATCTTCTTTGGGTTCGTCCTTTTGATTTGATCAAAAGGGCTAAATAGGTTCTCTTTATGGTCAATATAAGGCCTCTAGGATGAAGAAAGGATAGTTTTTAGGATATTTGGTTAGGGGTAGGCCGAGCCAAATGGCTTTGGAAGTGTTAATTTGAGAGTAGGGGAAGTGACCTTTTATAAGAGGGGTGAGGGGAACCTTAGAAAAAAGTTAAAATATTATTTTATAATAAAATCCTTTTTGGTTCTAATGGATTAAAAAATTATTATTTAAAGGATACGGTAGGTATGGGTCGAAAAACACTAAACAAATAGGTTTTTATAAAGGTTTGGGTCACTATATTATCCTTAACATTTATATTTAACTCTTAGTTAAATAGTTTGACATTTACCATGTCTTCTTGAATTTTTATATTATATGTTTAATAAACATACTATAAACATCCAAGAGAATTTAAAGTGGTTCATTAATGACATAGATAATAGTATTTAATCCCTTTGGCTAAGCCATAGAATTTTAGGAATAGCATACCAATTAATAATATAATATATTTTTTAAAACTCTTTTATGTCAATTTTGACACTATTTGATATTTTGTTTTTTCTAAATTCATAATAGCATTATTACTTTGATATAAATTCATCTAACCAAACCTAACATGTCATATTAACCTATATAATTAGTGGAATTTATAAAAATTCTCAAATTACATTTATTAGGATATTTATAATATCAGATATTTTAATATTTCATTAATTAGGTAATTACTACATCATCATTGTGTCGTAAATTAATTAAACTATTTAATGTATAAAAAATATAAATAAAATAAATTTATGTAGGAAATATTTCTATATTTCTAATTAATATTTATAGTTGAATTTATCTTCTGTGTATCCCTATATTAAAAATGGTTTAATTATTAGACTTTTAATTTAACACTTTTAACTCTTCTTTGAATTAAGTGACAATAAATGTCCTAATATAATCCAAGTGGACCTAAAGGATCATATTTTATTCATAGGGTTTATTTTTATCGAATTACACTTATCAAATAGAATTAGGAAACGTGTTATGGTAATAATAATATAATTTTTACCTTTAATTACCCTATTTACTTTTTACCGCGGTAAATAAACGTCAAAAGATACTATTCAACAAAAATTATTTTCATGTCATTGAACCAAATTTTACTTAATGATATCAACCTTGTCACCTAAAAGTTTGAAATTCAACTCACAGAAGCGGTAAAATTATGTTTTATGTAAATTTTCAAATGCTCCTAGGAGGTGGGTAAAAGACGATAAAAAGTTCAATAACCTTTTTATATTTCTAAAATTATTATAAACTGACTCCAATGAATGACATTGAACCTATATAGGTATTATGTATTATTTTGACAATAATTAAATTTAAATAAAATAAATAATTATTTTTATAAAAAGTCGGCTTAAAACAATAACTCAGTGTTTTTAACTATTCATCAAAAATTGAATGTTTTCAGAAAAATACCAAAATTTAACCCCAAGATAATTTTGATATTGTGAATTCCAAAATTGAGTCTATTTTACCAAATTCAAAACATAGAAGTTCCATTTATTAATTTAATTTTAATTCTCGTTGTGAAAACCAAAAAGAGTGTTTTTAAGAAATAATAACTAACAAAATATTGATACTTGTTTATGTTCAATTTCAAAGTGAAATTATTTTCAATGAATAAAATTGGATGAAATGGTAAAATTATAATCTATTTATACATTCAAACCATTAAAATTTATAATTTAACAATAAAATTTATTTGGATTAAAAAAGTTTTTTTCAGTTAAAATATAGTATTTTTCACTATTAACCCAAGTATATGAAAGTTATCAGAAAAACACCAAAAAAAATTTGAAACAAAAATTATTATTTCCCAATTCTAAAGAAGAAGTTTATTTTGTCAAATTGAATATATAAATGTTTAAAATATTGGATTTAAAAATGGTTCTCTATTAAAAGGATGTAAAATTGCATTTAAAAAAATACTTCTTTTATCTGAAAAAAATGAATTTGTTTTTTTCATTATGTCTAAGAAGCTCATAATATAGATTCTAAAATTATATGGATTATATAAAGCTCAAATTTTAGTTAATACAATTCATAACATCTTTTGAATGGCTAGTTTGGTAAGTCGTGGTGTGCTTGAACTCAGTGTTGCGTGTATTGAACGTTATTGAATTACTTTGAATCAATGATGTACTATGAAATCTTGGGGTGTAACATTATTACCTCCTTCAATAAATTGCGACCTCAAAATATGAAATTGTTCTTCGAAAATAAATGGTTGAAAATAGAAAATTCCTTTGTGGGAAAAACCAAATCCGAAATTGGGTAAATAAAATTTAGTCTTAATAAGATGAAAAGGGGAATGAAAAAGTCACCAACTTATTATAATCTCGATTAAGATAAAATTTATGGAAATTAGAGATAAATAATTGGAGGAAAACGTAAAAATTTATAGGGAGTGATTGAGGTCATCATTCACAAACAACAGTAGAATTGAGGTCCTCAAAGCCATCCTTCTATGATGATTTAAAATATATTTGGTTCAACAAAACACAAGTTATTATGATAACACAATTTTAGTTTTAAGATACCATACCTACATTTTAAGAATTAATTTCTTCATTGAATAAAAGATGAATAAAATATATACATGACAATTAGAGTTCCATCCTTTAACTAATATCTTCCACAAAATAATATTTCACTCTAAAAGAAAATTGAACATAAAAAATATATTTTATGTATCCTATTTGTATAGGGTTCAAAAAAATGAATTTATAATTCATCTACCTAACCTTTAAAAAAACTAAATTATTCAATCTAGGACATCACGTGGGCCAGTGGTAGGTGATACACCTTTATCGCCATTTCGTTGCAGGTTCATGTCTCACGGCCTTGTCGAACAAGACGGGTTACCGCCTGACCTCCGGGTTGTCCTTTTTATGGAAATCCAAAAATAATCTCAAACTAAACTTATAAAAAATACTTCTTTCCAAACTCACAGTAAAAAATTTATAAGGAAGGTAAACACAATGAAGATTTCTTTTTCCAGGTAATAATAGGTGAACACCTTCATCTTGTATTCTTTTAAAACACTACAACATTCGGAATTACTATAAAACCTCATTGATTACATTCATGGACCCTTATTTCGTATAGAATAATGGATATGCACCTTATATACAAAAATTTTGTAGATTCCAACAATGATGGAATATACAAATCATTAATCAGTTTCAAGGTAGTCAAGAATATCTAATATAATTTATCCAAATAAATCATGTATTATTACAAAATCACTACCTCAGTATCAGAACCATATTATGGTTTATCTTTCTCTCAACTATATATTTTCCAAAAATTTAACCTGCTATTGTGTCACTTTTCTTGGTTCCACAAAATATCAAGTCCTTAATGAAATAGTACTGCAGTACTATCCTTATATACTCTATAATTATTATAAAATTAACATCATTAGTAAAATACTCAATTGACACAATACATTAATAACGATGTAAGAAATCCAATCATTCATCTTTATCTTCGGTAGTATCATAAATTTATTATTATCCAATAGTAGAATTTGGGGTATACTCTGATGATTTGTACATTGACTCGTGTAGTGTCCTAACACCTTGCATATGAAGCATTGTACATTAGTAACATTTTTCTTACCCTTGAAATCATGTACTTGGTGTTCTTTTTATCCACACTAATAACAAACTCCCATTCCCTTCAAGAATTTACCAAGGTGATTCTTTCCACAGTTATCACATATGGGAAAATCCTTCTTTTCCCTCTTCCCATTAACAATATTTATATCTTCCATCCTTTTATTCTCTTGCTTCCCTTCAAAGCCATAGGACTTAGAGAATTATTTACTTATCCTATTAACACATGATATTATTTATTCATATGTTGAGAATACACGGGAGACTATTTTCCTTCTAAATGATGTCTTGATATTGTGAAAGATATCGTCCTTCTTACTCTATTCTTCATATGTATTACTAGAGATCACATTCTCTCTGTTGGGTGCCATTTCTATACAATGGAATACATTAGGTCAGTTTATTAATTGCAATGAATAATTCCAAACTTGTAAAATACCTAACGTAAATTGAACAGTTTAAGGATATAATCCATAATCATAAAAAATGTTTTCCTTGGGGAATTATATACTCGTAAACCCTTCATAATGGTTTGTAACAAAAATGAGAATTATCCTAAGCATATCTCATGGGAGTGTCGTAACCAAGTGCACAGCAAGGCCCATTGTCATGCACTAGTTCCTATTCGATTTTCGATCAAAGTGGTGCTTTTGGGTTTTACCCCTAGGTACATATGTTCCACAGCCGCCTCTACCTTCTCATGTCCATACATGGATTTATTTCCTAGAAAACTCAAAAAATATCTACAATACCAAATTTTAATAAGTTCATCTATACTAATCCTTAAATTTTATCTTAGGGCTATGTTCTCTAATCAGAGTTTACCTAAATCTACTTTCCAAGGTTTGTACTAAACTTTTTGTGTTACCAACTGTAACGCCCAGACCCTAGAAGCCTTGAGTCGGTGCATTATTACTTATCATTGGCATGATCCCAAAAGATCATGTCTCGAAAGACCGATTATTTTAGTATCCTTGGAAGTACTAGACACATTCATAAGGCTTACATTACATCATAAAATAGAAAACTACAATAACACTGTTTCCATGGACAACACTAAAATCCCATAGACTATCCCTGCAGGTCAGTCATAATATAATTCTTAAAATCCTGGGAAAAGTAAAACATAGAAAGGGGTGAGCTCAGATGCTCAGTAAGGATAACAATATCGCGGAAACATTCATAAATAAGCATAAAAATTTAAGGAAATGTATAAAACTAAAACAAAATCCTTTTAAACATAAACTTCATCATAATATGGAAAAAATATATCAAAATAATTCCATTTACTTACTCACATGGATATTTTACAAGTCTAATAATAAAATTCAATATCAATAGCCATTTTTATAATGATGAAATCCATAATTCTATACTTTCATAACAACATAGTCAAGGATTTGGGTCAAGACTACAAGTAATATTTTGTCAAGGACTTATGTCAAGACACTAGTTTGTCTCATGAGACCTACATATGCATCGAGGAGTTATTGAGGTCTCCACCCATCACATACTAAGTCCAATACATTCTTCATAAAGAAATGTTTAAGCAAAACATAAACATTCATATAAAAACTAGCATATGATATTTCAATTCTTTATCCATAAACAATGAATGGTGTTAAATTAACACATCCAAAGTCAAACATATCACAAAAACCTTCAATATAATATGGAAGATTTGTAACATAATAAATCAACTTCATACAAGTTTATAATCCATCAAATGATGTTGAAATATATGAAAATGATTTGTAAAACTCTTTGAGAGAAATATCACTTTTTCATGAAAACATTTAAATGTCACATAATTTAGAAAGGAATACATTTAAAGAAATTTTTTGAATGGATGTGTCCCATACCACTTTGAAACTTTTGAAAGGAATTAACATTTTGAAAACATTCATGTCTGTATAAATAAATCCTTAAAACCATTTTTAAAATATGGACATTATTGAGAATGATTCAGAAGAATAAATATTTACAGCATTTGAATTGATGTTTTATTAAAAAAATTCCTTCAAAATAATCCCTTTTAAAACTCTTTCCTAAAACATGTACATGGATAAAAAAGATTTCCTAGTAGATACTTACGTAAAAACAACCTCAGATAATAAAGAGATTATGAAATTAACCCTTACCTTGAACTTTCCTTTGGTCGAGGTTACGTTTATACACATATATGATGACCATTGTATGTTATTGGATTATACTAGAACCTAATTCATATTTATTTTATCATACATGATTAATTTATGATTTTATACAAACCATTTAATGATGATTTTCATTTTAAATTAACATTTTGGGTAATAATCTCTTTCTTTATCGTACATATTTTAACTTGTTATTCTTGATCGTATCATTTAGATCATGATTTAAATAATTCCAGAATATAAAAAATTATTTTTAAATCATACATATTAAGAATATAAAGATTTACAATAGATAGATATATGATATGGAGAACACCGTTTATGGAGATGGTAGGCCGTACGTACGCATAAACGTTGTTTCTGTTTTCTAATTATTTTGAACGGAAGTTAGTGAATAAGATATATGTAAGTACATAAATACACACATATATAAATATATATATCTCCAGTAGAATTATTATTTCATATATTACATTCTTATTAGAAATATATATATTTATAATTGTCGATGAATGGTGAACTTGGAAATGAATCTCATCGCGTCGTGGAGACGGTAATCCGTACGTACGCACGAGCGACAAAATCATTTCCTTAAAGGTGTGGAATTTGATGGTATATTAATTTCACAGTGACCCTAGAATCTTATTTTCATTATTTATATAATATTACCCATCATTATATCCATCCAAATAAGATAGTGTTGAATAACAAATTACACCACGACATGGAGACAATAAGTCGTACGTATGCACACATAGTGACATTCTCATTCCTAAGATGCATAAAATAATTAATATTGTTGTGCCATATTTATAAAAACATTATAGTATATATAAGGTAATGGATTTATTATTTTGTTATGGTAAATAAAAAGAAAGATTAAGTGGAAGAATAAAGGATCTTGAAAGAGGGTGCTGAATTCAATACCTCTTCTTCGGGTTCTTCCATTTGATTTGATCAAAATAGCTCCATAGGTTGGTTTTCTGATTAATCTAAGGCCTCTAGGATGAAGAGAATATACTTGGGAGGATATTTTAGTAGGGGTCAGCCGTGCCAAATGGATTTGGAGGTGTGAATTTGAGAGAAGGGGAAGTGCGCTTTTATAAGAGGGGTGAGGGGCACCTTAGAAAAAACATAAAAATTTATTTTATAATAAAATCCTTTTAGGTTTCTAATTGCTCAAAAATGTATTATTTAAATTATATGGTGATAATGGGTTGATAACAACTCAACCAATAGGTTTTAGATAGGTTTGGGTAACTATATTAACCTAATATTTTATAGTTAACTCTTAGTTAAATAGTTTGACATTTACCATGTCTCTTTGTATTTTAATATTATATAGTTTATAAACATACTATAAACATACAAGAGAACTCCAACTGGTTCATTGATCACATATATAATAGTATGTAATCCCTTTTTCTGAGACTTATATTTTTAGAATATAATTCCAACTAATAATATAATATTTGTTTTAAAAACTATTTTATGTCAATTTTGACACAATTTGGTATTCTTCTTTTCTAAATTTATAACAGTATTATTACTTTAAAAAAAATTAATCTTACCAAACCTAAAATTTCATATTAACCTATAAAATTATTTTATTTCATAAAAAGTATCAAATTACATTTATTTGGATATTTATATTATGAAATATTTTAATATTTTATTAATTAAATAATTACTGTATCATCATTGTGTCGTTAATAAATTAATTTATTTATTGTCTAAAAAATATAAATAAAATACAATTATGTAGTAAAATTTTGTATATTTATAATTAATATTTATAGTTTAATTTATCTTATGTGTATCCCTATATTAAAAATGGTTTAGTTAAAAAACATTGAATTTAATACTTTTAAATATTCTTTGAATTAAATGAACATAAATGTCTTAATCTAATCCATGTACATCTAAAGGATCATATTTAATTCCTAAGGTTTTTTTTTGGTCTAATTACACTTATCCAGTAGAATTAGGATAGGTGTTAGGGTAATAATAATTTCATTTTTACCTTTAATAACCCTATTTACTTTTAACCGTGATAAATAAAAGTCAAAAGATAATATTTACCCAAAATTATTTTATCTCATTGAACCACATTTTACTCACTGATATCAATTGTATTTCTCTGATTTTTGAAATTCAACTCACAGACGTGGTAAAATTATGTTTTATGTAAATTTATAAATGCTCTTAGGAGGTGGGTAAAAGACGGTAAAAAGTTTAATAAAATTTTTATATATCTAATATTATTATAAACTGACTCCAATGAATTACATTGAACTTATATAGGTATTAAGTATATATTTTGACCTAAAATAAATTTAAATTAAATAAATAATTATTTAAATAAAAAAATCGGTTTTAAACAATTACTCAGTGTTTTTCAGTATTTATCAAAAATTGAATGATTTCTGAAAAATACCAAAATTTCACCCTAAGATAATTTTGATATTTTGATTTCAAAAGTAAATTCTATTTTAACAAATTCAAAACATATATGTGGCATTTATTAATTTAAAATTAATTCCCATGGTCAAAACCAAAAAGAGTGTTTTTAAGAAATAGTAAATAACAAAAGATTGATAATAGTTTATATTCAATATCAAAGTGAAATTATTTATATTGAATAAAATTGGATTAAATGGTCAAAATATTATCTATTTATTCTTAAAAACCATTAAAATGTATAACTTAACACTAAAAATTATTTTGATTAAAAAATTTGTTTTCAGTTAAAATATAGTATTTTTCACTATTCACCAAAATATAAAAGTTATCATAAAAACACCAAAAATTTATTGAAACTAAATTATTATGTCCCGATTCTAAATAAGAAGTTTATTTTGTCAAATTATATATATTAAAGTTTCAAATATTGGATTTAAAAAGGGTTCTCCATTAAAAGGCGGTATCATTACATTTAAAAAAATACTTCTTTCATCTGAAAAAAATGAATTTGTTTTTTTTCATTATGTCTAGGAATCTCATAATATGGATTCTAAAATTATAAGTATTATATAAAGTTAAAATTTTAGATAATACTATTCATAACTTTTTTTGAACGGCTAGTTTGGTAAGTCGTGGTGCGCTTGAACTCGGCGTTGCGTGTAGTGTAAGTTATTGAATTAGTTTGAAAAATTATGTACTATGAAATATTCGGGTGTTAAAGATGATAAATGGGTCATTTTTTGTCTTATAAATACCTTGACCCTTTGAATTCGGGATTCCTAGAGTTAATTTAAAGAGTATTACCTCTATAGGAGTAGAAGAGATGTGGATAGAATGAGTGAAACTCTTGGGGGTTCGGTGGTCACATGGGTGCCATGCAGTCATAAGGGAACCATGGGGTCATGTTCTCTTCATGAAGAGAGGGTGGTCAGGCACTTTGTTGGATCCATTTGGATTCATTTTATTGGGTATGTAAGCAATTGAATGCACCTCATGTGAAGGATTTGAATCCATGTAGGTGTGAAAAGGCATGGGGTATGAAATTGTGTAAATGTAGGGTAGTCATGTGATTCTCATAAACCCTTTGGAGTCTCACAAATGGTAAAGGATGTGTGGATGATACAGTCACATCTAACATAGTGGTGAAAAGTGACTGAAATGGCCATGTCTCTTGATTAAAATGCCATTATGTGGTCACATGTCTATCGCATGACCCGAAGGCAATATCATGATAGCATGACTACTACATGAACAAGTAATTTTCATGTGTTTTCATGAGCAGGGGATATAATTTATCTAAACCTCTCATTACTCATTATCCATCGATTTCACTCGAGTGTATCATTGCACCCTATCAAGTAGAACAGTCTTGAGATCATGTGATCCCTCTAGTCTGGAAAGTTCACTCTCATGTGCATCCTCCTTTTTCTCTACTGGGGGTTTTATATGCATCATGTACCATATATCTATACAAATTTTTAGGATTATAAATCCATGCACCTCATCTTGATTCAATGGAAATATCATCTGTGTAAGACATAAATGCCTTACACACTCCACTTGATCGATTCATATGTCATCAGAGATATATTCTCATCATCATGTAACAAACATTGACTACATGATCAGTCCATAATTACAAGATTCCTTGAACACACATCATCTCTAGGGTCACACACATATCAAAGGGAACATGACCATGGGTTTGAGTTACATTTCTATGGTTTCATATAGGCATTTTATGATTTTCAAGATAGATAATTCCAAGGGATTAATCATTATTAGGCTGACATGTCCAATGTTTTTCACGTGATTAGACAGACATTTCAAAGAGATTTAATATAAATAGGATAACATGTCCAATGGATTTTACATGATTAGGTCGACATGTCCAAGTTCATTCACATGAACAGGCTAACATGACAAAGTTCATTCACGTGATCAGGTCTTCATGTCCAAGGGATTTCATGTGATGAGTCTGATATATCTAAGGGATTTTATGTGATTAAAACAGAATGTACAAAGTCATTCACGTGATTGGGTCGACATATCCAAGGTCATTCACATGATCTAGAAGACATGTCCATGGTGGTTCACATTATCAATCCGACATGTCAAGGGTATTTCTCATGATCAATGAATTGATCACATGAACCATGTAAGACCTTTAGGTTAAGAACAACATAACTTCCTTTACATAAAGATTCCAACATTTATAGCCACAAAATTTTCCAATTCTCATTTAGTAGGTGTCAAAAATCCCACCCTATAATAAAAGTTAAAAATAAAGAGTAAGTGCTTAGTTTTGAGAATGTTAATGTCTCCTTGAGTCCCTTGATCTTCTGTTGGCTAGTCTTCTGAGCATCTCTTGGTCATGCGATAGACCTTTTACTTTCATTTTATTCTCAAAAATATGTTGAAAATGGTCCATCTCTTTCTCCCAGGACTTGGAAATGCTATAGAGCTCTTAATTTTTCTATTTCTTCATGATCGATTTGTAAGAATCCATCGCGAGAAGTTATCACATGAACCAATAATGATAACCAATCACATGACCTATCCAAATGATGACATTATTTAGAAAACTCATGAAACTAAGACAATAACTATTAAATGGTAATTTGTTAAAACTATTTCTTGCATCCTTTGTCATGAGGTTAATTGACGTGATTTATTTGTGTGTCATGCAGTCTTATAATTTTTTATATGATTAATGTGACCACTTTATGGTCACATGAGAAATGTGATATTCTCTTGGTTATGAAATCCATGTGATGTTATCTTTGTTACATAATCTACATGATATTATTATGGCCATGTGATCTACATGATCCTATTATTGTCATGCAATACACATGATATTATCTTGATTAAACTATCGCTTGAATCAGAATGGATCTCATGATCTATGTGGAGTCATACTAGTTATGTATTTTTTATCCATTATACTATATTTCATGGTTCCAACTCATCATACTAAGACCAAATTTCTATTTTATCCTATTCATATGTTTCCAAGAAATGATGTTGTGTTAGTAGTGGCCCATAAAAATTATATGTTTTCCAATGTGGATTTCAATCAATTATTCATTATCCACTCATCTCAGATGTAGTTAGAAAACATTATGGGGACCAATATTTTGGAGTACCCTTTTTTAAAATAGATACCTCTATATAGATTCATCATCTTGAATGAAATACTCTATTATCACTGTAAATGAGGATCATACCCCCTTCTTGGATCCTATAGACCTATAAAACCTTTAGAGAATATATCTCTCACATGGGTCACTTTATCTTTGAGGATAAATGTTCTGCTGAGTATATGTTGAAGTCCATCCAAAAATATTTTGAAGGGGTTCATTGTAAATATATGCTTAAATATCATATATACAAATCAATTATGTGGAAGTCTTTGTCGAGTAAATAATTTGGATGGATTCCCACCTAGGATATCTGATTTTGGGGATGCATTAGAATGGACTGATGTAGGCCCTTCTGGGTGAAATACACCTCCACATAATTCGATGTTGAGATAAAATGGAGAGGCATGAATGAGGCTACCAATATTTTACAATCTATCACATTATATAACATCCCGGCTTGAATACCACTAAATCGATACCCAGAGTTGGTGTTTTACATGACCTCATGCATGGATCCCGATATGCCAAAAGTTGTTGACTAGTAGTGAGGACATAATATAAAAACATGGGAAGACTATAAAATCTATACAATAGTGAAAAAACAACATAACTAATAATAAAAAAGAAAAAATATCTAATAAAACCAAACATCATATAACAAAATCCCAAAACTAGGTAGATACCCACAACCAATATAGTAAACAAGTCATGTCATACTAGTGTCATTTTTTAATGGAAACCCCAGAATAAAGATGAAATTATAATTCCCAAATCAGGTCTCTAGATCAGGATAGATCCTCCCATCCATGATCCATCCCAAATCCCAACTCATCCATCTATAATGGGGCATTTTCCCTTATCCTGACCTTAAACAATGAAATCTACATGGGTACTAATGGCGGCCGGATTAGGGTGTTAGTACAACTCAGTTAGTCTCTATGAAAGATATATAAATCAATATCTAGTCTAATATTAGTGTATAATATTGGAAGAAATTAATAATAAACAGGGAAAAATGTAATAGGTTTCACAATTTTTCATTTTAAAATTAACAACATTGGCCTTCAAGTACTAAGTGACACCAAAGATAATAAAACATATTTTTCCCATGTTCGTCATCTAAACCAAATATATTAGGGGTCATATAATTTAGACTAGAAGCATAAGTATAATGATCCAACCTAGGATATATTACATCATGTCTAAAAATCCAAATCAACAACACGGAACACTATTTCTAACAACCTAATACAAAGAGTGTGGATCACTATATACAACCACTCCCATCACAAATGTGAAATTCCATGTCCAACACCCTACACCATGTTTTTGAAAACTGATTCCCATGGTCAAACACTTGAACTCTTTAACATATTAAACAATAAGGGGTCACATTTTTTATCAATATTTCTACGGTTCATTACATTCAACACCTTAACGTAATTATATGACAAGTCTATTTTAGTATTTATTAAAAACCGTGACCATTATAAATTATTTCAATCCATTTAACAAAATGAATATTCACCCATTAACAATATATCACTTTTACCCTTATTCACATCACAATACATTTAACCTTTGTGTGTTATTCGAAACAGTCCATTATAACATTCTAACTCACCAAACACAATTTCTCATAGTTTAATCCCATAAAAATTATTAGCCATCATTTAACAACTCATTTATCCATTTTCAATGGATTGGAATTGTGCATGGGTGGCCAAAAGATCAGTATAGATATTATCAATGAAACAGGTGTGGTATTTGAAGGGTATCACACATCAGTTTAAGGATCAAGTTGATTTTCATAGTAAAGGAATAAAATTCACAACATGACAATGTAATGGAACAACCACATACACAAGAACAATATAAAGACTATAAGGGAAATATTTTAGATCACCTACCTTATTCTTGTAGATGACTACTCATCCAACCTACTCCATTGATTCAAGCTAAAATGACCTCAATAACAAATGTGAAGAACTGTATGGAAAATAGGGCCCATGATACATAGAATCATATGGGAAACCAATGTTTGAATATTCATGATGATAATAGAAAGAGGACTCATAGACCAATAAAGGTATTTGAATTGAATGAAATGGCACCACATATTCCTATGAATCTGAGGAGAATCAAACATGGAAGATTTGTGAGAAGATGGTTCACACCATAGGCTGTTGGGAGTAGAATTAGGGTGAAAATCAAGGGAATTGGATACAATATAATGAGTGAGAAATGATAAATTTCCCAACATTATTGAGGCACATGTTTATGATTCATTGTTTTCCTAACCATGAGGAAACCATAAAGCCTCCTCCATTCAAGAGGAAATCGAGCCACACAGTTTGCTGGCAGAACCCATACAATTTGAAAAATAATGCAAAATCTCTATGAGTGGATATTTCCAACATTGAATGATTTCTAATCCACGTCATGCATGATTTAAAAACTATTATTCCCCCATTCTCTATGTTATATGGCACTGATTCATAGTTAGTACTAACTATGGGCCAACCATGAACCATGCATAATGTGTACCTCCCCCCTTCCATGAACCGAAAACAGAGGAGACAATTTATATATTTCCTACTTCCGAGAGACATTACATTAACCATTGAAAAATTATTTTAACCAAAATTGAAAGAAAACATAAATTATCAAAGTATATAGTTCTTAAAACTACTATAAAAAGGATTAATGATAGACTTAGTCAGCTAGTAGAGTATGGTTATGAACATATTTCATATGATGCACAATGTGGTTGAAGTCATTCTCTAGGATCTCAAGTGAATCTGTGGTGCATCAATCATGGTATATATATATATATTATTAGTTTATCCCTCCATAATTTATTTGGGATGGAATAGAGAAGACACCCTGTCACTAGGGAGTTGATCAAGGTGTTCGAAAAGGCCCTTCGGAAGGCCTCATTTTTAGGAGAAGACTTCCCATTCCAGAAATGGGATAAAATATTTATCATGAAGGATCATTATAAAACTATGATCAATAATCAAAATCCTTATCCATATTGGTATTCTTGTGGTGTGTAAGGTGCCTATTGGATGATGGTTGAAGAATGATTACTCAATGTCTAGGGGTGGAAGGTCCTTTTTGAAGTCTACTAATCAATTTAGTTATATATTTTCCTTGTGATGTACTGTTGTTGGATCCTTCTCCCAGTTTAAGAGAAGGATAAAATCTGAGTACCCACCATTATAATGGTATTTTCCATGATAGGGTGGATACATATTGGTTTTCCCATTCTCGTACTGGAAAATCTTTACCTATTTTGTTCCAAATATAGAGGGGAAACCCCCATAGAGAATCTTCAGCCCCTTACCAGTTCTATGTGGTTGGATGGGGACCAAATTACATTGATATGATTATTTAGTTCCTAGAACATTCTGAATTATGGATTTAAACCCCTTTTCAATGTATTATTAAATTCAATCAAATTTCAATAAATAATTGGGAAATTAGAAGAAACTTGAATCCCTATGATAATTTAAACATCATGTTGTATGAGGCACCCATAGATATCATTACTAATAATGGAAAGGGTGGTCCTAAGGATTGTCCCAAATTGATTGAACTTGAGGAGGGAGTTATCTCAACTCATATTTACAGTAAGATCCTCTGTGAGTGGCACACAAATTATTTATTTGGGTGGTAATTTCATTTTATTCAAAAAAGATGTCTTGGTTGACCCAAAATATACTTTTAAACAACCCCAATGGTGGTTCTTAAATCATTGTTAATTTTTACTATGGACGATACTCATTCTCAATTAAACATTCCTTCAACTATACCTAAGAAAGGTCTCTCCAAATCCTATGTTGATGCTTGGATACGATTGTACCCAAATGAGAAATTAGTCGTATTGGTGATAGAGGCCAAAATGTTTCCACCAATGATTTGAATGAAAAAAAATCTGAGGATTTGAAATAAGAATTCACATGGTAGACCCATGTCCCTAAAGATACCTCATATGTAGTTGAAGCATTTGGATTCATATTTATCATTAGGTAAGGTTCCAACTGAAATATCTACGACAATTAAGGCACCTTCAAGTGAATCCATTTCCATGATGGAATTTCCCATTACATTCCAACAATGAGATGACTGGAAGATGGGAAACAAGGTTATTGAATCCGGTAATGTATTGTTTCATCAATGTTGTATCTAGAAGTCTTTATAAATTTAAATTCTCCTTAGGGAACATTTGTTAATGATTATTCCACTGAGGCCGTGGAATTCCTCCCGATACTCAATGTGGAAATTCATGTTATGAAGGGATAAATCCAATGTTCATCCCATGATAAAAAAATTATTGTTCTCAGCATCATGGTAGGTTTTACAGATAAGGTGTTCCATCAAGACTCAAAGTAAGAGGTAAAACTAACTTTCATATCATCTTCATATGATTAAATTACCATAAAAACCATCCTATTTCATTTTCCCCAAGGGTTATATAATATTATATAAATATATTATCACCACTTCCTTCTTCTATATATTCTCTTGGATGTATGGATGTTGAGGCCAACTCAGGTGATGACCTGTAGGTTGAGAATGATGTCTCCCCAGGTCAGATAGCGCTAATAAAGGGAATGGCTACTAGCCATGAAGTGTCATGATCCAAACCTCTATCAGTTCCATATTATCACCTTTATTGTCACCCCTTATATAGATCCTTTCTTTTAGAGGAAAAAGAGAAGAAAATAGGTGAAATCACTGAAGAATTCTCAACTAGAATCACCAATTAAGAGTTTCACTTTGTATATTTTTTTATTTCTATATGGTCCACCTTATTATATTTTCTTGACCCATCTGAGTATACAATACCTCACTAAGATCTCATAGAAGAAAAATAACATATTTATCTGGATAAATACATTCCTTTAACCCATTTTTTGGAAACTTCAAAAGTATGCACAGTTTATTGATGTGCATAATCGACTGGGTTATGGGTAAGATCAAACTCGACATCCACTATTGATGCATTAGTACTCATTTCTTTCATCATAGAATGGTCGAGTTCTATCCTAGAAGAGTCTGATCTTGATACTTATTCCTACACTACCTTGGTTGTGATAGAGGCATCGATTGGTGATGATAAACACTTCATTTAAAAGCAAACATATCTTCAAATCCATATAATGTAATCTACCATGTATTTTAACTTTTAGATCTTCATGGAAGTGTGTTGAATGTGATGATAGGCAAAACAAAATTAATGTCAGTAGGTCATCTAATACAAGATGGTATCACCTCTTCCCATGAAGTTGGAACTGGGATGATGATTTCTCCTGGTGAAATGTCTAAGAAGGGTATGTGTTCAGGACTTATCATGACTATTGATTATTTGGTAGTATTTAATTACCTATCTAATGGGTATAAATATATTTTTCTCTTAATCATAGTAGAATTATCTTAGATCTTAGGGGCCCTAGATCCTTCTAATTCGGGGTCCCTACCAACTGTGGAGTCACCATTAGTATATAATGCTTTTATAATGAAAATACAAGATCCAAGAAGTGATTTCATTATAGAACATGATTTATAAGAAGGTCTTATCAAGTGATCCTGATAAGGTGAGGATAGTTTTTTTAGGAAGAGCCACATAAATTCTTTATGATTTAGAGATTCTTCATTCTTGCTGGATCTTATTGATGGTCCATTAAGGATTTTTCAAATTTGGCATCACCTTCGACTGCACTTACTAGGAATAGGATGGAATTTATATGGGATGAAAAGTGTCTTTATTTTTTCAACAAGAGGATGTGACTTTTAACACAATATCTTATTCAAATCTTAACTGAGCTTAGTGAAAGGTTTGTGGTTTTTTATGATTCTTTTGGTGTTTTTTTGGGTTGGATTCTTATGTAGGATGATCATGTGGTTTCTTACATATATTTTTAAATTCGAACACATGATAAGAATTAACCCACTATATATTTAGATCTTGTCATAGTTAGGAATGCACTTAATTGTAGTAGGTGATATCATTTTGGGGAGAGATTCATAGTATTATCTGGCCATAAGAGTCTGAGACATATATGTACTAAAAAATACCTGAATCTTTGATAAATTCATTGGGTGGAATATCATTAGATGTTTTAATTCAAAACTGCGTACACCATATGGATGGGGGATGTTTTTGTAGATTCTCCCAATTGAAAAGTAACATCATAGGCTCTCCTGGAATCAAAGTAAGATTAAAACCTTATGGGGATCTCCGCTCGATTACACCTGGATACTCATGAGGTTGTTTTAGGTATGGTTATGACAAGTGTTAAGTTATCATCATCTCTGATTGAGTCCATTCTATAGAGTCAGTAACATGATGACAAGTTAGAGGAATTCTAGAAAACCTATGTGGTGGGGAGACCATTTGGATTTGGTATTTCTCTTTAGATATTATCATCCATTTTAAGAATCAGTTTGTCATTCCATCACCTATCAAGTGTTTAGTTTTGTTAAAATTTCATTTTTCATCAAAATCCATTCATTGGGGAAATACCAAGATGCATTATGACATTAGACAATGATTTGGGTGGTCGGGTATAATGCATGACATTGTAGATTATGTTTCTCACTGTAAAACCTACTAATAGATAAAGGAAATGAATCTGAAACCCTCTAGTTTTTTCCTATTACATTTGGTGACGGTTTAAAAATATAATGAGGTTTTCACATATATTTTTTGTTGAATTATGAAAGACTCCTTGGAGGAGGAATTCTATTAGGGTGGTGATTGGTCAGTTGAAAAAATCAGATCATTTCATTTTGATTAGTGACACACAAAATATCAAAGATATGGGTAATCTATATGTATAGAAGATCATAAGGATACACGAGGTTCATTCTTATATTGTTTTAGACATGGATCATAGGATTAATTCTATGTTTTATTGGAGTCTCTAAGAGGAAATGGGGCCTTAGGTAAGGTTGAGTATAACTTTCCATCCATAGAAAGATGGTCGGATAGAGTTTTCTATATAGATACTAGTGGATATGCTATGTGCCAACATATTTGATTTTGGTGGATCATTGGATATCAATCATCGACTATTTTAGTTTTCTTAAAACAATATTTATTAGTAATTTATTAGATTTTTTCTCTTCGATTCTTTATATGGTCACCCATTCAGATCACCTCTTTGTTGGGAAGAGGTGGGAGAGGAATGTTTGGTGGGACCAAGTCTCATTTATAAGAGTTTAGTGATGATTCAAGATATATTTCATAATTTGGTTACAACAAAGAGTCATAATAAATCATATGTAAATCATAGACATCATCTTTTGGATTTTTTCATTCATTATTGTCTTTTCATGAATGTTTCTCCTCATGTAGGTCACTTTCAGTTTGGGAAACAGGGAAAGATGACTCTGAGATATGTTGGAACATTTTTGGTCATTGATAAGCGAGATAATTTTTCTTATCAGTTAGAATTTCCAATTCATTTGAAAGGTTTTTATGATTTTTTACACATATAATGCGTCAATAATTATCATCATGATCGATCTCATGTTCTATGTTTGGAAGAGATTGAGTTTGATCTAGAAACTTTTATTATGGAGAAACTGGTGGAGATCATTGACTCTCAAGTAAATGTCTTACAAGGTTAGTCAATCCTATTAGTTAATGTATTATGGTAACATGGATTATATTATCACAATACATGGGAGTGTGATTCCTTGATGAGGTAGTAGTGTCTTCACCTCTTCCAAGACACCATTCTTCCATAATGACTTCCTGAGCATGGAAAGCATTATAGTGGGGAGTTTTTAAAATCTCTTTACCAACATTCAAGTATTTATTCTTTCCCTTTTCGATTCCCTCTTAATTTGGGCTCATTTTGGGACTCTTTGGAATGGAGATTGTTTTTTTGGGAAAATGACCTAATGTTTGGGGATGCATGATTTTTTGATTTAATGGAGTCTTGTTATAAATGTGTTAATGATTTTTTGGGGTTCTTCTCGAGTTCATAGAACACTGGTGTTGGTTCAGGATTTTAAGAAGAATCTAAATTTTTTGCTATCTTTTGGTCTATCACACATCAAGTATTGATTACACATCATGATAATTTTACACACCATGTAAAGTGTTCACATCATGTATTGGTTGTTGGGATGATTTCAGGATTTGAGTACAATGTATGAAAAACTTACATGTTGTGAAAACATTACACATTTGGAAATGGTAAGAATATATATTTTTAATTCAAGGTGATGCATTTTTTGTTGTTTTTGGGTATCGTAGATTACATGATGTGAAAAGGGGGTTCACTGTAAGTAATTATATAGAGTTATTATTTTTTGGGAACTGCAAGAGTGATTTTTATTCTTTTGACGTAGGACTATTCTATCGGGTATTTGTACCTCACCTTGGAAATTTTGGATACCTCCTCTCATTCTGGATTTCCTTGTTTATAGATTGATCTCCAAGGAAGCTGTGGTAAATTTATCAAGGTGATTAATCCTTATACTTATTAGTTATTATTGATTGTGGTAGAATCATGGCGTTTCATTGTGGGATTCATTGATCTTTGATGAAAATTTTATTGATTCATTTCTATATCCTCTATGTGATATTCTTCTGAGGCCTGATCCTTTGTTGGTTGTGGTGCGACGGGTGTGTGTTCTTTGAGGATAATCATGATCTACCTTTTTTCATTTTATTTTTCTTATTTTGTGATTCTATGTTTGGATAATCGATCATAGTGCCTCTATTATTAACCTTGTATTCCGTTCTAGTTCGTTGATCCATTTATGGGTGTGTGTGACCCGAGTTTTAGGTAGATGGTTCCATCTCTAGACAATGTTGTATGAACATTATTGGGGTTTTTATAACTTTTTTAATAATATTAAATAGAAATAATTATTGATTTACTTGTGTGAGTGGAAATGGGTTTTTGATAAAATATGGTTTTCCCATTTTGTTGGTAATAGAAAAGGTATTTTCAAAGTATTGTGAAATAGATTTATGAAATTTTTTTCAAATAATGATTTTTATGAAATGGTTTGTAAAATTTAGTACATGGGAAGCCTTGGGTACTTAGGTGTAAGGTGTAGTAACATGCCTCATCCATTGATAATGAAATGGGGTTCACTCATGGGGTGTTCCTCTTCTCCCTATTTCTATTGTTCTTGGGATTTTTTAGACCTATTGGGAGGTTCAATTGATGGGGTATTCCTCAGATCTCTGGATTTTATGCATATATCTATAAAATTGAAGCGCACGATTGTATGTGATTGCGTATGAGAGTTCTAGATAACCTAACCTGTTGTGATTTTGGAATGAGGTTACCTGTGCTTTTGGTTTTTACCAGTTTGATGAAATGGTATTATATGTGATAAATGATTTTATTTGATTAATTTTATGTATATGATTTTTTGAAACCTTTTTACCTTGGAGATGTGGAAAAACGAGAATTAACAGTTTTACCATTTTTTGGATATATTTTTTAACTATTTATCAAACATTTTTCACTTAAATGTTGAGAATTGTTTAGATTATTATACAGATACTTGATATGTATCTCCCGGGTGGGATCCTACTGAGCATGTTTAGATCAGAACTTGTGCACCCCTTCAGCGACACATATACCATTGTATGTATTTCTATGTAGTAAATGGTAAGTAACCATAGTGAGGAGGTGAGGTTTTATTTAGATATGTCTGAATAGATAGCGGTGAGATGGTGGTTGTTTTCCCATGCTATCCTATGGAGTATATGATTTGGTTTTTTTCCGTTGTTTTTAGACCTATCTCTTGGATTTTGTTTCGATATTTTTTAGTTGTATCACTTTTTTTGTTTCCTTTTTTTTGAAATATATACATTTATCTTATTTTTCTATTTCTTTCCCTTACACACACACAAAAAACACAAAACTATATATTTTTCATATTGTATAATTTATGTCAGGTAAAATCATTCCCTCTGGTTTTTGTTGATGCTCGAGTGCTAGTCGCTAGCCCATTGGAATTGGGAACTCCCTTCAAGTATATTGAAATCTAGACAAAGTACCAATTTTGTAGGGTATTCAGGTTGAGTTTACAATGGACAACATCAATGTGGATCACTTATCTATTTCAAAAATATTGGTGGATGTTGGGGCATTGGGAATCACATTTATCAGATATGTACAGATAGACGATTCTATGTAATTTGTACGAGTCAAGCTATAGGAGATACACAACAGAGTGAAAATAGATGTGGATGAAGTGGAAATGTGGGTGTGGAAATCCTACAGGATTATGTCTCTACCGTGAAATCCACCATGTCTTCAACTACTAAGCACCCAGACCCCATAACACCTTTTAAGATCATCCAAAGGAGGGTAATCAACACCCTTGTTCATCAATATGAACAACAGGGGTTTATTCCCACAAGGGATATAGATCTCCAAGATGTTGAAGCTTCAAAGCCTTTCTGAAACCATCACCACTAAAAGAAACATATGGGGAAACCACCCCTTATTCCAATGTAAAACTTCTCCAGCAGCCTCTCCACATAGAACTCAATATCTCACTTCCCTATGTTGATAAGGTAGGAAATGTTCAAGCCATATCAATTGTGGAAACTACTCAGAAACATCTTATGAGGGCTCCCACCTAACCACATCTGCACCAACACTGACCAATCACACTGATCGATGAGTGGGTTAACCTCATCCCTTCATTTGTGTCCCCAATCCAGAAATCCATGTACTGATGCTAGGTACATACCCATGATATTTTCAGATTGGCGGAATAATCTTCTACACCAATGCACCCTGTCACCATTGGTGTATCTCACCACATTCCTTCAACTACTAAGAGTGGATATATTTTAGATCACTTTGGATCAATACCCAGACAACCTCTTAGGTAGGCTTGGTTTACTCTCTCAGTTGCTATAACCACTAGAAACCATTATGTGATATCCTATGTTGAAAATCACTAATGAGGAGGTCCTCCCTACACTACCACCAGCCAATGTTGAGGTCCAATTAACACCACCACCAACCATCATGGATATATTCCCCATGCTAAAGACATTCCCTACTCTGAAGGAATGTCTTGGAGTGGGAGGTAGAATAACAACAATGGGGGTCATGACAATGGAACATGTCATAACCCAAATTGAGGGAACGCAATCTATTCTCAACAATTTAAACATGTTAAAGACACACACCTTCATAGGTAGAACCTAGGAAAGTGTCATGTCACTATTGAACTGTTATAATTCCAAGATATGGATGACTCGATGAGAGAACCTTGACCTCTGCTTCCAGAGCATAGGGAAGAAGATTTTCTACTAAGTATTACAATCCCAAAAGATGAATTCCACATGATTCCAAAATCCCTCTATCGGTACCAGTAGGTGGAGGATGTTTTTTCCTTCTTCAAAGGAATCATAGTGCCATTTTATCCATCGCTATCAGTCTACGTCATATTTTTCTCCATACTAGAAGTTAGAGATGTGTCAGGTATTGGTTTAACACCATTAGATGACGGATCCACTGAGCCAAAAAGGCATTATACCACTCTCTCACACAGAGAGGTACTAAACACCCCATCCTATATGGATATGATATTGAAGCTGGCTCCACCTTCAAGAAAGATTACAATATGCAATGTGTGTTCGACCAACATGGTTCCCCCTCTCCCAGAAAATAATCCGAAAATATTCCCGGTTTCAGTACTGACAACAGTTTATTTGCATGTTCCAATCAAGGGTTAGGATGAGAAGAAGTAGGATAATCCCCCTAGAAAGTAACATTTTGACTTGTGGGTACACTTGGATACTCGCCAGCTATTAGCTTCATTCAGGCCACATGAAGCCTTGAAATGTTTCATCTCGAAGTATGTCACTAAGGACTAAGTGGTCAGTTTCCTCTAGAATACCCGAGTGGCATTTAACCACCTTCCTAACCATAATCTTACCTACCAAAAATTATAAGAGAACCTCAATTTCATTCACTAATAGTTAAAGAGGTTTGACATCACAAAAATCTGATTAGATCAGCAACCAAAATTGTTTGGATACTTTCAGATTATAGAGAGGGCCTATTTTAAGATTCTCACTATGATTCAGTGAGTCATAGTTGAGTCAACTCAAGATGTGAAGAACATAGTATGGGGTTAGTATGTTGTCCTTTATTTCAACCCTATTCGACGACAACAATGAGATCATCAATCAATCCTACTCACTAATAGTGAATCTCTATATTTGACCTCTTTTTAAGTGAATTTTATGACTGTTGACCATTTTGAGGATTTGGTAAACTGAGCCACTGAAATCGAACATGATTGGGAGAACCTACCCCAAGGGGTGGTGTCGTACCATGTAGATCCATCAATAGTTTCCCACACACATTAGAAAGGATCAACATAGGGCCTTTGGAGTCCCCATAATGAGGCATTTTCATCTTCCCAATGATATCTCAAAAAAATCAAGGGGAACATTGATCTTACCAGTCCATAAAATAATATTCTAGGGAATGAGTCAAATTCAAATATGTATATAACTTCCCAAAATTTTCCACATTTTATTACAATATTTTAAGAACAATTACCCGTCAAACTACAAGGAAAGTATCATAATGTCTATTGTCTATGGATGATTAGGTAGATAAGACTAAAAACATAGAAATATAATAAAAAATATTTATTTCGGTCAAACATAAAGGGTTCCTAACAATTTTTAAGCCATTACATATTCATTGGATAACCAAGGTAATATGTGAAAAATGGATGATCTAAAAATCCATGTAAGGGAATAAGAATATAATTAAATCATAGAACATGGGTTATAAGGAATAACATGATGACATAAAAAAGAAATGTAACATTAATAATCATATGGAATCATAAAATATAGAACATTGGATCATGTAATCATGGAATCCTAGAAATGTTGAAACAACATATAATATGGCATTAGAATGAGTCAAGGATAATCACCAAGACCATTTCACATGATTTACATGAGTCAAGGCTAACAACCAATAACATTGGACATGCTTTTCATGAGTCAAGTCTAACAATCAAGACCATTTCATATGAAATATCATGAGACTATAAATTACCCATTGTATTTGAGTTCTATATGGGCACACCCATTATAACATTTTCATGATTTTTTGTTCCACATGATGAATCAAAAAAAAGGAATCAAATGTAAATATAAGAGTTACCCATGGAAATAATTAGGCATTGTAATAATGTAAAAAGGAATAAAAAATTTAATATCATTATGGTACCCATGAACTATTGGATTTAAATAAAACATGGACATTCATTAAGAAAAATAGACATAGATCATGACAAGTGATATCAAACTTAAGTGAAAACTTGTAAACAGATTATTTAAGAAACAATATAAATAAAACATTTTGTAGGTGTTCAAGGTAAATATTAAAGAGGATTTATATAGGAATATTTTTTATCATAAAAACATGAATGATTCATGACATTTTTTCATCATCAAATGTGTTATTTTTTAAAAATAATTGTGAATTAAAATAGATTATAGAGTGCTCATGAAAATGGGTAAGAAATCAGGAAGTATCCTTTAATCGGACAAGCTTATCGGGCGGAATTGAGAATGGAACCTTATTAAAACCAGTATTTCCCCATAAAAGAATGATAAAATGATCTCAATACAAAGTTTTATAATATATAAATAGATTTTATAAGAAATATATACAAGTAAAGAAGAATTTCATTAGGGTAAAGAGAGAGAAAGCGTAACCCAAAAGAAAAATGATGGTTTAGAGAGAATCCCTTACCATATTTCCAAAAGTTTTATACACTTGAACTTAATATCCTAGATAATAAAATTAAAGCAATTATATAATTAATTAAGAACTTTTTATACATGTATCTGAATTATTATAATTTTATTATTTTTATTTATGGTATTTTTTATTAGTTATAAGATATAGTTTCATCGTTCGGGAGGAAGTGTTCACTTAATTTTCATGATCGGTTCAATTTTATACATCAATGGAAAATCATCTAAAATGAGAATATTTTAACATAATTAAAATTTAATTTAATTGATCAAATTACAGAAAATAAAGTTGTTATATAAATTATTTGGTTATATGGGGTGAGTATGAATCATTAGATAAGACAATAATTATAATTTTATAGATTATTTCGACGTCTTTTGGATCATCATGAGCTTGTTTTGTTTTATTATTTAATATTATGTATATAAGTTAGTTTCGTAACATAATAAAAGGATGTAAAAAATTTACAATATTTTTCAACCATTATAATGGTTTTATTTCAAGCCTTCAACTTGAAAAACGAAATTGATAACTTGTCATCCTTGAAGGCGATAAATTAACACATCATGAACAATATTATCTTTTCTTTAATAAACTGAATAGGAGAATATAAATATTATAGGATTTTACATTAACTTAATAAAATTATTGTATATATAAGATACAAGAGTTATCATGCAGTTTTGGACATAAGAGGTGAGAAGAGTATACGAAATTAAAAAATGTGAAAATAAAATAAATAAAGAAGAAGAGAATTTAAAACTCGAATTCTTCTCCAAGAGGGCCTCCTTAGGGAAATTGGTTTTAGTGTTTCTGTTGAGACCAGAACATCCTACAATTGCGAAATAGTATTAGAAAGAGTATTGGGTTAAAATTGGACATATTTACCGGCTTAAGAGGAGTGAGGTGAATATGTGGCGAGGGGTGATATTTATAGTATAGGAGGGAGAAGTTTTTGGATCATTTTAATCATTTTTTTAATATTTTGGATCCATCCAATCAATAATGTGAATTATTGCAAGAAATTGCAGGGACTAGTGACAGTGAGTTCGAACTAAAGGTGATTACATCATTCAAACATCATCCATGAATCAATAATTCATACATTTAGCTTATACCATAAATTATCGTATTTCAATATTCACCAAAAAATCAACTATTTAAGAAAAATCCAAAAAATTTAAACTAATAATTTTCAACCTATAGAATTCAGAAAATGAAATTATTGTGAAATAATTTTATACATATTATCAATTTAATTTTTAATTAAAATCATCATTTATTCTGAAAATACAAATTTAAAAATTATAACTGCTTTTATAATAGTTTGAAATATTAATAAAGAACTCATAAAATTATATTATAATCATAAGACACCAAAAAATTAATTTATGAATATATTTTTTGAAAAAAAATATTTCTTTTAAATCAATATATTAATTATAATATTGTAAATAAACATTTAGGTTTTATAAAAATACCAACACATAATTTATCATTTTCAAACAATTTATTTACATAAATTATGATATAATTATATAATGTTTTCATTTATAGTATGGATAAATTTTATTTATACATTCATAGGTGGGGTTACTATTCTATTGGCTAATTTTTTATTCATATGGGTCACATGACTATTCCTAAGGTCATGTCACTATTCCATTGGTACATGTTTCTTAATTTCTAGAAACATCTCTTATTTAATTTATTAATCACTTATAATGTTTTTATTCTGTTTTCTATTTGATTTTTTTGATGTATATTATATGAATTAGTTATAATAAGTTAATTTTATTGATTTAATTATGGTCGTTACGTGATTCCCCCTTATGAACTTTCCCCTTTGAAATTTTGTTTTACATACTAAGGGAAAAATAGGTGAGGGTAATTCTCATATTTTATGCCATTAACTAGAAAAGAAAAATAAAATAGGTGGATTTAATAATTATAATATAATAATAATAAAAGGATACTTTTAAAATTTAGGGGTAAAATTATAAGTGAAATGTATATCCTATATTGTGATACTGTAATTTTCAATATAGGTTATCTATGGTGATTGAATTATCCCTAGGGTTTTTACTAAAATTTTCTTATACTAATAAAAAAATATCTAGAACTTTTTCTATAATAAAATATAACAAACATAGCCTTTGAGAAAAATTAATACATGATATTCAGCGTAATTAAACATTAAATTACAAGCCAGGGATCGTAAAGTCTAGTGTCATTGGGTGATCAGGTACATAAAATTGAAAAACAAGAAATTTAATAAAAAATATTTATTTTAATCATCTATAAAGAGATCCTATCATACTTTATTACCTTAAAAATTCATAGGATAACCTGGGGAATATATTAAAAATTGTATGATCTAAAAATCCTTGTAAGGGAATAAACATAGGAATAAATCATAGAATATTGTTTAGAAGGTATAACATGATCACATAAAAATGAATGAAACAGGAATAAAAATATGTATGAAAAACATATTGAACATGAGATCATGTAATCATAGAATCATAGAAATGTGGAAACAAAATACAACATGAAATAATCATGAGTCAAGGAGAACCACCAATATTGTTTCACACGATTAGCATGAGTCAAGGCTAACCAGCATGACCATTTTACAAGAAATCTCAAGATACTAAACATTACCAAATGCATTTAAGAACTATATGGTCACACCAATTATAACATGTTCATGAATATGTGTTCCACATAAATAATCATACATAATGAATTAAATATAAACAAAAGGGTTACCCATGGAAATAATTGGGAATCATAATCATGTCAAAAGGTATAAAAACATATTATCTTAATGGTTTCCAGGAATGAATGAATTTTAATCTTTCATGGACATTAATTAAGAAAAATATGCATATAACATGGTAATTGATGTCAAAAATAAGTGAAAATATGTAAAAAAGAGTGTTTAAGAATATTTAGAAATAAAACATTTTAGACCGGTTGAAGGATAATATTAATGGGAATTTAAAGAGAAATAATTGTTTTCATAAAACCAAAAATGAACGAAGATAGTTTTTTCCTGATAAAATTAATTATTTTAGACATATAATGGGGGTTTAAAATAGATTATATAGTTTGTTTAAAAAATTTTAAGAAAATGGGAAGTACCCTTTAATCGGACTTTCTTATCAGGAAGAATTGCGAAGGGAACCCTATTTAAAAAAATTATTTCTCCAGTAAAGAAGAATGAAATGATCTTAATACATGAGTTTTTAAAATATAAGAAAATTTATAATTTTTATATAAAAAATAAATATTAATTACATTGGGGTAAAGAGAGGGAAATCGTAACCCGAAAGAAGAAAATGATGGTTAGGAGAGAATCCCTTACCTTCTATGGTAATGTGTTATCCACATGAAATTAATGACCTAGATAATCAGGTAAAATCATTAATTAATTAATTCAGATCAGTTTGTACATATATTTTTATTATAATTTTATTAATTTCATTAATGTCCTTTTTATATGTTTTAGGACAAAGATTCATTGTTTGGGAGTGTTTATAAGATTTTCATGACCTGTTCCCCTGTATTCATGTATGGAAAATCATGTAAAATGAAAATAGTGTTCTAGAATTAAAATTAGATGTTATTAATGAACATAAAAAAGTTAAAATGGTTATATAACTCATTTGGTTATATGTGGTAAAGATGAGTCATAAGATAAGATCATAGTGATAATCATTTTGATTCTTTCAATGTCTTCTTGATCATCATGAGCTAGTTTGGTTTTAATATATGAAATTATGTATATAATTTATTTACAGAACATAAAAAATATTATAGAATAAATTTTAAAATTTGTTTCATCCATTATAATGGTTTAATGTCCAGCCTCAAATACATTTAAAGAAAATGAAAACTTGTAATCCCCGAAGGGGATATATCAACACCTCACGGATGATATTTTTATTTTAAGAATAAAGGAAAGAGGAGAAGACTCATGATGATGGATTATGCATTAATATAATAATATTACAGTATATATAATATACTAGAGGTATCATGAATGATTTTATACAGGAGGTGATGATAGTATTAGAAAAAAATAGAAAATGAAATGAAAATAATGAAAGCGAAAGGGGATTTTACCTCTTGAATTATTCCCATTGAGGGCCTCTTTAGGGAAATTTGTTTTAGTATATTGTTGAGCACTAAACCTATTGGGATAATGTAAGAGGATTGGGAAGATATTTGGATAGAAACCGAATAATATTCAAGGCCTGAGAGGTGAGAGGTGAAGAGGTGGTGAGGGTTGTATTTATAGTGGAGAAAAGGGGTGTATTTTGATTATTTTAGTCAGTTGTTTAACAGTTTAGATCAAGACATTAAATAGTGCGGATTCTGATGAATAATTAAATTACTTAGTTCATTTATTTTTAAACCAATGGTTCTTACATCATAAAAACTTCACCCATGACCCAAAAATATGTGTATTTAGCTTATACCATAAATTACCACATTTCACTATTCACAAAAATTCAACTATTTAAGAAAAATCCCAAAAATTCACCCCAACCATTTTTCAATGAGTAGAATTAAAAAATAAACTCCATTTTATGAAAATAATTTTATAAATATTAGAAATTTAATTTATAATTAAAATCCCCAGTTATTCAAAAAATACAAACATTAAAATTATAAATAATTGTATAACAAGTTGAAAAATTAATTAAGGTATCATTAACATATATTATAATCAAATGAAAAAAAAATTATTAATTAATGAATCTATTTTATGAAAATATATTTTCTTTTAAATAATTATATTAATTATAAAATTGTTAATAAACATTTTTGTTTTATAAAAATATCAATACTTAATTTATCTTCTTTAGAAAACATTTTTTACAAAAACTATGATATAAGTATAACATATTTTCATTTAAACAATGGATGAATTTTATTTATAATTTCATTAGTGAGGTTACTATTCTTTTGGCCAATTTACTATTTATAGGTGTCACATTACAATTCCAAACGTCAAGTTACTTTTCCATTGGTATATATTTCTAAATTTCTACAAATACCTCTTATTTCATTAATAATGTTTGTATTGTGTTATCTATGAAATTTATACTATATGAAAATGTTATAAGAAGGTAAATTTCATTGGTAGATTTCTGGCTTGTTATAAGGGATTCTTTTCTCCTAGAGATGGATAACTACGAGGGGCTTACTGCAAAACTTATGTACGAGAAGCACCTAGACCATGAAAATATAAAAAGGGACCTCGTTTTTCCTCTAATTAAAAACCCAATCCTGCTATGATAGACCCTATATTTAAATCAGGTGTCCTAATATATCTGATCATTGATGAAGATGGGGGATATAAAAAATGACGGAGAAATCTGCCACCCACTCTTTAGGTGAAGTGTGCCTATCTGTCTAGAGAGCAAGGTCGTGTGACCTCTCAAGATTAAGAGATGGTCAGAGAACTGGTGACCAAAAATACATACCAGAATGATCTTATAGCTTCTCTCAATTATTGATTTAAGTCCCCAGAATGAGAATGATTTCAATTCAGTTTGAAGGAAATTTGTACTCATTTTGGGTAGAACAGATTCTCCCACTACAAGAATTTGGAAACCCATGTTTCATCTCGTACAACGGTTCAAGATAACCATTGTAATATCTATACCACTACACCTCGTGGTGATTCCATATGTTGGGAACTACATAACATCGATAATCTTCCATGATCTAATGTTTTATCCATGACTTTGAAGCACCTTTATTTGTGTGGAATAGCCAGTTGGCCCTAAGATCCATTGCAGGCTAGGAGGATCTCCATGGATAGTTCCACTACCAGTTTAGCCCCACCTCATGCAATACAAACATCATTAGCCACTATAAATGAAAACAGAGTTCTGATGAGTGATTTGTTGACATCATTACCCATTTTAAGGGACTCATGTACTTACTCTACACACCACATTCTCAGCAACAATTACATTCAATGTATGTTGAGAGTGTAACAAATAAGTTGGTCCCTACCCTCATCACCCTAAATTATCCAGGTGGTTTCTAAGTGTTCTCTGAAATGGCCCTTCTTCTGGAAGAATCCTTATAGTTGAACAAGTAATGATCTTACCCATTACCCCTCCCATATCATGTAAGGATTCTCATGAATGTATAGGTCGGTGTTTCTATGAATGAGGTGGATCATGAGATAGTTTCCTCACTGGACCCTTTACCTCGATGATTCTCGCCAAGTGTAGCCCTACCATGTGTAGCCTTGCTCGGTGCAACCTCATAAAGAACATGAAAAACACCAGAGTTATAAAACTTTCCCAACCCTTAACTAGGGCTAGGAACCCAAGGTTACATTTAGAGGAAGATGAACCTCGACTTACTTCGTTAAAGATGCTCAAGTCTTAGGTTAAATCATCTAATACCCAGATAAATAGATCCTAAAATTTCAAGAATACAGGATACCTGAAGAGGTCAAACTTACTAATCAGGTTGGTCACTGTCTGTATCATCGGATCCTAAGACACACCATTAAATAATTTTTCGTCTTCATAAATTGACTCTAGGACCATGTGTATTGTGGATTAGTCAAAATGAGCGACATCCCAACACAAGTGTCACATATCTCTATTAACCTCGATAGTGAAAACAAAGGCTATAGTGAGTGGAAGAAGGATCCTAGCTACAAAACTCAAAAGTAAAATGAGTTTTTGTATTTTTATATAGTTACTCCCACCCATGGTATCATCCATTTCCATTTTATAAATCCAAAACAATCTATGGTTACCATGCCTCCTTTGACTATTTCCTATACATATACACCATTATGTTCCATGTCCAAAATAATATGCATCTATAGTATAAAAGAAAACATACCCCCCATCTGTGATAAAACCATTCCACACCGTTAGTGACTTCATACCTCCTAATTTTGGATATGCACCCAATTTATATCCAGATTTTTATTATTCCATTGATGAGTATCAAGATAACACATATGTGAATTTTGTTGAACTGTTAGAGTATTATGAGGAGCTCCATATTGAAGAACTATATGAAAAATCCCGAGGCACCTTTGGCCTACCATGATAAAGGAGAGTCATGGGACATGTAAAATAATAGAATAATCATGATAACACTCTAAACCAAGATATTCATGCCATTAAGAATAGGAAAAAAGACTCATGTAGGGATCATCAGGAATAACTCTCTTCGTCTGATCCATTTGGTATGGCCCTATTGCCAACTGTATTGGTTAACTTCATGGCCCATCCATAACCACTCCACGCCCAGCTAGATCCTAGTCTCATCCATCAGGTACCTAGCCATCATGAATTTGTGAAAACCAGCTAACGAGTGGAAAAATATTTTCGACACTAGCCAGGCCCCAGTGCCTCATCCATCATCATTTATTACTCCCTCTTCTAAAGAATGGATCTATAAAGGTATAGATATTCCCATAGAACAAAAATATGATGTGTGAAGTACCTATGTATCATACCAATAATGATGTTTATTCTCGATGTACTATGCCTAAAAAAGATACATGGGGCCCTTTTTGAATTCTTGAAAATCCCCTTTAGTTTGAGACCGAGGTAGCTTCCAATGAGGCCTACTATTAAAAATATCCTGATTGGGAGTAATATCAAACCATCATCTCTTTTTCAATAGAAGATGAGGGTGACACCATTCAGGGGAACATAAGACCACTTTATAACATAGGCTAGTTCAATGGTGTATAAATCTTCTGTTACCTGGTGGATACTAGATCCAGGATCGACATAATCCCAAGGCAGATGGTCCATAATCTATGGATTACAGGAGTAGACCAAACTCCCTCTAAACTAAAAATTCAATTGTACAATAAGAGTGAACTAAATCCAAATGGAAATACTTGGTTGAATACTCAATTTTTTGGCCCATCATTTAGAACATAATTTATTATAGTATCATGGGATACTACCTAAAACACATTGTTGGGAAGGACTTATCTTCATTTTCATTTATTTTTCCCTATTCATATCACCAGTGCCCGAAATACTCTCTTGATGGTTGAGTAGGGGTACTCTATGGTGATGTGCCTCATTTGATTCTTGCATGTCCTGCTAGCTGGATACTGATTACTACAAAAGGGAAGGAAAATAGGTCTAGTCCAATAGAGTTGGGTGCATCATGACCCGAATGATCTAGTGGCTACTACATCAAATCCATTAGAAGACATTAAAAAAATTCAATCCTAATTCATCAGTTGGAACCCATGATAGTGTGCCTAGGAAGTTATCTCATAGTCCCCAAGAACATGTTTTTTCACAAATTTCATAGTACTCCTACATCAAATAGGCCAAGCTGATACCAAAAGACCCTAATCCTATGAAATATCAATTAATTCTCCCATGAACAATCATACACAATATTCTCACTTGTTCCATAAATCAGAACTAACTCGATGTAATTTGACCCATACCAATTTCTTCGTTGTCAATAGTGGACTTCACAATTGAAAACTGAATAGTGTTGGAACAATATATTTTTTCCACAGTCTTTGTATATCAAGATCCCCACTTCATGGTTTCCATATACACTAGTGAAAACTATTGTGCTCCCCATGGGTCATCCATCTTAGAAGAGTCAACTCCTCCCTTGGATACCCCTTTTTTAAAGGATTAAGATGATTTGGAAGAGGCCCCTCTCACATTTAGAGAGGGTATTTCCACCACTGTTGATGAGATGACTCATGTAAATCTCAACACTAAATAAGATCTAATGCTAAAAATTATCAATGTAGCTATGTCAACAGTGGATAATAAATAGTATATATTATTCTTGAATAATCACTGCAAAATGTATTCCTAGTTAGAGGATGAGATTATAGGGCATGACACCCAAGTTTTAGCTCATCAACTTAGCCTCCCAATGGGTTACCATGGGTTCAAATAGCCTCCTAGAAAGATTCTACCCTCTCAAAGATCCATGGATGGAGCTGAAGATGACAATATTTTTTAATCCAACTTCATTATATATGATAAGTACCCCAAATAGATGGAAAATATAGTTTTGGTTAGAAATAATAATGATAAAATCATAGTATGTATCGACATTCAGGACGTCAACCTCCATTTTCCAAAAGATGAATTTCCCCATCTGGTGAGAGAGTTATTGATTGAAACTATGATTAGGATCCAATCCGTCTTTTTCATGGATGGATACTCAAGTTATAATCATATGAATATGTACCTATAAGACAATGAGGCTACTACGATTAAGTAACCATATGGATCTTTTTTCTAATAGGTGATGCCTTTCAAACTGAAATATTCTAGAGCCACTTACTATTGGGCCATACACCACATCATTATTCTGATTATCAGGACATAAATGGAGTGTAATTTTGATAATTTAGTGGCTAAATCACACCAACATCATGACCATATTAGATATCTTTCAAAAGTGTTCATCTTCTACTATTACTATTACTTGATGATGAACCATCTAAATTTTCCATTCGGGGTTGTGTCAAGAATGTTTCTTAGATTTATAGTTAGATATATAGGTATTGATATTGGCCTAGGGAAAATTAATTATATATATAAATTACTTCCTAACACAACCTTCGAGAGTGGTGACGCCTCCATGGCTGGTTTACCTATATTTATCGATTCGTTGAAGGTTTAAAAATCAAGTGTAATCCATTTTTGATGCTCATGAAAAAGGAATTAGTTTACCAGTGGTATAAGAAATTATAGACTACTTTGGAGGATGTTAAGAATTATTTCTATAGCATCCGATTATGATGTCAATTGTCTTAGGAAAACCTCGGGTCCTCTACATGACCACCCAAGAATGGTCCCTTGGTTCCCTCATAGCCCAAACCAATTATGAGGGTATGTTGAACAACCTTTATTATCTCATTTAATGATGATTGGTACAGAGACTAGATATTCCCCTAGCTACAAGTGCTACCTTACAGTAGTATTTATAATGTAGAATTTGTGACTCTATTTGCAGCACCATGAGATATAGATGGTGTCCTGAGTCGAACAAATAATGTACATTTTCATTCACCCCATGCAGATGGGACAATTGGAATGGTGGGTGATAGTACAATGTAAGTTCAACATTAGGATTTTATCTCTAAAGGACATTAAAGGACATGTGCTGGAAGACTTCCTAGTCAGATATCCATCCCCAAATGAACTGCCTCAGGATGTTGATTTTTTGGATAATGTTATTCACTCAATTGATCAAGATATATTGTGTTGGTAGATTCATTTCAATGGTTCCTCCAAAATTACATCTATTAGAAGAATAAATGACCCCATGATCAATAAGGTGGGTCTAGGGATCATTTTGATAACTCTAGCATAAATAATCCTTCCATACATATTCATGTTATTCGAAGGATTCACTAACAATAAGGTATAATAATAGTCTCTTATTACTAGTCTTGAGTTTTCTTTATAGATTGATGTACTCTATTTACACATGAAAGAGACTTTGAGCTAGTATTCAGCAAATAAATGGTGACTATGTCATCATATATCAAGAAAATTTTCCCATACTAGAACAAACACACTAGTTAAGGAAACAATCCCCTTAAAAGACAAAGGTGAAACATGTTCCACAGTCACAGAACACTTGAGCCAATGATCTAGAAATATTAGGTTTGTCCCCCACAAATTCTTATAATGAATACCATGTCATTCATGTAGCACATCAGAGGGTCATCGCCCTTAACACTTCTAAAATTGAAGACAATCAATAGGTATATCATCTTGTTGCTGGTACTTCTACACCAGGGCCGTCAAATTCCCCCATTATTGAGGGTAGTCTCGATTGAATGATTACCCTTATCATGTATCGCTAATATGGAATTGTCTCTCCCTTAATAGTTTAGCATGAGTGAATCCACTAGTAGGCAGTGAATTTTACCCTCCAGAGTGGCCCTAGCCTCGAGAAAACCCTCTATATGCACAAGTTCGATGGAATTATCCTTTTTTAATATAAGGAGATGAGATATCTCAGGTCATGTAGGATATTCTTACCAAATCCTATAGAACACATCAAGTAGGATTGAATATCTCCCACCAAACTCAACGGATGGCCTCCTTTTATCTAACCATGGTTTATAATATCATTTAGTTTTCAAATAGGTTTCACGAATGTGAGATTCATGATAACATTATGCATCAAACATCAAAGCATCTCAACACTAACAAATTTTATTGGCCCTCTTTAGTTTGGGGACTCAATGTTGTGGGACCCTACCCACCAGTAACACCTTAATAATGCAGGTTCATTCTAGATGCAACATATTTCTTCTCAAAGTGGTCAGAAATAGTTCCCCTCAAAGAATTCAAAATATAGTCTATGATTTTGTTTGTGGGATCCCATATCATCCATCAATTTGGGGTTTCTTAAAGTATTCTCACAAAAAATGAAACTAGATTTCAGGATTTAAAGATGATGAAATTGTATTACATGTAAAAAATCTCATACAACCATACTTCCCACTACCATGCATAGAGAAATGTACAGAATATGGAATTCAACAAGACCCACTATAACATCATTTAGAATATGGTGGTCCAGAACAAAAATAGTTTTCCCAATAAAATCATTAATACCATCTAGGCCTATTAGACATACACTAAAATTCCACCTAGGTGACTTCATACTCTCTGATGTATGGAACATAGGTAGTTTTACATATTATGGTTTAATTTTACATTCTTCCAAACAACTTTTTTATGACTAGAAGACAATAGGAAGCATGGTAGAAGTTAATCTAGATGAATTGGAAACTCTTGAAGAAAATAAGCTTCAGGAATTGAATTGGGAGCCACCCAAACATTTTAGTGAGACTGTTCAACAAGAATGCCCTCTTCCAATCCTTCATCCAAGGTGACATGGTACAAGATATCAAAATGATTTTGATTCCTTGAGAAAATTGACTTATATTGGATCCCAAATAGGAAGAAAATTAGATTATCTATAAGGTCTATTCCAATAGAGCATACTCATTGATTTTCATGGATGTAGAGCATATCATACATCCCACTAACACCAAGTTCCTTAAGTAGTAATTCATATGAGTATGATGGTATAAGTTACGCGACCTTAAACTAATGAAACTAGGGTCCAAGCATTATGAACATAAACTACTTTCCTCTTTGGTCTAATATCAATGGACTTAAACTAGAAGTTTCCCCTTTAGACTTAGCTCCATGACCATAAATTATTAGTAGTCATATTTAAAGATATATGACTCTAAACTAAAAATCACAACATCCTTAGTACAAGACATTAAACTCTAGCCTTACCCCATATAAACATGGTATTCTTTATAAGAAAAATATAGGACAACCAAAATCATCATCAACAACACACGATGTTAAATTATAGACTTACCCCATATAAACATGGGATGACTTATATGATAAACATGGTCTGAAAAAATTCAACATCATTTACAAATGATGTTAAACTATATCCTTACCTTATGTGATGAATATAGGATTCTTCATATAACAGGTATGATATGTATCAATTTCCTATAGAATGAGAAAATCTCATTTCTTACATCGGTATCCCCCCACATCATGTTACAAACAATATATGGCATAATTATCATTTTTGAAGGGATACATAGTGATTTCTGGACCCAACATCTCAGACCCCACATCAACACCACCCTATTTTGGGGCCTCCACCTAGTATAAGCCTCATGTTCCTAATTTGTATGCACCTAGTTTCATGATTTCTTATTGTGGTATACAGACTCCTTGGATCATTCTTAATGCCAGGTTTCATTTCTTTTTCAACACTAGTACATCCTTAATGAACCTACTACCCATTAGTTCCATGCATTATGTACTTAAACTATGTGCACTACCCCTTATGGACCCTTTGCCACATAGACAACATCACCTATAGTGTTTCAAAAAACCAATGCCCCCTTCCCATTTTTCATCATATCCTCACTAAATAGGACCACTGAATACCATCACTAGTCTCCTACCACATCATGTCCAAAACCATGGGTGGCCTAATTCCCATTATCATGGGATTTGTAGCGATGCACCAATATCATATAATGAGTACAACACTCACATTCAATTCGTTATCAGATATTCCTTTCTCAACATCATGACTAACTTTTTTATTGTTTATATTGGATAGTTTATGGAAAATGGTCCCCTTTGACAAATTTTCATGCCTGTCTATCCCAATTTCATGCCACACAAGCCTCTTTAAGACACAAACACCCTTTGGACCATGTTCCAAGACCTTAAACCACTAACAAATTTAGTTTGATCTATATATATCATAGCCACATATCCTGAATTCCTCATCACACGATGTTAAACTATAATACTCACCCTTTGTGATGAACATAGGATGCCTCATATGAAAAATATATTAGAAGAAAAATAAAAATCCTCTGTTTATGACATTAAATTCTAATCTTTAACCTATGTGATTAACATAGGATGAATCATATGATAAATATGATATGAAAAATAACAACAACCTTATGAAATGATATCTAACTATAGCCTTACACTATGTGATCGAAATATGATGACTCATATGATAATTATAAGATGACCCGTCATCCTCTCCATAAAGGACACTACCCTTTCATCATTGGTTCACTACAAATCCATGATCAATATCTAATTGTGAAATGATTACCTTTTCCATGGGATATGTATTGATGATCATATCCCTTATCCTAGGACCAACAATACCACTAACTCATTTTAGGGTCTTCCCCCTATAAATAAGGCTTGATCCTTTACAACTAACATGATCATATAACGTGTTCAAGCATATAGTGTGATATCTTCCAGGGAACTCAATATCTCCTCAGGATATTCCTCACATCTATTTTCACACTTCTTGATTCCTATAATTTGGATCCTTACCATCCCATCAATCTAAATAGGCATCCTGAGGACAATAGTGCCTGGCCACACAAGATCCACAACTATCCTGGGTAAACACATTTAAGGATCCCTAGTAAAATCTAGTGGATTCCATGTTTCAAACCCAATAAATGGACAATCCTGCATTTTTTCACCACATCCTTGACTAGTGTAGGTGTGAAACCTATGTTTTGAACATGGTAAATAGTTGTTTCATTCCATTCAATCATCCTTTTTTACCATCTAGTTCTTAAAATCCATAAGTTACCTTATTTTCCACTTTTTATTGCTCTGGTGGGAATTCCAACACCCTGTGTGTCACTTCCCCATACACACTAGTATGGTGACTAAATATGTCATCACTTTTTGGTACTTCCCCATTCCAGTCACGTTTTCCCTTATTTTTCTATCTATTGCAAACAATGGGGACTCTATACCGCTCCTTGTTTTCACATAAAGAATGGATCAAGTGGGATTATGAGTTGAGGAGGAGTTTTCCTAAGGTTAAGATGCGTGAGTTCTCCTTGATAGAGACTCACATATTTGTTCCAAACTCTTCAACCTTAAAATAGGATACCATGTCTTAGAATCATGATCTTAAACTATGATTGAGTTAAAAAGAAAATATTATGTGGGGTATCAGGTCCCCTTCGGCCTCAATTAACGTTGGGTTACCATGCCTCTAAGACACACACACTTCAATGAGATACACCCCCATGGACTAAGAATTATGAACCTAAACTATTTGCAACTCTTGTTCTATGAATTATGACCTTTATCTATTTGAATCCACTTGGTTAAATTTTCAAGACCATAATTTTCCCAAAGAAAGAGGTGTATACATCTTTCAGGATGAATCCTCATCGGGGAAACCAGAGTAAAAGTCATACTCCCACCATCTAAGCCACTTTAATGTCATAGAAAATGTAAGGGATTAAATAGAAAAGTGCATAACCAACAAGAAAATCCTTATTACATAGAAAAAACATGGTTATGCTTGTAAAATCCATCAACTAAGGCTAAAATTAGATCCAAATCTCATCACCCTTGGCCTCAGGAGCTCCTCCATAAGGTGAAACACATCTATTTCTGATTCATTCATCCCATTAAATAGACTATATGGGATATATTCATGATGGTTCATATATCTCATCCCAATAAACTACACTATGCTATGAAAATTATAATAAAATGACATTGAACTGTGTGATTCACCATCCTTACCATAAGACATTAAAATATGTGTTGAACATCCTTTACACAAGATGTTAAACTATATTCTATTCATACTTACAGGAATGATGTTATATTGTGAAACATTTTAGGTCTTCTGGAGGATCCATTTCCCCCATTCAGTGTTGATCACCTACTGCGAAATTTGAGTTCATTGATTATCTCTTGGAATACAAGATGACGATAATGATAGAATACGAGTCAACCTTTTTTTTAGAGTGACATGATTACCAAATATCTCAAATACTTGGTGGTGTAATCTCAAGAGTGTTTAAATCCATATAAACATCCCCTAGATTCATCCCAATGCATATCATCTCTTTCGATTTGGATCTCCATCACCTTTCATTTCTGAACACCCCATCTAATAGTGATGGTGTGTGGCTACATTGTCCCTCATAGCATCTTTGGTAGAAACTCTAAAATAGTTTTGACAACATTTTTACTGGTCCTGTGTTTCAATCATGGACCATGGTTGATCCACATTTTTACACATATTATGATAAGAGATAAAGGAATCTATGTTTCAAACATGGTCAGTTGTCATCCTCCATCATCACATCACCCCTTTTGAATTTCACATCCTACAAATCTTGATTCACACTCTTCATCACCCCCATTTATTTCAGGAATAATTCAACATTACTGTCATTACCCAATTTTTCCACTACAACAAATTAGAAAAAAAAATTAAAATTGATTTTATAGATGGTCTCATGAACCGGAAAAAATTTCTCAACTAGGACACTCTCGATAGTTAATAAACAAGTATGGAACCCATGTATTTGACCCTTGTCTGAAACACTCATATAAATGAGAAATATTCTATTTTTCTTTTATTTCCCACATAGACTATGACTCACATGTTCTTAAGGATATAATTGTAACTGTCTTGTTGATTTTATTAAGATGAAACAAGATTAAAATATTTTAAAATACAAGAAATTTAAAAAAACATTTACAAAAATGTTTTAGAGATTCATCCACATGTTAGAGCCTCTCTTTTAATAAAAACTAAGATAAATATTCCTAAGACATAGCACTAGTGATGGATAACTCTAGCTCAGCCATAAACTATGGACTATCCTCTATGGTACACTATCATTCGTCCAACCCATCTGTATCCCTATTAGTAGTGGAGAAAACTTTATCATCATTAATTTGTGCATGATAATAATCAACCCATCATTAATAAATTAGATATTATTATCCCATCACCTTACCCTTAGTCTCCATCAACTATTCCCCTAGTTGGTTGAAGGTATCAATTTCAGTGCTAACGGTGGCCTCATGCTTTTACACTTACTCCTCCAACCAAATGATTTCCAGACCAGCTACCCAAAGCACCTTGGTACCTTAAACATTATCCTTTTACCCAGCCACATCAAGTTCATGATGATCTATTAAAACCCTCTCAGTGTGATAGTCATGGTCTGGATCATGGAGAGAGTGAGTGTTAGTCCCCTATGTTCCCACATTCCGTAGCCAATGGCGGATGAACACCATCTATCTCCCAAGATCTCCTTCTATGGTGAAGGTGATGAATGCTCACATTCTTAGCCATACTGAGTTTTGTAAAATACTATTCTCATCAGCAACATCGAGCACAAAATTTTCTAGATCCTCAAGTGGTTCATGATCATAATCTATAAAAGTCATGAGGATTGTGGCAACATGATCCTCATTGGAAAGACTCTCAGAAAGGCTCATCTATATGTTAAGAGCATATATTCCTTGGTTCAACTCTTAAAAAGGGTCAGAGACTTGATCAACTCTGAGTCTACCTCACCTACAACTATACCCACATCTACAATAATCTTCTCTCCTAGGATCAGGGTCGTCTAACCCTCACTAACTGTCTCTTTGAGAGTCTGCATGATCTTTGGAAGAAGCACCCCATATTCCTCAGCCACACCTTATTTTTTAGGATGCACTATCTCAAGAACCATTTTATTCTATAGAAAGACAATTAGCTCAAACTATAATAATAGGAAAGGTTGATATGACATATAAAATAAAAATAGACATACTTTGGGTGAAGGATTGAGTGATATTTACATCCAATGATTCAAATGGAAACTCCACCAGCAGAGATGCTTCGGTGCATTTTGGAACCTCAATAGTTTCTATGACACCCCTTAATGTTGTATGAATTGAATTTGTTTCAGTAGGAAAACATTTCAACATGGTTAGATAAGATATATTGTGAAGATCAAGATAAATTAGATTCAAATCCTCACTCTGAGGGGGTACAATGATCTCAATGATGAGCCTCCCCGAGAGACCTTCCTTGTCACTAGAGGGAGCTATTGGTAAGTCACTAGGGATCTTCCACCCATTCATAACTGCGAGAGTAAAAGAATAAGTTGTATCTCATACAGATTCTTCCATGGATGCCTATTCCATTGAGTCCTTTGAGGAATATTCTTAAGAAAGAAATCTTGAGGTGGACTCTCTAGTACTCTTGGAGGCACTTTCTTCATTAGTAGATCCCCCGAGTCCTCGATTGATTCATGCATGAGTCATGATCATCAGTCAGTCGAATTTATGGAAAGGAAGGTGAAATCAAATTAAAAAATTATAGAAAAATTCTTAACTCTCTAGAGGGAAGATCGGTCATGTCATCCCCCTTAGGAGGGACCTATCTAATTTCACATGGGATTTCATGATCAGAACCAGAGCCCCAGACTCATCATAATAAGAACCCTATTCTTCAGCACCAATAGCCTCCCATATGGGTTAGAACATTGAAAAGAAAACTATTTTTCGCGTCCCACATGAAACGCTAACCACACTTAGAAGTAAAGGGACCAGCCACCCCTATCCAGTGAGAGGATGTGTCCATATCATTCGGGTAATTAATACTCTTTCAAAATCACACATGGGTTGTAATTCTATCATGCCTGAAATTTGAAAGATCAATCATATCCTAGGTATGATTCCAAAATAGGTACTTTTCAATTTGGGGTAGCCATATTTTCCCCTATTACTTCAAAAAAATATGGAAGTTACCATAATAATTCTATTTCACCAGGAAGTACAGTCGCACCCCTAAACTATCTCAAGATCTTCTTGCCACTAGATGAGAGCTTTCTGATTCCTCCACTAGTTTCTTTTATGGGATCCTTTTATAAATATGATGGGTGTCTGATAGGCCACTAAACTCTTGACATAACCAGTTCACCTTGATTCTTTATGAGTTTTTATCTCCCCAAAGTGCAGCCTGCCTACCACACTATTGCTCCAATGGTATGCTTGGATGTTCTATCTTTCTCACCTATTGGAATAAAATTGTGTTTGGATATGCCGCCACCTGGTCAATGTCATAAGTTTGGGAGATGATAGTGTTGGTAGTGGTTAGTGGAAACTTGATTCTTTCCCCAATACCTTCAGCCACTAACATCCCCTTAGAGCTGATGAAGGATATATATATGCCTCTCCTCACACACCACCATCTATACTCACTTTTATAGCTGTTGGATGTATCTAAAATTATGGGTGAACTAGGATGGGGAGTATGGTACACGATATATGTACACAAAAATCCTAGAGTCTAGTACTCCACCCCAAAAGGCATGTAGGTAATCCCTTTACTCTGAATACCACATTTTATTTTCAACCATCTCTCTAGACGTGGTTGGTAAAGGCTTGAAGTTGAAATTCTTAGAGTTTCCAATGCATACCATCACCCTTGTCTTATTTACTATTAGTAGTTTGACTCTATAAATATTAAGGGGGGATATATATAAGCAAGAATTCAAGGGAGTAATTGGATACAAGAATTTACGCCCTCCAAAGTGAGATATCGACCATATATGCAAGAATTTGAATGGGAAAAAAATGTGACTGGACATGTACCCTTTCACAATGTGTCCCAGTTAGGGGTAGAGTCTATATAATACTAGGACACCCATGTTGACACAATCACCTACCATCAGGATCACTACAATTAATAATGTACCTGGTCATAAACTATACGTGTGTCCCTGACTGGGAGCATCCTACCACTATGAAAATTTTCAAGGAATGTCATTTATCAATTCAATGTGTGCTAGTTATTCATATTTTACCTCCACTCCTACTATCTACCTTCCTCTAGTATCAACTGGAACTATCCCTACCTCCTTTTATATCTTTCCATTGAACACTGGTTTTTCTACCTAACCATATTCTATACATGAAAATTTAAGGACATTACAATCCATTACATGAATGGTATATCTTTGTGGAATACATGAAGAAGATATAAAAACACTTCCAACCAATCTAGGATGGTTGCTTCTATGATTGGAATCTAATATATTTTATCCTATGTATTGATTTTTGGGGTAAATTCATCGTACTAATATCACATCATGGGGATCACATTGATATAGTACAAACCCAATAAGTTAATCCCTACCTTCCCATGATGGTGGTGGAATGTATTTGTATCTAGAGACCACTTGCTAAAAAGTTCTAGTAGAAACTTTGATTTATGATACATATAGAATAGAGATGTTAGTACTACCTTATATAGCTCCACATAGAGTATTTCAACCTCATACTCTTCACAAGTGAAGAATACACATTTTTAATACCCACCCATAAATGATGTTTACATTATCTCAAAAATCCCAATCTTCATTCGAATACATACAATTATTCTTGAGGCTATCTTGAATGATTCTTGAATAATTGGTAGGGATATATTTAATCACAGGTTGTTCCCAAATAATTATTCCCAACCCCCACATAATGTGTAAATGGTAGTGGGTTTACATTCCCTTTATATGTGACTTCTTATGGTAATATTCCCATAGCTATGATCATTATGGTGGGAAAACCAGAATCTCAGCGTGTTTAGATTTATGGATGGAATGAAAACCACTACTGAAAATCAGGCTTTAGCAGTGCTAGTAAAAATTATATAACCTCTGATTTTGAAGTGATTATAATATAAACTGTGTTAAAGGGTTAGCTTTTACAACACTAGTAAAAAGGGCTAGTAATTTCCACCTTTAATAGTGCTAAAAAGCACTGATAAAAGTGGTCTTTATCATGGTTTTTTCACTCATGAAGGGGGAATTTATCAGTGATTTTGTCAGTTTGTTTTTAGTTGTTTTAAAGGCCCCATTGATAAATGATATTTTTTTTGTTTGTGACATATCTCCTTTTATCTGTGCTTCCCCCCTTTATCAGTTCATTCCCTAACCTTTAACAGTTCTTTAAATATTCCCACCCTCTCAGGCATACCCCCGCCTCCAGTGAGTTTCGAATATCATACCTCCATCTTATACAATGACGCCTTTTTGAATCCCCTATATTGTTTTGTTTTAAATTTATTGATATATCAATATATGTATATATTATTATTTAGATTTTAAATCCATTTATTTATATATATGTTTATATATATATATATATATATAATACATCTATAAAATATGTTTGCGTGTGTTTGTGTGTGTGTCTTTATGCGTGGGTTTATAAATACATCCTAACATACATATATCATATATATATAAGTTCATATATAAATATAATTATACATATTTTTTTACATATATTATATATTATATATTTATATACATATATTATAATATATAGAAAATTATATATATTTGTTTGTTAATATATATATATATATATATATATTTATTTATTTATTGTATAGGTACATAAATATTCAAAAATTTGAATTTTAAATAAAATGAATATTTGTTTCTACTTATATAAGGTGCATATATTAAGAAATATATTTTATATGTAAATGCATTTAATTATTTTTTTAAAAAATTAATTTTTTTTGTTGGAATATAAAAGAAATATGAATATATTTTTATATATTTCATTATAAATAATATTTCATTATAAAAAATGATAAAATTTAAAATCCATATTATTAATATGAATGCAATACCTGAGAATAAATTCAACCCCCCATAAAAATCAGAAAACGAAATCTCTTAAATGAGGCTGGATTCCATCAAATGTTAAAACATTTGGGTACCCAGAAAAAAAAAACTCAGTTTTGGAGGCCTTCATGGCCTTTTTTGGCCTTGAAAAAATAGTCATTTGGGTTTTCCATGGTCAATATGGTGTAAATATAATCGAAATATTCGATTTTATATGTGGTAGATCCCAAAATGACAACCAAATCAAACGCTATGGCAGTTTTAAGTTTGAGTTATGTTTTCATCATATTTTAGATATTCTATTAACTTATTGATTTTTTAATCTTCAAAATATTATTAAATTAATATTACTCTTAAATAACCTAAGAATTGTAAATTAATTAATTTTAATTCTTTTATATTACATTTTCACTAAATCTCTTATATATTAGGTGTGAATTCCTATTTAGAATTTTGAACAATATATTTATAAAATATATATTATATTTATATCAATATAAATATATAAATATATAAGTATATTATTTTTAATGAAATATTATTTTGAAATACAATCTGTATCACTACTATTAAAAAAGTGCTGATAAAAGCCCCCATTTATCAGCATTTTTTAGATACACTGATAAAGGATCCTCTTTATCAGTGATTTTTTAGAAGCATTGACAAATACCCCCATTTATCAGTTCTATTTTACTAGCATTGATAAATGTGAGGCCTTTATCAGTGCTTTTTTACAAGTATTGACAAAGGGACCCCTTTAACAGTTCTTTCTCTAGCATTGACAAAGGGGATTTTTAACAGTGATTTATCTACCTCTGTAGGGTCCTGAAAAATCCTCACAGGAGATTCTACCCAAATCCCCCAAAGAATTGGGGAAAATAATGGAGAAAATTCAAATAAGGGACACAAGTAGGACCTATCCACTGACCGGTTCCATGAAAATACGACATGACCGGTCCTGCCGAGCTCTCCCTCCATGAACCATTTTCATTCATGAAAGGGAGGCGGAGATTCTCTGCGGTCGCGAGGCAGGATGGGCGCCGATCTGGTTCACCGTCATGAACCACCCCAACCGCGGACTGCATCGACCGGTTCAAGACACATCCGTTGTTGTTCACATAATGGAGGCGGAACCCTCCATGGCTGCGAAGCACTCTCTGAGTTCGGTTCGCAGGGGGGGCATTCAATACCCACCACAAATTATGGATTGACCAAGTCAGTTATAAACCGGGTATTTGGTTATGGGCCTCCACAAAAGTTTCCACATGACTGAAGATACATCTCTTTACCCACTCTATAAAAGGAGACTGAGGGGGAAAGGAGAAGGGATTCAGGGATTCAGATTCGGACGATTTGAAGGTGGAAGAAGGGAAGAGCGATCAGACTCGGGTGGAATAATTTCGAAAGAAGGCTTAGGATTTCGCAAACATGGAAGTTCCAGTTCGTGAACCAAAGCACATATAAACCTAGGAACGAAATAATAAGGAACCGAAAAATGCATAATAATTTGGTGAATTGCAAACTTAAAATAACATAAAAAGAGAAGACAACGAACCATATCCCCTCCGCGGATGAGCTCCCCACAGACCTGGGTGTTTATACCTCTTTTCCGATCCACCGCACTACGTAGTACCCTCCTATGCGGGTGAAGCTTCAACCGAAGAATCCCCGATCGTTGCCGCCCTTGGCCGTCGTTGCTCACATGGACCTCTCCGCGTACCCCTAGTACGTGGGCCGAACCCGAAGCCATGAACCACCTTGGTTAGCGGGATGCTCGCCAGACTGCGAACCACCCTGGTTCACGAGATTCTCCATAGTCTGTGAACCTCCCTGGTTTTTGGACGGCTCCTCTAGCCATGTAGTACCTTCCTACGTGAAGGGCTCCACCACTCCTTCATACATGTGGCCCATCAGAGCCTTCAGAGTTCCCATTCCTCGATCTAGATAAAATCCTTCCAATCCGGCCTGATCCTCCGTAACTCCCTCATTGCCCTATTCATCGGCCACGAGTCGAGGCCCCCACCAGAGCCACCGGACCCGTGTGATGTAACCTTCAGGCACATCAGCACGCCGCTTTGAGTCCACATACCCATGGTAAGTCAAGTCAAAGGGGTTTCTCTGACCCTTGAGTAGATTCCCGAAGCATTCCAGTGTCCACATTCCCACGGTAATGTGGAGTCTAAGCTCGGGAGTCCCCTTTCTTCCCCTCCACTTGTTAAGGGCTTCTCAGGGGGAATAATATACCCATCAGAAGGAAGCCCTCATGCACTGTAGGAGAAAATATGGGCACATGAGCACCCTCTTTCCCTCTCCCACTGTGCTTTGTCTCTTATGGGACTCCTCAGAGTGTAAGCACCAATCCACCACCCTGGTCATCCACCTAGGAGTAAGCCCCGACCTTATGGGCTGCTCCATGCATAAGCCCCACTCTATTCCTCATGGACGCAGCTTTCGTGACGTGATCACATGGTCCTTGCTGCCTCTTGTTTCTCACACTGAGCATGACTCGTGTGGGCTTAGAGTAAGCAACAATCATGACATCCTCTTATTGGCCTTCTCAGAGTGTAAGCCCCAATCCGTTACTATGGGCATCCTCAGAGTGTAATCCCCAATATATTACTATGGGCCTCCTCAGAGTGTAAGCCCCAATCCATTACTCTAGGATGCCTTAGAGAATAGGCCCCAAGTATATGTGAACTACGTGGACTTTGATCCCTGTCTCCTAGACAGGGTACGTAGGAAGCCTCCAAGAGGTTCAAGCCTGATCCCCATCGGACCCCTGGGTCCACATCCACGTCGGTTCTCTGACGCTCATATGTGAACTACATTTACTTTGATCCCTGTCCCCTAGGTAGGGTACGTAGGAAGCCTCTATGAGGTTCAAGCCCAACAATTGATCGATCGAACTATCTTCACATCGATTCACTGTACCACTCCTAGTGCCGCCTCAATGAGTTCCAAATCCACGGGGTCATTAATCCAACGAGGGATGGTAAACCTCAGGCCTAAATTATTCTTAACCCCTGCGTCCAGTTGATCATTTCCCACCAGGGTTGAATCCATGGATACTATGTTTGGGTATAAACCAAAGATTCACGAACATATTAATACGTCTTAAATCTATAAGAGAGTCCCGGAACAGGCAATAGTTCCCCTTAAAAGGGTGCGATGAGCCCGAATTCTCATCCTCTCGGCCAATGTGAGTTATTAAGAGTCACTGGTCAGACTATCTGTCGAACACCTACCTTTGGAAAGTAGTTCCATCAATCATTGGATACGGATTCGTTGGTTATTTCGAGCTCGAAAACCAGAATGAAACAAAAAATGGTGAACCCGACGTGAATCTTTTACCAAACATGAGGGATCTAACCTAATATCACCCAATTCCCCATTATACTCATAAAAAGGGCCAAACAAGGCCATTAATTACGCATGGGATCATGAGATTCTGCTTTGACGAGTTTTCTATTTGTACTTGTTAAATTTTCCTTTACATGTACTACCTTCATAACTCCCTTCGATCCAATGGCCTCATAAAAGAACAAACAAGTGTGTGCTTCCAACAATGCAAGGACCAGACATCCTCACCTACGGATGACCCCATCACCCACCCAGCGTCTTCAGTGCTGGGTTTTGGATGCGCTGATCCAAGAGTACCACATGAATGGTACTCTCCCAGCAGTGGAGGCAGCCATGCATGGCCTCCAATCCGTCATGATTTTTCAGTCGCCTGCCCAGCAGTGGCCGTAAAGGCGGATCCAGACAGCCCCTGTTTCTGTTTCCAACCATTTCGGGACTCTATCCTTGGAACGGGACAATGTGTACCTCCCTTATCTTAAGCAGGAGGATGGGTTTGACATTGAGGACTTCATCACCACCGAACAGGGGTTCCACTCCACGGCCCCCGCCGGAAGACATCATCGTGGTCACATCGTGATTCAACATCCTCACGTCGAGGAGGATGTCTCCATGAGGATTCAAGCTCGCGCTCCCCGAGCTCCGGACCCTTGGACCGCCCGAAGAGGGCGGAAGACGTACAATCAGGGACTGGTCATGACCCTAGTCCCTAAGGAGGAGCTCCGCTACCCAGCCATGGAGACGTACCAGGAACATGCACCTACACCTGTTCGATCCTCCCAAGCCCGCCATCCAGAGATGGCGGCATCATACGAGCCGGCACGCATTCTCGCTGAGCTCCATCAATCCCGTCGCCCATGCAAGACGGCACTTACCCGGCAGGCACCTATCCTTGCCCAGGGTCGTGAACCCCACTAGCTTGACGTGGTGGCGACCCAGCGCCTACAGGACCAGCTCCTAGCAGATGCTTCTGACGCCCGCTATTCTGGCATGGTGGTGATCAACAAAGCCCGCGACCCAGATGTGGCAGCAACTCATAGGCGGCCATGCCTCCCCTCCAACAAAGTCCACTGACTCGATACGGTGGGAATCCAATATATGCAGGACCAGCTCCCTGTGGATGCAAGTAAAGTCTGACACCCCGATGTGGCGTCAAATGGATAGATAAACGGGCGTATCCCGGTACAGGGGTAGATTTGTTCACTAGCCCTGACATAATAGAATTGTCAGTACCCACTGACCACGGGAGGACCGGAGGAGGATATTCCTACTCCGATACCGGAATGGGCCTTCATACCACTTCCATCTAAAAATGTCTCTCTACATATCCTGGAAATGATGGAGGAGCAGGTATTGATCCCAGATCATATCTTGCAGACATTCCATAATGTAATTGCATTGGTGGAAACAGCAAGGACTCAGGACAGTGAGCTCATCTCCCCAATTGAGGAGACTCATCTAAGAGATGAGATAGCCACCTCATAGCAGATCTGCATCCCTGCTTCTGCCCAGGAGGGTCGTCGCCCATATTCCGTGACGCAAGGGAAACCGGATCGAGTAGCTTCACTCGTTCCAACTTGTGGACACTCGTTCATCACGGTGGATGCTCCAGAGCAGGCATATATCCCTGAAAAAAGTCAATATGTTCGTCGGCGTATCCTAGCAGCATCACGGGACCCAATTAGATAGGGAACCAAATGAGGTGAAGTTCGTTGTCAACAGCAAACGGTCCCCGCTACCCGCAAGAGAGCACCACAAACGCACCAAAGGCAGCCAGAAAATAATGAGCGAGTTCATGACTCTACTCTACTGGAATCTGGGGTTCCCAACGCTGCTAATCACACATCGCAGGCTCAAACCCTGCCCACCCATTACCATATTATGGGAGTGGAAGTAGCAGTTGCGAAGGTCCTCACCGCAATGTTGCTACCAGCATCTGTGAAGGTCCTCCCCAGAGCACCTGTGGGGGCTTCCCCTGTGGGAATATATTGATCGATCACGGGATCTCCTCTTTTGATGTGAATCACAGAAACCCTCCACATAACCAGAAGATTGAGCAGCAAGAATTTCCTCCTCTTGCTACGGTCCACCTTGAAGGTCCTCCTCGGGGTATACACTTCAGTCACTCTCCATGTAGTGGGACCACATATTATGATTGTAGTCCTTGCTATCATAGTCACAACTATGGAGGCCCTCTCCGTAGTGACATCTCGTCATGACAAGAAGGCCCTCCCCTTGTCGTGGACCGCCCTGAAGGTCCTCCCCAGGGGTTACGCTGCAACATAACTCCGCACAGCTGGGCATTAGATCACGGTGGTAGTACTCGCCACCCTGATAATAGAGGTCCTCCCCGTAGAGACATCAAGCAATGAGAAGGCCCTCCCCTCGTTGAGGTACATTCTATAGGACCTCCCTATGCTGTATCCTATAGATATTCACCCTATGGTAGCAGAAGTAATGGTATTCCTCGCCATTTCTTCAGATGTGATGGTAGTCCTCACCACAATGGCCGCCATTGTGAATTCCCTCGTCGCATTGGGCCTAAGTGACAAGAAGGTCCTCCCCTTGTCGCAGTGTGTCTTAAAGGTCCTCCCCAGGATTCACATCAAACGTAAAGCCATGATGGTCATCCTCACCATACTGGCAGTTGTTGTGAAGGTCCTCCCCGTAATGACACTACGCGGCCAGAAGGTCCTCCCCTTGCTGTGACATGCCTTGGAGGTCCTCCCCAAGGTGTACACTGCAAAAGTCCTCTATGCAGTTAATCCTCAAGCAGTAATGGTAGTCCTCGCCATTACGGCCGCCATTTTTGAGTTCCTCCCCACGATGACATGTCATATCAACAGGAAGGTCCTCCCCATGCCAAATTAAGCACAGAAAAGCCCTCGTATGCCGAGGTACTCATAAGGATGGGATCGAGTATGTCAGATTCCTAGCTTGTCGCTAACGATGCCCTTCTTCGATGAGGAGACGGTCCAGGGCTGCGTTCATCCTCTGAACCACCTCAGAATCTCCCACATAATGACTTAGCACATACCGGTCCCACTGCCTCGGACCACATTCGCAGTGAGTGTCTTCGTTGGGCTGACCAGGTAGAGGATTCACTAGCAGAGGAGTATGCCAATATACTGCACCTGAGGAAATGACCTCGTAATCGCCCACATAATGCGTGCACGGCATCCGCAATAATATATGGACAACCCTCTGCAGGCTGAAATCAAGCTTCCTGCCCTATGAAGGGTATGTTGACCATGTCAAGAAGATAGTAGAACTCATGCGTCACATCGACCTGTAGGCCCTTCCTACGGCATGGAAACAGCACCCCGAGAGATGTGAAGGAAACATGGATATATCCTGTCTTCGTGCGCTGCACCAGCTGTGCCGCCTCATCGGTGATGCTCCAACGGGAGTCCATATCAGGGGATGGGGGGGACATGGAGCTCTGCATTTCACTCCACTCCCTGACCAGAAGAACCTGTTCGGCATGGTGTCTTGCAACGCCATCACATCAAGAAAAAAATTGAGTGGTCTCCATGTTCAGGAAAGGCAACAAACCCAACAGAGTCAGGCCTTGAGTAAGTACCAGAAGCGTCAGGCCCGATGGGAACGAGCTATTCATGGAATTCTGAATCATCCCATCGAGAGTATATAACAGGCCTCTCGCCTAAGTGGGCCCAATCAGCAATCTTTGACTTCCTCCCTAGAAGGGATTGATTCACAAAAGAAATCGGCACCAAATCCAGTTCACCCCCGAATGGGGGAACGCGAGATCAGGCAGGTCGTGATAGCAGCAGGCACTACTGCCATCCAGGGTCAACCCCAGCAAGCAGGGCTGGGGTCATTTTTAACAATAAATGCCCCCGTGAGACCAATAAAACCGAGAAGAGACTCAATGTCCAAGGAACAGAGCCAACCCCAGCCCTCAGGGATGGGGGCATTATTACCCCCTCAAGAACTCCCTCCCCTGAAAGAGTCGGTATTCTCTCATCTAGGGAAGACGGTCAGAAGAGGAGGTTCTCGTCCTATCCTGCCGTTTTAATCATCATTCCCTCCGAGAGGAAGGAGAACCGTAAGGTCGCATCAAAGAAATCTCTGCGTCACCCTTCGTCAAGAAGTCTGAAGGCAATCCCAGATCAAGAAAGGGAAGGCCAGCCGAAGACGTGGGAGATCCACTACTTATTTGGAAGATGATGTCCCCTCCAGCCCGCGATATGCGTTCATCAACGCCATAGAGGCTAACTCTACAGGTGACACGGGGGAAAATGAAAATCTGGACGGATCGGGAGATGACGGTTCCGGTCAGGCTGTGACTCACAACGAACCCCCAGGTGTGCTCACACGGAACCAGAGGGACACTTTTAATATGGCCTCCCCTTCATCTAACCTCCCTCTGCTTACCCTGCGAGCTTCCAAGAAGGATAAGAACAAAGGTACAATTATCCTTAACTCATCCCCTTATCTCGATAAAAATGATCCACTCATGCTCGAAGAGAGGTTCGCTCGACAGGACGAAGAGATGAAAGAATTGAGGCAGCTTAACGCAGAGCTGCTCCAGAGAAACCGCCTTATAAAAGTGCGTCCCAAGAAGAGACACATCATGCACTCCCAGCGAGTGCACCTAAATGGCAAAGGTTTGCCCCGGAAAACAAAGCATGATCAGGGCTCCTGCCCAATGAGGCGCCTGGTCCATCCAACTAACTAAATGTGGATGATGAATACCATGATTTCCATCCACTTAGGAGGCAACCGGAGCAATTATACATGAACCCTCCGAGGGTGCCCCGAACAGAATATGCACTCTTGGTTCTGACCAATCCGGATCCTCAGAAAATGCCTCGGGCTAAGCCTGCCCAGGACCGGGCCCAACAAGATGTAAACCAGGGACTCACCAACACCATCGAGGCACTAATAGCTTGATTGGAAGCGATGGAAGGTCGACACGTTCCGATACATCCGGAGTGGAAACCCTACCCAGATTGGGTGACCAACACACCACCTCCACCCAATTTTGGGAGCCCTCTATTCCCTATCTTCAATGGATTGGGCGATCCAGAGCAGCATTTGGTGCACTACACATCCTATTGCGACTCTATAATGGGAACTCTGGAACAACAAGAAGTAGTGAAACTCATATGCTTCTAATGGACCTTGCAAGGATCCGCCTTCGTCTGGTACACAAGTCTGCCAGACCAGTAAATAAAATGATGGGAGGACCTTTGGTAGCAGTTCATATTCCACTTCAGCTCAACGTTTCCTAAAACGATGGTCATCGATCTCATGAACTGCAAACAGAGGGAGAACAAGAGGGTCTCAGATTTCCTTTCCAGATGGAATGGTCTGACCTATTCTCTGAACATGCCAATGCCTCAAGATGAGATGCTTTCCATATGCATCGATAATCTTAGAGATGAGATGTGAACACCGCTCATACCAGTGGAGTGCACCACTGGCTTCCGCCATCTCTCGGCCATTGCCCAGACAATAGAGGAATCCCTGCAGTGGACTAATTCAAATAGCCGAATAGCCCCGCAGGCTCCTGCGAAAAGAGCCCCTAGAGCTGAAGCGTCCACTGTCACACTTAAGATGGCCCCTATGCCCGCTCCACCGCTCAGGCCTCCACCAAATTGTCAAGGCCCTTCTTGTATATTAGCGGCCACCTCCGCCTAAATGGGACGATCAGAGAGGACCGAAGCGGTACCAGTTTGAGGAATGAAGGAAAAAAGTATACTCGTTCCGAGAAGATAAAGTTTGCGGCTACTTCATTGCCTCCATGAACTGCAACATGCTCCGCCTCCCGAAGCAAAGGAAACCTGAAGAGGCCGGCCGTGATGACCGGCCAGATTACTGCCCTTACCATTGGATGTTGGGGCACAGTATCTGAGAATAATTCGTCTTCAAAGACCTCATGCGGATGATGGTAGACTCCTGGAAGGTCGAGCTGGGACCACCCCCATCGCATGTGGCATGTATCTCTACCATCGACTCCGAACAAGAGGAGGGGTGGCAGAGAGTCACCAGCAATATGGGGCAGTAGTTAGATTACTAGATGACTCGTAAGACTATCAACCGAGCCTAGGGCATACTCTGATCTCAGCTACGGCAGCTAGTGTTACTACCAGCATCCCCTGATGCCACAAATCTGACATCATCGGCCTCGCAATCCTCTACAAGCCGGTCATCTGGGTGGAATAGAAGGAAGAAACAATCGCAAGAGGAGTAGCCCACAACGGGACAAAAGCTAGTCCTGGCCCTGGAAGATTATATGTCCTCGAATTTGGCGTCAGGGGCACCGAACCACTAAATGACACCATTAGAGAAAATTGACCAAGTTGACAAGTCAGAGGATGAAGAGACAATATTTGGTTCCATTAACATCATCCATCTTATGGAATCATTCCCTAACGAAGGGTATGGTTATGAGCCCGAGTTCCCTGCACGAGGAGTTGGGAGGAGGAATCACAGTGGTAGAGGATTCCAGGGGAGGTGCAGCCGTGGCCAAAACCAGACCTACGGTTTGACCCCAGACCAGACTTTTAATATCACGGAAACCCATGGGAGAGCCCTTCAACAGACTCAGCAGGAGAAAGAATTCCCCTCCACCTCCATAAGAAGCCACTGTTTCCCTGTTGTTCTGCGATACCCACCAGAGGAGAAGCAAGCGTCTGGCCGCCTAGTGCGCACAAACAGACCGGTTGGGCCAAGTCCCCAGAACACGGGAACACCTTCAACATCTTTCCATGCGACCGGTACCTCCTCATCAAATGCTCCATCTCCCAATGCACCCGCTAAGGCCCTCCCACCAACAGAGAAGCATCGGCCGCTGGAGTAGAAATATGATATCCTTAAGAAGCTGGCATCGGTACCAGCCAATCTTTTAATCATCGATGCCCTAAGTCTATCAGCAGACCTCAGGGAGGTGCTTATAGAATCTTTGATCAGCCCCCATGAGTTTCAAGCCGAGGTAGCTGCCGCCGAAATTTATCAGATGGAGACTGGACCTATTGAATGCAATGCGGTGATTTCCTTCACCGATCAGGATGAAGACACTGTCATGAAAGGACACATCAGACCATTATATGTGTCTGGCACACTAAATGGTATTGAGATCCGGAAATTATCCATAGACAATGGCTCGGGATTTAACCTCCTTCCCCTACGGACACTCCGCAAGTTGGGCTATAGTGAGGACGACCTAATTCCCTCGGCCACATATTTGTTGGGTTATGACAAGAGTGAGTAGAAACCAATGGGACAAATAATGATAAAGACCCATTTTTGGTGACCTGGTAGCCTATACGGAATTAATGGTGGTCCGGCAGAGCACATAATTCAACGCCATGCTGGGAAGGGCGTGGTTCCATAAGCACATGGTTGTTCCTTCATCCTATCACCAGTGTATCAAGTACTGCGTCGATGGAAAAAGTCAAACATTGCATGCCGACCAGGACCATTTTGAGCTCTCTGAGTCACATTACATTAACACCAGGTTCTATGAGCAAATGAAAAAGAAGCCTTTGGTTGATGGTGTCTACTGGATCCCCGCTTTAAATGGCCTGGAAATGGTTCCTGATGATCCCATTAGGATGCTTGGTGGAGATTATGTCCTTCCCATCAGCCATGTTGAGTATAGGAGTTCACGTACGAACACGCATTTGGATGTCCTCATGACTTCATCCACGATGGTTGAGCATGACAATATGGTAACATCGACCAACCATCAATTTGGGGATGAATACTCAAGCAGGGATGCCCACGATGCCTCTCCCTCAAACCATCGAAGGCTAAGACCGGAAGCTCTCTCCTCATCAGATCAAGAAGATGACAGCTTGGGAGAATAAGAGGGGGAAGATCTCAGGGATGCGCCTCCTACATTTGAGGAAGGTATCTCCACCACTGTGGATGAACTCAAGAAAATAAACTTGGGTACCGAGGAAGATCCAGGGCCTACTCTCATTAGTGCAGCCTTATCCCCCGAGGAGCATGAGGTATATACCTCTTTCATAAGAAAAAACCGGGACGTATTTGCCTGTAATTACACAGAAATTCCAGGACTCGATCTCGAAGTGGAAACACACCACCTAGGTCTTCCAGAAGACCATCGGGGATACAAACAGGCCTCGAGAAGGACGCATCCCCCACATGCCGCCAAAATAGAGGCTAAAGTCGATAAGCTCATTAAAGAAGGCATCATAAGGGAGGTCCAATACCCCATATGGTTGGCCAATATCGTCCCCGTAAATAAAAATAATGGGCAAATCCACCTCTGCATCGATTTCAGAGATCTCAATCGGCATTGTCCGAAAGATGACTTCCCGGTCCCAATCACCGAGTTGTTAATTGATGAAACGGCCGGGTATGAGGCTTTATCCTTCTTGGAAGGCTATTCTAAATATAATCAAATCAGGATTTACTGAGAAGACAAAGAAGCCACTGCCTTCAGGGCCCCTCAAGGGTTATTCTGTTACAGGTTCATGCCCTTTGGTCTCAAGAATGCTGGCACCACATATCAGTGTGTCATGCATCGGATCTTTAAACCGTTCCTGGGGAAATTCGTTGAATGTTACGTGGATGACCTAGTGGTCAAGACTAAACAGTGCTCGGATCACCTGTCAGACCTTGAGACTATCTTCAACAAGCTCCGACAGCATTTCTTGAATATGAACCCCTTGAAATGCGCCTTCGGGGTTAACTCAGGGAAATTTCTTGGCTTCATCATACGCCATCGTGGAATCGAAGTCGACCCTGAGAAGACGAAGGCTATCCTTGGATTATCACCTCCCCATAACCTCACTGAGTTGAGGGGATTCCAAGGGCACCTAGCCTATATTGGGCGGTTCATAGCCAACCTGGCTGACAAATTTTTTCCTTTCACCAGCTTAGTGAAGAAGGGAGTCACGTACCAATGGACGGGTGACTACCAAGAGGCGTTCGACAACTCGAAGAAGTAACTCTTAATCCCACCGGTTCTCATGCCTCTGGTTGAAGGAAGACCTCTCATTCTCTACGTGACAGCCCTAGAACGGCCACTGGGAGCCTTCATTGCACAAAAGAACGACACCGGTAGCGAAAATAGTCTCTATTAACTCAGTCGAACCATGATTGATGTTGAGACGCGATACTAAAATATCAAGAAGAGATGTTTGGCATTGGTCTTCGCAGTTCAAAATCTGTGACATTATCTGCAGCATCATGAATCCCATTTGATCTCGCGGAGTAACCCTCTCAAGTACATCCTCAGTCGCCCGATGTTAACCGGACGCCTATCCTGGTGGGTGGTCATCCTGCAACAGTTCGACATCTGGTTTGTGCCTCAAAAATCCATCAAGGGTTAGAATTAGCAGACATTCTGGTAGAGCACCCTTTGATAGGTACCACTGCATCGGACGCTGAGCTACCTGATGAAGACATCTTCTCGGTTCAAGAGGAGTTCCCAGCATGGGAAATGTACTTTGACGACGCATCCCGAAGCCCATCCGGGAAGAGGATGGAGGATCCCAAATTCAACAACGTGGGTCTGGGGACAATACTCATGTCCCTAGAAAAGGAAGTATTTCCATTTTAATTCCTCCTATCAGAGGGATGTACAAACAATTAATCGTAATATCAAGCTCTCATTGCAGGCCTGGAACTCGCACTCCAGGCGCAGGCACAGCACCTTAAGGTAAAATGTGACTCAGAGCTAGACATCAAGAATGTCAATGGTGACTATGATATTACAAAGGATGATATAATCCCCCTGTTTGACTATGTTTGAGGTTTAATGACTGAGTTCTCCACAGAACCAACATTGACCTATATTCCCCGGTCCCAGAACGCCCAGGTTGATGCATTAGCCAACGCGGCCATGACCCTAGTTGACCCTGACTGGGATGAAACAGTCATCAGTTTCGCTCACCGTCGAATGGTATTGCCATTTGTTCAAGCTAAGACGGAAGAAATCCATGAATTCAGTCCTATCCCTGAGCCATATGCTCCTTCCACCGGCTGGATGACCCCCATAGCAAACTACCTTCAACGGGGAGAGATTCCATCAAACAAGGATGAACGAGAGAAAATACGGAAAAGGGAAATCAATTTTGTCCTATATGGCGGTGTGCGTCAGAAAGAGGTCCTCTACAAACGAGGTCTCGATGGAGTGCTCCTTAGATGCATTGATGGAGAAAAAACCAATGCTGTAATGAATTATGTCCATTATGGAGCGTGTGGAGCACATCTACCAGGGACCAAGCTTTCCCATCAGGTTCTAAGGCTTGGGTACTACTGGCCTACAGTGGCACGAGAATATGAGAGTTTTACCGCAAAATGCCACTCATTCCAAATTCATGCTAAATTCATACACCACCCCCCATAGTTACTTCATCAAGACAAGTACTCCTGGACGTTTTCCGTCTGGGGAATGGACGTTGTGGGACCATATCCTCCCACCACAGCCAAACAGCTGAAGTATATCCTCACGGCAACCGACTTCTTTTCCAAATGGGCAGAAGCCATACCCCTCAAGGAAGTCAGGGCAAGAAATATTGTCAGCTTTGTGAAGACCAATATCATCACCAGATTTGGTGTCCCTCATACCATTCTAATGGACAACGGGACCAATTTCTGCTCTGCTGAATTGATAAAGCTATACCATTAAGATGGTATCGAGGCTAACCACTAATCCTGCTACCATGCAGCGGCCAATGGACAGATAGAGGCTTTTAACAAGACCCTTTCTGGCATTCTCTAGAAAATGGTGGATAGAGAGATGATTTCGTGGCCGGATAAACTCCTCCATGCATTGTGGGCTTATCGAACCACAATCTGCACCACTTCTCATGACACCCCCTACTTGTTGGTCTATGGAATAGAGGCAGTTCTCCCCGTTGAGCTCCAATTACACTCACTCCGTGTTTCCATCTATGATCAATTATCCGATGATGAGCAGTTGGAAAAGCGTCTATGGGAATTGGAACTGCTAGACGAGAAGCGGTTTCACACTTTGCACCATCTGTAGGTGTACCAGAACCAGATCAGATCACATGATCCTTCAACAAAAGGGTTTGAATTTGGTCATTCCTGGAGGGAGAATTAGTGTTGGTCCTCAGGACGCTAATGATAATTGGCAAGAAGCCTCCAAATCTAGAGCCCAAGTGGGAGGGACCATATGTTATACACAAGGTCTACTCCAACAGAGCAAATGCCCTGATCTCCATGGACGAGAAATTCACCACGGCTCCTACCAATGACAGATGCCTAAATAAGTATTTCACATAGAGACCAAGAGCACTTCTTGGATTTCAGAGAACAATGTGCGGCTTGATTCCTACCCTTGCAGGATACATACCGACGTCGGGATCCTCTATCCTGGCCCAGCCACTCCCAAATGAAAATAATGATTTAAAAAATCACTTTCCCCCGTGTACGAACAAGACCTGCATGGGGTGTATATTTCGTCCCCACCATATGACGTTAAACTACACGGATTTCAGAAAAACTACGTACGTCTTGATTCATGCCCTTGCAGGATACCTAGCGATGCTGGGATCCTCTATCCTGGCCCAACCACTCCCAAATGAAAATAATGATTTAAATATGCCCTTTCCCCCATGTATGGACCAGACCTGCACGGGGTGTATATTTCATCCTCACTACGTGACGTTAAACTGCACAGATTTCAGAGAACTACGTACGGCTTAATTCCTGCCCTTGCAGGATACGTAGTGACGTCGGGATCCTCTGTCCTAGCCCAGCCACTCTCAAATAAAAATAATTATTTAAAAATTTCCTTTCCCTCGTGTACGGACCAGACCTGCATGGGGTGTATATTTCATCCTCACCGCATGACATTTAACGGCACGGATTTCAGATAACTACGTACGGTTTGATTCCTACCCTCGAAGGATACGTAACGACGTTGGGATCCCCTATCCTGGCCCATCCCCCTGACGTTAAAAGTTAAAAATGCCTTCTTCCCCCCGTGTACGGACCATAACTGCACGGGGTGTACTCATTTCAGAGAACTATGTAAGGCTTGATTCCTGCCCTCGCAGGATACGTAGTGATGCCAGAGTTCCACACCCTGGCCCAGCCACTTCTAAAATAAAAAATTCCCTTTCCCCCATGTGTGGACCAGACCTGCACGTGGTGTATCTCTTTTTAGAGAACTATGTAAGGCTTGATTCCTACCTTCGCAGGATACATAGTGACGCCAGAGTCCCACACCCTGGCCCAACCACTTCTAAAATAAAAATCCCCTCCCCCCCGTGTACGAACCAGACCAGAACGGGGTGTACTTCTCGTCCTTACCGCATGACGTAAAACTGAATGGATAGAAAAATTTAAAAATTCTCCCTTTTCCCTATGTAGGGACCAGACCTGCATGGGGTGTATTTTTGTATCCTTACCGCACGACATTAAACTACACAGACAATAATGTCAAAAATTCCCCCTTACCCCGTGTACGGACAAGACCTGCATGGGTAATATACTTCGTCCTTACCGCATGACGTTAAAAAACATGGAATTCATCCTAACCGCATGACCTTAAGCTACATGGACTTCATCCTCACCGCATGACGTTAAACTGCATAGACATTGTTGTGACCCACCCAATACCCATGGCGATACGAGATGGAGATAATCCTTGCACATTTGGATGCATCCTTTCCACACATCAGACTCCACGACCCGGATAACTATGGATCTTCATAACCACTCATGGCCATCAGAAGTGGAATGTCATCGACCTGTGGACACCTTTGCGTGAATATGCATACCATGCCATCAGCGGCTCTGCATAATGATATCCCCTAGCTCATCCACCAAAGGCAACATTTCCTCGGGCAACACTCTTCCTAGCTCTGTACGCCTACTGGCCTCAGAGCCCCCATATCACATCTCCCGATCCAAAATTTATGGAGCAGTGGTTTACAAGTTCATTCCCCTTTTCACATCCAAGTGCTGCCAGGGTATCCCTATCTGGCTAGCCTGTGTGTCCGCCGGTGGTTCACATAGCAACTTGCATCAACGAACATCAAACCAGGACTAGGTTACTTTGACTCAACGGAAAATTGTAGTGAAAATGTTTCTTGTATACCTGGACGCCATTATCCCCATGTGCCGAACTCTACACTGTGAGCAATCACGGATTCTCATGACCATTCATGGACATCGGAAGTGGAAAGTTATCGACCTGGGGACACCTTTGTACGACTATGCATACCATGCCCTCAGCGGCTCTACATAATGATAACCCCTGGCTCGTCCATCAAAGGAAATATTTCCTCAATCGGTACTTTTCCTAGCTCCGTATGCTTACCGGCCTCAGAGCCCCCACACCACACCTCCTGATCTGGGAAAGCTCAACGTTGCAATTTATGACCTTCATCCCCAACTTTGTTCCATGTATATCAGAGCATCTTGACCCAGTTATCCTTCGAGTGACTGCAGCAATAGTCACCCAATGGTCCGAGCTCTATGAATGATAAACTAGGAGTATTTCGTCTTTACTGCATGACGTTAAACTTCATGGAATGAAGGCACACCCCCGCGCACAAAAAAAAATCAGCACAGGGGGCTCTTTGAACCTCAACAAGAATCTAGGGATGGATATCCCCGGCATGTCCAGACATTTACCTACCAAATGACAGACTACATGGCCCGGATAATTGCGGATCCTCATAACCATTCATTGCCATCGGAAGTGGAAAGTTATCGACCCGTGAAAACCTTTGCATGACTATGCATACCAAGCCCTCAGCGCTTCTTCATAATTATAGCCCCTGGCTCATCTACCAAAGGCAAGATTTCCACAGGCGATACTCATCCTAGCTCCGTACGCTTATCGGCCTCAGAGCCCCCATATCATCTCACTTGATCCAAGAAGCCACAGAACCATGATTTACACTGATCAACCCCCCTCCACATCTGGGGCATGTTGAGGTATTCAAGCCGAGTTACATTATGATGAAGAGAGGCCATTGCAACTACGTCCTTACCACATGATGTTAAACTACACGGGACATCTTGGCTGCCCTGGCACAAAACTGCAAAGGTCAAGCATTAACCATCCAGGGAAATACCTCCAACCACAAGAGTTTTCGTTGGCTCAAAAAAATTCCCCTCATCCTCACTTCATGATGTTAAACTGCACATCAACCTTTATAAATGCCTCTTGTCCATGCCGCATGAAGCTAAACTATACGGAATATGTCCCAACCACATGACAATAAACTACACGGTCAAACTCGTCATGGGTTCAGTGAGAAACAAAGGAATTCTCTATCCTTCAGTACACGGGTCGGACATGCACAAACCACCGTCTCACACCAGCGTGAGAAGGAATCACTTCACCTGTTCTTGGGAAGTTTAGTCTAGATATTTCCCCCATATTCAGGAACACTCTCATCATAAGCCACACTCTTTACTCAGAAAAAATCCGAACTCTCATAAGCCACCCCTGGTGGTCTCAAATCTTAACTTCCCTGAAGTTTCTCGGCTATCAGAAGTGGAAAGTCATCAACCCGTGGACACCATTGTATGACTATGCATACCATTCCCTCATTAGCTCTGCATAATGATATCCCCTGGCCCGTCTACCAAAGGAATGATTTCATTAGGCGATGCTTCTCTTTATACGCATCAAGGCCTCTTATCCCCCATGTCTATCCTGGGATTCAGAAACCCTATGAGCTACAGTTTATCGACATCTTTCACAATCCTACCTGAATACGGCGGAACGTCTTTGAAAAGATTACTAAGAACCAGGAGAAGTTGATCCATTTCAGATGATGTCCCAGCTGCGTGACTTTAATCTGCTCCAAGCCCAAACTGCCCTTTACGCTAAATAAATGCGTAGGACAAGAACCTTACTTCCACACTCTTTATTTATACAGATGTTTCCAAAACCCTTTCAGATGACACATTCCCCTTCTGATCCACCCCTGGTGGTTTTCATAATTTTCTAAGCCACCCATCGTGGTTTCAATGATCCAGACTTCCATGAAGTCCCCTAGCGATGATAAATGGATATTCATTGACTTAAGAATACCTTTGTATGACTATACATACCATGCCCTTAGTGGCTCTGCATATTGATCACCTCTGGCCTGTCTACCAAAGGCATGTTTTCCTTAGGCAACGCTCTTCCTACCTCTGTACGCTGACACGGCTCCCATGGCTTGAGACATGCCATGCATGCCATTCAAATTTAAACATGTTTCCCCCACGTGTTTCTGAAGAGTATTGGGAAGTCTTTTAATCAGTTGAACCCCATTGGAGCCCTCGCCCCACCATATTTGGTGAAAAATGTTCGACCTAAGACATCATTAATCATAGTCTTGACGGTGGGACTTTATACTTCCCGATAAAGGAGGCACAATGCCTGTTAGTTCAAAAACCCGAAAAGGACGACCTAAGAAAAAGTCGGGTTATACCCACTCGGTCCACAATAAATGGGCCTAGGAAAAATTAGGGCATTAAAAAAGAAAAAAAGAAAAAATTTGTGGGGTTTTCCTAAAAAACCCTAGTAATAGTCGAACTATGCTCGCTGGACCCCATGGTCTAGGAAAAACTTAGAGTTTGTTTCCCTGGGTTATGATTAATTCTGATTCAGTGAATTGTTATTTACACAACAATTGTTCTTAAGTAACAATGAAATTTTACAGCAATAAGGGATTGACAGAGACAATATTTTGTTCGAAAAAAAGGGGAGGACGTCCACAAGCTGGGGTCTCTCCCTCACAAAGAAAGGGGAGAGGGGTAAGTAAAAAAGAGGGTATGAGAGTGTCTTTGATAGTCATAAAGGATCCTGACTCGCTCTCTCCACAAGATCGGCAACTGTGTGGCGGAGGTCGTTGCAAGACCGTTCCAACACAGCCTTCTCCCTGGCTTCAACTTCAGCCACTGGAAGAGTCTTCTCCACTGTTTCTTGGAGATCATTGATCCCTTTTCTAGTGGCTTCGATATGAATGGTCACAGCTGACAACAAATTCCTTAGCATCGATGCTCGTTCTTCACATTCATGCTACTCGGAGGATAGGACGGCCACCTGATCTTGAGAGGTCGCCTCCTGTGACATTAGCTGATGGATCTGTATCGTGGCTTCTACCAGGGCTTGGGTCCCATAATGAGCGACATCAAATTGAGCATGTTTTCATTCGCTAGTGGCATCTTCTTCACGAGCCATGACAACTTGGAAAGTGCGAGAATGGAACTGCCGATAGTTGAAACCACCCGACCCCAAGCCCAGGAAGAGCTGTCGAAGAGCTTTGGTCTTAGTTTCCATCTCAGCTAGAGGAGTTTCGGCAATGATCTCACAAATCCAAGGCCAGGCCCACCTGCGCACCGCCCGGTGGTCCTCCATGGAATGTGGATCTTTGGTATCCCCACTGGATGGCACAGGAACGCAATCCGGCATTGCAGCCAGCACAGGCATGTGATCGCTAGAAGTTCGTTCCGAAACTAGAATGTTTGGAGCCTCTAACCCCAGTTCTGGATTAGGGATCAAGTTTCTAAGCCAGGTGTCAAGTGGAAAAACATCCGGGATTGTCCCACTGGGACCCGAAACCACAAGGTCGTCCTCATCCACGTCCAATAAGGATGAACCCGCTGAAACGCGCGGCCGATTGCCGCCTATTGACCAGTCAAAGTTCCAGTGCTCTTCTAATGTGTATAGCAGCACTCGGGTCGAATCCTCGGCGATGATACTTTGTAGTAGTCGTCTGTTTTTAGTTGATTGTATTTTGATTAGGGGGGTTTGTTGTAGAGCTTAATTGAAATGATTGATTGACTATAATTGATTTAACAAATTGATAAATATTTGGGTGAGTTCATTATTAGGGAGTTAAGCTTGTGATATCCTTGATCTTTTCTTTATATTGCATTTAAATTAACACCCACTTCAAAAGTTGACGTCGATTAGAATTCCTAAGTGTTAAAGCTTTAATCCAAGCCTTAACATAACTAGGATTCTAAAATCAATCAGTATTGGTTTATGGTAGTGTATTTATGGTTCCAATAATCCATGGAAACCACATGCTAAACAAAAGATGTCATTAATCCATGACATATTAAGTCCAACATACACAATGTTAAATTAACGAATACTCATCGAGAAAATACTCTCAATCACTTAAAATCCCTAAATTTTGACTCCCCCTGATGAGATATTTACTCATCAATTTGGGTGTTTAATTTTCTGGTTATAATAATTATGATGCTAAATTAAGAATATAAGAAAAAGAAACGGATTAGAAAAGAGTGGTACGTTGAACACACACACACGAACAATAATGATAATTGATAATAGATTTTTGATTGAATGAGGAAGCAAAATAAGGGAAGGAGATTCAACTGAATTTAAACAATTTTAAGAACATTAATATTAAAATACAGAAGGTGGAGGAGAATAAGAGATATTGAAGAAGAAACTTTCATTAAAACAGAATTACTAAAGAAAGGACTTACAAAACTACAAAAACAAAGAACACAAAAGTAAGTGAAAAAAAAGAGAGGAGGAAAGGTCTCTCAAGTGAAAACTTGATTATAGAAAGTCCTCCCAAGCCTTTGGAAAATCTTTTGTCGTACCAATATGATCTCCTCTCTTCTGAAATTCCAACCCTTCTCAAGGAGAAAAGGGGAGAGTATTTATAGCCCAAGGAGTGGACTGTTTACATTCCAGCAATACCCCTCCACTTGGCTCGCAGATATGGACATCATGATCACCGAATCATGAGAAATATCCTTCTTCCACGTTGTAGATAATAAAGTTTTCCTACTTATATCAAAATTTGGAGTCATTTGGACTTAAGGAGAAATGGTTATGGCCAGTTGATTAAACAAAGTAAAACTGTCCATTTCAATCCAGTCTTTTAGAATTACATAATGTGAAAGGGTTATTGAATATGAATATGCCTTAAAATATGAATGGGTTATTCAACAAAGTATTCCACCTATATATCCTCTTTCACACTGAAAAATATCATCTTTATTTGATGCTTAATCATGAGATATTTCATGCATACTATACTGATTTTAATTCTCGGCCAAAATGGTGGGCTGGACTTAAAAGCTTTATTTGGGCCCCTTGTACTTAGCTTTGGGCCTTGAAATTTTTATCCAAGATGACATGTAGTGTCCCCCGAAATATGGTGGAGATTTCATGTTTTTGGACTTATGTATTGAGACCAGTAAATCAATCTTCATGGCTAGTCCAGTTTGTTCACAGATTCTTTGGTCTTATTTGTGAGGACCATATGGCCCTTCAAATGACAGAATTGGCTCATGGTACCTTCTATGTAAATGTTTTATATTGAAATTAGAATCCTAAAAAACAAGAACCACACAATTTGGATCAGTATAGTGATAGTTATTATTAAAACAGTAAACTGACTCAATTGGACTACTTCTAAAAATGCTCAAAAATTATACTTAATATTAAAACATTAATATTTCATAAAAATTATGCACATTTCATATAAAATATGTAAAGGGGGAATATAATAAGTCATTAAAATATTAATAACATCAACTCCCCCACACTTTGTTTTGTGCATGTCCTCATGTGCAACAAATATAAAAACATGACAAAATAATTTTTACTCACCAACAGATATTAAAATTTTGTTTTCTCCAATCAGGGGAGTTTTAGACTATTTCACTCATCCATTTTGAATTCCACCACAAGTTGTTACAGAAACAATGTTCCAAAACTAATTCATTTTTTCATGATTAAATTTAGAAATGGAAAATTTGGACACTCAAAACTCGCACCTCTCAAGATGATAAAATTCATTTGTGGAGGTTCACTCTTTCACTAACCAAAAGTGAAAATCTTAGAGTTTGAAAAGAGATATCAGCTTTAATACCTATCCAAATTGAACAAGAATCAAGAGGTCTTTTTAAGGGGGTTTTCTGGGTCTATGGGATGATAGGAATATAATGTCCAAGAGAGAGAAGAAGAGGGTTAAAATACCAACATAGAAAAAGAAATGCACATTTTTTTGAAATGAAACATAGAAGGAAATGAAAACACATATTTACAAGGGAATGATTGCGTGAAGAAAGACACAATAGAGGAATAAAATATGAAGCTAATGAGAATATGGAATATTTACAAAACAAAAACTTCTGCCAATAAGAATATAATGCAAGTGTTCTTTTTTTTCTTTTCCTTTTCTTCTTTGTTTTTTCGAAAGTTGACCTTGAAACAGATCTCACACTCATATCCCAACCCATGTTTGATCTCCTCACAACACTAATTGTAATATTTATAACAAGATCAAAGGTTGAGGAAGAGTGATTTTTGACCTACCCAAGACACAACCCATTTTTTCATTTTTTTTTTGTTTTTTTTTATTTTGATTTTTTTTTATTATTTTTTTTTGAACAATTTTCAATATCATTTGTACAATACATTCCCAAATCCCAATGAATGACATCCCCCCCCACACTAAAATGGATGCTTTCCCCCAAGAATTTGATAAAACACCATAATGTCAGGAAATGATACCCAAAAATGAAATCCATTCCTCCCCACACTTAAATTTCAATAAACTTATGCAATGAAAATCCATGTTGATATTGGGTGGGATAAGGTATTGGTCTTGTAATGTGGATATCAAATAAAAGTTTTTCATAGGCTCGAAGGGGCTTTCAAAAGGAGGATTAAAGTAAGGGAAATGGGAGGCTATTTGGCTATTGTGATTTTTATGTGGTTCAGAAAATGCCTCTATCATATTAATACACACTAAGGTAGGAAATTCCACTCAAAGGTCCACAAACTCAAGACTCTGAAATGGAGGTGAAAACACACATTTTGAAAAGATGGCCATAGGTGGGCTTGGCATGAAAGAAATTGTTTGTTCTCACGGTTTGGGAAAAGCATTTTCCAGATAAAAAATTGAGCATTCAAAATTTGTTAATTTTGATACAAAATTCTTTATCCAAAGTCATGATGAAAATAAAAAAAATTGAGATGAAAACATTTCTGTTAACTCCCCAAAATGTTTGGACAAAATTTCAAAACTCGATGGTGAGTAAGCATGACTCTTTTTTTTATTTTTTAAGTGATTTTGTTTTTTTGTTTTTTTTGTTAGTTTTTAATGTTTTTTTAAAACACACACCCTCACAATGAAGAAAAAAAAGGGTTAAAAAAAGTGATAAAAAATGAAGGAGATAACAAGAAGAAGAAATAGGTATAGAGATGAAGAGATAGAGAGAGAGTTAAAGGTAAAGAGGTGCCCCTAGTTTGGATTTAGTGGGTTTCCATCTATATCCAGTGGTAGGTCGGATAGATAATTTGGGGATTCGGTGGAAGTCGAGGTTGATCTTAGATTGTGGGATGTTACCTGAAAAAGAAAAATCATGATTCATATAATGAAAAACTAAAAAGAAATTGAAATTTCACAAAAGTAAAAGAAAACATGGGTTGCCTCCCAAGAATCGCTGCATTTATTTGTCTACAGCTGTACAGTTGCAGTGGACTACCCATAGTCTGACGGTGGCCATCGTATTCTCTCAACTCCAGTGTGCTTCCAGAAAAACTTTTTCTTTGGGAGGCCTGATGATTCATTGGATAATTTCTTCCCATCCTTGTTGGTGTGCTTTCAATTCAATGGGGTTGGAAAGAGAATATTTCTGTCCTCACTTTGGTCTTCAACCTGACGAATGATGTTATCCACAAAGTGATGGTTTCTATTCTTGGAAATTCAGGAAGATGGATCAATTCTGATGGTTCATTTATGTAAGGATCAGATATCACAAAAGCAGAGTATGAGATCCCAATTGTTTTTGACTCATTTATTTCATCACTTACTGATGTAGAGTAATGAGGATCAGTGGAGTCATATGACTGAATAAAATTTTCAATATCCTTTATTTCAATGTTGTTTTCCAAAGAATGGTAAATTTCAACCTCAACAGTGATCAATTTATTAATTAGGGTACAAATATCACAAACATCACTACCATCAAGAAAATATAAACACATTGGTTCAAGGTTCACTTCACATATAATAAAATTTTCAGAATCATGGATAGGAAAGGATGAATGTGGGAAAATCTGATCTAAATCAACAAATTATCATTCTAGTTCATTTTCCTCATTACCATCCATGTTGGATCATTGGAGGTCAGAGGTGAGATGAGATTCAAAAGAGTTTTCAAGATCCTTTAGATCAATGGAGTTTTCATTTGTAATGTCAACATCAATTTCACCATTAATCACTTGGATAATGAGGATTCAATATTCACAAACTCCTCTATTAGTAGAATATGAAGAACATGATAGATTATGATTCAACACACTCTCAGAGGGAGTTTCAGAAACATGGATAGAGAATACAGATTGATTCTCTAATGGGTATCGCATTGATTGAAAAATATTGAACCTGACCATTTGGTCACCAAATTCCATGGATAAGATGCCAGCGTGGACATCAATTTTGGTTTTAGATGTCATAAGTAATGGTCTTCCTAGAATCAGAGGATATTTTCAAGAAGTTTTCACAACTTCCATGTCAAGGACATAGAAGTCAGCTGGGAAGATAAGATCATTTACTCGAACAAGGACATCCTCAATTATTCCCTCAGGACTGGCTGTGCTTCGATTGGCTAACTAAATGACAACACCCGTTGGGTGCAAGGGACCTAGACTAAGGTTAGATAATATGGATTTGGGCATGAAATTAATTGATTCTCCTAGGTCTATGAGTGCATCATCATAGTTCTAACATCCAATTTGGCATGGAACCGTAAAGGTCCCTGGATCTTTGCACTTTATGGGAATAGACTGCTGGGTGGAAACATTTTCGAAGGTCCTAAGTTGCCTCTTGTGGGTACACAAATCCTTGAGAAACTTGTCATACTTAGGAATTTTTTTATGGAATCTAAGAGGGGAATGTTGACTTTAACACGTCTAAACATGTCAAGCATTTCAGGATCAGGTTCAAAGGACTTCCTTGTCTTAGAAACAGCTTGAGGAAAATGAATTGGATTCCTAAGTGGAATGGAAGGAGGTGATGGAATGGATTCAGATTACTTTTCAATTTTCTTTTTCTTTTCATTTTATAAGTCAACATTTAAAGGATGTTTTGAGGATTTATCTTGAGGCATAGAAAGTTTCTTTCCTGATCTAAGTGCAATTGCACTTACATTACACTTGGGGTTGGGTAATGGTTGAGCTGGAAGTTGGGAAGAATTGGATGGTTGTTGCTGACTATGGTGGGATGCAAGTTGACCTATTTGAGTTTCAATGTTTTTAAGGCTAGAATGGGTGAAGGAGGAAAGATCTTCCACTGGACTTTCCCATGGTTGCTTGGAAGAAGAGGCTTGTCCCTGGTTGGGATTGCCTTGATTTTGGTTCTTGGGAAATCGATTGTATTGGTTTTGGAATTGGGAAGGCTCACTAGGATAATGGAATCCATGAGGAGGATTGTTCCTTTGAGGTTAAGGAACAAAAGGATAAGGTTGATGGAATTTACCACCACCTTGAACATATGGGAATTGGTTTGTGTTTTTAGGAGGTAATTGAGGGGGTGATACATGGGGTTACCATACCTCAATCCTTGGTTAAAGTTAGAGGAGAAGGGCTCAGAGTGAGGTTGGTTGAAGTTTCTAACAAACTGACCTGATAGTTGAGGATTGGTGTTCCGCTGAGCATATGCTGCATTGAGCTCCATTAGTCCAGATGAATCTGATTGATCCTCTTGAAGTTGTGGACAAGAGTAAGTTGGATGAGATGGGGAGTTGCAGATTCCACAGATTTTGATTGGTCTAGGAAACATTTATTGCAGAGAAGACGAGGTTGGGGATTTGGTAGCCACAGCTAGCTGTCGCACTAGACTTGTAAGTTCACTCATCCACTCAGTCATTTTGTTCGTCTCAATTGATTGATTATCTTGGGCTTGTTTGACTTGAGCATGTGCTTGAGTATGGAATTTTTGTGTGTTTGCAGCCATGTTACTTATGAGATCTCTTGCTGCTGCAGGACTTTTATCAACCAGAGCACCACCACTTGCAGCATCAATGATAGTTCTCTTCATAGCCAATAACACCTCATAGAAGTATTGGATCAATAGTTAGTTAGGGATTTGATGATGTGGGAAGGTTTCCAAAATCTTTTTGAACCTCTCCCAGTACTCATGGAGTGATTCACATAGGAATTGGCGGATACCACTTATTTCCTTTTGGATAGAAGCAGTACGAGAAGAAGGAAAGAATTTCTCTAAGAATAGTCGCTTCACGTCATTCCATGTAGTTATGGAACCAGGAGTTAGGTAGTATAACCATGACTTAGCAGTTTCAGCTAGGGAAAAAGGGAATGCTCGGAGTTTGATTTGTTCTTCAGAAACCCCTTGAGGCTTCATGGTAGAGCACACTACTTGGAACTCTTTAAGGTGAAGATGTGGATCCTCACCGGATAGCCCGTGAAAATGAGGGAGAAGATTAATCAAACCCTATTTGAGTTCGAAGTCAGCTTCTATGTTTGGATATTGAATACCAAGAGGTTGGTAATTCATATTAGGGGTAGCGAGTTCTTTTAGGGTCTGTTCCCTAGGATTGGCCAATTCAATTTCAACTGGTTGGATGAGGACTGGTTCGTGAATTATTTGAGTATCTCTTATGTTCCTCCTAAGTTGCCAAAGTGTTCTCTCAATTTCAGGGTCAAACAAATCCGAGGGATTGTTTGGAAGGATACGGGGCATTCAGAGATATTTTGGAAGAAAGAGGAAGATGGGTTTTTCTTTGTATTTTTTTCATTTTATGATTTATATGAGAAAGGCGAGTTTTTCTTTGTGTTTTTTTTCAATTTTTTTTAAATTTTGTTTTCTTTGGATTTTTTTTACAATAACCAAAAACTAATGACTACATAAAACACCATCCCCGGAAATGGCGCCATTTGAAATGTGAGGCTGATTGTCGCCTATCGACCGGTCAATGTTCTGGTTCTCTGCTAATGTGTATAGCAGCACTCGGGTCGAATCTTCGGCGATGATACTTTGTAGTAGTCGTTTGTTTTTAGTTGATTGTATTTTGATTAGGGGGTTTATTGCAGAGCATAATTGAAATGATTGATTGACTATAATTGATTTAACAAATTGATAAATATTGGGGTGAGTTCATTACTAGGGAGTTAAGCTTGTGATATCCTTGATCATTTCTTTATATTGCATTTAAATTAACACCCACTTCACATGTTGACGTCGATTAGAATTCCTAAGTGTTAAAGCATTAACCCAAGCCTTAACTTAACTAGGATTCTAAAATAAATCAGTACTTGTCTATGGTAGTGTATTTATGGTTCCAATAATCCATGTAAACCACATGCTAAACAAAAGATGTCATTAATCCATGACATATTAAGTCCAACATACACAATGTTAAATTAACGAATACTCATCGAGCAAATACTCTCAATCACTTAACATCCCTAAATTTTGACTCACCCCAATGAGAAATTTAATCATCCATTTGGGTGTTTAATATTCTGGTTATAATAATTATGATGATAAATTAAAAATAGAAGAAAAATAAAGGGATTAGAAAAGAGTGGTACGTTGAACACACACACACGAACAATGATGATAATTAAAATCGGATTTTTGATTGAATTAGGAAGCAAAATAAGGGAAGAAGATTCAACTGAATTTAAACTATTTTAAGAAAATTAATATTAAACTACAGAAGGTGGAGGAGAATAAGAGATATTGAAGAAGAAACTTTCATTAAAATAGAATTACAAAATAAAGGACTTACAAAATTACAAAAACGAAGAACACAAAAATAAGTGAAAACAAAGAGAGAAGGAAAGGTATCTCAAGTGAAAAATTGAGTATTTCAGGTCCTCCCAAGACTTTGGAAAAGCTTTAGTCGTGCCAATATGATCTCCTCTCTTCTGAAATGCCAACCTTTCTCAAGGAGAGAAGGGGAGAGTATTTATAGCCTAAGGAGTGGACTGTTTACATTCCAGCAATACCCCTCCACTTGGCTCGCAGATATGGACATCAGGAAAGCCGAATATCGAGAACTCTCATTCTTCAACATTGTAGATAATAAAGTTGGCCGACTACTCTGAAAATTTGGAGTCATTGGAACTTAATTAGCAAATGCTATGGCCGGTTGATTAAACAAAGTCAAACTGTCCATTTCAATCCAGTCTTTTTGAAGTCCATAATGTGAAAGAGTTTTTGAATATCAAGATGCATTAAAATATGAATGAGTTCTTCAACAAAGTCTGCAGCCTATATATCCTCTTTTACACGGAAAAATATCAGCTCAATTTGATGCTTACATCATGAGATATGGCATGCATACTATACTGATTTAAATTCTCTTCCAGAATGGTGGGCTGGACTTCAAAGATTCATTTGGGCCCATTGTACATAGATTTGGGCCTTGAAATTTTTATCCAAGATGAAATGTTGTGTCCCCCGAATTATGGTGGATATTTAATGTTTTTGGACTTCTGTAGTGAGGCTAGTAAATAAATCTTCAAGGCTGGTCCAATTTGTTCACAGATTCTTTGGTCTTTTTTGTGAGGACCATATGACCCTTTAAATGGTAGAATTGGCTCATGGTACCTTCTAATTAAATGTTTTATATTGAATGGAGAATCCTAAAAAACAAGAACCACACAATTTGGATTAGTATAGTGATATTTATTATTAAAACAGTAAACTGACTCAATTGGACTACTTCTAAAAATGCTCAAAAATTATACTTAATATTAAAACATTAATATTTCACACAAATTATGCACATTTCATATAAAATCAGTAAAGGGGGAATATAATAAGTCATGAAAATATTAATAACATCACCCGCCTGAACTTTGGCCACCGCAGGACTGGGAGAAGAAAATCTCCTAAGTCGCTTTGATTGACGAGCCATCAGTCGATCCTCCTTTAGAGCTGATGGAGAAGGTGTGGTAGACGCAACAGCCGCAGTACCTCCTAGTTTGGGAACATTCCGATTGGACTTCCCTAGGATCCCATCGGGATAGTATCTTGCCCATGCCTTTGCATAGTCCATGGAAAGGTTGGCGGCTGCCCCCACGACAGGCATGAAACTGCTCGCGTCAGATCCCTCCCACGTCAGCCTCAGCCACCATTGACGAAGTGTGGCCGAGTGTAGTCCTTGAGCCTAAGGAGGGGGAAGGGAAAAATGGACTTTCATGCACCCGAACTGGTGAGAAAAGAAATATGGGACATACAGCTCGTAGAGAGACACCGTTGATTAGTGGGGACAGAAATTCGTCCCGCATAGAGATCATGTAAGAGCTCTCTTCCAGGATCCCCCGGCAATTGTAAACTAAGACGCTAGAAGGGGTGTGGTAGGGAGTGGAAGAAAACTAGGAAAAGTCACTCAGAAGCCCGAGGACTTCACTAGGGCTAACTGATTTCCGGAGAACTACAACTATATCTAGCAGGGTGGGCTAAAAGGTAGGATGCGGGATGGCCGTGTTGTGATGGTACTCATAACAGCAACAGTGATCCGCTACCCAGCCGTACAAAAATTTAAATGGCCCACTCAAACAGAAGGGTGAACCGCCCTTCTGTATGTGACCCAGCAGTTCATAAATATGCACCAGTGTGGGCACGACCAAATTCACCAGGAAACCCTCTGCCAGCTCAACTGCCATCATCAGGGTGAAAGCCCTGACGCCAGGATTAATATCTCGATAAGGGAATAGCCACAAACTTAGAAACATAGCAAACAAACCCGCCAGCCGGAGCATAGGCGGCACACCGGGACGCACCTCGTAACCCCATGAACGGTAGTCTCCTGCCTCTAGAACCGCCCGGTAGGAACCTGGGGAGGGTCGTGACTACTAAGAAGGACGTGTCCTAGGGCGCTTGATCTTCGGCATAGGACCAGAAGTGTTCAGAAATAACCCTATCAAGGTACAATAGAGAATAAGAGAACGGGCATGCAACTCCTGACCCAATGACTGCTCTGCCATAGCCAACAGCTCCTTCGCCAATAAAGGCACTTGTTTGACATCATCCCATGCGTCAGGAGCAGGAATAAATTCATCATACATTTCACCGATGATTGGGAGTCCTCCCAATTGATGGATATCCCACAGACTAATACCAACTTCACCATGGGCAAGGTGGAAAGTATTATTTCTTGAACACCAGTGACTGAGTAGGTCTAGCAGGATCAATGATGGTGGGTAAATACCATATTGGGAAGCCCACACTGCGGACTATAAATTGACTGCTTCAAGTGGTTCAAGAGACTCCCTTCAGTGATGATGGACCCAGAAAGCCCAGGCCCAGTCATTCAAGAAGAGCCCGCCAGACCGAAGATCCCACTTAGGAATCCACCCTGCATCGGGATCTACTCGATCAAGGTTGATAATAGAAGGGTAAATCTTGAAGACAACCTCCTGAGAAAAGTCTCGATCGTGCTGATCACTTTGGTTCCAAACAGAGCCCCTCAAAATAAAGGCATCTTTCTAGTCAGAGTCAGAAACCATCTCCCCCGATTGGGTAAGGTTCGCCTGAATATAGTTAGATGACGCTTCCAAGAAAGGAGAATGAAGACCTGAGAAAGTGGGGTGAATATGGTCATCGTCTTGAACACTGAATCCATGAAGTGGAAGTCGATTTGATAGTGGATAATCTAGGAGATCAGGAGGGAGAAAATCTTTCAGGTCACCATTTTCAGTAATTATGGACCGACTAGGGTCCTCTTGGATGTTCTCTGCTCTGCAAATCATATCCAAACGTCTCCCTGAGCCAATTGGGAGTGGCTTTGCAATAGGCCTCGGTGCAGAACAGGGGCGGCATGTTTTCTACCTGCACGATGAGATCCAACAATCGGTTAGAACGGAATAACAATTTGGTCAAAAATACTATATATATGGCTGAGGATCTGTTAAGAAGCCTTCATAAGAAAATTCTGCAAGGAGGCCGCGGAGGATGGTTCGTGATGACATCATTCCACGAACTAGCCCTTCGCGAAATCAGTCCACAAAATCCTAGCCCGCGGAGCGTTGGCCAAGAAACCGCGAACCAAGTTGCTCCGCGAGATTTCAATCCCCAATTTAGGTGAATAAGTTTGGAAGACTCTGACACTTTTAAAGTTCAAGAGATTTTAGTCCACGGAGCATCGAAACTGTGGAGTACTAAAACCACGAAGCAAGTTCCTCCACCACCCATCATCACTTACTTTTTAATTAATGAAGAGTAATGATTTTGCGGTTGGGAATTGGTTCGTGGGTGAAGGCGAGCGCGAAGGTGGAATAGTTTGGGGACACTGCATCCGGTTCGCGGACGAAGCACTTCGCGATGGAATGAGCGTGCAGAGGTGAGGGGACTATGGTTTTGTGAAGAATTTGGTAAAGGACAAATGCAAGGCCCCCCGTATTTATAGGTGTAGTCCCCTACCAGGTCCACCTCTCTACAGAAAACTGTCTCAGTTTGAGGACCACTTTTCATCAGAATGGCATCCTCTTCATTCCGATCAGACCCCATTCTGATGGGGGCATTTGTAGGGTCCTGAAAAATCCGCAAAGGAGATTCTACCAAAATCCCCCAAAGAATTGAAGAAATGAATGGAGAAAAATTAAATAAGGGACACAAGAAGGGCCGGTATGTGGACCGGTCCCATGAAAACGTGACATGACCGGTCCCTCAGAGCACTCCCTCCATGAACCATTGTCATTCGTGAAAGGGACGTGGAGATCCTCCGCGGTCGCGAGGCTGGATGGGCACTTATCCGGTTCACCGTCATGAACCACCTCAACCGAGGACTGGGTCGACCGGTTCAAGCCACACTGTTGTCGTTCGCGGAATGGAGGCGGAACCCTCCGCGGCCGCGAAGAACTCTCTGAGTTCGGTTCGCAGGGGGGGAAGTTTTCAATACCCACCACAAATTACGGATTGACCAAGTCAGATGTAAACCGGGTATTTGGTTATGGGCCTACGCAAAAGGTGCCACCTGACCACAGATACATCTCTTTTCCCACTCTATAAAAGAAGACCGAGGGGAAAAAGAAGAATGGATTTGGGGATTCAAATTCAGACGATTCGAAGGTGGAAGACGGGAAGAGCGATCAGACTCAGGTGGACGAATTTTGAAGGAAGGCTTAGGATTTCGCAAACATCGACGCTCCAGTTCGCGAACCAAAGAAGGTATAAACCTGGGAATGAACTAATAATGAACCGAAAAATGCATAATAATTTGGTGAACCGCAAACTTAAAATAACATAGAAAGAGAAGACTGCGAACCATAGCCCCTCCATGGATGCACTCCCCACGGACCAGGGTGTTTATGCCTCTTTTCTGATCCACCGTACCGCATAGTACCCTCCTACGCGGGCGAAGCCTCAATCGACAAACCCCCGATCGGTGCCTCCCTTGGCCGTAGTTGCTCGTGTGGACCTCTCCACATACCCCCTGGTATGTGGGCCGAACCCGAAGCCGCAAACCACCCTGGTTCGCGGGATGCTTGCTAGACCGCGACCCTCCCTGGTTCGCGGGATGCCTCTCAGTTCGCGGACCACCCTGGTTCGCAGACGGCTCCTCCAGTCGCGTAGCACCTTCTTACGTGAAGGGCTCCACCACTCCTTCATATGTGTGGCCCATCAGAGCCTTCAGAGTTCCCATTCCCCAAGCCAGATAAAATCCTTCCTATCCGGCCTGATCCTCCGTAACTCCCTCATCGGCCTATTGATCGGCCCTGAGCCGAGGCCCCCACCAGAGCCGCCGGACCCATGTGATTTAACCTTCAGGCGCATCAGCGCGCCGCTTTGAGTTCACATACCCACGGTAAGTCGAGGCAATGGGGTTTCTACAACCCTTGAGCAGATTCCCGAAGCATTCCTGGGTCTACATTCCCACAGTAATGTGGAGTCTGAGCTCAGGAGTCCCCTTTCTGCCCCTCCACTTGTTAAGGGATTCTCAGGGGTAGTAAAATATCCATCAGAAGGAAGCCCTCATGCACTGCAAGAGAGGATATGGGCACAAGAGCACCCCCTTTCCCTCTCCCACTTTTCTTTGTCGCTTATGGGCCTCCTTAGAGTGTAAGCCCCAATACACCACCCTGGCCATCCATCTAAGAGTAAGCCCCGACCTTATGGGCCGCTCCATGCGTAATCCCCACTCCATTCCTCACGGGCACACCTTTTGCGACGTGATCGCCTGGTCCATGCTGCCTCTTGTTTCTCACACAGAGTATGACTCCCATGGGCTTAGAGTAAGCATCGACCATGACATCCTTTTACAGCCCTCCTCAAAGTGTAAGCCCAAATCCATTACTATGGGCCTTCTCAGAGTGTAAGCCCCAATCCGTTACTATGGGCCTCCTCAGAGTGTAGGCCCCAATCCGTTACTCTGGGCTTCCTCAGAGCGTAAGCCCAAGCATATGCGAACTACGTGGACTTTGATCTCTGCCTCCTAGATAGGGTACGTAGGAAGCCTACAAGAGGTTTAAGACTGATCCCCATCAGACCCCTAGGTCCACATCCACGTCGGTTCTCCGACGCTCATATGTGAACTATGTGGACTTTAATCCCTATCCCATAGGCAGGGTATGTAGGAAGCCTCCATGAGGTTCAATCCCAACAACCGGTCTATCCGACTATCTTCACATCTGTTCACCGTGCCACTCCTAGTGCCGCCTCAATGAGTTCCGACTCCGCGGGGTCTTTTATCCAACGAGGTATGGTAAAACTCAGGCCTAAATGATTCTGAACCCCTACGTCCAGTTGACCATTTCCCACCAAGGTTGAATCCATGGATACTATGTTTGGGTATAAACCAAAGATTTGTGAACATATGAATACATCTTAAATCTATAAGAGAGTCCCAGAACAGGCAATAGTTCCCCCAAAAAGGGTGTGATGAGCCCGACGTCCCATCCTCTCGACCATCGGGAGTTCTTAAGAGTTGCTAGACAGACCATCTGGAACATGCCTACCTTTGGAAAGCAGGCCCATCAATCATTTGATATGGATCAGTTGGGCGTTTCGGGGCCAAAAACCAGAACGAAACAACCTCTATTAAACCCCTTGTATCAAATAATCCATGTTTTGTAGTACTGAACGTCATCTAGGGGCCCAAAGTTGAAAAGTGATGGTTTTTCTCTTAGAATATGTTCCCAATAACCCACAAAACTCATTGTTGTCATAATAAATTCTCCCATTTTGGGAAATTTTAGGATTTCTAGCCATCTCTTCCCTTTCGAGCAACTGCATCAGCAATGGTAGAATGTTCAGCTTGGTTGGAATTATCTTGATGATTCTCGGAATTTGGAATGGCTATATTTCACAAATCAAGATCATCATGCTAGAATAATATCTTCATATAACTGGATCACTAATCATACAAATATTATCTTTTTTGTGCAAATTACAATCATGTAAATGTGACTTTCGTGAACATCTTAGATGAAGAGTTCCGAGTTCATGCAATGGGTTGGATTTTCATGAATGAGAGACTTATTATTGAGTATGAAAGTATAGTGACCATACATAGTCCAATAACCCTATTTATAGTCATGGGAAATACAAGTTTTTTTTCTTGTGAAATAATGCTTCATGAATCAAGAGGACCATTGCATGACATAAGAAAAACTCACTCTCTTTTTTGGTGTTTTACCTAAGAACTCTACATTCTAGTCATTGCCATCACTAATTATGGGAGAGGAGGGATTTATTGATATTGAAATTTCACTTTTCAACATATAAGGTGGAGTTTTCATTTAAATAATCATGTTATATACCTTAAGGAACTTTTTCGAAGACTCCATGAAGGTCGCACACAACTTTAGAGTTTTAAATGCGAAGAGCATGTTAGGAATCCAAAGGACTTATGTGAACAAGGTACCATTGTGAATAACTAGTTTCTTGGTAACCACATGGAATCCAATATTCCCTTAAGGGAATGGAATGCAAGATTGTTCCCTTATACTCAACCCTAGATGTCACACAAACCACTTGCATATTAAAGGCACTGATTAACTGATGCCTTCTGTGCTCCTCTTCTATTTAAAAAGGAAAGTGAGTTATGAAACATGTTTTTCATGAACCAAATATAGTTGTTAACCATTGGCCTCCCATTTCATCTATAAATAGAACCTAACCCTACTTTCGAGGACGGTTCTAGAAGCTGAAGTGCCAACTCATGATTGTACAACCTAGATTTCTGTTACGATCACTTAACTCCAAACATCTAGAAACACTGAAGGAAGAATGCTTTCATGATCAAACGTACATAGGTCCCAACATACTCTAGATAAAATTTTATAAATCCTCAAAAAACTTCTCCTAAAGGCAAAATAGATGCATACAATATTACTTTCCTTCATCAAACCCCATGCTCCATGTAACACCAGCATTTGTGTGCACATATTCCCCTTGTATCAAAGTCACATACCAACACTATAACTCACATTTAACACAACTCTATTTTCATGAAAAATGGTATATTTCCACACAAAAAATTTCAGGCCCCTCATCCAATTCCACCTATCCTTCATGTGCATCTTGGACCATTACCTTACCTTTTTCTCCTAATCATTGGTACCTTAATGCCTCTTGCTCATAATATTTGGAACCCTAACATTAGTACCCATGATTTTCACTCCTAGATGGAATTATTTAATCCATTACCCACCCATAATAGAATGAGAATTATGCACATAATCCCTAATGTTTGGATTATCAATGAAAACTAATAACCTTTCCCAGTAGAGAGAACTTTTATTGGATCATCCTCTCTCACGTTGAAATTGTATCCTTAGGTATAATCCCCACAACCTCTGATCTGCATGATGTAAAACTGCCAATCCCAATGTCTTAGTCATATGATGTTAAACAAAATGAAAAAAATCCTTATCACTTGACTTTAAATGGTATCCTTAACTCATGAGATGATAATGTGATTCGCCATGTAAGATCATTATGGGATTCCACTCATCAACTTCTGTGGTATTTTACCCTTTAGCCAGCACCCTTGGGCAGCCCATAAATGCAATCCCCACACCATCCATCACTAAATCTCATTCAGTGACATGATAATTATTATTCTATGAAGTTAAACTCTAAGGACTAGTCAGGTCACATGACCATAAACTGGGGAATAAATCTGCATGGGTTTTGATCCCTGTTTTCCAATAGGTTATAAAGGACACCTCTATGAGTTTTAATCCTAACATACCAACACATTTGGGATAAGTCCCCAAGGATAAATTACAATACCCCAACATCACCATTAAAACCCTAAGTGTGACTATCTCCCCCCATGGGGGAAGACTTTCTCTCCCACACTACACCAAATCCCAAGTATGAAATTTTCCACCCCATGGAAAAACATACCCAAATCATATGTGTGAAATATTCTACCATAGGGACGCACTCATCCAAAACATAAAGTGTGAAACCTTCCCCCTAGGGAAAACACTTTACCACCAAAATTTTCCTCACAAGATGTTAAACCTATGACCCACTTTCGCACAAAAATGATAAATTTATGACCCACATATCCCCCAAAGACATTAAACCTATGAACCACATGTAGAGTTCTCATATAAAAACAACTTCCAATATAACATTAAAATGGATCTTTATGAGGATTTATTTGAAAGTTATTTTTGACTCCAACTGGTTTGGATTAAATTGGTGAGCATAATCTAATAGGATATAATATTTTCTAAGAGATGACATACAAGGTTCAAGACATTCAATGTCATTCGAAACCATATAAAGTCACCATAAAATTTATTCATACAATAATAAAAGAGACCTTATTTTTTATGTTAGAGACAAGGTGTTCTTTAATATATCTCCATAGAATAAAATTATGAGTTTATGGAAGAATGGAAATATTATTCTTGTATAAATCCGCCACTTTGATATACATGATCTTATCAGAGTGGTTTCCTTTCAAATGGAACACCCACCTAACCTATCACAAGTACACTATGTGTTCTATATATCCCTCTTGATAATGTACATACTAGACCCCTCACATGTACTAAATACATAGTTTGTACCGTTGGATAAATACCTTTCTTATGGGGATAATTCGTGGAAGATCTTATATCATAGAGGAAAATTTATAAGAAATATGACAACTGACCTAGTCAAAGTATTGTGGTGAAACCAAAAGATTGAGGATGAAACATGGGAACCAGAAGAGGTGATGAAGAAGAAAGACCCTCACCTTTTCTCACCTTAGTAAGTAATTTAAAATTTTATTATCAAAATTAATTAATGGGGGAAAATGTAACACCCATAGTTTTTAAAAGGAAATACTATGTTTGATAATGTATGAGACATTACAAACTGAACCCAAAAGAACCATGATATTATAACCATTATAACCTAGATGTTAAATTAGATGGTACGAATAGGATTAAATACTTTAATAAATTTATATAAAGACACTACCCAATATATAGTCAGTTATAAACACTGAGGAACAAACACTCAATTTCTAATATAATCATTTATTTCAAAAACGTTTTTTATTCATTTTTGTGAGAAATTATTATAATTAAATTTTTGTCACCCTTAGGAATGTTATTTTATAAAATTAACCTCATTATTAAATTATAATATTGATATTAACTTAGGGGTAAATTTGGGTATTTTCCAAAATATAGATTTTTTAGAAAATAGTGAAAAATACCATTTTTAATAAATCTTTCATTTATTTTAATAAAATAATGGAATTTAAAAATATAATTATTATTTTAATTTGATAATTTTTCATTAGTTATATTTCATCATATTAATTATATTTAAATCATATTAATATATTGTTTTTTATAAGATTATTTTTTGGATTCAAAACACATTTTTGTTTCTAAAAATTATTTTAATATGGATAATGTTTATCCATATAATATAACTAAAAGATTTAATAATTTGGAATTAATTAAATAAAAATTATAAATTATATATCTATAAATATTAATTAAAATTCATTTAATTATTAATACTTTTTATATATTTAATATGAGATCATAATTTACTTAAAAATGTGTTTCTTGAAAAACTATTTTTACGACACATGTGTGGGATTAATTTTAAATTATTTTCATAATATTTTTTTAGTTTAGTTTGGAAAAATTGTATCCATATTTTTAGTCATAAAAATTTAAATTATATAATAATGTCAACTTAATTATTTACTATGATCAATAAGAAAAATTGTAAAAATTATTTATAGTGGCTAAGGTAAAAACATGTTTATTAGGGGTTAAATTAAAATAATAATGGTTAAAAATGATCCAAAACACACATAGATTTATTTTTTGGAAATATTTTGACGTTATATATTATAAGGATCGAAAATGGTCTATTTTTTATCCTTTTATAATGAAAAAAACGTGGGAGAAATTCCTTCTATTAAAAAGTTTGAAACACGTCCTCTCCCCCACTTACAAAACATCACCCCCTATACTGTTATCTTTACACTAAAAACACATTGGTTTGGAAAATAAATTCACAAATAACTTCATTATTTATATACCCTCATCTTAGAATAATTTTATTGATTATAAGTCCTACCTAGGAAGGATTTGGGTGCAAACTTAAAAAAGATTGTGGATGAAATGGTAACGTCCTTAACCAAGCATTTTAATGTATTTTTTCTTCCACCTCCTTAAAATATTATTAAGCCATTATGATATAATAAAATAATTATAATTAATATAATTATATTTTTAGTTTTAATTTAATTACCTAAAAAATTCTTATCCTCCCTCAAAAGTGAATCAAAACTATTGATCGTGTGTACGGTAGATTACCGCCCCGCGAACCGAAGTAATTTTTTTTCATAACCACTTATCAAAGATTGATTTAATCATTTATATAATTCTTATATATTTTATTTATGATAAAATTATACTTTTGAAATTATAATATCATATATAACTTTTTTACTTTCCATTTAGTAGGGAATATGATAGCACTACTCGTGTCTACGACAGATTACCACCTCATGAAGTGATGCTCTTCATTTTTAACATATGCTTTACATGGAAGTTAATAAGGATTAATTTGATGTTTATAAATTATATTAATTAAATATTAATTATTATTTAAATGAAATATATCTTATAATTTCTTACATAACCATCCATTGAATAAATGATTACATCATTCGTGTGTATAGTGAACTACTACCTCACGAAGCGATGTGATTTGTTTTTAGTACTGCATCAGATGTATGGTATGTGTGATGGTATTTAAAAAAATATGATATTTATGATTTAATTATAATATTTTAAAGGTAATATAAAATTTACTATCTTTTCATTATGATCTTCAAAAAATGTAAACGTTACTCATGCGTACATATGACCAAATGTCTCTACAATTTTAACATCGTTAATTTTTAGTAAAAATATTTAACGGTTTTTTAAAAAGTTGAATTTATATATTAAAATTAAAATTATATAATTATTAAAATTAGGTATATTTTTATATAATAATCTATTTGACCTTAGTCATCTTACTATAGTGATTTTGGACATATGATCCACCAATCGTTAAAATGTCTAACATGAAATTAATTGGTAAACTAATTGTATATGACATGGTAATATATAAAATAAAAGGAATAATAAAATTCAAAAGGTTATTAATAAATTAAATAATTAACATCATTTTACTATTCAATAAGTTAAATTATACGCATGAAAAATTTAGCTCGAGGTAAGGGATCTTTCTAACCCACCCTTTTCTTTGGGTTATGACCATTCTCTCTCAAACTCACTTTTTCAATCTTTAATGTTATGGAATACTTATAAATTATATATATATGTCACTAAAATTCAAAACATTCTTATTATACATTCATTTTATGGGTTAACACATGCCTTATTTCCCTCTCTCAAATGCCTTCATTATGAAATCCCCATGATTTTGTTATGAGACAAAATTATGAAACCCATTTCTTCTCATGGGTAATTATTTTTTTTATACTTTATTATTGATATACTTGCATGGAAATCATATTCATGTACATGAAATGAATGTGATGTGCAGGCCTAAAATTATGTATCCCTCTAATTCATTGGGTAATGATTTAGTCTCATGAGACGTTGTGTCTCATATTAGGGAGTGAATCTAATCAATTAGGTGGCTCTTTCCACCATGTAATTTTTTCATGTAAGTTATACATGACTTATGTTTATGTAATGATTTATGTCATTAAAAATTTCCTATGATTCCATGATATTATAATTCAATGATATTTATGTTATTATTACCTTTCATTACTCATGTACCTTCTATTTTATGATATCATGTTATAAATTTCACTTATGTTTTATGATTCATTATTTTGTATATTCCCTTACTAGAATTTTTAGATCACCAATTTATTTATGTATTACCCATATTATCCCATCTAGTTTTAGGATCTAAAATTTATTTTAGTATCTCATTATGGAGAAGAAAATAAGGATTCCATGCTTTAAGCTCCATTGATGTAATATGAACCTAGTATTTCAAAGACAATAGGTCTCATGATATTTTGGGTTGTAAATATTGTATATTTATGTATTTAAATCATTTAATAATATGTTTATAAGGTTTTTATCTCTATACATATTGTGCCTTTTTTATCTTGGTCCCTATGTCAATGAAAAAGTAGTAAGGACTATCTAAAAATAGAGTTTGTTTAGGAGATGGAGGCGACCCTCATATTCTGAATAAGGGAGGCGTATGGACTTTTACCATTGAAAGGTATCCCAAATTATATTTCATAGGTAAGAATGTTATACCATTTAAACTAATATGATACTTCATAATTTGATGTGGTGATTGAAAAAATATGCTTAATGGTTATTTTCAACCAGCTCCTTCCATATTTCCATGTTATCATTTTCCTCATTAGAGGCACATTCCTCCACTTGGCCAGACCACAGAGGTCACTTCTCTAGGTTGCTTACTAACTAATGTGCGGTGTCAATGGTGGTTTAAAAGGCTTTATATATATTTAAAAATTAATTTTTGACCACATATATATATTAATGTTCCATGGAATATGGGTAATTTACTTTCTTGGCTAAGAAATCACTGTGGGGAGGTCATCTATGATGGATGTTAAGGGTATGATCCTTGTAATCCATCTCTATACTACCACAGGGAGGAACATCTTAGTAGTTGTTTTATTTTGATTATATAAATAGTCTACATGTTTTTGAGGTGAAATATATATGTGTTTTATATACATAATGATACTAGAATTGATCCGTGTAGATATTTGAGTATCATCCAACATCATGAATGGAATATGTTGATCTACATTTTGGGGTGGAGTAGGAATATGAGCCTGATGTGTGGTGATAGTTGGATAATACTGATTACAATATTTTGCTATGGAAACATGATCCCACTATCAATAAGATGTTGGATTATATCACCGAGCTTCTATATTATCGGAGAAAATATGAGTAGGCCTTTGGGTGATTCTTAGTGTATACCGGTCACCCTTTTTTATGTTGGGGTATGATCCTAATTCAGATATTAATTAACTATAGAAATATGCCATTGGACCTCTAGAAATGAGAGAAGGAGTATGGGAGGCCTTCTATATATCATCTGAAGGATGTTTGTGTGGTATTTCATTAGAGGGAGAAGAATTTTTTCCCAGACCCTTTATGATGCATGTATATACTGAATAGATTTATTGATAGGGATATGAGCCCATGTTGATGTGATTTCCAAAATGTTTTATGAACCCCAGTAAAAAAAGAAATATGAATTCGGTTCTTTTCCTCTTGAGTAAGACACTGGCCTTCTTCAATAAGAATATTTTTTCTATCCTGAGGTGACTGAAAAATTGGTTGGAGAACCACAATCCTCATGAGGATTTGAGAACAACCATGTGGCTCACCATTTATTTGAATATAATGGTAATCCTCCTATACAAGAGTAAGAATATGCTATTTATCTAGATTAACCATTTGTTCATTTCAACCATGTTTATTTGTTTATTTAACTTTTGGGATATGAATATTTTCATGTCCATACAACGTTGTTGGAATATTCTAGTGATGTTCCTTCATTACTGCCAGGAAGTATTAGAATTTCATAAGAGTGTATATAGTTATATAGTTCTGAAAGTTATCTGTCACTTGGATTTGCTGACATAAATCATAAATTAAAGTATAGATATATTCCCACTCCATTCCTCCTTGCTCCATTTAAATATTTCAATGAAATTCAAGCAATGGGGTAGGGATATGTGCCTCCCCCTTTCTTGTTATTGGGATATGTGGGAATACTTGGTCTAAGAAAGTAGGGATATAATCCTTCTCATCAGTTTTTTAGAATATAATAGTTGACATTGTCATTGAAATAAGAAATATGGTTCCATTTCCTCCATTCTTTATATTTCTATTCCCCGTGAGATCTCCTTTGTTATTGATTACGAGTGTGTAGGGTGGTGAACTATTGGGTAGTTCCCTCAGGAAGTTGATGAGGGGAATTTATAGGATGATGTTGGTGATAGTGGCTGATAGGATCCCTCTTGAGAATGTATTTGAACTAAGATGGATACCCAATCAATTCCTTTATCCTCCTTCCTTAAGGGAGTAATCTATTTACTATGTTCGTTTAAATATAGGCTCTTAAAGTGGTTAATATTGTTGAAAGACATCACCGGTTTTATCATACCCTTCAATGAGCCTAGTGGTATTGGGGGGTTTCAGTTCCTAAAAGACCATTCATGCATCTTGGAGGGTCATTATCTTACTATGTCAGTTTTAATCCATGAACATTTCATTTTATATCTGATACTGAAGTTGTCAAGTGGATGATGTTGTTTCATGATCCTTGTAGGCCATTGTTATATTTGAGGTTCCCTAAATGATTCATGAGGATTCCATGGCTTCTAGTCGAGGTGGAATTTGTGAGAACAGTAGTTTTAATCATAAAGACAATAATAAAAAAGTTTAATGATCATTATAAAATTTAAATTAATAAACATTCTTAATCAACTATTCATGGTGAATCATTTTGTTTTTTCTTATTTTCAATTTAGTCATTTTTAAGGGTTGTTCATAAAAAATGGACTATTATTTAATGAAATATGACCAGGTTTAATTATTGAGTTATTTATGTTGGGTTCACCATTTTTTTACCATATTTGTATTGCATTAAAATTTATTATTGGAATCTTAGTATAAATTCACAATCAATCATTTTGGTATTGTTTATCTGTGGAAACACCCAATAGATCCCATATCTATAATAAGATACAAGCCTACATTATAAATGAATGTAGTAATTAAAGTTTTTTAACAAAAAACTCTTAGGAAATCACATTGGTTAGGAGGATGGGAGTTTTGGATCATCTCACCGTTTTGTAGGAATTATTCTCTACTTTGGGACTCTCTTATATATTTAAGATATGTTTGTGAATCTTTACCGGATCTTGGTATGGAACCAGTAAACCTTAAAACATTATAATTTGTTTATTTATACTTATGTTATAATGTATTATGATTGGGAAATCTAAATTTTACTAATGTATTGGGATGTGAATGTCATTTTGGAATTGGGATTGAATCTCTAGGAGGTGTCCAATGTATCCAGTGAATTATGGGAATCTAAACCCATGTAATTCAAAAAAGACCATATTGTGTAGTTTAAAATCATATGAAAAAGACATACATGAGGGAATTTGAATATTGGATATGTATCTCAAGACTTAGTAATACATCTTATGTATCCTATCTATAACCGGAATAAGATTTCTCATAGTTTAGTTATGTAAATTTTCATCGTAAAAAGTGTGATGATAATGTTTTGAGTAGGACTTATTAATCTATGATTATCACGAGCCATCATAGTGGTATTATGGACCTTTGAGTAAAGAGAACATGTTATCATATATATGGATAAATAGTGTCCCATATTACGGAATTATCCTTGTGATGGTGTCATAATCATCATCAGTCTCCAAGCCCTTGTGAGTCATGATCAGCGTGAGAAAAAAGAGATAGTGTAAGATTGAAAACATTTCATTGGAGTATAATATTGAACTTGTATAGTGATTACAAATTTGGGTGTATCTGATAATTGAGTAGGTATTACACATTATGGTTACCCTGATAGTTTAGTGAAACTTACACAGTGAGGGCACCCTGATGGAATATTATTAGAAGCAGTATATGGTTCCTCAAGGAACGATGTAATATTTATGTTTTTTATTGAAATTGGGACTTAGTATGGAATACTACATATCCTAGTTACAAAAATAATTACATTACATATATCTTATATATCCGTAACCCAATTATGGATAGAGAAGGATGATTACACTCAAGGGGATTTTTTCTCCAGGGTTTAGTAAAGCTTTGGACTTATACCAAGGTGGATGCCTATGTTCGGGTTCATTTTCATGATTTCATATTCATGATTATAACATATCTCTAATCCCATGTGAGTCACACTTGGTGTGAGAAACAATATATGGTAGAAGATCACACATGCTGCAATATATATAAGATTCAGTATGTATGGAACTTACACCAAGATGTTTTCCTAAGTAGAGTTTTGTGATTACAAGTTCTGTGAAGAATATAGATCTATGAGAAAAGGAAAATGATATTTTATAAAAGGTATTTTGATTTAAGGGATACATGTAATTTTAAGGGAATTATGGGGAACTATGTTAACAATTCCAATTCCCACTAATGAATAAAGAGTCATGGTTTGGCTTATAGGGAACTTATAACTATAAACTATGATGTGTTACAGGATATTTAATGATTATGCCCTTTTGGGAGGAGAAGGTCATAGGAGATCATGATTTACACCCTTGATAGATAGGAAAACAAACGGGTTCCATGCATACATATGTGCTCCATGGGGTCATCCACTTCACATGAAGGGGTGGTGTTCATGCGCTTCGGGTGATCCCTTTAGAGTCACGTGAACATGCACATATATGAGGGAATGTGCCTTGTGTGAAGGATTTGAAGCCATGTGGGTGTTCCAAGGCATGAGGTATGAAATATCATAATGGATGGGTAGTTATTATCTTCTCATGATCCCTTTGAAGTCACATGATTGGGAAAGGATATGTTGTTAATACAACCATGTGTTGGAAGGGGGAAGGTGACTGAATTACCTGGTCAGATGACTAAATGGTTGTCTCGTAATCACATGATAATCAAATGATCAACATGTGATCTCATGATTTCATTATTTTCACATGACCATAGAATTTCCATGTTATCAAATTATTAGGTGTTATCATGTGACTCACCCTAACAAAACTCATTTTCCTTCAATTTTCCTCAAGTTACTCACTGATCTTTTTTAAGAAAAATGGTATTGTGATCATGTCATCCCTCAATATTAGAATGTTAAATTATATGTGTATCAAAAAATTATTTTAGAGGGGTTATAGGAATTAGGACCCATATTTCTATACCAATTTGTATAGAAATAAAGACACATTCCTCGTCTTGGGTATGTAGAAGGACCATCTACATAAGATAGCAATGCATTAAGAGCCCCGCATGATCAAGTTGGACATCATCTGTGATGTATTTACATTATCATGGGATAAATAGAGGGTGCATGATCATTCTATTATTATTAACATCTTTAAACCCACAATATGTTTAGGGTCAGATGCATGAAAAAGGGTACATGACCATGGTTTTGAGTTTCATGTCAAAAGATGTATGTAGGCGTCACATAATGTTAAAATTAAAATTTCTGAGGGAGTTCATGTGAGAAGACTAAATTGTAAATGGAATTTCATGTGACTAGGATGACATATCCTAAGGCTTTCTCTCGATGTGGTTGACTTTTCCAAGGGATTCCAAGTGATTAGGTTGACATGTCCAAGGTTGTTCATGAGATCAGATTAACTTGTCGAAGATCATTTGTGTTACTAGGATGACATGACCAAGTGATTTCTTGTGATGAGGCCCAAATGTTCAAGGGATTTCTCATGATCAGGTTTACATGTCCATGGTTGTTCATGTGATTAAGCCAACATGTCCAAGATCATTCATGGGTTCCGGAAAATATGTCTAAGGTCATTTGGGGGATTAGGCTTACTTGTCTAAGGTATTTTTCTTGATTAGTTCATAATGATCACATGAATTGTGTAAGACATTAAGGTGAAGAACAATGTAACTTCTATCATGTAAAGATCCTATCATTTATAACCTTCTTCGAATTAATCCCATGTCATTTGTCCATTACCTTCCCATCGAGGGATCATGTGATCAAGCTAACATATCTAGGGGATTTCACATGATCATGATAACATGTCCTAAATTTTTCACATGATCAATGAAATGATCACGTGAATAACATGAAGGAAAAAATAACATCCATATTATAAGGATACAATCATTTATAGTCTTAATTTCATGATTACTATCGAAAAATCATCGCATAGCGGCAGTTTTTTTTTATATGGTGGCGATTTAAACCACCTCTATATAATTCACAGTGGTTTTCAAAAACCATTGCTAAATTTTGTGTCAGTATACAATACACATCAGTTTCTTAATTTTGGTGGAATTTTCTAGTAAATTTCATAGATATTTCATTTCACAGAGGTTTTTCATGGGATTAGTAGCAGTTTTCCTAGACAAAAGGATTTTTTGGTGGTTACAACCACCGCAACAACAAAAATACTTTTTCTGGGTAAACGTTCCCTAAACCCACAACCAACCAACTCACAATGGAAATTTAATATGAAAACTATCTTGCGATGGTTTTAATTTCTGCTAAATTATTGTATGTAGTGGCATATTTAATCGTTGTGAGTACTAACATACCAAATTATTGAGGCTGTAAAAACCACCGCTAAAGATCATCAATTTACTTAGAAGCAGTTTAAACCACTGATAAAGGTATATTTATAAAAAATAGAGTAGGTTTTGTAGCCCCAGTACCAGGTCCCTGAAAAAAAAATGTGCCAATTTCACTTGCACATACATTTTATATCCAAAATAATAATAGGAAACCAATATTTTCATTCAAAAAATAACATTCGAATCCACACCCTTATTCAATTTGGTAACACATAATAGCGATAAATAATATAGTTGGGTGAAAAAATATGATATTATTATATACCACATTGTGGTCTAAATATTCCACTATAAGAGTTATTAAAGAATAATCTCATTCCATAGAGGGAGTTACGAAGCCATTTCAATTATAAAGTCATAATGGATATTTAATAATCCACCCTTTTTCTGTGGTGACAAAGATACCTTGGAATCTGAGGAATAACTTGATCAGATTGAGAAGATCTTCAGTTTCTTGAATACTCATAAGGAATTCATTGTAGTTTTGTCTATGTATATTCTTGAAGGAGCTGGTAGGAGATGGTGGGACCCATCATGCAAGCGAAGTTTCACAAGGATATTAACTGGTCATATTTCAAGAAAATATTCAACCAATAGTTTTACCCTTGGAAATTATGTTTGGAAATTATCAGAAGTATCTAACCATATAGAAGGGGAAGTGTATCGTTATAGACTATTCCCCCCATTTTTCTAAGTCGGTGCATCTAGCACTGGAGCTAGTCACCAATGAGTAGCTAAACGATAAATGGTTTGAGATAGGATTGAGTTCAAATAATCAATAAATATTGACTATCATGTGTATTCTGACCTTCATAGAGGTAGTCTAAACATAAGGTCTTAATTAGGCAGCTATATCTAGAAAGATAGGTTTGGGTGGAGCTTTTATTGGAGGGGTTGTTACCCATGGTGTATTTTTTTCCAGAAAATAATATGCAAGGGGGATCAAATTAATTCAGGATTTAGGGTCTTCATTAGGGTAGCATAATGGTTTCTTATAACAATATGGAAGGTGTGTTCATACAAAGCCTAATTGTGTGGATGATCATAATACTTTTCATCGATCATCTAATGTGTTTTTCTAAATGGATATCCAAGGAAGTAAGGAAGGATTCACATTCACCAAGAGTTAAAAGGTTCATAACAATGATTCCAAGGGTGGTGGGTCTAATCATTATTCCAAGGGGGATTTTTATTTGACTAATAATATATGGATTTACATGGAAGAGTATGTGATATATGAATATGAGGAAGGTGTAACTACTATTATAGGTGTAATATTTATTTAATATTTTATGGTTCTAGATTTTTTTGATACATGTGCTAATCATTACATTATATTTTCAAAGATAATTGGCATGTTAGAATTAATTTTAAAACTTATGTAGTTCTTATTTTATCTTTAAAAAACATTGTAAAAGAGGTCCAAACGTGGTTTCAATTTTCCCTCATGTCATGTGATGATAAATGACTTCAAGGTGGTGTGTGAATTTTTTGTTCTAGATGTTGAAATATTCATTCTAATACTTGGAATAGATTAATGGATCAACATTAATTAAGGCCCACATAGACATTAATCTTTATTCAGTACATTTTTTATCTTCCAATGGGGTCACACATTATTTTTAGTGTGATTGGGATGCTAGATCATGATTGGTGGGGTTTGTTTTCCTAATAATTGGGTAATATCATTCTAGTTTTCAAATATCTTTCTTGATGTTGAAGAACCTTGTTTACGATGTTAACTACCTGCTATGGTGTGTGCATACACCAAATTCTTTTAGGATGATTTTTTCTGGTTTACCACTATAGAGAGAGATCAAATTAACTATTGGTCTTCTTCCTAGTATGATTTACATTTATATTCCATCTTATCAAATTAAACCGAATGTGTTGGTGTATTCTGATCATAATAACCTGAAATATATTTTTTCTTAGAGGGATATGAAATTTTTATTCAAAGTCGGAGTGGTGTATCTTCAAAAATTTTATTCCGACATTGCATTGACCCTTAGTTATGGGAATGCAGTTTTCAATGCATTGAGCATAAAATTAAGAACACAAGTAATGAAGGAATCATTTATGGAGTGGTATCTTATGAGTTTGTTTGATAAGATGATATTGGGAGTGGAATAAATTAGTGGAATGGTGTTCTTCGATTTGATGAATTCTGATTCATACATTGATGAGTTGTTTTAGAAATAATATGTGAAAAAAAGGATTTCAAATGCTTTAGTAAAATCCTTTATGGTGGGGAGACCTCAGGTGAGTGGGGTTGGTCTCCTAGTGGAGCTTTTTGGTTCCATAATAGGTTAGTTGTTTCATTTTATTTTATGTAAGAGTAGATGGAAAATTGGCATTGATCTTGTTGGTCGGTACACCCTAGAGCTACAGAGATGTTTCACTACATGAGATGTAAGCATTGGTGGGTGTGGATGGGGTGGAAAATTGTAGATATTCTCTCATGGTGTCTCATTTTTTAGAAACAAAATGCGGAACACTTGAGACCCATTGGTTTGTTTCAAACTTTACCCATTCCAATATATAATTGGGATGATAAATATATGGAAATCATTATTTGTTTCCCCCCAAATCATAGTGGAGAGTATTTTATTTCGGTGATCATTGATCAACTTAAAAATTAGATGATTTTCATACCTATCAAGAAAATGATACATGCGGGGAACCTTAGATACATGTATTTTCGAGAGATTGTGAGACTTAATGGGTTTCCCATTATGATTTTTTTGAATAGGGACCCAAGGTTCATATCCAGGTTCTGTACAGTTTTGTAGGATGTGATGGGTTCCGTAATGAAATTGAGTATGGATTATCATCTATATATGTATGGATCAGTAGAGAGAGTTATCTTGGTTCTTGAGGACATGATTCGGGCTTGTGTGCTTGATTTTAGTGTATCTTCAGAAAATCCTTTTCCACTCGTAAGAATTTCTTATAATAATAGTTATTAGTTTTAAATAAATATAGTTACCTTTTAATAATTATATATACCTCCATATAGATCTCTCTTGTGATAGGTAGAGTAGGGAGAGTGGTCCTTATTTGGGATTATTCTCATTCAATAGATGATGGAAAATTTGGAGTTGATCAGGAAGAGGTTGGCCACAATCCACATCTGTTAGAAATCTGGAAGATATGGTCCAATTTTTTTATCTGGTCTCAGGAAAATATTGATGTCTCCAATAACTATCCAGTTTTGATCCATATATGATTCATAGATAAAAATATGCATCAATACAACCTTTTAATTGTAAATTCCCATTGTCTTTAGTAGAATGGGTTTATAATACATAAACGAAACATGAGAAATCAAAAAAATGTTAGGTCATAAAAATGTTATGTAACAACTCTCTGCCTCACATGATACATATAAAATTTATTGTTACCATATTTTTCCAACATATAAACAATACCAGTAATCACTCTCTGATGATGAACATAACTCATCACCCTCTCCACCTCCATCTCTACTTCCTGCTACCACCTGTAATAACATTATATTTAAATTTAAATATTGTTGTATATTTATATTTAAAAATAAAACCAAGAAATATTTAGAAAAAGAAATGATTTTGAATTTTTTTGATTTACCTTCTCACCAACAGTTGATGAAATACCACATGGGGCAGATCTTCTCATTTTCTTTTATAAATTAATCACCCATTTCTGCAAATCAGATATTTGAGTTCCCTATTCCTATATTATGTTTCGTAGGAAAAAATATCTCTCTGAGTATGTTGGGGTATGAACTAAATACAACCAGGAGTAGATGCCTCCACAATCCCCAGTGTCCTGAAAAAAAAAACTCAGATGGTACTAGTCTAAAAAACATCCCGCACACTAATCCAGGATGCTCCATCCCAAAAACTTTGGCAACATGGTCATCTTGGGTGACTAAGTAAGACTGCACAAGATTGGAATTCCATAGTTCTTTAATTATTACTTATAAATTAAATATCATTATTATTAGAATAAATATATATGAACATGGTGAAAAACAATAATAATTTATTATAATGAAAAATGAGTTCATATCCCAACTTCTTTGGCAGGCTCATTAACAAAACATCCATCAATTTTTTGGGAACATTCAACCACACTTCTATTTAAGATGTTGGGTGTCCAAAACTCAATGACTACATTAAACAAAGATAAATAAAAAAATATAATATATTAGGCAGATAATATTGTCTTATAAATATTTAAACTAATTAAAATATTACCAGCGCCGATCAGATTCTAGAGAAACTCTTTGACCCTATTGTGTGAGAGATGTCTTTCTTAGCCAGGCTTGATGCATTCTTCCTTGAAGGATCCCGAAATAAATAATATGTAATTTAATAGTAATGTATTCAATGTTATTTCTTATTCATATAAATATGTACATGTAAAATGAAATTAATATAATATTATATATTTAAATACCATATTCTTCTCATCACAATGTATTTCAAAAAAACATTTCGTTACTCTTTGGGTTCCCCATTGGGTAGCTTTTCATACATTTGTTTGGATGACAACAAAGAATCATTGACATGACTCCACAATCTCTATTTTATGTCTTTCCATTTCTTGCTTAGATTTTTCAATGTCCACTTTCGTGATAGCACATCAACAACTGTAAAGAGGGAAAAAATATGTAAGATAAATTAATTTTGAAAATATTAAAATTTAATAACATATTAACATTAAATTATACTATAATTTATTAAAATTATCTTTATTTGTTAATAAAAAAAATCATTTTTTCAAGTTAAAGGAATATGCCTCCAATCATCTTACGAAATAGGAAGGGGAACCATCTCTAGAGCTAGCTGACCAAGAATCTGGCCATTTAATCCAACAACATCATCCGTAGGGACCCCATACGAATCAAATGGGACAACAATCTTCTCTTTAGTCCAATTACATACATATTAACTTTTATATTTTTCTATATAGTTTCATTTTTTCTATCTTTAATGAGAAAACATTTAATATAAAAAAATGAAAGAAAATCATATTAAAATTTGTACCTATGTCGGTCACCCTCTAGTATTCCTGGGAAGAACTAGAAGTGGTGTGCTACTCCCTCACTGTTGAGGCCCCAAAAGGGGGAGGAGATGACTGATAGGATGAAGGGATGATCACATAGGGTGTAATAGATGGTGAAGGGGGATATGGTGTAGAGGGGCTAGTGTAGGGTGGCTCAAATTTCATAGGGAGGGAGACAGATAGATCATCACATGTTGGTGTGGTTGATTAAATAATATAATACTTACTCTTTGGAATTCCTGTCATTAATTATAATAAAATTAAGTTCCAAACTTATATTTCAAAACATTTATGCATAAAAAAATTAAAAATGATAACAAATGCATAGTACTGACAAACAAAATATACATAATAATGAGAATGAATGACCGCACAAATGAAATAATTGGTTGCTAAATGAATGCATTACTGTGCATACAATCATTTTAACAATCAATCATGTTGGTTTCCTAATACATTAATTCATACACTTTATCCATCCTTACTATAATAATATTTTCAATATTTTGATAGATAAATATTTCTGATTCTTTCAGTTGATGAGATTTAATGGCAGTGGTCAAATCTTCCACTTCATCGCCCATATCATAAAAATATATTTGATTTACATGAGAAACTACACTCTACCCTTAATCCACAACATAATTCACAGAATATACCATCTTCACTTGTGATGATATGATATATGGATCTTGCGGCTCATAGTAACCTACATCCATCAAGCTAGAGAAGTTCACAAAAGTAAATTGCAAGGAATCTCTTTTAACACCTCTGATAATATGAACAAAATTTAATTTGAATAAAAAAACTAAAAAATTCCCATGGAAGTTTAATTCAATAATATTATTCAACTTTCCATAGTTTTTCACTTTATAAAATGTAAATATACCACTATTACATGTTTTCAAACCCTCTTCTCGATTGACTGTACAATATCTAAATCCATTCACGTTGTAAGCATCGAAATTTCTAACTTGTTTTAGAGGTCCTAGAGAAAGAAACATCAAAACATTTGACAACTCTAATCTAGTACAATATTCATGATCTAAAAAAATCAAACATTATTAGATTTACCAAATTTATGTGTCAACATAATATTCGTATTTATTGTGATATTTATGAACTTACACATCATGAAAACCATTTTCAACCTCTTTATTAATATCTTTCATTATATCTTTCTCATTTCATGTTCAGACTCTCATTATTCGCTTTGGTTGTATCTTTAAATCATAAATAAAGGGATTTTCAATTTCACTATTCAGAATCACATATCTATGTGCCTCTAATAATTCCATTTCTATCAGTGTAATATTTGAGGTCCTCCCAATTGATCGACCAATAATAGGGATTTTTTGTATTTCCCTTGTATTTTAGACTCTTTCTATGTGTCTTCAAGACATACAACTCAATTAAACCCTTTTCAATATCATCCAAGTATCTATAACAAATGGTAAGACACTCCTCCACCAAATAGACTTCAGAAATAGAGCTTTCAAGTTGAGATTTATTTCTCATGTATGACTTCAAATTCCAATGATATCTGTGAATGCAAATAAACAACCATAATTATGCATTTTATTAAGTGCTAATAATTTTGTACTTAAATGAAAAACATTTAAATATAGTACCTCTCAATTGGTTACATCCATCGATAATGTATGGTCCCTCTTAATTTAGCTTCCGCAACCAAATGCATAGTTAAACGCATCATGACAGTAAAAAATGATAGAGGAATGATCATCTCTATTGCACAATGTGTGAATAAAAACCTCTCCTGAAGGTTGTCACGATCAAATGGATATAGATATTTCTTACATAGTTGTCTGAAAAATGTTTATAATTAGAGTATAACATCAATAAATTTTTCTGGTGATGATGTACGCAGTGCTAATGGTAGTAACTTCTATAACAAAATATGTGAATCATGAATTTTCAATCCATGTAACCTATGATGATTTTAGTCAACACACCTTGATATGTTAATTAAACACCCATTAGATACCTCCATATGTTTTAAAATTCGAAGGAATGTATCTTTCTTCCTATTTTTCATTGCAAAAATTTTTGTAACATACTTTTTATTGTCATCTGGCTAGAGATTACGTTTCATATTTATTACATGAAAGTATTTTCAAGAATTGAGATGATCATTATACTATCCATTCTCATTAAGAAATGTGAAGATCAAATTGTCACAAACATTCTTCTAAGTATGAATCCCATCAAGATTATGCTACAACAAATTAAATTCCCAATACAGAAGTTTAAAGAATATAATTTTTTCTTCTATTTTGGAGTTTCTATTTCATTAGACTATGCACTTCAAACTCATTTACCACTACCATTCAAATGATTCACCTTCCAAAAAGAAATTCAACATTTTCAAGTTGTGCCAATATTTCAGAATTGGTTAACAACTTTGGAGGTGGTTTACAATCAATAAAACTGTTGAATTTGGATCTGTTCAGCAGAAATCTATGAGATGCATCGAGAAATATTCAATTTCAAAAGAAGAAACATTTTCTACTATGTGGTATCCATTTGGGCTCAAAAATCAACGTTAAAAATAGGAAAATCCAAACATGTATATGTGTTCCAACTAGATAAATTACCAATTCTAGGGAAGTCACTAATGGTACACATTAGTGCAACATGCAATTTGAACATTGTTTTAGAAGTAGCATCATTTGCCTCAATACCGTTGATCCATAACACCTATAATTCTTCAATTAATGGCTACATGGATACATCAATATCATTTCCCAACATTTTTTTCCAGGAATAATCATCGAAATTATAAAATATGTTTGTCGAATACACATCCACAGAGGTAGATTGTAAGGGATCAAAACAACTGGCCAAATGATATAACTGGTCCTCAATGTCCCAAATGGATTAAATCCATCGAAAACCAATCCCCGTCGAACATTTCTATGGATCATCTGAGAAATTAGGATGTAATGAATCAAATTTTTCCATGATTGTGAATCTTTTGGATGTCGCATTAACTCATCATTGTTATTATCTACAGTATGCCACTTCAAGTTTTCAGTGGTTTTCGAATACATGAAGAATCATTGCAATCAAGGCTTTAAAGGAAATTAAAGATAATTTTTTATTGGTGTGTTCATTTTCTTATTCATCACGGTAGTATGTTGATTTAGACTTCCAACATCACCCATTGACATCCATCTAGAAGAAGAACATTTTTTACAATCATATCTACTTGAATCCACTTGCCAATAATGCATACAATCATCGAGAAACACATGAATTTTTTTATAATTCAAACCAAGCCCGTTAGCAACAATTTTCATATCATAAAAAGTCTAGGGAAGTTTTTTCTTCAGGAAATGCATCACATAAAAAATCCAATATCATATACTATTCCTTATATGTAATTCCACATTGGCATTTGATATGGTACAACATTATCATAAAAGAATGTTTTGAATATTTCAAACATACACTATATAAATATTGATTTCCATCATCAACGAAACCATGAAATGTATTTTCCTCTGTGATGTTTTCTATTACATTAGTCTCCAAAAAAACATGATGAGGATCCAATGATATGATACAATCTTGATCTGGTTGTCCTACAGTCTCAAAAACATCACTTTTCACATTGGTATTTGTAGCACCCTCATCTGGTTTTTCTAATATTTTTTGATGTTTATGTTGGTGTCTTGAAATTCTAAATGCATCATTTATAAGGTTATGCATTTCATTTTCCATTTTTGATGAATTTGGGAGATATTTCTGTTGATTGACATCAGTGAACAACTTTTCTGTAATATTCAATTCTCTATGTCAAATCCAACACAAATATTGAGCAGGGAATTGCTTCAAAATTAAATGTTCATAAAATTTGTGTCTCTTCAATGATCTTATAAATTTATAATTAGGACATGGACATATTATTCTCCCTTCAATGGATCGATTGGAAATTTCAAAATCTAAAAACTTCTCCAAACCCTTAGCATATTGTGGTGTGTTCCTTGGTAATGTTATCCATCTTTTATCCATGTATTTCAAAACGTGCCTACACAATATTAAAAAAAATAAAACACATAACTATTTCTAAATAGGTAAATAGATTCCTATATACTATTTTAAAAAAATATAAATATGTTTTAGAAGGTTTTCCTACATAAGTACATATGGTAAATAATGAACCCACCTACTAGAAAACTAGAAAATGAATATTAAAAATATCCATAATGAAAGAGGAGAACAAGGATCACATACTTATAGTTTTTGGTATGCATTGATATAGATAAATAGATATAAAAACTAAAGATGTCATAACTTTGATATCACAATCGTAAGAGCTTGATAAATCCTATAATAATTGAATAGAAATTAGGAATATTAAATGGAAAAAAATCCAACCTTAAACATCATTCACTGCATAATAAAATACATGGGGAACCTAGATGTAGAACTTGCCATGAATCATCAGGTGAAATGATTAACAGCTAGGGTAGATGAATCCAAGGCTTATGAGTAAGGTATTTGTTTTTATAAAGACAATGGAAACATGAAATTCCTATGAAAAATAAAATAATGTATATTAAAATCCCCAATATAGATCCTGGTATAACACTGAAAATTATTTTTGTCAATATACCTTTTAAATTTCAATTTATTTTTGTTTCAATTATAGAAAGTGGGATATCCAATTAAATCTATAGTTTTATGGAATTAAAATAAAACATTTAATCCCCAAAACTTGTCAATACACCATTAATTGTTAGATCATATAATTATTTGTTAAAAATGGTTATTGAATAAATAACTTATTAAAATTGTCCTGAATTCCTGAGATTTTATCACATGTCATGATAGAAGAACATAAAATCTCAATTTACCAAACATATAACATAGTGTAATATTACAGAAACATAATATAATAAATATGATCCATTAATCATAACGTAGGAATTATATAGTGTGACAAAAAATTGTTACATATAAATAATCATAGTAAATCATGACATAGAAGATCAGATATCACTACATGTTTCCCCTAATATAGTGGATTATAGTTGGCCAAAAATCCCTCAAGGTATCATTGAAGCATTTTTGAGGTGATTGTGTTTGTTGACAAAGTCGACCACTGAGTGGTGATTGTTGAAAAAGAAAAAAAATGACATAAAAATTTGTTGACAAAGGGGTTTTCATAGTGTAATGTTGAGTTCAAGAGATGTGGATAATGATCCATGTTTTATTCAAGAATTTAGACAAAGAGATGGATGATCTGGAGGCGGTACAAAAATAGCAGATACATGGGGGCGCCATTTTCGAATGTTTGCCAAACTTTTGGGCCTAAAAATCATTAAATGGAGAAAAGTGGTTTTTGGAAAAGGGACATGAGTGCCGTGTACTTGAAGGCTTGGAAACTTTCGCGCCATATGTTTTTCAAGATTATTTCATCAAAATATGGCAGAGGGATAAGTGTCGCGCAAGTATTGGTGGTTTCACGCAAGTGACTTGCGCACCGTGAAAGAGACTTGCGTGTCGATGCCTTAGAAGATTGATAACTTGCGCGCCTGTGGTTTTTCAAGATCATAAAATCAAAATATGGAAAAGGAAAGAGGGTCGCGCAAGTTTGGAAGTGGGTCGCGCAAGTGACATGCAGGGGAGGAGACCTGTGTGCCGATATTTTTGTGCCGAGGTGAGACTTGCTTGCCCTCACGTAGGGTGACCAAATTGCCTATAAATACTGGACCACCCCTCATCATTCTTAACCGGAGTCCAACTCTTTGAGAAAACAGATCTCCCATCGTGCTGGTGTGGTGTTCGTGCAAGTGGTAGTGTGTCACACATGTGGGACTTGCACATCAGATTTAAAGAAGGGTGATTTTTGGTAGTTGCGCGCCAATATTGGATTGGGCGTAAAAGTAAGTGTGTCGCGCAATTTTGGAGTTGAATAAGCTTGTGTCGTGCAAGTGTGTGAGGTGGACTTGAATGCCATTTGTGACTTGTGCACCGATACTTGTGCGCCGAGAAATACTTTCATGCCAAGTAAGGTTTACTTCCGGAAATGATTTTCGGGCTACATGGAAGCTGGAAGTTTTCCCGATACCTTCGGTGCAAAGAGAGATTCATCTACAGGTGAAAGTTGGACTTCAAAATAGCATCTACACAAAGTGAATTTGCATTCCATCATGCAAATGAAGAGACCTACAAGTCTATAAACTATAAGTGGATCCTTTCTGATGCAGTGAGCAAAAGAATAGGAAGAAGGTGATCATGTCCACTGGCAGTGAGCCAGAGAGAGAGAAATAGGGAGTGACCCTTGGGAAAGCAGTGAGATGACACTAAATCTTGTAAAGGCAATGAGCCTGGGACAAAGTGACTGTGACTGATCCTTGTAATCCACATCTACTGAAGTTTAGTGGAATTTGGTATGAACGGCAACGTGTCGGCGTATTCTCCTTGGACGTAGCCCAGTGGGGGTGAACCAAGTAAAAATCGTTGTGTCCTATGCATGCTTTACTTTCTGTTTATATTATGCAACAGGAAAGAGAGATAAGAGTGTTTTTCTTAACAACGAAAAAAGATCAGAATATGATTTAATTTTAAATTAGTCATACCCTGATTCACCCCCCCCCCCTCTCAGGCTATTCAGCCTTGTGGACCTAACAAGTATGCATTAACACTTTATTATCATAACATATTAGAGAAGAAATAGTTGCCTAATATCAATATATAACCCAATATCATTTGATCAATACTCAATAATCAAACTATAATTAATCATATTTACAAAATTCATAGAACACGTTTAGAAATCATAAAAAAGAAGGCACACATGAAACCTAACCAATTTCATTTTCAAAATCATTTTTCAAACCATACGCATCGCAAAACCCTTTGAAAACATATTACACTCCATTAAAATAATTCATAAAACACAATTAAGAAGAACATAAAGCAAACTAAATTCATTTAATAATGTTAAATTATGGAATCACATACCACAATCTTGGAAACAACCAAAATCTTGTGGAAACCCCCAACCACACCAAAAAGGGAACATATAAATGAAAGAACATACCAAAACCATAAATATTGAAAATATTGAAAGAAGAACATATCCAACCCATGCAATTTTAGTGTGAATACTCTAAAATGGTACAGTGATTCTGCTCCAACCAAGCAGCATTTCCAACACTATTTAGAAGTGAAACGACAGTAACATGCTATATTTGACGCACCCCTATTCATGTTCTCTATGCTTTTCATGATTTTTCACAAAATATGGCACTAGTTGAAGATCCTCCCTATTGATGAACAATTTTATAGTAATGGATACTAAAATTTAACACTGCGCATTGGAATTGATCTAAATTTAAACCAAACCAACCCAAAATCATTCCACAACCGCACCACAAAGGCATATGGACCTGCGCAGATGGGAGGAAAAGGTACTGAACGACAGAAATGGGCGGAGAGGTGTGGTGAGAGGCAGTGAGATGGGTCGAGGGATTTGGGGGGGGAGACCGAGGTCACAGGGGGTCATCGAGGTCATAAGGGTCGTGGGGGTCGTGGTCTCCTAGGGCTTCCGAGGGTCGTTAGGGTCATGGGATCAGGCGGGTAACTAGGGTTTGCACTGGTCACCGAGTTCAAGCTTGGGGTCTCGGGGGGTCACAGGGATCAAGGGTCGGGGGTGTTGGGGGAGTCGAGAGGGTCGGTTGGGTGGGGGGGGGGGTAAGGTCATGGCTGTAAAAAAACAAGCTTAGTGGTGATTTTTAATAAACCACCGCTAAAGGATAATAATGTTGTAGTAAAATCCCACAACGATTGTCCATCATTTGTTTACATAGGAATCATGTGATCAAGATGAAATGTCTATGGGATTTTACATGATCAGGATGACATATAAAAAGGATTTCACATGATCAATGTACTAATCATGCAAATCACATGTCGAAAAAATAAATATAACCTTGTAAAGAACATATCATCTACAACCTTCATTGTTTGAATTCCATAGAGTTTTTTCATAAGTTTTCCAGCAATGCATCACATGATCAAGATGAAATGCCCAAGGGTCTATACATGATCAATATGACAATTCTGATGGACTTCATATGATCAAACTGACACATCTACAGTCCGTCATGTGATCAATAAACCGATCATGCAAATGGTTCTAGCTCTTCACATAACCTAAGATTCATGGAATCGATGACATGACTCCAAGATGTCATTTCATGAAAAAAAAATCATATGACAGATTACACACATTACAAGGAAATATATCGCTTGTATTTGATTATTTGTGTGATGTTTCAAAGATTATATGATCACAAGTCCCACCTAGGGTACACGGTCACATAAACTATGTGTTTAATTTCCATGTAGTCACTATTCTTTAATTTACCTTATAGAAATGTGGATCTGGTGATTTGGTTATTTTTTGAACTCCAGTTTTTCTAATGCTCATTTGGTGGGCATTAAAAGTCATGGTACATCTTTGTCACACTAGGATGCACCATACACTTTGAGGTATGGAAATATCTTAGTAGCTATTCAACGGTGTAATCAGGGACTACAACTCTCCCATGTACTAGGATCATATCATCACTATCCAATGAAAACATAGGTATTGATTCACCACATTCTATCTATTTTTGAATCACAACACATTATTGGTCAGACTCTTGATTACCATTCACTTGATCAATAATGAGTCACATTTAATTGATCCCGAGTGCTCAGAAGCATCCATCCTTTAGTCTTCCAACAAGCACATGAGGCACCATTATTCCAACAAAGATTTTTTTACCAAAACCATGAGCTACCCACATCTTATATCTAAGATTATATTCAATTATGTTACATTTACCTGGTGCACAGTCCATATCAAATTCAAATGTTAATTGGTACTTTACCCATAACTACTACCACAAATTTATATCCCACTATGATAATATATATTATAGGTTATTTTGGTACATTTAAACTATAAAACCCTCCCCAAATAAGTATTTCCATCCACAATTCAAATCACAGACCAAAATTTCCAACTCCAATTCATGATTTTGATAATTCCACTAATGGGGTCACAACTAACATAACCCATACACTATAAGCTGATTCCTCTATATCAAAAATTTCCCCAAAAATGCACTTAATGCATCATAATATATTAAATTCCCAATCATTGGATCTAGAAGAATCAATACTAGGGCTATAGTAAACCTCCACTTCATATTTAGTCAATCTTCCTTACATTGGAATGACTAATAAAACATTACCTCTTTCTTCAACAGTGCAGTCATAGGTGCTATAAAATTGGAGAAGTACAAGATAAAATACTAGTAGTAACCCATTAAACTGACATACTGCATCTTGGAGGGCCTTCCCTTTGGTTTCTTGCTAGTGTGGTGTCGAGAGTGGCTTGTGGAAAAGGTGTGGCGGGACATGCTCTGGCGTCGGCAAGGTGGTCTTCGACAGTGATGTTGATTTTCTATGTTTTAATGCAGATGTTGGACTTGATCACTAGGAACTGGTCCCATAAGTGGTTCAGAGTTTTCGGTTCACCTATGTATAACTATTCATATTTGGATGTTTGAGAGAGTATGGCGAGAGTCATCGGATCGGGCCTGTGCTTTGACACAGGACACTTACTTGCGGAACAACCATGTAATAGTGAAGAGATTCCTTATGATTCATACACTGTGGAGGGACCGATCCAAGTTTTCAGTCCGGGATTATTTTCCCACCTTTGGGTTGTGATTTTTCTTAAGTCTATGATTTATGGGTTCCCCCTACTTCCCTTAAAAGGGGTTTTGTATTAATAATAAACAACATTAATGGCCTTTGGGCCGTTGGATGAAAAAACTCATGATCTAAAACAAATTTCAAGGACATATCTGCATTATCACCACCATTATTTTTTATAGTCATACTAATATACCGATATAAAAAGCTATATTCCCCTTTAATTTAACCTTCTAAATCCAAAAGTGACATTTTGAGAGTTTGTGTAAAGATGATCTGCTCGATGTTTACTTAGGACTATCTCAGGATGTGTAGCTTGTTTCTTTGGGGTTAGTGAGTAAAAGAGGATATTGTCTACAAACACCATAATGAATGGGTTAATGTATTCTGGGGATATTTTTTCATTAGATCCACAAAAACATATGGAACATTTGTCAGACCAAAAGGAATCACCATTTACTAATATAATTCATACCTTGTCCTAAATACCATCTTCATAATTTCTTCCTATTTACCCAGCAACTGGTAATAGTCTGAATAAAGATTAATCTTGAAGAGCCATTAGGATCCATGTATTTGACAAAATAGACTTCTGATCATGGGAAAAGGGTATCTATTCTTAATAGGAACCTGATTTAGTTTTAGATAATATATTTAGAGTCAAATAATTCCTTTTTACTCCAAGGAAAACAAAATTGGTACACTCCATGGTGATGTAATCTGCTTAAAAAACCTTTCTATTATAATTCCTTGACCTATATATTTAGTTCCTTCAACTCGAATGGATCTATACTATAAGGGGGTATCAAAATGGACTTCCCACCAATAACAAGTTCTATCTCAAAATAAACTCCTCCATCAAGGGGGGCCTATGAATTCATTCAAGTTTACATCCTAATAGAGATCCCCAATTGGAAGAAAAGACAAGGGGGCTACCACTAATCCTACTAAATGATCCAAAAAATAAATTTAGACTATAATCAAACCAATATGGATCATGTATGTACCCATTATATCTGTTTCTAACTTCACCAAGAAATCATCATCAACTTCTCTCCCTTTAGTGATGTAAATGAATCTCTCCTCTGATTGAAATATATGTGGGATCCAAGAATTTTCAATCATTCCATGCAAGAAATAACATTAAATCTGTTCATATCGAAAATCATGAAGACCCATATATGTACATAATCAACAAAGGCTATAAAACACTCTGTGACTAACAGAATATGGTCAAATTTCATTCCCAATGGTGTGTCAAGGGAATGAAATTTGAATATTACTCGACTGATAAGTCATGTACAATAATAACTTTTATTGATAGAAAGGGATAAGTGGCATTGGTATGAAACAACGTAGTATAAAATGTAGAAGTGATCAAGTATATACATCAAGGAGTAAATGGTCCCTCAACACTATATACTAGATCCTGGTCTACTAAATACACTCTTCCAACCTTAGCTACATATCCCCAAATCTAAGGTGCATGACTCACATGAGCTGTTATAATCTAATAATGCTGTTGCGGACCCCAATTATACCCCTGGGTCATAGATCACATCTATCTTGCACCCTTGTAGAAACATGACATCATAGATCTGGATCCAAACTACTAGTTGTTCCATATCTTGTTGCACTATGGGAACTTTCTCTAAGGTGTAATACAGAACCAGTGATAATGTTCGACTTCCCATAGTTGAATAAATGTGTAACTACTCTTGAGGGGGTCAATGATTTCATACTATGCTCAACTTTATTACCACTACCCTATTACACGTCCTCTATATTCCTCTTTCTACTACCAAATGAGACACTCATTACAGTAGTATGTGGTCCACCCGCCTGAGTAATGAAGGGTGGAAGAAGACCAAATACTCAATCTTCCTCCAGAACCTTCTCAACAGTCAAGGCCTTATGTTGAGAAATTGGGTATTTCATGAGGTGGAAACTCCTGACCGACAATATGATATCATTATGATGACAAATATTGACGATCCTTGCCTTCTGCACATCGTTTTTGGCCAATAGTGGAGAAAAATAAAGCATTTTAGTAAAATGAGTAGGGTATTATTAAACTATAATGGATCCTTACTGATGTTCCATGAATTACAAGTAATTATACAACATCAAAAATTTAGGAAAGAATATCCTGAAGAATATGTTCTTGAAGGCCTCCTAAGAAAGACCCTCACATCTGCGTGCTTGTCTCATGACACTCCACTATAATTTTATGGGTCCCTCGATCATGAACATTGCTAGATTGACCTGTTGGTCCTTTTGTTTCTAGAACAAGTGGAATATATCCTCAAGGATGTATAACCAGTATTGATCATAAGGTATTTTTGTAGTGCCTAAAAGGATTGCAGATTGTGGAGATAAAAGTCAAAGTCTTAGTCAATTATAGATCTCTATACTCCTTCACCATGGGATGGTACACTTTGAATGACTTTAGGCTAGATTGGATCCAACACCTAAACTACTTATGCATGTGTGAGAGCATGCTCATGTCCTTTCTCTTGCACAACCTATGGGAGAACAAGAACGTCATCCCTAATGGGTGTATTCAATCATAATTAAGGAGGAATTTTTTTCTAGAAATTAAAATCAACATTTAATATCCTGAATCCCTTAATATGTATCCTAATCAATCTATAATATCACACAAAAGATCTCTAATGAGGATACCCCTAACAGAAGGTACACCACTTCTATCACCACAACTATAAAACATGCCTTTAACAATGATGACCTTTAATAGTGATAGAAAAAATCATCGATAATTTTAGAATTTATCAGCGCTAAAACAAGCGCAGATAAAGGGCACCTTTTATCAAAGATGTTTTATTTCATTGATAAAAGAAACATTTATTAGCATATTTTTTTGTTATAATAAAAGGAATCCTTTATTAGCACATTTTTTAGTCCTGATAAAGGACACCCTTTATCGTCACATTATTTTTATCACCTATAAAGGAATCCTTTATATGTTCTTTTCAGTGATGATTAAATTACAAGTAAAATGAAATAATTAAAAAAGTAAAAATTATCTTATTAAAATAATTTTAAAAAATCAATTAATTAAATAAGTATAGATAAAATGGAATATTAATTAAAAATACAGACTAATAATATTGAGTAATGGATATAATTGAATATCATTCAATTTTTGAATTTAACATAGATCAAACTAATTATATTGATTTCACATATACATAATTAATGAATTTTTATATACATACACACACACACATATTTTTTTTGGGAATTTAAACAATTTATATGACATATTTTATATTTATTAATTTACTATGTTTTAATTTTTTTTAATATGTATTCATCTTTATTTCAATCTATATAATTTTTTTAATTATTTATATTAATCCATCTTATCCAAATTTTCAATATTGTACTCATTTTTAATTAATAAATTTTACACATTTTTAACATGCATGAACATGAGAATAAATATTCATTAAAAATGTTTCAAATACATTTATAAAAAATGTTTATATAAAATATATATTTATAAATTTATATTTATTATTTTTATAAATTTATAGTTATAAATAAATAAATCATATTTGATTAAAAAGTGTCAAGAAAATTATAAATAAAAAATTATAAAATTATAATAAATTTATTTAAATAGTGAATATATTTACTATAATTTTATATATTATTATATAAATATATATAATGATATTAATATTAGTTTTTAATAATGTATTTATATAAGTATAAAATTATATATATATATTAAAAATTTTATAAAATTTTTATTTTATAAAAAGTATAATTTTAAGTATTATAATTATATATAATAATTATACTTTTGTTTAAAAAAGTATTATTATTAATAAAATAATAATAAGTAATTATCAACGCTAAAACTTTAGCACTGTTAATGATGAATTTTATTTATGCTTTTTAATGCTAATAAACCAATATCAATATCATAGATAAAAAATATCACTGGTAAATATTCATTTTATCAGCACTTATTTACAAGGCACTGTAAAAGGTTTATTTATAAGTCCTTTTTAGAAGAGCTGAAAAAATTGCCCTGATCTATTTTAAGAACCCTTACCATCGTGAACTAGTTCACAATATTCGAATCTCTCCACGGTAGTGACCTACTGCTGGAACACCTCGTTGTCGAATCCCAGATTGAATATAGGTTAGAATCAATGCTCGAACTATTCTAAGGGCCGAATTCAAGGCTCGGGGGATTCTAGGGTTGAACGAAACCAAAGCTCGAATGAAATTGAGGTTTTTTTCATATCTCTAATTTCAATTTATTATCCACTGAACCTTCTCATCCGACATTCGTGTATTCTAAAAAGTCCAATTTCACTGTTATATAATAAAACAACCCTAAATTCATTATTTTTTAGATTTATTGGCGTATATTATTCTCTGATATCATGTGGCTCTCCTTGGGACAACATTGGTACTGTGACTTGAAATATATCAATCCCAAAGATGGTTCATGTTGTTGTGAGGTATAATAGGCTCCTTATACCTATATTCCATGGAATATACCTCTTAACAATCATAAAAAATTGAAAAATTCATCCATGTAGTAGTTATTGTTTTCATTGATTTGGAATATTCCATTGAAAATAACATGGGAATCTATTCTTCATATTTTTAGTGCGAAATTATTCATCTATGATTTCTTTGATTCACCTAAAAACATAGGAAAATGTTTCACCAATAATAGAAATCTTGATATATCATACCTAATATGATCAAAACAAATTTATTTGTGCTTTTTAGAATCCTAAAAAATTATGTCTATGACATATATGAGTTCAAATATCCTTTGATAATTCCCCTTCTTGATATAGAGGGTGTGATTAATTGTACCTCACTAAAAACCAAGCATTCTTAGGTATTGAACCATCCATAAAAACTAGGTCCTTAGTGATTTATTTATCTTAAAAAATAACTATTTAAATGGAACACCTTTCTTTCATTTTCATCGATAATAAACCCATATGGTTTCTCAATGTGTACCCCCCTTAAGAACTCCATTGAGGAACATAGATTTCATATCCATTTGGTATAATTTTAAATACATTTTAACTAAATAGGAATAATCATTCCAATAGTTTCTAATCGTGATATGAGAGTAAATTTATCATAAATAGAAATTCAATTGTTACCAGATTCCCCCTTTCACACCATTCATTCATTATTTTGAGCCAATTTTCAATAGTTAATGAGTTTATTATTGAACACCCACATGGTTCGGATAAAATTTATATCATCTAACCATCGATAAATCTCTCATTCCACATTTTTATTATTATAATAAAGCTTCACATGCATTTATTGGATCCAATTATCATCCTTGTCAGCCTATCCAAGTGGTTTAGTCCCTACATGGGAAAATGAGGTTTTTTGCAGATTCTTACTCATTCGAGTTTTCCTGGAAACATTCTGATCACCAATGAATTTTTATTCATTGATTTCATCATTGATTATATATTTTAAAGTTGATAAAAATATATCCATATTTGAAATTATAACCCACTTATTATTTATTATAAAAACAAATTCTCTTTGTTCATCCCACATCAAATAAACACTATGTATGTTTTAATTTAATCCATCTAAAAACAGGTCACTATTTTACATTTCCTTTTAGTTCCACCCTTAATAATATCTTATTACTATCCATTTAATTCTCAAAAATGGTAGGCATTACCCCTTTCAGAGAATAAAGTAGAGTAAAAATGTCATCATCATCATTTTCATCTCCCAAATAATTATTATTCCATTTTTTTCTTTAGAGTCACCCCCATCTCTTTTATATTTCTTTTACTTCCCTAAGTAGCGGTTATAATATGGATGACTACTTCTTTGATTATTTAAAGAAACACATGTTCATGTCCAAAAGAGTTGAAGTATGAGTTCCAAACAAAAAAAATTAAATGATAACTATTCGAAAGATGATCTGATGAGGATGAAACCTGTCTATCACTTTCTTATTTTGATAAATTCAAATGATAACACCTATCATAGTGGATTTATTCATTTCCTAAATTAAACTTCCCATTTTCTTCAAATCATACTAAACTTTATTAATTAATAAAATATTTATTTTCCCTTAATAAAATTATCTATATATTTCATATTTATAATGAATATCTTATGCGTATTTAATTATTATTTTCCCAAAATAAATATTTTATGAACCTAATAGGATATATTTAATTTCTCTGTAGAAATTCAAACATCAAATTGAATGTATCTTATTTTCTCCCCATCATCATCACACATTAATTGATTTGTTTCTGAGATCTATTTGTTTTTTTATTATCATTCTTACTTTACCATTGGCATATACCTATGGTCAATAATGTTTTCATAGTAAAATCATTATCGGTAGAATTAATGTATTGTTTCATATTTATGTTTAACTTATTTGTTTTTAGTATTATTCATATAATAATTATTTTCATGTATAAGTGGATTATTTTGATTGAGTTGGGGAGGTTTGTTCTAAGATTCTCATGCTCATGATGGATTGGACATCAAGACAGCAAATGAGATAGTGAAAACAAGGAAATGAATCAAAAATGCATACAACCATTAGGTAAAGGGGAATTACTATTAATTATTTAATAAATTTATTAATCATTATATCTACTATTTGTAAGTTCATCTCATTATTATTTTTATATAATACTTATTTTGTTTTTTCATACATATTTTGGGACGTCATATTTTTCTTTCAAATATCTAAATAATCCACAAAAGAGATATATGATTATTTCAAACAACGTAACAACATTGCCAATTTTAATTTTCTTTTTTTTGTTGAAATTTAATCCCAACATATTGATTTTATGTTATTAGTCGAAAAAACAATCTCATTGTTGAAATTCATAAGATTGGATGAAGATAATGTTCCCATTTTGGTGACTTCTCAATGATATAATAGAAACATGATCTTCATCAAATCATCTAAATTTCAGCAATGGGAATGGGTTTTCATCTATGAAAATTGAATAATTATTCATTTTGGGATGTTCTATATAGAATAAAAATGTAAATGTGGTAACATGGGTAGTTATTATTGTATTGAGACTTTGGGATGTGTAGGAATAAACCTTACCTCAATCTGACACACGATGTGACCAGTATGACCCAAAGTGCTTGTTTTTAATTAAAATTTACAATAATTTTAGTAAAAAGTACCACTGACATACTCAAAAGTGAGAAAACATATTATGATTACTTTTATAAATAAATATAATTATCCATAAGTTATTTACATAACCAATATTTGACGCACAGTGTTAATGCTATGACTCAATGCGTCAGTTATCACTTTCAAATCGAATGTTTAGTTTAAAATGTTTCTCACTAAAAACAGAGAAAATATTCTCAGATTTTATTTATAATTCCAGAAATATATTCATTAGTAATTTATGACTTGTAATAATTAGTCTCACATCAAACCAATACATGATGAGATCAATATGTTTCAAAGTGCATGATTCCAGTTTAAAATAGTATTTTAGTAAAAAAAAATTGATGTACTCAAAATCATGAAAACGAATTCCTCTTTTTTTTATAATTTAGGTAAATGATCCATAATTCATTTTTGTTGTGTATGATTTAGTATAACCTCATTCTAACGAACAGTGTGCCTGAAATGACTCAATGTGTCCATTATCAGTTTAAAATCTAATGTTTAGTCCCAAAAATGTCCCTTACTAAAATCTAAGAAAATACGCTCAAATTTTCTTGATAATTTAATAAATTTATTCACATATAATTTGTTATATGTGAGAATCTGTATATTGTTAAACTGGCACACGATGTGATCTGTATGAGATAATGTACGCGTTTCTAGTTGAAAATGAAATTTCATTAAAAGAGACGACTGAACTAATCAAAACATAGAAAACATGTTAGAATTGTTTTGATACTCTATTAAAATTATCCATAAGCCCTTTAGAACATGTATTAATTAGTCTAATCTCAACCCGACGTAAGGTGTGACCAATATGACTCACAGTTTGTCTTTTTATTTAAAATTGACTTCAATTTTAGTAAAAACAGAAAATGAACTACTCAAAACCAAGAAAAAAACATTATTATTATTTTGATACATTAATAAAATGATCCATAATCTATTTTGACATGTAGGAATCTTCCTCTCCTCAATCTGATGGACGGTTTGACATGTATGACTGTATATGCATATTTTATATTAAATGGACACCAATTTTATTAAAAGGTACAACTGGACTAGTAAAAACTAATAAAACACATTCAAATTGTTTTGATACTTTAGTAAAATGATTCATAATTTGTTTTGGATGTGAAGGAATTAACTAGACCTCAATCCGACATACGGTGTGACCGATATGGCTCTAAGTGTGTCATTTTATTTAATATTGAAATCAATTTAAAAACAGGACTACTAAACTAATCAAAATCAATAAAATGAATTAGTATTGTTTTTATTCTTTTGGGAAACTATCCATAAATCATTTTTATGGGCATGAATCTATTACACCTCAATCCGACTCATGGTGTGCCCTGTATGACCCAATGAGTGAGCTATTAGTTTAAAATTGACAGTATAGTTCTAAAAATATCACTCTTTGAAAAATGAGAAACCACACTCATGTTTTCATGATAATTTACAACATTTATTCAAAAGTCATTTTTAATATGTAGGAATTGGTCTCATGTCAGACTGATACACTATTTGATAAATATGAGTCAAAGGACATGTTTTTTGTTTAAAATGACATTTTAATATAAAAAAAGTGACGTACTCAAAACTGAGAAAATACATTCGGGTTGTTTTTATACTTTGTGAAATGATATATAATAATTTTGGGAGTTTTAAGAATAAACCCCACCTCAATCCGACACACGGTGTGACCAATTTGACTCCAACTGTGTCTTTTTATTTAAAATGTATTTCAATTTCAATAAAAATGAAAACTAACCTACTCAAAACAGAGAAAACACATTTGTATTGTTTTTATACAATATAAAAATGATTTATAATCCATTTTAAATGAGTAGTAATCAGCCTCACCTAAATACAATGCATGATGTGTCCAGTATGAATCAATGTGTCTATTATCAGTTTAAAATCAACATTTTAGTTCAAAAAGTTTCACTCACAAAAAACCATGAAAATATGATCGGATTGTCTATATAATTTTGTAAATTGATTCAATAGTCATTTATGACATTTATTAATTGGTATCACATCAAACTAACACCCTATGTGACTTGTATGAGTCAAAGTACACGATTCTATTTTAAAATAAAATTTTAGTAAAAAAAAATTGATGTACTCAAAAATGAGAGATCAAATTTGTAATGTTTTGATACTTTAAGAAAACATTCCATAAGTATTTTGAGAAGTGTAATAATAATTTTAACCTCAATACGATCCATGGTGTGACTGGTATGAATTCAAGTACATCTTTTAAATATATAAGTATCATTTTGTTTAAAATGTGCATCACATTCCTAAAACATAGAAAATGAGACTAGATTGTTTTTTCATAATTATATCTGCTCTTAGATAATTATTCTACTTGTCATTTTTATCTTATACTTGTTTACTTAATTTTCATAGAGGTAATTCCTAAATGAACAAGAAATGGTGTGACATGAAAGAATCAACTACCACTCAATATGATACACATAGTTCCTTGTATGTATCAATGTTTAGTTAAAAATTAATACTTTCTATTTATTTATTTATTTATATTATTACTAACATATGATTGTTTTTCGTATAGGGGTGATTTTTTTCTCGAGTAGGGGTTAGGATCAAAAGACAATGGAAAGATGTTGTTTTTTAATGTATGTATTATTTTTTAATTACGTAATTGAAGAAAATAATGTTTGAATTGTTTATAATATAGTTTATTTTCTTGTGTTGTAAATTTTATTTCATTTAATGTTTGTATTCATACTCAATTTTTCTGATTTCATGATATTTTTGGTGCTACGGTGTGCTGTTACTGCACACTGCACTGGTGTTGTAGTATGTTGTTACAACACACTACAATATTCACATTTATCAGCGCTTCTACAAGAACTAATAAAATAGTCCTTTATCATCTCTTATTGAAGAGATTATAAGGGATTCCTTTATTAACTATTTTTTTGAACTTATAAATTATTAGGTCTTTTCTTCTCACTCTAATAGCCAGTGCTTCTCTAGCACTAATAAAGGCCATTTTTAACACCGTTAAAGTCATTTTTTATAGTAGTGCACTACCCATGGTTCTTCGTAAAAGCTTCTTAGTAACTAGAATAGTTATAAAAAACATAACAACATGTTAAAGTTCAACTAATTAATGATGAATATTATATTTCACATAGGTATAGAAAATAGATATATCACTCAATAGAGAGTATTGGTCTATCCCAGATAGATAGTATAATTCATTATATTTAATTAAACAACTACTATACATAAAAAATAGGTTTCTATATATAATGGGATTCTATGTGTCTACTAATGATGCATTAATGTAACCAAATCCCATAAAAATGTAATATAAATCATGTACATTTTAACTTTAAGGTCTATTACACATGAGCTATCCATGCACATAGTAACTCTCTTGCCTATGTTCCACACAATCTATGTCCATTCTACCATGTCACGGGTTATCAAAAAGAAAAGAATGGAAAATCAACCTATGATGTAATTTTTTATTTCCCCAACCATATATACCAGGTCTTAGCTAGAGATCCACAGGACCAATTGTTTCCCTCCCTATAAAAAAGAGGCTACAGACTAGCCATGAGTGTCTGAACACCGTTAGTGGGGAAACTATATCATAAGTAATCATAGTTATACACTATAAACAAAAATAATTAAACTAAATTAAATATCAAGTGTAAGACTACGTAAAATAATGTAATAATATATGGAACCTGTGTCTTATATATAAATTAACATGAAACCCAAAGTGGAAATCCAAACCATAGTATTAAAGTAATAAGTAGATAACTAAAGATTTTTTTTGGAAATCCTCTAGAGTCTACCCTCGTACCACCAATACCTCCATACCCCATAGCTCAACTATCATTTATAGGACCCTTTCCCTTACCAATAAGAAAATCATGAATTCTATATGCACAACGAGATGCCTGTATTGGGTGTGAGTGATAAAATACATAGGACACCGCCAATTAATCATTAAAATGTGTGTATAGGTATAACAACTTTATTACATGATTATGATAAATGTCCAGTAAGACTAAACAATCATGTTCTTTGAATTATGAGCTAACCAAGACACCAAAATCCCTAGTTTCACTTAACTCATATCTATGTTAGAATTATAATCATAAGGATATCAGAAGTGACTAAGATATATCCATATGTAAGGTGAACATGTCTCTCGGTAGGCTAAAGGAATCCAGTTGGATCGAGAAACTAGGTCATGGAATCTTGCCTCCATCACAGGAAAGGCCTCAAGGCCATCATACATGTTAATGCATTGGGTATGGACACAAGTTTATCATACCCCAAATTTTATTTTCACAGGTCTAGCCTCAATACTTTCATTCCATTACCCTATTCTTGAGTCCATTTTCATCATCATCACATGTCATGCACACTCCCCCTTTAAGGGATAATCATATCATGATGGTTCACCTATTCAATGTATGAAGAAAAATACATCCAAAGGCATGGTAATTACACATAACAGGGTAGATCACACAACAGAATAACATAGAATGACATCATGAGAATATGTAGAAACATACAAGTACATGTTAACCCAATAAAACATGGATAACTAGATACTCAAGAATAATCTTGGAATTATACATCATATATGGGTCTCACGGTTTACACACACATATACATGCAATCACAATGAAACAAGTTCAAAACATTTATGCCAAAAAAAGAATAATATCAAGGTAACAAGTGTACACTATTTTTCCAAAGGGTAAGGGACTTCTTACCTTAATAGTTTTAACAATATAGTCCAATATTTTTCAAAGGATCAAATCCTGAATCAAGATTATCACCCATAAAAAACTAGTTTTCATGTCAAGGATGCCTATATCAGGGTTATATTCATAATATAAGATGTTTATAAATGTTACCCAAGGAGATTCCATTCCAAGAAGGATTGTTATAGAATATCACACCTCACATTATCCATTAATAGTTCTTGTTCCAAGATATGATTAAGAATAAGATTCTAATTTAAAGGATCTATTTCCTATTAAAGAACATATCTGGAATTACTTGTCAAATCTTGAAGAAAACATTGGTTCTAGTCAATGAACATTGATAACCATAAATCTGTAATAATAATATATACCCAAGATAATTATTAAGAAGTATAAGATCTCAAGATGATTGATCTATGATAACTTACAAAGAAATTCCCACTATTCATGAGATATCAAGCTCTAGTCAAGGGGATGTTGTTATCATGTTAAATAAACCACCATTATATGAATGATCCATGAATTTATTATCATATGGCATCATAAATCCACATATTTGGGAACGAGATACTGGATATATGATTCCTCTCAAGGGAAATGATGTAAATGTAGAAGAAACATGATGAAAATTGTTTTTTATACCACAGACCTCAATTCCAAATCACCAAAACTCATGGATCTTCCAGAATCAAGACTGGGAAGAGTGGAACATATTGAGGAAGCATATAAGAGTCTCTAGATTTTATATGGCCTACTATAAAAATAACTGGTCAAAATAGATCATAAAAGGATGTAAAAAATGAATTTTTTATATAATTAATTCATGTGAACATAGTTTGGTCCCACAATTTGACAAACTATGCGTCAACCGTGTGTGGTATTATGCCTCCCCTTGGAATATACATGATTTGGTCACACAGTTTTTAAAACCATGATCCAACTGTGTTGTTGGCCACTGGTGGGTTTTATAAGGTTTTTTAGGTGAGGTAGCATGATTTTATAAATTTTGTGCCTTCATTATGCAACACCCCTTGATCTGTTTCTAGTCGCAAACATTCCTCGAAGATTATTACGGTTTGAGAAAATCGTGATCAAACTGTGCACCCCAAAAAAAGGCCTCAAAGACCCTCTGAAACCCATAAGAAACCAAAAAAACTCATCCCAATCAATTCTTAGTATAAAAACACAAAAATAATGGCTTGAAAAATCTCATAATTCACCTAAAATTTTTGAGGTTGTTACAACTGTAGTTTTTGATGTACAAACCTTTGGGATACTTCCTAAATGCATTTCAGGATAATTCACTAAGATAGCTTGGAAAAGAAATCATTGCAGAGGTTTAGAATTAATATGATAAATATAATATATTATATTTAGTCTATGCACATGAAATTTTGTATAAATGCTTGTAAATCTTAAATAAGACCTTGAATGGAGAATATGAGACCTCGATTGAGTCCAAAGTGCAGGATTAACATTTTGATGGAATTGAGTTGGTTGAAATTATGTTTCATTATAGATAAGAGTCACCCCTGAATGAATAATCTAAATATGTGGTGTATTATAGAATGTATGATTAACTATAGGAGTGATGTGAGTTTTGTTCACATAATGTACATGATAGATAGTAGTCACGTGTCTGGTTAGAAAAAATAATTAAATAATCAATTATATTGTTTAATTAATTCTTTGATCAAATATTTCTTCTATATAATCCCTTCTTTGGAAAATATCTTTTTTTAGCTTCCATCATCATTGGAAAACCCAATTTTGAGGGAGAGATACCGTATCATGGTGAAATTTTCATCATATCAGAAGAGAGAGATCGCTTCTATGATGATATCAATGATTGAATTTAATGACTATGGTAAATGAGGAAAAACATTAAAAAAAATGATTGAAGTGACCATCATTATTCCTCAAGTAAGTACTACATATCCTCTAATAAATAATTATTCCATTATTAGTGCTAGCTAAAAGTTATATGAAAGGGTGCCCTTTATTAGTGCTAAAAATCATCGATAAAGACACCCCTTTATAATCGTTAATATGTTCTGAAAAAACGAATATGAACTGAAAAAATTCATATCATTAAAAATCATATATTAATATAAATATGTATTTATATTCCTATAAATATAATATATTTTATCAAATATGATTTATATATGACTAAATATACATTTACACTTGATATATAATATAAATAATCCAAAATGGAATAATAAATAAAAAATTTATATTAATAGAAATCTAATTTCATATAGGAATACATATTGATATATATATATACATGTCCATACATATAATTTTTGTAAATTTCATTTTTATAATACTAAGAATTTATTATAATTCATATTTATATGTCATATATTTAGAGAAAATGATTTATAATTTAATTAAAACTAAATATTAATTAAAAATATTAACTAATTAATATTAATATAAATTTAATAACATTTTGTTTTATTAATTTCATTTGTTATTCCAATTTGAAATATATATCAAATAATAAATAATAAATTATTTATTAATAAAATTGACTAAGTATGTTACACTTAATATGTCATAAAACAATTTTGTATGCGCATATATGAAATTAATACAATTTTATAGAGGAAAACAAACAAATAACAAATTGTTAATATTATCATTATAGATATAATATTTAATATTTAAGATATTATGTTTTTAATTTGTAAATTTTATTCATATTTTATAATTATATTTATTAAATATTATTTTTAAAATTTTAATAAATAAATAAATATATATGCTTATTAAATTTATTCATTTTTTATTATTTATTTCATTAATGAATTTTAAAATATATATTTTAATTTATTCATTTTAATTTATTCATTTTTTTTAATTTTTTTATTATTATTCATTATTAATATTTATTTACATTTATTGATTAACATTTAATGTTTTCAAAACAATTTTTGTTTACAAAATTAATACATTTATTCATTTTAATATAATGATATATTCATTTCCTATTTTATTTCTAAATCTATAAAATTAATAACTTTAATTCATTTTTTAACATTTCTTAAAACTATTCATCTTTTAATTAAAATTTATCATTTTTATCGTTCTATAATTTAATATTATTTATTTATTAATATTTTTAAGTTTATTTTTACATTTTTTATAATTTGTTCATTTTAAATATTTATTTTCTCAATATTTTTCTATTTTTTTACATTTTTTATGTTTTTCATACATAATTAGTCATTAATATGTTGAATATTTTTAATATTGAAATATAATATATATATATATATATATCAATATATATAATATTTCCCTAAATGTGATTTATATAATACAAAATGTGTATTTACATCTAATAAGTCATATATTTATTGAAAAAATGAGTTATAACTAAAAATTAATATGAATTATAATTATTGAAAAATTAGTATTGAGTAATTAATGTTTAAGAAAATGTCATTTTTTTCAATTTAACATATATCAAACTTTGGTTACATTAATTTCACACACACATACATATATAATTCAATTTTATTTTGAAACACACCCCGCCCGAACAGCCCGAAGGCCTTCTTTTTTATTTTTATTATGGATAAAACTCCTTTTATGTGAAAAAGGGGAACCCTAAAATGACCCGTAGACCCATGGCACATAGCCTGACATGAATTGAAGTTTAATACATGACCTGAAGGCTCAGAGGAAAACTATGCCCATAACATGTCCCGTAAACCCAACCCACAAGAACTACCCCTCCCCAGCTTCTGCATCATTGATTGCCTAACTCTCCACATTACATTGCTGAACGGATAACATTTCCATGTACAAAGCTTCACAGTCCCGGGTCCCAATAGCGCTTAAAACACACAACAAAAGATAATAATTCTATAATTTATTCAATTTTTAATATTAATTTTAAAAATTAATTCATTTAGATAATATATTTAATATATATTATGTTTTTAAAGCGTAAATTTTATTAATTTTTATATTTTTGTTCAAATTATATTATTTATTACATTTTAATATTTTTTCCCAAATTTATTCATTTTTAATATTATTTATTGAGTAATAAAATTAATTTTTTTTAAATATTATTCTATTCAAATTTTTTAATTTTTTAATATTTTTATATTTTTATCTATTTTAAATATTTTTTATATAATTTTATTCATAAACATTTAATATTTTCAATATTGTTCCAATTTATATAATTAATATATATTTATTTTTATTTTAAAATATATTTATTTTTAATTTTTTTTATAATCTATATAATTAATAACACTTATTCATTTCTATAATATTTTTACATTCCATTGGTTTTTAAATTTTTAAATTTCAATCATTTTTAACATTAATTCATTTAATATTATTTGGTATTTTTTATTGACTATTAATGTTAGTTATTCTTTATGATTCTTTATGATTCATTCAGTTTAATTACTTATTCGTTTAATATTTTTGTAATTTAGTCATCTATAATGTTTTTCATACATAATTATTTGTTAATATATTTAACATTTTTAATAAAGAAATATATCTATCTGTATATATATATATATATAATATTTCATGAAATATGATTTTATGAAACAAAATAAGTATTTACATTAAATAAGTAATATATTTTTGAAAAATGGTTTATAATTAAAAATTAATATTTATAATAAATATTTACTAATTAGTATCCAGTAATGGACTTTTAATAAAATGTCATTTTTTTCCAATTTAACATATATCAAATTTGTGTTACATTAATTTCACACACACATAATATCTCATTAATTTGTTCAATTTTTAAAATTCATTTTAATGTTTTTATTAACATAATATATTAAATATAAAGAATTTTTTAATCAGTAAATTTTATTCATTTTTTATATTTTTATTCCAAATATATTGTTTGTTACTTTTAAAAAAATCAAATTTATTCAGATTTAATATTATTTATTCATTAATAATCTTAATTTTATTTTTAATATTTTTTAATTTATTCATTTTCAAAATTTCATTGTTTAAAATTTTTTATTTTTATATATTTTTAAATTTTAATTATACATTTCTATTAATTAAAATTTAATTCTTTTATTATAGTTTAAATATATATAATTAATATGTATTCATCAATATTTTAATATATGTTCATTTTTAAATTACTTAATAATTAATATAATTAAAAAAAATATTTATTTTATTATTTTTTTTGAAGTGTATTCCTAGTAAGTTGTTATATTTTACTCATCAGTAACATTCACACGTTTTAGATTATTTATTCATTAATAATGTAATAAAATTTTACAATTTTTAAAATTTATTATTTTTTAATATCTATTCATTTAATATTTTTTTAATTTATTTTATATAGTTTTTATCAGTGCTTTTTGGAAAGTGATGATAATACCCTTATTCTCTTTAATGTACAACCCTAAAGGATAACCTCACTGCTCGGGCCATCCAAACTCTCAAAGAACTAAACCACCACTACTTCTCCCCCTCGAACATCTCGAACCAATCAACACTTTTAAAACCCAATGTATGAGATTCATTCTACACCTTTTTAGTCAATCTTTCGTTGTTTCGCCCTTTTTTTGTTTTTCACTACTCTTATTGTAACGACCCAAAATTTCATTAATGGAAAATACCTCTTGATCCAGTTAAATGTTTCTTTATGAAAAATGTTTTTATAAGATATAAACTTTTTTAGTTTTACTTTAAGATTTGTGACCGTTACTTTTATAGCCGTTGAACAGTGATTATCTGGGTAGTTTAAATATAAGGCTTTAACGAACCAATTTTCTACTCAGACAAAGGAAGCGATGGCCTCCTCCAGTAGAATTGCCCCTTACGAAGCCCATTTGTCGGAGCTCGGAAAGGAGGTGGCGTCTTTGGGCTTTTCCCTTGACCAAGCCCAAGCTGAGCTTCATCAAGTCAAGCTCGAACGTGATCGTCTACGGGAAAAATGGAAGTTGATAGAGATTACCACTCGAGCGATGTTATCCGAGCAACCCCAAGAGTCTGTCACCATCGCACACCTTACCCTTAGGTCTTATGCGGCTATTTTAAGGGGTTATGTAACAAATAAGTAGCACCATGTTCATGTGCATTATTTTTGTATATAATAATGAATATAATTTCTAGTCATTTTTGATACATTGTAATTAGTTTTTAAAGTACAAATGGTGTTTTTAGTTATTATTTAATTAAGAATTATATTTTATTAAATTAAAGGATTTTTGAATTAAATAATATTTCAATAAAATATTATTATTAATATTAAATTAATTTTTATTAAATATAAATGATCTTATAATTTTATGAATGCAATTAAAATTTTTATTAAGGTTTGAAAGCCATTTCTGTCAAAACCCGTGATTTTTTTATAAATGTCGGTTTTTACATTAAAAGTGAAAATTCACATATTTAGAAAATTATTTAGATAAAATAAATATTATTTTTGGAATCAGGATGTTGAAATTATCCAACCGTGAATTTTTCATAATTTTCTGAGACAGTTAATTTTTTTGGTAAAAATTAAATACCATTTAAATATATAATGTGATTTATGACATCATAATGACCCAATGGTGATGTAATAAAATACCATAATCCTTATGTTTGGCCAATATGTGTTTTATCATTAAAATAATGAGGTTTTGGGTTTGTTTGACTCACTTTTCAAAGCATTAATGGAGCCCTCAAGACTTATTGAACACTTTGCCTTTTTAAATTAATTTCCATGGGAGTGTGACTCACCTCCACATAATCAACCCTAATTTTTTAATAAGTTCGGACCTTGGCCTTGTAAAATATTGTTTTCCTCTTTCCTTTTCTAGAAACCATGGGCAAATACCATGGGATGGTTTGTGGTTTGGATTATTTTAATATAAGGGGTCCCAAACCTAAATAATAAAGAATTCTATCACCTTTCCTATATAAACCCACCCAAGCTCCCACTTCCTCCTCACCCAAATCCCTTGAAGTTCGTCCAACCTCTGCCCTACTCTCTCTAGAATCCTCTCAAGGTGCCCCAAGCTCCCAAGAAGCCTCTCACAAGCCTCTCTCAAGCCTTTGGAAGCACACTTCCAAGTAAGGGGTTTTCTTCCTTTCTCATTTTTGTCAATTTTTCTTTAAGTTGTATTGCCCTTTTAATTTCATTTATGAATGTTGGGGTATGGTTTCGAACCTCTCCCATACTGCCCTCTTATTGTTTGAATGATGGGAGACCCCTTTCTCTCTCATTAAATGCCTCCCATGTACACCCGTTACTATGCCGAAATTCCGAAAGGAACCTTTTTCTCCTCTTTTATATTCAAGCAATACTTTTGTATCATGAATCTAAATTCCTTTTCAATTGTTGGGACATGTATCTATATGACCTTCTTACTGTCCATTACATGTAAATATGATGAGGAACCCCTTTCTCTCTCATCAGACTTTTTTATGAATTCTTATGTCACGCCGTTACGCTGCCGAAATCACACCGATTTTCTAAGCCAATATCATTGTGTAGTGAATACCATGCCCATTTCTCCATCAAGGGTATTCACCTTTATGCACAATTACTTATTGATTGTAAAGTTTCATGTATGAATTCCACATTCCTTTATCGTGGTATAAATGATTATGTTTTATGAATCCATGTTTTATGATCCATGTGGCACACTTATGCATGAAATAAAAAGTTTAAGAAGGGTGCGCCCTAATAGCGCTCCAATGCATTGGGTAAAGTATAGTATCATGATACGTCATGTGTAATGAGTGTTGACTCATGATAATTCAAGTGCAACGAGGGTTTACTCGTGCTTCAAGTGCAATGAGGGTTTACTCATGCTCCATGTGCAATGAGCCTTGGCTCATGCTAATTCAATGTTAAGTGTTGTTGCCACATTTCCATGTTATGATTATCATGCTTTATCATGCCTTTATGTTCATGTCTCTCTTATGCTCTATTGATATTCCTATTGCCTAACATGTATTTTACTCCTCATGTTATTCATTGTGTACTCCCTTACTGGGCTTTATAGCTCACCCTTTTCTTATGCATGTCCTCAGGTTATCCCATGCAATGCTAAGTACGATGGAATGTAGTGGTCATGTAAAGGAAGTTTTAAATAAGGATATTGTATTTCAAGTTTAATGTTTTTATGTAATGATCCTAAGCCCCAAAGACACTAAACCTCTCGATCTTCTTTGTTGTATCAAGTGAAGTTTTATGTAATAAAGCATGTTTAAGTTGTAATAAAAAGAAGGGTTGTCATAGTTGGTATCAAAGGATAGGTTTAGTTATTTTTGGGATTAGGAAACCCTAGTAAAGCCTTAGATACAAGACTAAGAATAATAAAAACATCCCTAAGTTTTGGTAAATACTAAGTAAGTGGTTTATCAAACAAATACATCCCTGTCTGGATACGAGCAGGTAGAGGCGGCTCTGGCACAGATGTATCCTAGGGGTAAAACCCGAAAACAACGCTTTGAGCTAGACTCGAACGGGAACTGGTGCACGACAACGGGCCTTGCTGCACTCTTGGTTACGACACTCCCGGGGGATATGTTTTGATAAATTCACAATCTTAGTATGAACCCTTATTAAGGGAAAAATGCCCCCAAGGATATATGTTAGAAGGAAGATCATGAAAATCCTGGATTGAATCCTATAGACTCATGAGTTAAAGAGATTAAAGTTTATTTATAAGTCATCAACTATTGTCTTTGGATTACCCTTTATGTGTTACCCCTAACTTTCCTTTTATTCCAGCCAATGGCCGGTAATAGGAGAACTCGGGCTAACAACCGTTGTGAAGATCAGTGTGATGATTGTACTTATGAGATGCCCAATCCAATGGGAGCGGGAATCGCGAACTTTGTCACGCTTCTCTCTCAGCTAACTCAAGTTTTGAATAGAAACACTGGTCAAGAGGAACGTTCAACCCCCCCTAAGAAAGAACAAGTCGCTATTGAAAGCTTCACGAGACAAAGGCCTCCTACTTTTAGTGGATCATCCGATCCCACGATTGCTGAACAATGGATCAACTCCATTGAAAAGATATTCTCCATCCTCCAATGCTCTGAAAAAGAGAAGGTTCTCCTGGCGGCTTATCGTATGGAGGGTGAAGCTGATCAATGGTGGACGTTGATCAAAAATACGAAGCCTGAGGAGGAGATCGAGGCTTTGGAATGGAAGGTATTCCGGAAGATGTTTTTCGATAAATATTTTCCACGCACCCTACGTCTTAAGATGGAAAGGGACTTACTTTCCCTCAATCAAAAATATGAGGAATCTGTGAGAGCGTACGAGGCAAACTTCACAAGGCTTGAACGATACACTTCCGGCTTTGTCGTTACCCCCGAATGCAAGGTTGACCGCTTCTTTGGTGGGCTGAAACCTAGCTTGCGGAAAGCATTAGCGATCCGTGACTTCGACATCTATGAGAAAATTGTCTGATGTCCCCTCAAGGTTGAAATGGAGATCGGAGAATCACAGGGGTATCATGGGGACAAGAAGCGGAAGGTGGACTTCAATGCTGGTGGTCCGATGGATAAATCCAACGGCGCTAAGAAATTCCAGCACCCCACTTTCCAAAAGTGTGGAAAAAAGCACCCTGGAAATTGACTTAGGGGGACAAGAAAATGCTTCAAGTGTGGAAGAGAAGGGCTTAGGATGTGTGCTGATCCAGAATGATAAAGTGATATCCTATGCCTCAAGACAGTTGAAAATCCATGAGTGAAACTATCCAACGCGTGATCTGGAGTTGGCGGCGGTGATCTTTGCCTTGAAAATCTGGCGGCATTATCTCTATGGAGAGAAATGTGAGATATATACTGACCACAAGAGTCTTAAATATATATTCACACAGAAAGAGCTTAATATGCACCAGAGAAGATGGATAGAGCTCATAAAGGATTATGACTGTTCAATACATTACCACCCTGGGAAGGCGAACAAGGTGGCGGATTCCCTAAGTAGAAAGGATCCAGCAATTCTATCAATGATGAGAATTGAGAAGGATCCAATCTTCTTATACTTGATGAAGATGGACGTGGGAATCATAAATAAGGGAACATCATCAATCCTTTCACAAATGATTGCTCAACCATCTCTTTTGGAAAGGTTAAAGGATGCTCAAAAGGATGATGCGAAAATCCAAGAAAAAGTGGAAGCTATCAAAAAGGGAAAATCCTCAGAGTTTAATGTTAATGAAGAAGGAATTGTGTGGTTTGGGAAAAGACTATGTGTCCCATCAAGTTCGGATCTGAAAAAGGAACTTTTGGATGATGCACATAGTTCAAATTTCTCTATTCACCCAGGGAGCACAAAGATGTATCGAGATCTCTGAGAAAACTTTTGGTGGGATAATATGAAGAAGGAGATCGCCGAATATACATCAAAGTGCCTGGTGTGTCAGCAAGTGAAGGCAGAGAGGCAGAAGTCTAAGGGGATGATGCAACCATTGCCCATACCTGAATGGAAATGGGAGAACATCACCATGGACTTCGTCACTGGACTTCCAAGGACATCCAAAAGCAACAATGCAATCTGGGTTGTTGTGGATCGTCTTACAAAGACTTCACACTTCATTGCTATTCAAGAGGATTTCTCTTTGGATCAACTGGCACAGATATATATCAGGGAAGTGGTACGGTTGCATGGAGTACCACTATCTATTGTGTCTGACCGAGATCCAAGATTTACCTCTAAGTTTTGGAAGAGTCTTCAACATGCTCTGAATACTGAACTGAACTTCAGTACGGCCTATCATCCTCAAACTGATGGCCAATCTGAGCGGACTATCCAAACACTTGAGGATATGTTGAGAGCGTGCTCAATGGACTTTAAAGGAGGATAAGATCAACATCTTCCTCTAGTTGAGTTCTTTTATAATAATAGTTTCCACTCGAGCATCCAAATGGCACCATATGAAGCCCTGTATGGGAAAAGGTGTAGAACACCGGCATGTTGGGATGAGGTCGGTGAACGTAAGCTGCTTGGACCAGAAATGGTCGAAGAAATGGTGGAGAAGGTGAAAACCATTCAGCAGTATATCAAGGCAGCCCAAAGTCGACAGAAGAGTTATGCAGATAATCGTCGACGAGACCTTGAGTTTAAAGTCGGAGATATGGTGTTTTTACGCATATCTCCATGGAAGAAGGTCATAAGGTTTGGAAAGAAAGGTAAGTTAAGTCCAAGGTACATCGGCCCATTCGAGATTCTTGATCATGTTTGGGATGTGGCCTATCGACTAGCACTTCCACCTACTATGGCCAAGGTGCATGATGTCTTCCATGTATCCCTCTTAAGAAAGTACATACCAGACCCTTCACATGTACTCTCTTCTGAGGTGGTACAATTAGAAGACGATCTTTCTTTTGAGGAGCAACCAGTGAAGATCTTGGATCGTAGAGAAAAAGGTATACGAAATAAGACAATGCCCCTCGTCAAGGTGTTGTAGAGAAACCACAAGTTTGAAGAAGAAACATGGGAGTCGGAGGATATGATGAAGCTAAGTTACCCACATTTGTTTTAGTGTGGGAAAAGGAAAATTTCGAGGGAGAAATTTCTTAAGGGGGGAATGTTGTAACGACCCAAAATTTCATTAATGGAAAATCCCTCTTGATCCAGTTAAATGTTTCTTTATGAAAAATGTTTTTATAAGATATAAACTTTTTTAGTTTTACTTTAAGATTTGTGACCGTTACTTTTATAGTCGTTGAACAGTGATCATCTGGGTAGTTTAAATATAAGGCTTTAACGAACCAATTTTCTACTCAGACAAAGGAAGCGATGGCCTCATCCAGTAGAATTGCCCCTTACGAAGCCCATTTGTCGGAGCTCGGAAAGGAGGTGGCGTCTTTGGGCTTTGACCTTGACCAAGCCCAAGCTGAGCTTCATCAAGTCAAGCTCGAACGTGATCGTCTATGGGAAAAATGGAAGTTGATAGAGATTACCACTCGAGCGATGTTATCCGAGCAACCCCAAGAGTCTGTCACCATCGCACACCTTACCCTTAGGTCTTATGCAGCTATTTTAAGGGGTTATGTAACAAATAAGTAGCACCATGTTCATGTGCATTATTTTTGTATATAATAATGAATATAATTTCTAGTCATTTTTGATACATTGTAATTAGTTTTTAAAGTACAAATGGTGTTTTTAGTTATTATTTAATTAAGAATTATATTTTATTAAATTAAAGGATTTTTGAATTAAATAATATTTTAATAAAATATTATTATTAATATTAAATTAATTTTTATTAAATATAAATGATCTTATAATTTTATGAATGCAATTAAAATTTTTATTAAGGTTTGAAAGCCATTTCTGTCAAAACCTGTGATTTTTTTATAAATGTCAGTTTTTATTTTAAAAGTGAAAATTCACATATTTAGAAAATTATTTAGATAAAATAAATATTATTTTTGGAATCAGGATGTCGAAATTATCCAACGGTGAATTATTCATAATTTTCTGAGACAGTCAAATTTTTGGGTAAAAATTAAATACCATTTAAATATATAATGTGTTTTATGACATCATAATGACCCAATGGTGATGTAATAAAATACCATAATCCTTATGTTCGGCCAATATGTGTTTTATCATTAAAATAATGAGGTTTTGGGTTTGTTTGACTCACTTTTCAAAGCATTAATGGAGCCCTCAAGACTTATTCAACACTTTGCCTTTTTAAATTAATTTCCATGGGAGTGTGACTCACCTCCACATAAGCAACCCTAATTTTTTAATAAGTTCGGACCTTGGCCTTGTAAAATATTGTTTTCATCTTTCCTTTTCCAGAAACCATGGGAAAATACCATGGGATGGTTTTTGGTTTGGATTATTTTAATATAAGGGTTCCCAAACCTAAATAATAAAGAATTCTCTCACCTTTCCTATATAAACCTACCCAAGCTCCCACTTCCTCCTCACCCAAAGCCCTTGAAGTTCGTCCAACCTCTGCCCTACTCTCTCTAGAATCCTCTCAAGGTGACCCAATCTCCCAAGAAGCCTCTCACAAGCCTCTCTCTAGACTTTGGAAGCACACTTCCAAGTAAGGGTTTTTCTTCCTTTCTCATTTTTGTCAATTTTTCTTTAAGTTGTATTGCCCTTTTAATTTCATTTATGAATGTTGGGGTATGGTTTCGCACCTCTCCCATACTTCCCTCTTATTGTTTGAATGATGGGAGACCCCTTTCTCTCTCATTAAATTCCTCCCATGTACACCTGTTACTATGCCGAAATTCCGAAAGGAACCTTTTTCTCCTCTTTTATATTCAAGCAATACTTTTGTATCATGAATCTAAATTCCTTTTCAATTGATGGGACATGTATCTATATGACCTTATTACTGTACATTACATGTAAATATGATGAGGAACCCCTTTCTCTCTCATCAGACTTTTTTATGAATTCTTATGTCACGCCGTTACGCTGCCGAAATCACACCGATTTTCTAAGCCAATATCATTGTGTAGTGAATACCATGCCCATTTCTCCATCAAGGGTATTCACCTTTATGCACATTTACTTATTAATTGTAAAGTTTCATGTATGAATTCCACATTCCTTTATCTTGGAATAAATGATTATTTTTTATGAATCCATGTTTTATGATCCATGTGGCACACTTATGCATGAAATAAAATGTTTAAGAAGGGTGCGCCCTGATAGCGCTCCAATGCATTGGGTAAAGTATAGTATCATGATACGTCATGTGCAATGAGTTTTGACTCATGCTAATTCAAGTGCAACGAGGGTTTACTCGTTCTTCAAGTGCAATGAGGGTTTACTCATGCTCCATGTGCAATGAGCCTTGGCTCATGCTAATTCAATGTTAAGTGTTGTTGCCACATTTCCATGTTATGATTATCATGCTTTATCATGCCTTTATGTTCATGTCTCTCTTATTATCTATTGATATGCCTATTGCCTAACATGTATTTTACTCCTCATGTTATTCATTTTGTACTCCCTTACTGGGCTTTATAGCTCACCCTTTTCTTATGCATGTCCTCAGGTTATCCCATGCAATGCTAAGTACGAAGGAATGTAGTGGTCATGTAAAGGAAGTTTTCAATAAGGATGTTGTATTTCAAGTTTAAAGTTTTTATGTAATGATCCTAAGCCCCAAAGACACTAAACCTCTCGATCTTCTTTGTTGTATCAAGTGATGTTTTATGTAATAAATCATGTTTAAGTTGTAATAAAAAGCAGGGTTGTCATACTTATGTGTACCATACGACCCCATTCTCCTCAGTGCACCATTGTGTCTTACACGTGTACCATACAACAACCATTTTTTATTTCTAAAGGGTTTGGATACTCAATGTTGGGTTGTTCTTAATTTATCATGTTTTTCAATAGATCTTCACATTTTAATTTTTTTTAATTTTCTTTGAATATTTATAATTACACATAGAGAAATTTATATGAAAATGATAATGCAATTATGATGTTATTTTTTTATTCAAAATTAATTGGAAACAAAACCCATAATAAAATCACATATATGATCTATATTTTTTTGTTTTAATTTCTTAATACAATATGAATTTATAAAATACATATGGGCGCACATAGAATCATATAAATTATAAAATTAATTATAGGTGAATATATATATTCACATAGACATATCTATATACAAATATATTTTTAGAGTATTTGTGGGTAGAGTATTGGAAGAGTATTTTATTTCATGCATTGTACAACTAGTTTTTATTACAGGTTTTTGTAAATTACATAAGGATAGATATAGGTCATTTCTATTCTAATAATTGAGTGTATAAGGAAATTAATTGGTCAGTTATCCATTTGATTTTCTCTCATATTTGTATTACACGTTCCATTAATCTTGATTTCTCTACATAGTTTGAAAATACAATATTATTAACATGTTACATAGAAGCCAAACACACATTTATATATATACATATTATTAACTTGTGATTTCGTCACATGACATCTTAATTTCATTAACATGATTTCCAAAGGGTTTCGATAATTGAAATATTTTTTACTTAAGAATGAAATATATTTGTCTAATATTGTCTCCCTAGGAGGTTTCTATTGGAGTAATATGTCACATAAAAGATTAATTTATTCAAAATGAATTGAATTTAATTTATTGAAAATAGATTTACATATCAATGTATAAACATTATATGCATAAATCAGGCATATTTTTTACATAATGAATATTATTTATCCTTATAGGATAGATATGAATCGAAAATGGATAGATTTTAATTGCATGAAAAAGGAGTTTGATGATGGAGTTATATAGTTCTTCTTGTTTGCAATATAAAATGCATACGACAATTCTCAAATCCTTTTTATATGTTTATATTGTTCTTATTTAAGGAGAATTCTTCCAGAAGAGTTGTAAGAACATTTTAGTCTTCATGGAATTGATTGGGGCTACAAATATTTGACTAAAAATTGGGAGAAATGAATGTACATTCTAACTGTGATTATATCTCCATTTATAGAGAATTTTATATAAATACTAGTGAAAGTGATGATAGAGGTTGTATGGGATAAATGAAAATGAAAATTTAAGATGTTCTTTATGATTATACAAGGCGGTTTGACAAGTTAAATAACTATGAAAATATATCATTGTATGATGGTCATACAAAATATACAACATTGGAAGTAATATTGAAGCTATATAATTTGAAAAAAAATAGATGATAGAGTGAAACCTATTATGTAAAACTACTTGGTATCCTAAATGATATGCTACCAGAAGAGAATGAGCTTACATTTCATTCAAATGAAGTCTAGTAAATGCAACATTCAACAGGAATGATATTTGAAAAAATAAATTCATGAAAAAATGATTCTATATTGTTTCTCAAGAACCATGAAGCACTCATAAAATTATTTAAGTGTGGAGCAGGTCGATACAAGAAAGATGAATCAATTCCTTCAAAATCTGTACTATACGGTCCTATTATTCCACGATTTAGAAGACTGTATGGATGTCAACGAACTGCTAGAAATTTAACAAGGAACATAGGTATAAGAATTTGATAAGGGAAACCTCACAACTCAATGGAATGTCCTCCATAGAATTAAATTTATTATGAGTATCCTAAATTTAGAAATGAGTCTAGAAACCTATGTCTTACATTATATATAGATAAAATTAATCCTTTTGGTGTACAATTTAGTTCTCATAGTACATGGCCAATTATGTTTGTAAATTATAACATCTAACCATAGTTATGAATGATTCACAGATAAATTATGTTCTTATGCCTATATCTAGAAAAAAACAACGTAACCATGATATTGATGTATATTTGGCTCTATTTATTGAAGATCTAAAATTGATGTGTGATACAATGGTTACATTGTATGCTTCTCAAACATTTGAAGAGTTTACATTGATAGACATGTTTTACGACATGATAAATTACTTTCATGATTATTGAAATTTTTTAGACTATAGAATTAAATGAATTTTGTGGTCTCCCATTTGTGAAGAAGGTACAAACACAGTTAGGTTGACACATTCATCAAATAATATGTTTTTATGAAATTATAACTTCTTACCATGATGACAGAAATATATATTTGGGATAACATCATTCAAAGAAAATATAGATTAAGTTACATCATCTTCTCCACTAACATTTTTTTAATTTTTGAATAATGTAAAATGTATTAACATTAATTTTGATAAGCATTCTTCATAAATCCTTATGAAATTAGGTTTGAAAAAAGATAAATTTTCAATGAATTGTCATACTTGAATTTTTTATACATGAAAAATTTGTTTTATGTCATGCATTTATAAACATTTTATATGATCATGTTATTTTAATTTTACTAAATATACTAGATACAAAAATAAGACCTTAAATCTGTGTTGGATATGATTGACATGGGGATAAGAGAATATTTGGCACCTGTGAAGGGTGGAAGATGAAAATATATTCCCCAAAAAGCTTACAGTATAACTTGGTAAGAAATATTTCAATTTTTTTTAATTCTTTAATAATGTAAATTTTCTAGAGGGATATTCATTTAATATAATGACTGTTACGTCAATCACTTATTTAAAGTAACATAGTTTAAAATCACACATTTTCATTTTCTTTATAAAATATTTAATAAATGTAAATTTAGGTTGCAATCTTCCTAAACATGGATAACATAAATTAAATAGACTTTTCCTATTTTTCAAATCCATATGTAGTAATGTTATAGACTTAGTGAAGTTTTCAATCATGAATAATTAAATTTTAGTAATATTAGATGAATTGGAGATGTTCTTACCACCATCATTTTTTGGTATAATGGTCCACCTAATGGTTACTTTCATAGAGAGATTCAACTATATGGTCTTGTACATTATATATGGATGTATCCCAATTAATGATATATGAATATTTTTAAAGGGTGTGTCAAGAATAAAAGTTTTCCAAAAGTTTTTAACACTGAGTGATATATTGTTGAAGAGGCCATTGAATTATGAACTGATTACCTATCATATGGTGATAGCATTGGTCCCCCCAAATCTCATCATTGTGGAAACCTTATATGAAAAATGATTTTTAAAAGTGATTTTTTACAATTACAATTATAGAGAAGCGAAAATATCACCATTGCATTTTACATAATAGTGCAGAGGTTTATCCATATGCTGAATCCTACAATATAAATCTTAGAAATTTGAATTCATCATGGGATGAAAGATGGGTATCAAGTACCAATAATAAAAATTTTATAGAATGGTTCTAAGTTCATATTTATAATAAGTTATATGAAAATACATATTAAATTTCCAAAAAAAATTTGATGGCTATCTTGGGGACCAAATTTAAATGTTAAATATTACAGTAGTTTTCTAATTAATAGTTATATGTTCTATATAAAAGAATAAGAAAAAGCATTACTATGAATAATAGTGGAGTTATACTTATAGAGGAAGAAATTTATGTATCTGGTTTCAAGAATATAAATCCAATTTATGTGAATATGTAATATTTTGTAATCATTGAAAAAATATACTAGTTTGTTTATGCAATATTTAAAGTGATGATTTTTTCATTGAAAAGTTGATAGCAACATAGTGTAGTGAAAGATGATGAATTGGGATTTGAGAACATGAATTTTTTTTTGAAAGGGTATAAATATGAACAATTAATCATAATGACATCAAAATTAGTGAAATTATTTTGTGTCCCTGATCCAATAAAAAATAATTTGTTAATTGTTCAATTAGAAACTAAAACAAATGTAGGGTCAGATGAAAATTCAATGGAGGATGACCCTTTCATTGGGAGATCACAATCATTTCATGGAAATACAAATGTTGAAAATGAATTGTATATTATAGGGGAACACAAGGAGGGGATTTGAATACTTGATAGAGGATCCAAATCCATTCAACCTCTAAATAATAAAATAGAATTAAATGAGAAGTTTAATGTGTTTTTTTAATAAACATTTATTTTTCACATAAAATCAGGGTTCCTCTACTAAATTTACATGATCAAAATTAAATATATTTCTAATACTATAGATAATGTATTATTTGTAATGTTACCAATCCAGTGAAAGAACACATGATTGATACTAATATAGAATAATTATTATGGGATAAACAACTTATTGATGATAAAACAAGAAAGTTGTGGCATCGTTCTCACTACTATAAAAAAGACCTATAACTACATGGTTATAACCACGGTTGGTGGTGACTATAGATTTTGGTGAGCATTATCCATGATCAGAACTGACTGTGGATATTGGAAGGTGTGAAATTAGTTTTACATTCCAATATGGTGAGTTCTTTTATGGGAACCACTTATTCATAGGGGAAAAAATACCATGGCTATATGGTATCAATTTTTGTCAAGAGAGATAGGAAAAAATATCCTTTGTTGATATGTATTTTTTTAGATATAACCATGAGAAAAAAATCTCATATAAATATCCTTATAATGTAAGACCTATAGCAACATTCATTATTTCTCTTGGATATAGAAAACAATATTCAAAAAATAAATAATATAAATATATAGAGCCTTATTCATAAATGATTATAGTAATATAATTATCCAAGTGAAAGGTTCATTGATTGTGATTCTGCATGTCCCAGGTTTGAAATCCTCTACAATTTAATTTTTTCAATAATTGTTTATCATATATATATATATATATATATATATATATTTGTAGGTATTTAATATAAAAATTAATGATAGATCAATGGATGTGGTGTTCAGTTACAACCTTGCGGTCACAACTTCAATACACAGAGTCATCATTTTTTTATTTTAAATATATATATGTATGTATGTATTTATGTATTTATGTATGTATGTGTGTTTGTATGTATATATATAAGGATCTATGTTGTAATATATTATAAAATGCTATAGTTGAAGAGTGGAAGGATTGAATTTGCGGGTGCGTGATTCATGGGAATGGAACATGACTATAACCCATTTTTATATTTTTGTGTGTTAACTAAAATTGTTAAGGTAAGAAGAAAATGTATAAAATTTGTGGTTGGATAGAATGAGCATGGCCAACATATTGACCCCAATAATTCAATATTCATTAGTTAAATTGGGTTCCTAATTTGAATTCATGTGACAATTTTTATAGATACATGGTACAATATCATAACTTCATTAAAGGAAACCATTAAAGAATATATTAGAGTAGTGTTATGATATACTTTCTCAATTTTATGAAAAATTTATTTAATTAATGTTGATTTACTTTTCATCATCCCTCGAAGAGTTTGTTTATTTTAGATAATTTTCATGATAAATTTACATAAATTGTTTCTAAAAAAGATCATATAGGATTCCAGACACATATTACAAAGAATCATCTCAAATATGATGAGGGGAGAGTAACCCCCACCCAATATCTACATATGTGCACTTTATAAACCAAGAAACATGGAAATATTTCATTAGTCACCAAGATAAGGAATCATTTTGGGTGGATTGTAGTATATAAAATTTTATTTGACAATATTAATCATACCCACCTTGATTAAAAATTATTAATTTATGAAACAACAAAATAGTGTTGATAATGAGCAATGTGAATCTAAATCAATGTAACCATAACGTAAAGTAGGGTTGGGGTATGCATCAATTGAAAATAAAATGGTATATATTTTAATTCTATCTTAAAAATTTTATGTGATATGAAACAACATGTGTTATTTTGTTTATATGAATTTTTATAAATCAGAATAAAAATACACTTCTATCACACATCATGTACTGTGAATGGTGGACTGTGTAAATAAATAGGGAAAACTAGTAGATGAAAACACATGAGCTGTATAGGAATCTTGTGTAAGTATGAAATAATACTAAGATGTTACGACTTTTAACAATATTATATTAAAACATGTATATTTATGTTCATATGTTTTTTATATGTTTTAGACACTAGAATATACATTGAAATTACATAAGGAACAACTACTTGTGGTGGGTTTGAAGTGGCTAGAACAATATTGTTGTGTTAGAGGGTGCAGGTTTTGGTATGCCACCTTGGATATACATCAAGAAGATAAAGCTGCAATGAGATACAAAATAGATTATTATAGGAATGTCGGCATAGATAGATTCTTTAAAGGATATCATTATCTAGTTTGGTTTAGAATAACAATATATGTTAATGGATCAATGAAACCCATTTGTGAAACAACAATCAGTACATGAGGATCCACATGATCCCACTATATTTGAGGCTAGAAATTCCCATAAACTACATGTTGTACCCGAGGTAATAAATTTTTTTATAACTCTTTATCCTAAATTTGAATCAACCAAATATTTATAACTTTATATTAATAAAATTTTGTAGGGTGAAATTGAATGTGATTTATATCTACCAACAATCATATATCACCTTGTTTTGTGGGGTACGATGTACAATATCCCTAGAGACATAATACAAAATAATAAACTCTAAAAATATAACATTATAGTGGTGATTTAAGTATCTCTTCAGTCAAGTACTGATTTAACCATTCCTCTTGATGATTTTTATGTTACCGTGGTCGATAATGCTATTAGAAATTTCATATCATGGATGTTTAATCTTATAAAGATACATGAGGTATGACAATAACAACTTTTTGAAATGAAAAAAATTAATAGTTGATGATAAAATGTATGAAAAGATGTATGGTATTACAAATAGAATAAATGAATGGAAAATGGAAGGTCAAATCAATGTAATCTAGTGGATCAACCAATAAATCAAAAAGGACCTTCTTAGAGTACCATCACCCCTCCAATTCCACTACCACAAATATTGTAATTATAAGTTCATGTGGATACAACATTAAAAGAAGAATATTTTTCCTACATTGAATATAAATAATAAATATTATGGGAGTCCATTAAAATTTTTGTTGGTATCGAGCATATAAATGTTATTATCAAGATTGAATGGATGAGAGTCTCAGTTGTGAATACAGACATGAGGTACATTTTCATAAATTCTTTGTTAAAAAAATTATCCATTATGTTCAGTATAGTTAATAATTATTCGTATTTTCAGTACACATTAATATTACTTATATATAATGTTTAAATCATGTGAAGTAATATTTTGACTCACTAATCCTTCTATCATTTCTACAAAAACAGTTTATTTGGAAATGAATGAAATTTAAAAGAATAAAATATGACCAAAGAGTGACGTTTTAAACCAAAATGATATATGAAAAACATTTCCTAAATCCTATAAAGAAAGGGAAAAACTCTACAATATAATAATATAATATATATTTTTTATTCACTTATTTTTTGTTTTGTTTTTTATAACGAACTAGATGCTAATCACAATCAATTTGGATAACTTGAATTCTTATTTTCTACATCTAAAGCATTGATTTCCAACAAATCAACCACACATGATGTCTATTGTGAATTTTTAATGAACTATAGTCAATATGTATCTAATAAAATTCAAATAATATGTATTATTTTGGGTTTTAAAGATAATTTTATTATAATAATGAGATTTATAAATATTGGCTAAATCATGGTTTGAGGTTGGTTACAAAACATAAAAATCCGAAGGAATTTTTCTAATACAAAAAAATTAAGGTATATATTATAACATCTCAATATTTTGAGTGGGTTGATAAATTCCAATGGAATTTAAAATTCTAGTTGGTGGATGGAAAAACAATCAATTTATGATTTAGAATGTGATTTAGTGGTTTACAACACAGTAATGTGTCATTTTTGGTTGATGGTTAAGGATCAATAAGTGTCTCATGGGTTCAGTTTTGTTTTAGAATAGTCAGAATTAAAATACCAAAATATACGGGACATAGATTTGATTGCATGGTTAGTGAATAATTAGTGTTAAATATTCAAACCAAATCATGTTTCCCGTTGGAAATAGAGCATGGTCAGATTAAGTTGTGTGAAGGGGTGCATGGTCATGCACTTTACTAAAAAGGGGTAGAGATACATGCACAGTTAGGTGCATGATTTGGATAACCATGTGATGTAACCATATGAAGTTGGTGTCCCCTTGGATAGATGAAACACCTTGTTGGTGTAAAACTAGACAAACCATGTAGATCATTAAAAGGGGTGGAATTACTGGATTGACCCTTCCTCTTTAACCCTTCTTCCCCTGTTTTCTTTCCCCGTTCACCTAGCTCATCCCCCAGATGTGGGGATCCCCCTCGCATCTTATAATATTCTTTAAAAAAATTTAATTCCGCCTCCAATTAAAGAATAATTAATTTCACTATATAACTAATTGTAAAGGTACTAGTCATATTTCATACATTATTTATTTATGTTGATATTTGTAATAATATTTCCATCTGATCACATTTTCCCTATTTCTAGGGTATTTTCTAGATTCCTCATTTTATCTTAATTAATCTTGAATCATAGGCTGATCTTGTATTGGTTAATATATATGGGTATATGTTTGGTAGTTCATAGATTTCTCCTAGCTTATACATCAATTATGGAATGCGTAAAAAATAGGCATGAGTGGGGTGGTCCGGGTGAGCCCCTTTTAATTAATTATTTTATTTTATATTATTATTCTGAGATGTGAATGTGTTTTCTTTGGTATATTATGGTATTATGATCTTGGTTTGACATGGAATATATATATAGGGGTTTTAATTATCATGGAATGATGTGCGGGATGATAATTTATTTAGTATCGAGCCTATGGCCATGTGAGTTCCACAAGAACATAATGGACTTGACCCATGCGACTTGGGTAATGTTTATCATTGGAATTGAGGGGATTTGGTTTTTCAGGTTGATGAGTATGCTGATGAACCATGCCTTAGTTGTACAACATGGTTCACACGTGGTGATAGAGGTTCGCTGAAGGTGTGGTTTGGGATGGTTGTGAATTTCTATTCAACATTGTTAGATAAAAGTGTCTTTGGGGTTGTGTCTACATAGTAACAGGACCAAGTTAAGTGGGTTAGACCACACACAATGGATGAAGACCTCTGTAGATATATCGGCATAGGGAATGGTGATTACCATCAGATCATAGAAGCTGATCATTGTAGAAATCCTCAATTGATGGTTTGAGACCATAGTACGGGGGATTAGGCTCTCTATGATGTTGTGGTTGATGGGTCATGGCTATAGAAGGATTGATATCACTATTCCTATGGACATCAAACTGTGGATATGATTATGATTTAAATTATGGAAGTCAATTGGACTTGCGACATATTATGGTAATGTCAATAAGATGTCAGTTTTAATTGATAGGTCATCAATGTCAAATTGGTTGGCACGTGGTGCCATGTGGTATGTATAATGATGGGAGACTGATTGTTCCTCCAATATGACTAATAGTGCATACAACATTCCATTCCATCATTGGAATATCTAGGTAAATGATCCCTTATAGTAATTGATCACCAGTGGAGAGGTTTATGTGTTGTTTGAGTAGTTTCTATTTATTTAAAACTTTCAAAAATGTTATAAATATTGATGTAATAAATGAACATGTAATTGGTTTTATAATAATTTCGTACTCACACCCTATACGGACCCCTCAGGACACTTATATACTTTATTTATTTTAGATTAGGTAATCTATCTGGCTCAGGGGATGGACGTTTGTGAGGAGGGATATGTCTTGAGAGCATAGATAACTTATTGGGAGTTCATCTAAACACTTATATGATCGGACTTTAGGTAATACAATATGTTTTTAATGATTTTCATTACATGTATACATTATTTTTTATGTATAGTTAGTTTTCTTTTGGATCGTTATTTCAATTTTTTATTTTTACTTCCACTGAGTTTGGACATTTTCTTCTATGGTGATATCATTATAATGAGAATTAGTAATATTATCACCAGAGGGTACAATATCCACATTATCACCCAATAGACCCTCACTACGTGTCTAAAACCTTTGGCATATGTGAACCTAATTCAGATTGTCCCTCTATGACAGAGCATAGATGAAGAGGCTCTCTGGTTGGGGTGTTACAAAGTGATATCAGATCCCTTTTATTTTTTCTTATTCTTATTTTCTCTATAGTAGTAAGTAAAATGGGATATTTTTAGATCATGGTAAAGAGATCATGTCTAGGTGCTTTAATCCCCACACACATGGTATTAATTGAGTTTCTAAGAGTAGTAAATTGAAGTTATTCTTGTGATAGTAATGATAATATATTTCTACCTCAAGTGGCACACTTGTATGTGACATTACTAGTTTATGTGGTTTTATCTCTTTCCCTGGTATGGAAATTGTATTGCATTTATGCATCATGATAGGCACTTAGATTTTCATGAAATATGTATATTCGTGTAATTATTTATTAGAACATGGAATATAGTAAAATGTGTTAGGTGGTTTAAATTTTCAACAATAATATAAATAATGGTTTCCTACATATATTCTTAGTGGCTTTCTAGTCAACCATCCCAATTATGTGGTCTCTTATGATATTTTTATGTGATTCTATGTCTGTAAGAATTATGTGGGAATGAATTTTATAATGGTAGTTAGTGACAAAGGGATGGGGGAGATATTTAAATTTTTATCAATAAGCTAAACAATGTGTAACATCTCGATCCGGGGTCCACTTAACCTATGCCCCAATCTGGTGGGTCAAATAGCCACAAAAATGCCACCTCATACACCAAAGGCTACTGAAGAGAATCGAGGGTGTAAATGTGGCCTAGTGGGGATACTATATCCAAATATTAGATTGTAACATGGGATTGAAAAAGATATAATTAACATTAATTAAATCATCACTTAAAAAAGAATCAATAAACTAGTGTGGAAGTGTAAATAGATAACTGAATAGGTAGAAAAATATAATAAACTAAACAGTTTATAATATAGTCGAAATCCCCTATGGTAGTGTTTGATACATGTATTCATGGAATTATTTTATAATTAAATTGAGAAGGAAGATACAAGCATTCTATAAAAAAGTACAAAAATACAAAATAGCTCCAAGAATCTCAAGCTTATACTCGATCCTTTGATCATATGTTCCTACTATAAGCAATACATCTCAAGAAACTATAGTTTGCCCTCTTCCCTTATTATTACCTTCATCAATATAATCATCTAGGGTACCAAATTCATCCTTAGTTGGGTGTGAGAAAAAAACTCATTAGGACACCCCCAATGGCATCAAAGTGTAATTCATGCAGTGTTTGCAACTAAACATTGTCTAGATATAATAGAAAATGGAAGAAATACTAAAATAAATAACTTGCCCACACTGGTTTATATACGTCACCTGGAAGGTCTACCTACTTCAGATCATTTCTAGAAGGAATGTATGAACTGTCACTATATATATAGTAACAATATATATAGTATAATCTTATATATTTTATACACCTATATGAACCATGTTTGTGTCGACACCTAATGACCATATACATGGATTAATAGTGCTGGATGGACTGAGGCTTAACCTAGACATCCATCAGATGTCTAACATGCCTAAAATCCCAAACAATAGGGTGCATTCCCTACATATCTATAGAGTGAGAGACGTCATGCTACATCACTTGATATGGTGAATGAGCCTATATGGAATAATTCTAATTATGTAACGTGGTGCGTAAATCCAATCACCCATATAGTATCACTAGTATGAGATGCCATACGAAACACTTGATGTAAGGGATCATGATTATCCACCATCCTCAACTGTCCCTTACCATCATATCAAAACCTCTATAAATTTGTATCATATTTATATAAAAAGACTATGTACTAAAACTCTAATGAAACTTATTATCCTATTACATTTATTCAAGGAATTTATATTATTAAACATGAGGAAAAAATATCATGATTCATGTTATCCATAACCATATATGTATATATATATATATATGTTAGCATGATATTAACAAAATTCAAAACATGAGGAATTATCGCTCATGTTTCATGATAACCATGTTTATTTACAATTAATGAATTCATTTTCTCAATGAGAATTTATATATCTGTAAATAAGGGAATGTCCATACCATCCCTTGGGGTCATTCCATTTAATGTTGATTCATTAATGATAAGTAATCCATCATGATTATTCCAACTCACAAGACCGATTCCATTTAATTCCATAGATCATGGAAATTACATACATAAGGTTCAAGAGTCAATTAGGAAGTGACATAGGAAACCAGTAAATTTCCTAAGTGGGTAATTTTATTCATAAGTGGGACAAACACCTTATAAGTTTTGTCTGTTACATTTAATACACATGACTCAAGGGAAATTACATTTAATATCCAAGCTGTTAGCCAACTAAGAGTTCCTGGAAATTTGAACTAATTGGCCAAAACTACAAATTTCAGTAGAACGCCATTTTGGTGTCCATATATGTTATTTAAGATATTTAAAATACTAAACAAGGACCAATGAGAACATATCTTGGTAAATGTTCCAATTAGTCATGAAGTAATTAATATAATTGAGATTCTCAACAAAATTCATCATATGGAATGATTGAATAGTTATATAAATAGAAAAACTCAACAAGAAAACGTCGTGAACACCTCTCTTTCTTCCATTGATGGAACCTCACTTAATATTTCCCTCAAATTCAGAGTGGGTTGGAAGATATTTGATAATAATTAAAATTCCCTAAAAATATGGCACATGATCCGGCATCGAAATATCTTAATGTATGATAAATTTAACTTTGATAAGAGTTGAGGGACTTGGAGAGGTTTCTTTAAGGGATCCAACACTTCCAACGAATTGATAAATGAATGTTGGATCAAGAGGATACTAGGATGTGTAACGCCACAATCATCCATTGTACGCTTCTCTTTGAATAATAAAATAGCTTGTGTTGTACGCAAATTTGAGTTCTAACACACCACATCCAATCAAAGTAGTTGTTATGAATAGTAATACACACATTTTAGAAATCTTTTAAATTTTATTCTTTAAAATGGACTTCATTATTAGATTTGGAATATAAAAATTAGCTTAGGATGAATTTTTTTTATTTTTCTAAAAACATTCAATTTTGGATGAATAGTGAAAAACACTACATTATTGTTTAAAACTAGCTTTTTATTTAAATAATTAGTTATTTTATTTAAGGTAAAAATAGATACATAATACCTATATATGTTCAATGTAATTAATTAGATTCCTTTTATAATAAAATTAAATATATAAAATTTTATTGAAATTTTTACAGTCTTTTACCCACCTTATAGGCACATTTTCAAATTTGCATATAACATAATTTTACTACTTCTTTGAATTGAATTAAAAAACTAAGAGTGACATGGTTGACATCAGTAAGTAAACTTTTTTTCAATAAGATGAAAATAATTTTTTATAAATAGTAACTTATGACTTTTTTTACCATGGTTAAAACTAAATAGGGTAATTAACGGTAAAAAAATGATATTATAATTACCCTAACACATGTGATAATTCTATTTGATAAGATTATTTCATCCCAAATAAACCTTATGATTAAAATATGATCGTTTTGGTCCACTTTGATTAGATTAGAACATTTATTATTATTTTATTTAAAGAAGAGTTAAAAGTGTTAAATTCAATGTTTAATACCTAAACTGTTATAAATATAGGGTTAAAAATAAGATAAATTCGACTATAAATATTCATTATAAAGATAAAAATATTTCCTACTTAATGGTATTTATTTATAATTTTTGGACATTAAATAATTAAATTTATATATGATAAAACGATGATGTAGTAATTACCTTATTAATGGATGATTAAAATAATTGATATTATAAATATCCAAATAAATGTAAATTGAAACTTTGAATGAATTAAAATAATTTTAAAGGTTATATTTACATTTTAGGGTTGATTAAATATTTTTTCGATGTGATAAAGTTGTTATGACTTTCAAAAAAAGAAAATACCTAATAATTTCAAAATTGACATAAATGAGTTTTAAAAAATAAAATATATTAGTAATTGATAAAACATTTAAAAAAAATATAAGGTTTGTCAAAAGGAATTAGATAAGGTTAGATATATCAATAATGAAACACTAGGGGTTCTATTGTATTTTTATATTATGTTTATTATCCATTTCATAAAATAATACAAAAATACATGGTAAAAGTTAAACTATTTAACTAATAGTTAAATCTCAAAGATAATGTTAATATGGAGACCTAAACATGTCTAAAACCTATTGATGGAGAGGTTTTAGACCTATAAATACCTATTCATATAAATAAATCTTTTTTGACAAATAATAAACTGAATATTATTGTATAATAAAATAATGTTTTAAGCTTTTCCTAAAGTGACCCAGCCCTCTCTTATAAAATTGTTCTTCCCCTTATCTCAAAGTCACACCTCCAATGCAATTTGGGTCCGCCAAACCCAACTAAAATAACCTCCCAACTACCCTCAAATTGACTTATAGACCATTATTTTATCATAAAGACAACCTATGGATCCCTTTTGATCAACTCAAAAGAAAACACCCGACGAAGAGGTAATAATTTCAGCACTGCTTTCAATGTTCATTTCTTATTCCACTTCCTCTTTATTTGTTGTTTACATACCAAAATAATAAGACTAGTACATTATAAATAATATGATGTTATTATAAATATTGTAAAAATATATTCATTATTCCCTCAATCCTATTAATGACAAGTCACCATAAGTTATTACGTACGACTTACCGTCTCCACGTCCTGGGGTAGTTTGTTATTCAAACACTTATTTATTTGGATGAGTATAATAATAAGTATAATTGATGTAAATAGTAAATATAACATGTTAATAATTCTTTATAAATGATATATCATCCAATTACATACGATTTCACCATAAATAGAAAAATATTGACGCTTATGCGTATGTATGGATTACAGTCTCCACGAACACGATGAAATTCATTCCCCATCATAACCATTCAATAATAATTTTCATTTTATGATTAAAAATAATGTTTAAGAACTTAATATAATTCTTTATAAGAATAAAATAAATCCTATCCATAACAACCAAGGCTTATGTAACCAAGCATATAAAGGAAAACAAATCAGTTAACACCCAAAACAATGATACTACTCAAATATTATTAACAAATCAATATTAGAAGATCATGTATGATATAATATTTACATATATGGTTATTTTATAATTTAATAAAAATTATTTTACTATTATATAGGAAGTTAATGTACCCTAAACCAAGTAAAAGTACAATTTAAGGGTTAATTCTACAATATATTCATTATATGAGGTTGTTTATACCTGAGTATATACTGGGACCTCTTTATCATCCCCATCTGTGTTTCTTAAAAATGTTTTTCAGAACATTTTTACTATTTCCTATAATATTGTTTAAATTCATTTATACCCTCTTTTTAATTTTTATAAAATGTTTTGAAATATATCTTTTTGTTGTTTTCTAGACAATTTACTTTATGACCTTTTTGACGAATTAAAGAATGAAGTTTTTTTAACTTATACAACAAGTGTATCTTTTTTCTGCCATTATAACACATTCAAATATTCCCTAACATGATTTTAAGAATATTTTTAAAATAAACGTTTATTTTATAAGTAGTTTACTTTTAAATTATTTCAAAATAGAATGAGATATTTCTCTCAAATATTTTTTATTTCATCTACGTCAACATCCATTGATAGATTTTACACTTATTTGAAGTTGATTTATTATGATATTATCTTAAAATTTTTATTGAAGGTTTTGTGATATGTCTAATTGTGTATATGTTATTTTTATACCATTCAATGTTTATGTTTAATGTATTAACATTTTGTAGGCTAGTTTTTATAAGAATTTTTATGTTATTATTCAACCGTTTCATATGAGGAATGCATTGGACTTAGTAAGTGACAGGTGGAGCCCGCTATAGCTACTCGATGCATCTATAGGTCTCATTAGAATAACTAGTATCTTTTACCAAGGCCTTGAAAAAACCTTATTTTTATTCTTGGCACAAGGATTTGACTATGTAGTTATGATGTCCATCATTATGCATTCCATCATTTTGAAATTAGCTATCGATATTACATGTGATTATTCAAATATTAGAATATCCATATGAATAAGTAAATGGAATTATTTGATTTATCTTTTCTATATTCTGATGAAGTTTTTTTTAAAAGCATTTTGTTTCAGTCATATACATTGCCCTAAATTTTTATGCTTATTTACGATAGTTTTCACTATATTGTTATCATACTGAGCATCTGAGCTCTCTTATTTATTATGTTTTATTTTTTCCAGGATGCGAAGAAGTATATTACGATTAACCTGCAAGAATAGGATATGGGATATATGAGTGCTAAAAGGGGACACATTGTTGTTTTTTTATTTTATGATGTATTGTAAAACTTATGTATGTATCTAGTGCTTCCATGGATAAAAAACATATCGGTCTTTCAGGACATGATTCCTTGTATTAAGCTAATGTTATGTAATAATGCACCGACTCTAGGAAACTAGGGTCGGGGAATTACAGTTGGTATTACAGGAAGTTTATTACAATCCTTGGAATGTAGATTTAGAAAAAATCTGATTAGAGAACATTAACATAAGATAGAAATTGAGGAGTAGTATAGATAAACATCCTAGAATTTTGTTAATGTAGATATTTTGTGTATTTTTTAAAGAAATACATATATATGTGGGTACAAGTAGGTAGAGGCATCTCTGGCATAGATATACGTAGGAGTGAAAACTTCGACAAAAAGTTTCGAACATGACCCAAGGTATCATGGTACACAACAATAGGCCTTACTGCACTCCTAGTTACGACACACAATGGGGATATTCTTAAGATAATTCACATTTTATTTACAATCCATTATGAATAATTTATGATTAAATACCTACTCATAGATAACATTTTTTATGATTATGGATTATATCCATAAACTGTTAAATTTATGATAATTGTTTAAAAAGTTTGGAATTATGTATTGTGATTCATCAACTAATCTAGTGTATGGAATTATTTATAAATGGAACCTAGTGGATGGAATTGAAACCGTATCTACGCACATAATCCAGGTAAGGATTTGCCTCATACTCGAGATAATTATTGGGGAGCTGGAGATATAACCGGTGCTAAATAACTTATAACCATACCATGAAAAATCACTCAGGTTATGAATAATAACCTTAATTTTATGGAGCACCCTGATCCACAACATAGAGGATCAATGATAAAATGATTCATGATGAAAAAACCACCAACATTTAATGGGGATACAAATCAATTTGTAGCTGAACAATGGATATGTTCCTTCGAGATAAAATTTCATGCTTTGGGGAGTAGCGAAGGGGAAAAAGTTGTCAAGGTAGTTTATCACCTCACAGGAGATGTAGATCAATGGTGGTTATTAATTGAAAACACAATGGAAGATGAATAAGTATCAAATATAGAATTGTGAGAGTTTAAAGAATTTTTTTTATAAAAATACATTCTTCATGACCATCTAGTGGATATTGAAATAAAATTTCTGAGTCCAAGGAAAAAGTAGGATGAGAATGTCACAATGTACGAGGATAAATTTACAAAGACGGCAAGGAATAAAACAGATTATGAACATAACCCAATGATTAAGATTGATCGATTCATTGATGGGTTAAAACCATTTCAACGTCTGGAATTTGTCTCATAATCCTTCTCAACGTATGATGATATTGTCTCATGTTCTATCAAGATAGAAAAAGAATTCTCTATGTCTTATGACTTTAAAGAAAAAAAGATAAGAAGAGATCTTCTAATCACTATAGAAATGGAAATAAGGGGAAGAAGGGAAATTTTGAATTTCCATCATGTGGTAAATGTAAGAGAAAATGCCCCAATACTTTCCTATAGTAAATGGAACATTGTTACAAGTGTGGTGAAAAATGCAACTCAGCTTGTGATTTCAAGGGAAAGAAAGAGGTTTTCAATGTTGAATTCTACAATTGTTGATAAAAGGGGAATTATAAAAATGAATGTCTTAATAACCAAAGAAACTTACCTTAGAAAAGGACAAGGGATCAAGGTCATGCTTAGGTGATCACTACTGATGAGGTTAAAGCTCCAAATGACATGGTGGTAGGTAATTTAATGGTTTACTCATGTTTATCCAATGCTTTATTTGATCATGGATCATTACATTGTTTCATATCTTCGCAGTCTGCTAATAAAATTAGATATTTCCAAATTTATTTAACAAGGGTGTTTTCAGTAAAAATCATAAGGGAAGTATCATTGCAACAATGTTCTGTGAATCAGTTCCATTAGGTAAAATAAACGTGCATTATCTATTAATATCATCACCATACCCACGCTTTAACCTGATATAATCCTATGAATGGATTACCTTTCTGACCATGATGTGAAAATTTATTGTAAGAAGAAGGAGGTTACAATTTTCATTGATGATAAGGAGTACCTTATCTTTAGAGAAGAAATGTCACCATCTGATTATTATCTAGATCCACCCCTTGTAGCTCTACTAAATTCAATTATTATGGAGGGAGTGGGTGAAGTTACTATGGGTGAGGAAAAAATGTTCAAATAGAGGATGTACCTATTTTTCAAGAATATGTTCATGTGTTTCAAGTGGATTTACCTAGACATCCTCAAGAACGAGAAATTGAGTTTTCCATTGATTTAAATCCTAGTTCAAAGCCCATATCGATGACCCCTTATAGAATGGTCACTATAGAATTAGTGGAACAAAAGAAAAAACTAGAGGAATTGAGTAATAAAGGATTTACTCACCCTACAGTTTTCCATGGGGAGCCCATGTTCTTGTTGTTATGAAGGATTATGGATCTATGAGGCTGTGTATTGACTACAGGTAGATCAATGCCATAATAATAAAGAAAAACTATCCCCTACCATGCATTGATGATTTATTTGATCAACTTCATGTATATCAATATTTTACAAAGATTTGACTTCGATCTGGATATCATTAGTTATTTTTGAAGAAGAATGATATTCCGAAGATAGCATTTCGTACCAGGTATGGGCATTACGAGTTTACTGTTATGCCTTTTGGACTAACTAATTCACCCTTTGTTTTCATGGATATAATGAATAGAGTTTTTCTAGGAATATCATGATGACTTTGTAGTGGTATTTATTGTTGATATCTTGGTTTACTCCAAAAGAAATGAATATCATGAAAATCACTTGAACACAATTCGAAAAACTCTATGAAGAAATGAATTATATGGGAAGTTTAGCATGTGTGAATTCTAGCTTCAGGATATTTCTTTTCATGGCCATATTTTTTCTAATGATAGAATCTCTGTTGTTCCTTCTAAGACAAGAGTGAAACAATAATGGGCAGCACCGACGAGTATAACTGAGGTATGCCGTTTTATTAGTTTAGTATGTTATTATCTGCATTTCTCCCAAGATTTTTCCTGATTGTCTAACCCATTAACCATGATCACATGTAAAGGGGTTAAATTTTTTGGATAAAAGAGTGTGAAGATTATTTTGAAGAACTAAATAGAATATTAGTAAATGATACTATCTTGAATCTACCATCGGTGAATAATGGGTTAGTTATTTATATTGATGCTTCAAAGAAAGGACTTGGTTGTGTCCTTATGAAGAATTATATAGTTATTACCTACACATCAGGATAACTAAAAGTCATTAACAAAACTATCATACTCATGATTTTGAGTAAGCAACTGTAATATTTTCATTGAAGATATGGAGAGACTATTTCTATGGGGAATAATGTGAGATATATATCGATCATAAGAGTTTGAATTATTTTTTCCCATAGAAATAACTCAACATGATACAAAGGTGATAACATTAACTACTCAACGATTATGATTTCATTATACACTACCACCTTAGGAAGGAAAATAAGTTGGAAGACTATTTGAGTAGAATGGATCATGGAGTTTTGATCAAGATGAGAGTTGAAAGGGTTCTTATATTTGTGGACATAGTAAAGAAGGATATTGGAATAATCATTGAAGGTGAAACAATAATACGTTTTCAAATGGATTCCAATTCAACTTTATTAGTAAGGATAAAAATTTCTCATACTAATGATGATGAGTTTCAAAATAGTATTTAAGCTGTCAATGATGGGATAATTATTGACTTCGTATATGAAGATGTAATTTTGAAATTTGGTTAAAGGCATTGTGTTTCTAGTTTACCTAATCTAAAATGGGAATTTTTGGATGATGCTCATAACACTAATTTCTCTATATACCCTGGAAACACTAAGATGTATAGAGATTTGAAGGAATGTTTTTGGTGGGACAACATGAAAAGAGAGATTGATGATTATGTTTCAAGATTTTTGGTTTGTCAATAGGTAAAGGCTGGAAGAGAACACCCAAGAAGAGTCATGAAACCTCATCACATACCTGAGTGGAAATGGAATGATATTACGATGGAATTTTTTATGAGGATACCAAAGAATCCTATAAAGAATGATGCAATATGGGTCATTGTTGATTGTCATACCATGTATTCACATTTTCGTACTATAAGAGACGATTTACCACTTGAACATTTATAAAGACTATATATTAATGAAGTTGTAAGACTTCATGGAGTACCCCTATCGATTATTTCAGATCATGATCCCCATTTTACATCATGATTATGGAAAAGTCATTATGTTCCCCTTGATATTGAACTTCTTTTGAGCACTACCTACCACCATCAAATTGATGGACAATCAGACTAAAATTTTCAAACCTTAAAAGACATGTTGAAATCTTTTTCACTTGACTTTCAAGGTATGTGGGATCAATATTTACCTAAGGTATAATTTTCATATAATATTATCTTTCATTCAAGAATTTAGATGGCACTTTATGATGTGTAAAATGGAAAGAGATGTCGCACACCATCTTGTTGGGATGATGTTGGTGAAAGAACACTGATAGTCCCTGAACTTGTTGGGGAAATAATGGAAAAGGTGAAGGTTATCCAAACCCGCATCAAAGAAACTCAAAGTAGGAAAAAGAAATACACTGATAACTGATGGAAAGATTTGGAATTTCAAGTAGGAGATAATGTTTTCATAATGGTATCTCAAAGGAAGGATGTTATATGATTTGGTAATAAGGGAAAATTAAGACCAAGGTACATTAGAACTTTAAAAATTCTAGATCGAATTGTAGTGGTAGCTTATCGTTTTGTAATGCCGCTTAGTCTCTCCAAAGATCATGATGTATTCCACATATCACTGTTGAGAAAATACATGCCTAAAACAATGCATGTAATCACCTATGAAGAAATATAACTGAAACCCAATATGTATTATTGCGAAGATCATATCATAAGTCTTAATACCAGAGAAATTTGATGAGAAACCAAGTGACTCATCTGGTGAAATTTCTATGGAGGAACCATAAGATAGAAGAGGAAACATGGGAACCAGAGGAACATATGATAAAGAACCTCCTGAATCTTTTTATGTAGTAATATTCTAGAAATTTTGAGGATGAAATTATTTGAAGGATTGACGAATGTAACATCCGAAGTTTCCATGGTATGCTTCTCTTTGAGTAATACATTAGCTTGCGTTGTACGCAACTTTGAGTTCTGGCACACCACAACCAATAAAATTAGCCATTATGAATATTAATACCCACTTTTTGAATTTTTATAAATTTTATTTTTCCAAATGGACTTCATTTTTGGATTGGAATATAAAATTATCTTAGGGTGAATTTTTGGTATTTTTTGGAAAACATTCAAATTTAGATGAATAGTGAATAACAATGTGTTATTGTTTAAAACCAACTTTTTATTTCACTAATTAGTTACTTTAGATAAATTTATTTTATGTAAAAATAGATAATTAATACCAATATGTGTTCAATTTAATTCATTGGATTCATTTTATAATAATATTGTATATATAATGTTTTATTGAACTTTTTACCGTCTTTTACCCACCATCAAGGTGCATTTGAAAATTTGAATTAAACATAATTTTAAAACATTTGTGAATTTAATTTCGAAAATACTAGAGACACAGTTGAAATCAGGAAGTAAAATGTGGTTTAATAAGATAAAAATAATTTTTTTCTTAATAGTTTCTTTTGACTTTTATTTCCCATGGTTAAAAACAAATAGGGTAATTAAAGGTAAAAATTGATATTATAATAACACTAACATATGTCCTAATTCTATTGTATAATTTTATTTAGACCATAATCAACCATAGGAATAAAATATGATTCTTTTTGATCCACTTGTATTAAATTAGGACATTTATTATTAATTTATTTAAAGAAGAGTTAAAAGTGTTAAATTCAAAGTTTAATAACTAAACCATTTTTAATACTGTGTTATACATAAGATAAATTATTCTATAAATATTAATTAAAAAGATAAATATATTTAATAAATAATATTTTCTTATTTATAATTTTTACACATTAAATATTTAAATACATTTATGACTCCTCCAAATCTTTTTTTTTGTTTTTTTTCAAAACCACATTATGGCCATGTGGGAACCACACAATTTCAAATAACTGATTCAAACACCACAAACCCACTAGACAGAATTCAAAAAAGTCAAAATCATGTCGGGATAAACCATATTAGATATATTTATGAGACAATGATGAGGCAGTAATTACCTTATTAATGAAAGATTAAAATTAATTGATATTTTAAATATCCAAATAAATATAGGTTGAGAATTTGGATGATTTCCACTAATTTTATTTGTTAATTTGACATGTTAGGGTTGGTTAAATAATTTTTTTCGATGTGATAATGTTGTTATGTCTTTCAATAAAAAACCACATAGTGTCAAAATTGACATAAATGAGTTTTTAAAACAAAAAATATATTATTAATTGATATAATATTCATAAAAATATAACGATCAACTGAAGGACCTAGATAAGGTTATATATATAAATAATTAACCACTTTGGGTAATATTGGATTTTTACAGTAATTTTATTAACCATTTATTATAATAATACAAGAATACAAGGTAAAAGTTAAACTATTTAACTAAGAGTTAAATAAAAAAGATAAGGTTAAAATGGTGACCAAAACCAGTAAAAACCTATTGGTGGAGAGGTTTTACACCCATACCCACCTTAGCCTCGAAATAAATCTTTTTGGAGCCATTATAAAATATATAGGATTGTATAATAAAATAATATTTCAAGCTTTTCCTATAGTTACCCTCACCTCTCTTATAAAAGGGTACTTCACCTTCTCTCATAATACAACCTCAAAAGCCATTGGGATCAGCCAATCCCTACTCAAATATCCTCCCAACTACCATAAATTCTACTTAGAGGACATAATATGATCCAAAATCTTATCTAAGGATTCCTTATGATCAATCAAAAGGAAACACCCGAAGAAGAGGTAATAATTTCTCCACCTCTTTCCAATTTCATTTCTTCTTCCACTTCCTCTTTCTTTGTTGTTTCCATACCAAAATAATAAATCCTGTACCTTATAAATAATTTAATGTTATTATAAATATTTCAAAACCATATTCATTATTATATCCATCCTAATAATGACAAGTAACCATATATGCATACGTACGGCTTACCGTCTCCCCCTTCGTGGTGTAGTTTGTTATTCAAACACATCATTATTTGGATGTGTATAATAGTGAGTATAAATGATATAAATAATAAATATAACATGTTAATTATTCTATATATATTTATATGATATAACATCCAATTACATGTGGTTTTACCATCAACATATTGATATTTTCCCTCATGCGTACGTATGGAATACCGTCTTCACGTGCATGATGAAATTCATTCCCCATCATAAACATTCAAGAATAATTTTCATTTTATGATTAAAAATAATGTTTAAGAACAAAATATCATTTAGGCTGTGAATTAAATACATCCTATCCATAACAAACATGGCTTACATAACCAAGCATATGATGGAAAATGAATCAGTTAACACCCGAAACAATGATGCTACGAAAATATTATTAACAAATCAATATTAAAAGATCATACATGATATCATATTAAAGTATATGGTTCTTGTATAATTTAATAACAATTATTTAACTATTATACATGAATTTAACGTACACTCTACCAAGGAAAAGTACAATGTAAGGGTTAATTATAAAATCTTTTTATTATCTGAGGTTGTTTATAAGTGAGTATCTACTGGGGCATCTTTATCATCTACATCCACGTTTCTTAAAAATGTATTTAAAAACATGTTTAATACTTCGTATAATATTGGTTACTTTCATTTAATCCGTTGTTTGAATTTTTATAAAATGTTTTCAAATAAATCATTCTGTTGTTTTCCAGACAATGTACTTTATGGCCTCTTCTACAAATTAAGGAAAGAATGTTTTTTATCTTATACAGTGAGTGCGACTATTTTCTATGATTATTACACATTTGATGCTTCCCTTATAATCATAAAATAATTTTTTAAAAATAATTTTTTCTTTTATAATTATGTGACATTTAAATTATTTCAAAATAGAAAGATATTTTTCTCTCAAATAGTTTTGATTTCCTCTATCTCAACATCCTTTGATAGATTTTACACTTGTTTAATGTTGATTTGTTATGATAAAATCATCCATATTTTATTGAAGGTTTTGTGATATGTTTGATTGTGGATGTGTTATTTTTATACCATTCATGGTTAATGGTTAATGTATTAACATTTCATATGCTATTTTTAATACAGATGTTTATGTTATGTTTCATCCTTTTCATATAAGGAATTCATTGGACTTAGTAAGTGATAGGTGGAGCCCGCTATAGCTCCTCTTTGCATCGGTAGGTCTCATAAGACAAACTTGTGTCTTGGAATAGGGACATGAAAAAATCTTATTTGTAGTGTTGGCACGAGGCCTTGACTATGTGGTTATGATGTCTGGCATTATAAATTCCATCATTATGAAATTGGGTATTGATATTACATGTGTTTATTCGACTAGTAGAATATCTATGTGAATAAGTAAATGGAATTATTTGAAAAATCTATTTCATATTATGATGATGTTTAAGTTTAAAAGGCTTGTGTTTTAGTCTTATACATTAACATAAATGATTTTTCTTATTTATGATAGTTTCTGCTATATTTTAATCCTTACTAAGAATCTGAGCCCACCCCTTTCTTATGTTTTATTTTTCGAAGGAAGTGAAGAGGTATATTACGATTAACCTAGTAGAATAGGCTAAGGTGTATTAGAGGGTTCAAAGGGAACAAAATTTTATTTATTTAATGATGTAATGTCAAAACTTATGTATGTATCTAGTACTTCCAATGCTACTAAATAGATCGACCTTTAGGGAAATGATTACTTGTAACATGCCAGTGTAATGTAATAATAATATGTCTCTTGGTTTCTAGGTTCAGGGCATTACAGAATTCCTATCCTTACGATCATTTGAAATCAAAGGGATGATAAGATCTTGTTTTAGTCACTAGAGAACAAAAATGAAAATAAATATGGAAAAATTTATGTAGGGGAAAATTTTTTAAATTCACCCCAAAATATCAAGGTTCATGGTTTAAAAGCACACTTTCCCAAACCATGTGCCAATTGTTCATGTTTGTATATAGAGAAGGGAACCCTGCAAGGTTAGGCACATAGTTTGTATAACTGTGCACAAGTTCTACAGAATGGATATATCCCATGTCTACAACTAGTTGCACAGTCCCACACCCTAGTTCTCAAGGTTGTAGACAAACCTTTTGGCCCAGTATATTTTTCCCATTTCAGAGCTCCGAGCTCCAAATGAGCCACAAAAAAACATGTGACCTCATTGCCTTGAATAGGATTTATTATAAGGTATATTTAAATAATTACAAAAGAAAAACTAATGATTGGTACCATCATTGAAAATACAGATCATTACAACCTCCCCTCTTAAATGAAACTTGTTCCTGAGTTTTCCTTTTGATGGTAAAGAGGTATTGTCAGTGAAGAGTTACAACCACTAATATCGTATACCAACTTCTTGTTCCCAGGTCTCATCCTATATAGGACCGTGTTTCCATAACACCCATATAAGAGGAAAAAACTACAATTGAATGTCTTCATGATCCATTCTACTGTACACAAAAGATACTTCATGATGGTGTAATCACCATACAATTCAACCTCATCAGGGTGAAAGATGTGTCATGAGTCTGGATAGTATCGGTGAAGCTAAGATACATGAAATACATCATGCAGAAACCATCATTTCCAAGGATGTACCAACTAGTAAGCCACTGGTAAAATCCATTACACATCCTTGAAGAGACCAAAGAACCTCATTGAGATCTTAAGATACTATTGAATACTTATATAGAAAAACATTAGAAAAAATCACAAGAAACCCCATTCCATGTTCTTGAACTCCATAGTTCATCGACATCTATTAGCATACGACTGCTATCTGAATTGAGCTGTCAACATGAAATTTTTCATCATCATGACCTACATTGTAGTCTCCTGCATGAGACGTGGTCCATGAAATATTTACTCCCCTGAATCTATCCAGAACAGAGTTAAGAGGCAAGGAATACAATAAAATACTTCATAAGAATACAACTCATTGTTATCCAAGAAGCTATTGTTATAAGTGAATTCCATAAGAAGAATGTTCTTATCCTAAGAACCTCCAAATTCAAGGACACATACAAGAAGCATTTACTCTTTCACTTGGATCGTCTGCTTTTTCAATCCATCAATCTCAAAATAAGAGTTCATGCTCAGAAGTACCATCATATGCAAGGCCTTATGAAACCCCTAGAAGAACCATGATGTGAAACTAGTATCTCTATTAGATACAATAGAAAAAGTAGCTACATGATGTCTTATAATATCTTTGACATACAACCTTCCATGATCTCCACTGAGAATTCGACTCACATGAGTAGTAAGTGTGCATCCTTCATGAGATAAGGTGATCTTGGTAGGCTAGTCACAAATTCCATCAAAACATTGTCCCATTTCATCATAGGAATAGTAAATGGTTTTAAAAGTCTATCCAGATGATAATATTCTACCTTCTCCTACTGATAGATGGAACAAAGATTGATGAAACAAAAAATATCACGCTTCAAGCTAGGCCACCAATACTGGCATTGTAGATCTCGATACATTTTGGTGACATTGATGTGAATCATCCATGGAGAGGCATTAAATTCAGGAAACAACTTATCTATGTAGTCTTCTAGGATCCATAAACTCCCATGGAACAATAAGGTATCATACTCATTCACTATAAAACCAAAATATGTATCATCCTTAGAAATATTATCTCTTAGGACCAGGCCGATAGGATCAGATAACTGTCTTATTATTACCTATTCCAGATGAATCTTGGTCACTGCTAAGGCTATGTATATATTCTAACCATGGTCCTCCGTAACCTCAACATGCATCTATGAGAATAAGTCCATAAGATATCAGTCACCACTTGATTTATGAAAAGCCTATACCTGATTCTTTTAGATCAGAGCGTCAGAAACTACATTGACCTCTCTAAGCCTTTAGAAAAGCTCAAAATAAAATGATTGTAGGTACTCAACCCACCTTCCCTATCTGATATTCATATCCCACTATGTAAAGACGTACTGGAGTATTTTTTTATATGTGAATACCAAACAACACTCTCCATGTAGATAGTGTCTCCAATAGTGTAGATCATGAACTAGTACCACTATCTCGAGGTCATGTGTCGAGCAATTCCACACATGATTCCTTAAATGATGAGACCCATATGCAACTAATCTCTTGACCTGCAACAAAACAGTTTCAAGATCAATTCCTAATGTGTCCAAGTATACTGTATAGCTCCTTTATAGATCTAGAATAATTAGTATCATTTCTAAAGTCAAACAACACTTTAACTCCTAAAAGGCGACATCACAAGCACATACTCATATGAATTTTAGACGCATATGTTTCAATCCCGTATGTGGAACTGCAAGGAATGATAATTCTTGGATGATGTGTATATAATATAAGTTTATCCCTAAGAAAAATCAGTTTTCAAAGAAATTCTTGGGATGTTCCTAGGAAACTACATCTCTCACTTTCTTTGGGTCTACTAAAACTCTTAACTTTGATATGATATGGCCAAGGGAGTGGATTTTGTTTATCCAAAATAGAATATATTGAGTTTATCATATAAATGATGATATCTTAGTGTATTCATCATGATATAAATATGGGTTTCATGGTCATGTATGTAGAATGAATAAATGAGAATATCATTAGCAAATACAACCACAAATGAATATTTATATAAGAGGAAAAACGATTGATTAGAGCAATAAAGACCTAAGGTTCATTTTTAGGTATGAATGACATAACCAAGAACTCATATAGACTATACATGATTCTGAAAGCTATGGAACGTATGTCTAACATCCTAACCCACACCTGATGATAGCCTAACCTCAGATCTATCTTTGAGAATACTTTCAATCCTCATATCTATACAAAGAGATTTTCTATTCTAGGAAGTGGATACTAGTTCATGATTATCAACTGTTTCAAAAAATGGTAATCCATGCAGAGCGTAAGGGAACCATCTGCTTTCATGAAGAAAAGGATTTTTAAGCCTAAGGAGAAGTGTTGGGGAATATATATCCTTTATCCCCCTGATGTCCAACAACTTATTGAGCTCCAGAAGACCCTTTAGTGTCATCCTATAAAAAGGAATGCTCACTGGTCTTTCTCATGGTGTAATCTCAATAGTAAACTATTACTCTCTCAAGATAGGTGTACTAGATAATTCAAAAGAAAAAATGTTCAAAATTTAGACAATATAGGAGGAAAATAGCATATTCTAACCCATGGTTACTGAGGAAAGGTCTGGAAATCTGACCTGTTACATTACCCAACAACTGCTACTTGGGTCCAGCTCTGGTCGCATTGACATCCCATTCAACATTATGTATATTCCAAATGTCCTCTGGTGAAATCAACATCACCCTATGATGATAAAATTTAATATAGACTTTATAGTGAACTAACCAGTCCATCCCGAAGATTACATCAAATCTCATCATGTTGAGTATGAAAAGAGTCCATGTTTAAAGTTAAACACCTATCATAAGGGTATAGTCCCTACAATAGAGAATACCCTATGATAGGATACCTAAATATATGTCTAGTTTTATAATTATATAAAATTTCAAAGCATTGAGACCCATACATTCAGTGATTGCATCAAATATAAATGAGTCGTACATGCATGTATCAAAGAATGGAGACACTAAAGTGGAGGATACATGAATAATACCACATACATTAGATGGTAAAATGATATGCTCCTCCAAAATATGTTGTATTTAATGTAAATATCATATACCATGGCCATGGGAAACAACCTAATTTCCATAATAAAGAATACTCCACTGGCACTAAGAATCATAAGTCTCACTGCCTCTGCCTCGACCACCACTTTGGCCTGATTGGTTGGTTGTATTCTAGATACCTGCCTATCGGGATCCTACTAAACCAGCTCCTAAATGACAAGAAGGTGTGGATCCCACTCACTATGAATTGATATAATGGTTCTTTAGAAACACTGGATATGGCCCATCCAGCCACATCCTCTCCATTCCACTTGGTCAAGAATGCATTAAGGGTTAGTATTACCAACATTCCACACTAGGAACATACGAGAGAGATATTTTTTTGAGGATCCTGACTAATGCAACCTCAATTAGAAACCTAAATATGTATCTTTCACCCAATAGAAAAACCATTGATAGCTCTAAGTGCCGAACCGCACTAACTCACAACTTCATATTCTTTTAGATTTCACTCTGTAATACCATCTTGGTAAAAAAAATTAGAAATGATAGTCGACCAAAAAATATTTTCTTATGCCTGAATGGCATAAAAAATCCCATCCCCAAGTCACATGGTAGTCATAATATCATCTACAAATAGAGTAGGATAAAACCTCTGAAACCTAGTTAAACGAGTTGAGTGTTCTATAACTAACACACTACCTTGATGAAAGTTCATGAATTCACTAGCTCTATTATCCCTCAGAGTCTGGGGAAAGAAGTAGTCATAAAATATGGTCTAAAAATATACCCAGACTATATCATGAGGTCAATCTAACTGGGTGATGACATCCCACAACTTTTTATCTGAATCATGTAGAATATAAGTTGCTATCTTGACCCTCCACTTTGGAGTTCCCTCAAGATGACCGAAAATAGGTAGTATTTCTTCAAGACAAGACTCCACAACATGATGTCATCCATACCCCAAGAAGGTGAGAGGTTGGCACTGCTAAAACTCATGACTTTATACTACCATTCCCCGATCAGGTTGAACTATACCTTGCACAGGCTAAAGAATATGTATAAAACCATCTCGAAACTAGGCTTAATTTTCCAAATTAGGTATATGAAGTGGTTACACCGGTCGAAATATAGGATGAATCAGTGGAGAAACAAGCCCTCCACCTCAAGGGCATGGTCATCCTTGCCTCCATGGGGTATGACCGGAGGACATTGTTGTTTCATTACACTACAATGCCAAACACATGTCATAGAATATTTTCAATCAATTGATAATATATCATCTTAGAAGTTAAAAATGTAATAATTCTTCATTATATAAAATACCAAACCTCTCTTAATGCTCCAAAATACAGGACTATGTAGTTGAATGTGACCTATAAAGGCTGAATGGATGTAAGAGATAACCCACTAACCACTTCTATGTCTGGGTTTGAGCCCACATCTCTATTTCAGATATATAAAATATGACTAATTATAATTTATAAATCATATACATCTCGAAATTTTTCCAATTGAAACATTTGAATCTATTTAATATAGTTGAACCAGATGGTTTTTAATTTTCTGATCCATAAGGACCCATACACCTTATGAATAAAAACATGGAATCTATTAAACTCAAAACATAATAAGTTCTAGATCATGTGACCAATGTTCATATCTCAGTGTTCTATAATTGACTTCTTAAGGAGTATTCTTTAACATATTTAGGAAAAATTATTAGGGTAAGGCAGACACTTTAAGTATCAATTATGTTTTCCAATCCCTACAAGAAGTGTCACCACAATTCAAAACATATTAAGGAACTAATAATATGAAATAGGAAAATGCTTTCTAAAAAACATGACATGAAAAAATGACTTTCATATTAGTCCTAGTGGGCCTAATAACATTTCATTGTATAATGTAATTCCTTCATTTCATCATGCAATGGTAAATAAATCATAATTTCAATAACACCAATATCAATAATATCATAAATAAAGAGTGCCACCTTATGATGAAGTTGTATAAATGATAAATAATATTATTAATGAAGAAATTTATAATTCATGAAACTCAGCCCATACCCTAAACATGAGTTTATGATGACCATACATGACTTATGACCATTTTTTCAAGAATTCGAAATCTCCAATTTATTGTCTCCAAATAGTAAAGCAAGAAAGTAACATCCCTGATACCACTTTGTAACGTCCTGACCCAAGTTCCACATAAACCTAGCCCCAATCCAGTGGGTCACATGGCCTCAAGTTCACCTCCCCCCATACACCAATGATTTCTAACTAGTAGTGATGGTGTAAATTTGGTAATTTAGGGAGAGTATAATCGTATATCATAATAGAAAACAGATTCAAACATATACAATTAAAAGTTGTGAAGAATAATATAAACAGAAAGATTCAATTAACTAGTGTGGAAGTTTAAATAGATAATTGAATAGGTAACAAGCAATAGATAATAAACTTAACAACTGATAATATAGTCAAAATCCAATATATAATTGTCTCAAACATTGATTCATGGAATTAAATAACATAGAAAGAAAGTAGGAAGATACAATCATTTTATAAAAAAAATTATAAAGATAAAAATACTAAACAACTCCAATAATCTTGAGCTTATTTCTAATCCTCCACTCCTAATCTCCATCTATTAGCAACACATGTAAATAAGATGTAGCAGGAAATTTTCTCTTATTAGTATATGTAATAATATAATATTCTCAAGTACCAAAGGTAACCTGAGTATAGTGTGAGATTAAATGTCAGTAGGCCACCACCATTGGTGGCTACATGTAATCTAAGTATTTCTCATAACTAAGCATTGTACATGTTTAATATAAAAGGAATGAAATACTAAAATAAATAACCAGATCGCTCATGTTCTTATTGAACACCTAGAAAGTCTACATGCTTCATCTAATTTCTAGAAGTAATGATTGAACTATAACTATATATATATAGTAGTAATATATATAGTATATTATAATATATTTCATCCACATATATGAACCAATTTAATGACAAAACCTAATGGCCATATATATATAATACTCTTACCATCTATACTAGGTCGTAACTCATACACCCATCACTAGTCTTACAAACATAAAATCCCAAGAAATTGGGTACATTCCCTACATCCATATATATTGAGAGAATTCATGATACATTACTCAGGATAAAGAATGTTATTACATGGATTCATTCAAATCATGGAATGTGGTGCATAAATCCCATCACCTATATATTATAACTCATGTGAGATGTAATACTCAACACACGATGTAAGGGAGTGTGATTATCCTTTATTATCAATGGTCCCTTACAATTATATCACAACCTCTACAAATTTGTATCATATTTATATATAAATAATGAGGCATAAAACACTAATTAAACTTATTATCCCATTACATTTATACATTTCATTTATAGTATTAATCCTGATGCCAAACCAAAATGAGTAATGTTTTCCAAAATCATTTTTTATATATATTTTTAATAAGAATGTATCATCATTATCATAATTTAAAACTTGTGGCATTACCTCGCATGTTTCTAGCTAGCCAATTTAAAATAAATTAAAGCATTTTCATTCCCAGTGATTGTTTATATATTTCTTAATAATGGCATGGCCTTACCTTACTGTGGGGTCATTATATTTAAATTTGATTCATTAAAGGTAAGTCATCCATCATTCTTAAGCCGACCCACATGACTGATTCCATTTAATTCCATAGATCATGGAAATTACATTCATAATGCTCAAGAGTCAATTTATTACTTAAAAAATTGAATTCAAAATTGGTAAAACAACCTATGAGATTCTTTGGGCTTCATTTAATACACATGAATCATGTCAAATTATATTTAAAATCCAATTTTTTAGAAAACTAAAAGTTCTAGGAAATTTGAACCAATTGGCCAAAATGGCCAATTTTAGTGGCATACCCATGGAGTATCCATATATGGTATGTATGATCTTTAGAAGAATAAACAAGGACCAATAATCATGAATTTAGGTACAAGGGTCAATTAGTCATGAATGAACTAATATAATACGTATGCTCTATAACGGCCGATAAATGACATGATGTCATAATTACAAGTACATCAAAACTCAAGGGGGAAAACAATGTGACCACCTGCCTCTTAGTCATAGACCATGCCTTTCTCAACATCGGCTAGAGATTCAGAGTAGGTTAGAAGATATATGAGAAATAGTCTAATTCCCTGATAATAAGGCATATGATCTTATATCCAAATAGCACAATGGATGGTAAGATGAACTTTGATATGAGTTGAGATATTAGGGGAGATTACCTCAAGGGATCTAGCACATTCGATAGATAGAGAAATGTTTTTCAGATCAAGAATAATCAGGGATACCAAGACTTATGATAAGTTGATCTCAAAGGGAGGAGAAGATCCCATTTTAGCCATTGGAGAACAAAGCATAATAGAAATAATGATTACACATAAGTGGGGTTAATAGTTGTAAATTCACCCAATAAAATCAAGGTGCATGGTTTTTCAAAACCATGTGGAAACTATGAATGGCAGTCTATAGAAAAGGTAACCCCACACGGTTAGGAACACAGTTTGACTAACCATGAAAAAACCATGTAGAATTGCTCAATACGATGTCTACAACTAGACACATGGTCGTGTACCATTGGTTTCCTAGTTGCAAACAAACTGTGCAACCCAATCTATTTTTTCCATTTCAGATCTTCGAGTTCCTTACAATCCCTTGATTCACTTGTGACCTCCATGGATAGATTATAAATATTTATTAGGTTTGTCTAAGGTATTAAAAAATAAAAAATAATAATTCTTACCTTTGTTGAAAATATGGGTCATTACATAATTTTTTCTATCATAGCATCTTGGTGGAATTATACCAACCCATCCTAGGTTGGTTGTTTCTGATATGACTAGTATGTGATGAATGACTCTGATATGGTAGGAAAAGGTCCAAGTGGCTGAATGAAATGTGATACATGTGTCATAGGGAATTAAAATGGTGGTGAGATGTGGTGCCTATTATATTTTTCCTTATTTGATATAGATTGAATATTAATATTGGTATCGATCTTTTCTTTTTGTCTTTATCATAATTCCACATAGACATGATCTAGTGAAGAATTAAGAGGGTGGATATGTGGTGCTACCAGAGAATGCACATGATGAGGCCCCTAAGGGTCTGGGTGATCATGATCCAAATCTAGAGGTTCTAAGGCTAATAGGACAACCAAAACATGTAGAGTATTTTAGGACATGGATATATGATACAATCTGGGAAAGATTTTTACAATTCATATAGAGTATTGACTGAGGATACCAGGAAGTTAAGCCTTCCCTATATCATCTGACATGTGGGTTTAAAATTAATCACCATCCCTGGTTCTAGGGTAATGGTGTTACAAAGGTTTTAAAAAAATATGTCTAGGCTATATAGACTATATTCAACTAGATTGTGAAACCCTAAGGGAAGAGGGTGAAGCTGAATATGTATTTTCTCAACAAATAAAAATAGAATTGGTGAAATATATATGTACATGAAAGTCGTTATGATGGTTTGAAATGAAAAGGACTTAAAACATTTATTTTGAGAGACTTTGAGGGAAGAATGAGCTAGTGAATTCATAAACTTGTAGTAGGGAGATATATTTGTCTTGTATCATGCGGGGAGGTTCATAGACCTATCTCATTTTTCACCCTCCCTAGAAGGGGATGAAATAACCAGAGTGAGGTGATTTGAGGATGTATTGAAGAATTCTATCAGAGTATTTGTAAATATATTTATATTGGAATTGTTCTTAGAGGGAGTGATCTAGGTTTTGATAGATGAGGGGAACCAAACACACAAGACTTATTCAAGTCATGGGATAATGTCAAGTGAGCTTGGCAGTGGTGCTTCAGGTAATTGGAAGTGAGTTTGTGAGGAGTATCAATAGGGAAGTCATGTTTGGGAGTTAGAAATACCACAAATGAGTGGAATGATATAAGTGTTATTTTACTGTGGGAATCTGAGTCATATTTGGACTTAGTGTGAGTGGCATATAAAGTAGAACTTAATGATCTTAAAGATGTCATACATGGAGATGTTTTTTTAAAAGACATCTCATAGAGTTTGGAGATGGGGACTACATCTGACTTTGGGATCTGAGTTAGGACTAGGAGTAGTAATAAGAGAAGGTATATGAGATATTATGTCACTCATAGGTCATGGTCGGGATAGAATGAACCATCAGTGTGGTGAATGGTCGGTAATAGGTGCAACTCATCCCGGAGAAAAGGCATTGGAAAATCGGGCATTGGGCCAAGTCCATGAAGTGGATATTATAGGTTCAAAATAGTCGGGGGATCCAAGGATGGTTATAGGTATGCCATGATTGAGGGTGTGTTATTTTTTTTGGAATGACATATATTTTTGAATGTGGTACACATGTTATGGTTGAATTAACCAAGTGATTGTTAATATGTGGAAATCGAGTATTGTACATGTCTAGTGTAGGATTTGTTGAAAACTTAAATATTTTTTGGGAAATATGTTTATAAAAGAAGATATTTTTATTATAAATCTTGATAAAGTGAATCATGGGATTTAAATTGTGATGTGATACTTTATTATCATTATATGTGATGTAGGATTTTTCAGGCATTAGTTGCGATGTAGGACCAAATGGGTTTCAATTATAACATAGGTATAATTTTGAAATCTAATGTTATGTGTGAATAATATTGTGATTTTTAGGCATTTGTTTAGAGGATGGTTGATGTGAACTCATCAGACTATTTGATTTTTTTGGGAAGCTACTAGGTCGACAATTCCTATGGTGGGGATCCATAAGAGGAATTATTCATTTGTAATTGGACATGGTATTCTGGGGTTATTTTTATGATATTGGTATGTTTGGTTTCATTTTAGAGTGATAGTACATACCTTGTGTATGAGATATCATTAGGTGATGAGGCTTTAATGTCCTATGCATTTGAGAAGGTCAAGAAATTCCAAGGGAATTTGAACTTCTTATTTGTGGACAAGCCAAATTCCAATTTAGGATTTGGAAAGAAATTCCAAGAGTTAAAAAAAATTATGTGTTGGTTTTGGTAAATGGTTATGTATTGGTAAGTTTATCATGGGTTTGGTTTAGTTTTTAATGTTTCGGCCTTTGAAAACCAAAATTTGAGGGACACAATATTATGTTCATGTTTGGAGAATCGTTAGTGCTAACAGTGCAACCCAAACCATACAGCCCATTTGAACAAGAACATGGTTAGATCTAACAATGTAATGGTGTTATTGTACATGAATTTATTATAGGGTTATAAAATCTCTCATGATTAGGTACACAATTTGGCCTTCTATGTGCTACAACCATGTGTAGTTATTGTCTCCTTGGACAGAGGCACTGCACGGTTGGTGGATGGTTAGCCAAACTCTATGTTCAAACCAGGAACCTCATTATAGGGGGTTAAATTACTAATTTTACCATATATATTAAACCAATTTCCATTTATTTTATTTCCACATTAACCAATATTCTCTTTTATATGTGGATATCTCCCTCTTGCCTTCTAGGTTTCTTTGAAACTTTTTCATTCAGGATCTAATTGAAGTGGGATTCATTAAGATAGATAGCTATAGGTAAGTATATTAGTCCTCTTTATTAATTTATTATTTTCTCTTTCTATGTTTAATTATATTTCCAACCAATATTATTTTCCATATTTCTGTGGATTTTTTCAGATTCTACATTTTGTCACATTTTTCCTCAAATCAGAGGCCAATATTTGACCGGTGAACATATACAGTTATAAAGTAGGTGGTCCCAAGTTTTCCCCCAGTTTATAAATATTTTTTAGAATTAATAATAAATAGGCATGATTGGGGTGGTTTTGGAGAACCCATTTAAATTAATTATTTTATTTTATATTATTCTGATGAGGCGTTAATGGGCAATCTCATGTATATTATGGTATGTTGAGCCAGGTGTGGAATGGAATGTAAGAATGGGGTTTCACATTTTAATGGAAATATGTGTTGGTTCATAATTAATTTAGTATTGAGCCTATATCTATGTGAGTTCCATGGGATTGTGATGGAATTGTCCCATGAGAATTGGGGTGATGTTTATCGCCAAAATTTAGGTGGTGTGGTTCGTAATGTTGAGGTGTATGGTGATGAACCAAGCCGTAGTTGGGTGAAATGGTTAGAATGTGGTGATGGAGGTTCTCCAGTGGTGTTTCTTAGGATGGTTGGTGAATTTACTCTCATTGGGGGTATATGCACATGGGATTAGGACCCAGCGAGGTGGTTCTTACCACTCTATGTGGGAGGAGGAAATAGTAGATATAATAACCTAGGGGATGAAAATGGCCATTATATTGGAGGAGGTGCTCCCTATAGAAAGGCATAGTTTATGGTGTGAGACCACTAGATGGCGGTTGAGGATCACAATGTTTTTGAAGCCTATGGGTCAAAACAATGTAAGAATGGATATTGTTGTACCTTGGGATGTCGGGTTGTGGAGCTCATGATGATTTAAATGATGGAATATATTATGGACATGTTGATAGGTTGTCTGTTTGACTCAAAAGGTTGTGAATGTGGAATTCTTTGGAATGTGGTGTAATGTGGTATGTATATGGACAAGAGAACAATGTTTCTTCTGGTATAATTGATAATGGATACATAATTCTCAATGTTGGATGAAGTAAGTAAATACTTTCTTGTGGTTTTTGAGAACAAGTGAAGTGATTTATGTGATGGGTAAGTAGTTTTTATTTATTTACATATTTCATAAAAATATTAAAATATGGATATAAGATATACACACATTCACGGTGGCCTACTGAGTTTATAATCCCTCCCTATATGGGCCCCTCAGGACATGTTCATACTTTATGGATTTAAGATCTGGTAAGGGATTAGACTCATGGGTTGGACCTTAGTGAGAAACGATATTGTAAGAGTGTATGGGAAGGATGTTATATAGGCCATGTGATTCTTTTTCAACAATATGAAGATATTTTTTGGATTTTGAGTATATAATTATATGATCAACCTTCAGACAATCCTTCACGTTTTTAAGTCTATCATGAAATGTATACATTATCTCATAAGTATATCAAGTTTACTTTTTGATCATAATTTCCATTGTTTTTTTCTTCTAATGAGTTTGGCATTTGGATTCTGTAGTGACATACTTATATTGACCATTATTAAGGTTGTCAGCAGAGGGTACAGTCTCCCCAATATCACCCAATAGTCCCTCGCTACAAGCCAGTTGTGTTTGGAATACAGGAGTCATGCCTATGAAATATTTTTCATCTGAACTGGAGGATATGTGTAGTGGTTCCCAGGATGAGGTGTCACATATATAGTAATATATAAATATAAAAAAATATTTCAAAAAAAATATTTTTATCTATGTATTTTCAGTTTTGGAAACAAAATAATGACAATGATTAGGGATATTAAATTCAAAAATTTACGAAGGATTTTATATAGAAACAACATAACAGCCACCCAAAATAGGTAATTTTTTAATGTAATTACAATTCAATTTAAAGTATTTGTTAATAATTTTTTATATATATTTTATTAGTACCACTAGGACTTCTAATAGTTTATGAACTCAAAATAAGTAAATTTATTTAAGGATTAGTTGGTAGAGTACATAGTGTCAAAATGTTTTTCGACCTCAAGTTTAGTTGATTACAAATTATGTCTATGATCTAGTATATTATAAGGACAAATAGATATATTCAGGATGTGAAGAATTTATATCCACATTCATTGATATTATTTTTCATAAAATTAAATTAAATTTTTCACTAATTACTTTTCTTTAGAGGTTAGGAAATGTTGCTAGAAATTCAACAATTTTTTGGTGATAAACCTATAAAGATTGAAATATTCTAGTCGTATATCAAAGAGATGTTTCATGAAGGGTTACTCATTCCAGATTCTGGAAGATATAGTAACATGAATTAAGCTTCATGTTCTTGTGAGAGATTGGAAATAAAGGCAACAACTGAGATAACAATGAGATGGAAATGGAGAAAATATCGTTCTACCCAAAAATCTGAAGACACATTACCAATTGCTGGGGAAGGTGCTTTGATTCTCATAGACTTGTCATTTTCATTTTGTGTCTTACTATTTTTTGATGATTTTGAAAAAATTGTCTTGTTAGGTAAGAATAATATGAATATACACAAGAGTGGGGGGTGAAATGTGTAATTTTTCAAATATTGATAGATTCAAAATTTAAACCTCTTAATATATTATTAAGTTACCCAAAATTCTCTTATTTATGAAATTTCTTTAGAATAAAATGTACAAGGAGAACATAATTGTTTTTATAGTTTTTTGGGGTAAAAAGTTCCCATAGTGTGCTCCACCAATACTCTCTTACAAGATTACAGATTTTCACTTAATAGTTATTCTAAAAAAAAGACCTCCAAAACTTATTGCAGGCAGTTGTAACCTTATAATAAGACATGTAATTTTATAGAAAACCTTTCAATTCAAAGAATAGTTCAATAAGATGTTACTACACCATGACAGGGTATGAGTAGTCGATACTTTAAGAAATCATTATTTATTTGATGAGAAATTTATTTTTCTCACAGATGTAGTAGAAACTAACAGATAATGGACCTTATTATTTATAAAAAAAATCATCATGAAAGTAAAACATTGAAGAGATATAGGTTTCAAATGATTGTTAATAAATATAGAAACAAAAAAAATATCAGCAACAATAGAATGATATTAAAACAACAAAAGATGAACACATATATGTCTCCAAAGTGTTGTTATTAAGAACAGAAGAGATGTTTTTTTCATAAAATTTATTGAAGATATGAATGATATAACTCTTGGTTTTTAACAAGAGAAACTCAATTTTATTTTGGTTAAATATATCCAAAAATATTTCCTGATGAACCATGATTACCTAAATTTAAAATGTTTAAAGAAATTCATATATTTCCTTAAAAATAAAAATTATTTAATCAGTATAACTCAATCCTTTGAATTAGTATTTAAAATGTTTGAAAAGTGATTAATTATTCCAATTAATACCATTATATAAATATTTGAAAATTACATGATTTTAAACTCTATAGTTGAACAAGTAAAACTTCGGGTTAACATTGAAAGGACTATTGACAATGTAGGTTTAACTTCAAAATGTAGGGTTGTTAAACCATACATTAGTTTCTCAAACATAAGGATGGTTCCAAATTATGGATCTTAATACATAATTTTACAACGATTTAGGGTATTTGATTCATACGTTCATTCCATATGTATGGTATAAATGTGCATTTCATTAACAAAATTAGGATTTGATAACTATAATTTCCACTTGCAATGGTAGGGTATAAACAATGTTTATAGAATTATAAAAAACATATATAAAATAATTTAGAAAAAACATTAACTAGAAAATAAATTTAGAACAAGATAAATTTCTCAAGAAGTATAATAAAAAATATTTAATGTAATTTAATTATTGAAACAAACAAGGATATTCGTGAGCATCAAAATCAACAAGAATTCATAGATTATTGTTGAGACAATACATTCCCCCTTTTTGAATATCAAAAAACACATATAAAAGATTTATAGAAAATATAGGAAATGTAAAACCAAATAAAATAGATATTAAATGAGATAAAATAGAAATTATAAATCAGAATTAAAGTGTCATAAATTGTAGATAAACAAATAATATTAAAAAAAGGTATGTTTTCTAAACTAAAGTGATAATTTATATGAAATTTTAAAATATCTAAATTTATAAATAAGTATCTCATTCCCACATTTTAATATATCATAGTTATAAAAATGTTTTATTTTTTCAAAATTATCCCCCGTTTTGTGATATCAAAAAAAAAGTAACAAAAAATTCAACATAACACAATTAATGTTTCAAAAAAATGATGGTGAATGTTTTTTTAAGAAAAGAAACAAATATTCCTCTATAGTTTATATTTTTAAACAAATTTAAAAAAAGAAAAAAAATAATATAATGAAGAAAATAGTTTCATTAAAATTAGTCTATGGTTACAAGAAATATTATGATGTAAAATGTTAAGAAACTTGATTTGATAGGGGTGAATGGTATGGTTTAGATGAAGAGTTAGATGTAAAATAATATTAAATATCTTATTAAAAAACCTTGAGTTCTCTCATTATCTCTTCAAAATTATTATTGAACATCCCAGTACATTGTTTTCATCAAATTATTGGACTCATATACCATTTTTAAATCTTAATCTAAATTTAATTTTTGAAAATCATGGACAGTCTCTATAGACTGTATAAAATTCTACATCATATTAATTAACTGATTGACAAGGTATCTAATACCTGACCCATCATATGTAAATTTTAAAACAAGATATTTTTAATTTTACCAAAAAGTATGAAGTGGAACACTGTCAAACTAAATATTCTTATTCGAATAATTTATTTTAGATAAAAAAACAATACATTAAAACTTCTATATCAATTCTTAAGAAGTCAAATGACAACAAGTGGAAGCCTTTGTTTTAATTGAGCAATTTTTTATTCATTAAAATTGACTCCCCATGTATTTCCATAATTATCCAAAATCAATCTTAGAAAATGACTCCACTCTATGTTTCCCATTATATTCAATCATTTATCTCTAAAATGAATTAAAATATATTTAGTAAATAGAGTTTTCTCTTAGGTGATGGATATCAAAATGAAATGATTCTAAATCTTATTTGGGAATAGATGATCTTTTTAAATCATCCAATGATTTTTTAGAAATGTATAGATCACTTTTCAAGTTTTTATTAAATTCTTTTATCTAATTAAACTTTCAAACTAAATCCTTGATTTTATCATTAAGAGAATCAGAATATTCTTTTATTGATTTTATGAGGGTTGACCATCATCAACAGTAATATGGGAACAACCTTCAATAGTTTCAATGGTTGATGATTATAATGTTATTAGAGAATCTATTTTCTTACCAAATTTACATAAATCCTTCAAACAGAGTCCTACACAAATAGAAACCATCTGATTTTCAATCCGTTAATTAGTTTCAACCACTGATGTTTTCACCTTCTCACCATCTGGATCATTATTTTTAAACTAATTTTCTACAATACCCTCTTGAACATCTCTATTTTCAGTTGGAAATTCTACTGAAACAATTATATCCCCCATAAACATCAATTTCTCAACATTTGAAACCTCATCAACTTCTACCTAGTTCAAGGGAATTTCTTATTTTCTAAGCCTTGTAACATGAGCCTCAATGTTGGTTTATGATAAGGGTTATTCAAGGTAGTGGTGCACACCTCCGATAGTATTTTTTCACTAACATCAACCTTATATCTCCTTCTTATTTCCTCATAAACTTACTCTATTATAGATTCACCAATTTATTCATTCCAAATCCATACTAATCAATCTAACTTCTAGTTTTTGTTATCCTGATTGAGAATGAGCTCTAGATACTTGTTGATTATCAAACCAAAGGGTATCACCTTTCCTTTCTAGGTTATCTAATTACAACAGATTTTTCTTATGGTTCCAATAGAAAGAATATTTTTGTGATGACATCTAACAAATTTTTTAAATATTGTGTATCTTATTATTTTATAGAAAATTAATGAAATAATTATCTCATATGGATACAAATATATTATTGACTCCCTTTGATTTTAGTGATACATATGACATAACATATATCAATTAAAATTCAAATTAATTTTTATTAACATCAAATAACATGATATTACAATAATAAAATAGAATTTTTTTCATCTTGGTAATCATGAGCACAATTGTAGATTGAATAAATTTGATCAGTACCTTCTAGTCAGCTTCAAGATATTTTATAAGAATATTTCATACTAATGTGGATAAAAAAAGAAAATAAATGATATACTCATATATATGCACTTCATCTTCAACAGATCGAAGATTAAAATGAAAAACCCCTTCATGGGAACACATAATAATCTTGGATATATCTACTAAAGTGACTGAAAAATAAAAATTATTTAACATTGAGGAGGGAGTGTCCTTTTTATCACCAAATATAATTTAGGAATGTTCATGAAACGTTTTTACTTCACTATTGAAAATGTACTCATTAATTTCAATGTTGAAAATAAATTATAATCCTTGAAAAGCCAGAGATTGCTTTAACATTAGGTTTGTCTGAAATAACCACTCAAAATTGACATACTTCCCAAGAAATAATCATCTACCAGATCCTAAAAAGGATTAGAACATACATTCTCTCAGTAAACCATCTTCTACCCTCTTTTTATTTACCATTATAGAAAATATAAAGGATTGAGGTTCAGATTTTATGGTTCAAAGAGAAATTTCGGACTCTGAAAGTAGAAGAGGTTTGAGATTGAGGGTAAACATGGGGTAATTTCTTTCAGTTTTGTTGATGTTAGTTCAGTTTCACAAGACAAAATACTCAGAATAATCATTATTGGTTTATTTTTGAAATGATTCTTTTTTGAAGTGTAATAATTTAATTATTTATTAAACAACTAATAAATAAATAATATCTGAAAACAATGTAAAATAAATATAATTAATAAAAATAATTAAAACTAAATAATTAATAATATATATTTTTATTTTATTTTTGGGAAATGGATTAATTTATTATAAAAAAAATTATTAAAATTAAATATACCTAACTATCACTATATAATTTTTAAACTATATGTGGGATGTAGTTTAGTGAAAATACTAGCATGTTTATATTCATCATTAAAAAAATCTGATGATATATCCTCTTTTTGAACATGATATCTTTGAAAATGACCTCTTATATCAATTCACATTGTACATAGGTGGATTAAAATATTTTTTGAAATATTAATTTCTCTTTTATTATTACATAATAAAGGAATATTACTAAAATTGATTCAAAATTCTAGAAATGTATGATTCATTCTAAACACTTGTACACTGAAACTGCCAATATAAATATATTATACCTTATCTATTGACAATTAAACTGAATTTTGCGTCTTAATTGAACATGAAACTAAGGAATTACCTAAAAATTGACCGGTTCCAGAGGTAATCCTTGTATCTAACATAAAATCTCAAAAATTACCATTTTAATATAAGATTAGATAAAAATAAGATGTTTTAGGGTAAAGTATAAATTTAAAAATATCTCCCTTCAAATATATAAAAAATATTTTAATAGTAGTAATATGTTATTATTTTGTGTTTTATTGAACTATTTCACAAAGATAAACATAAAATATAATATACGGTATACTAGTAGTGAGATATATTAAACTTTCAATCATACCTATATATAACTTGATTTCAACTAGTTTTCTAGCTTTATCCAAATCACATTTTATATTGGAACACATGGGAGTTGTATAAGTCTTACTATTATCATGCATTTTTTTTCAATAAACCAATAATATATTTAATTTGATTTAAAACATTCCCATAAACTTTTCAATAACTTTTAATGCCCAAAATGAAATTTAATTCTCCCATCGTGCTAATTTCACATTACATTTTCATATGTTTTGAAAAATAAGTACAAATTTATTATTAGTTGAACCATAGATAAGATCATATACATATTTTTCATAACAAAATATCAAAACAAATAATTTTTAAATAATATTGGGATCTTAAAATTCCACAGTAAAATCCATTTTTTGGTAGAAAAAAAAACATTTCATACAAAGATCTTTGTACATTTTTTAGTCCATAAATATATTTATTATGTTTGAAAACAGAAATCGGTAAATGTTGATTTTGAAAATCTAGTCGTTGTTTAATATAGACTTTCTATACTATATATTCATATAGAAATGTTGATTTTACATTCATATGATATAATTGATAATTTATATATGATGCATTAGCTAAAATGAATCTAATGAATTCTATTATAGAAACAATGGAATAGGTTTTTTCAAAATCAATTCCTACATCTTGATTGTGTCCTTTGGATACTAATCTATTCGTATTTCTAGTAGTTATCCCTTGGTAAACCTTCATATTTCTAAAAACCCATTTTGTTCCCATTACATGATGATTTTATGGCTTTTCGACTAATTCAAAAAAAAATATTTTCTAATAAACTAGTTATGTTATTCTTGGATATCTATTAACCAACATTCATATTATAATTCTTATTCTATAGTTTTATTATCTAATTGAGAAAGTAAAAGAGATAATTAATAAATATATCCTACACTCCATCTAGTCCTAACTCTAGTATCCAGATCTCCTATAATAGTTTCCAAATTATTTTTTATGGTTTTTGGTTGTCTTGCCAAGACACATTCTAGTTCACCAATTTCATGTTCTTATGGGATGGAATAAATTTCATCATATTCTCATTTATTTTCTAAATCATATTTATGTAATTCCAATCTCATGTTTTTTAAAGAGTTGATAACTTTATCTGTTTGATTTTTACTATGATAAAAATGGTCTCATTCAACAAATTTCACATGAATCGATTCTGGAACTATAATTGAATTTTTATTATTCACTCTATAAGATTTATAGGTATCATAATATCCTAGAAAGATTCAATTGTCATCCTTTGGAAGAAATTTATGAATTTGTTTACATAGTATTTAAGATATATCCATTGTATACCAAAACCTTAAAGTATCAAACCATAGGTTTTTTGTTATTCCATAATTCATAGAGCTTATTTTTTTAGAAAGGAAATTATTAAAACTCTATTCATGATAATGTAAGCTATGTTGACATCTACTTCCCAAAAAAGGTAGGAAAACTGTATTCATTTAACACAATTCATTCCATTTAATTAATAAAACAATTTCTTCTTTATATAATTACATTATGTTGAAATGTTCTTGGAGTATATAATGTATTTTAATACCCTAGTATGAGAAAAAATAATTAAATTGTTGACTCTCAAACTCTATTCCTCGATCACATCATAATGAAATTATTTTAAAATCCCATTCATATTGAACAATTTTTTTAAAATCTTACAAAAACATAGAAACTATCACTTTTAAGTTTTACGAAATAAAATCTTGTAAATATAGAAAACTAATCAACCAAAATAAAAACATAATATATTATATGCATGATTTATACTCTATATGGTCCAAATAAATCTCTGTGGATAGTTATAATATTTTGGATGTAGAATCCCTTTTAATATATTCGAAGGATGACTTCTGTTTCTTTTATATTGGGAATGCATCAAAAAATATATGTTTATTAAATTTATGACTGGTAAAATTAGAAAAGTAAGGATTCTTAGATAATTTATACATAGTAAATACATTAAAATTTCCATGTTCCCTACAAAAAATCATTGATTCAATTTTATTAGTTGTAAAACAACTCACATTTTTTCACATATGAAATTTTGATCCAATGTATAAAAATTTTTAGTATGAGTGTTCTAGACTTCAGAAGTATATCCTTAAAATTTTAGTTGACATTATTTGAAAAATATACATAAATGCTATCATCCCAGAGTTGAGATATACTTATAATATTATGCTTCATCCCATTAATATGTATAACTTTCTGGATCGAAACTAATTTTAGATCAACAACTGATTCGAAACTAACTATTTTTCCTTTTTAATTATCACCGATCGTAACCAGACCTCCATCTAATTCCTCTAATTTATAAAAATTAAAATTTTCTCTACTCATGTGTCTTGATTAGAAAATATTTTTATAGCATACTATATTTTTATTCGTGTGGCCTCTTCCCAACATACACATTAAATAAAATCTTGTTTTGGTACCCAAATGTTCTCAGGTCTAGCTGTGTATGAAAATAATGATATGAGTAGTAATATTTGACAAATTTTACCAAACATTATGAGTCCAATTCCTGATTTATTTCACAAAAAAATATCCTTTTTTATACCATTGATTTGGAAATTTCACAAACAATTATTAGAATAATGGACATTATTCCACAACAAAATTGGTGACTCTAGATATGTTGTTATTAATAGAACTAGGTAAAAAATAATTTCTATATAATTCATACATTTCTCCATTTATCCCTCTTCCATATTTATACTTTTTACAAATTCAATTACCATGAATCTGATTTATAGATTCTTCTCCCTTATTTAATATACTGGATTTACTTTTGAATGTCTCTACTTCATCCTCTGATGCTTTAATTCTACATTCATGAATAGAACAATTGAAGTAGATTTTCTAAAATTTTATTTTAATTATAATTGTTTCATTAGCATGGAATATTTTTAATTTAAAAATATTCATGAATGGTTTTTAGTGTTTTCAAATTTTTTTAAAAATATTCATAATTTTGTTTAATCATTGAGATGTAGGATGATGATTTAATGTTAGAATAAATTTTAAAATCATAAGTAGAAGAATATTAAGATTATACCCATTATTCTTATTTAGACATAAATCCCATATTTTATTTTAGATTGGTTGGATCCATTTCTGAATTATATTTAGAACTACTTATAGAATCCTTAGAAACACTCCATGTAGCCTTTTTATATTTCTTACCTTTGAGCTCATAATAAGGTCTCATATGATACTTTATTTTCTTCCAATTTAATTTTATATTGTTTTAGTTGTGGTTAATAAATTTTACACTTTTTTCATTCATAGAATCTTAATTCTTTATGTATTGTAAAATATTTCTTGATACTATTGAAAGACATCTTGAAGCGTTTTTTATTCTTATAATTTTTACTGAATCTTATAGATAGATGAGCCAGTACCTTTTTAGTATTTTTGAATTATAAATTATTTTAGAAAATAGATCCCCCTTTTGATTATCAATCAGATCAATAGTTGAAACATTAAGGGTTTTATTCTCCATTTTTAACATCCTATGATATTCAACATTACCATGTATTTATTCTTTACACATCAATAGAGTTCCAATCAACTCCTCCACTATCATGTTTTTGAAAGGAGTGGATTTTCTGGTTATAGAATATATCGTATTCTATTTATAGGGTAAGAATCTTGTAAATTTTAAATATTTATCTATTTTTGTAATTGAATCTCCCATTGTGGATACACTGTTGACTATTTTAGTCAATATTTGATTTTGTCTGAGTGATGCTTTCACAATCACACATTATGAAAGTGTTACATTTCATCTTGGAAGTATTATATCATAATAGACTAACATTTTTAGTTAATTCATAAGAAATAGTGATATTTTACCACATCTCATAGGAAATAGTACATTAAAATACATGATTGAATTCATCTAGACCATGTCTATGTATAATATCATTCTTGGCTCTTGAATTGAAATCATAATCAGATTATTTTACAGCAAACCACTTTTTTGGTTCACCAAGGATTTCATAAGTGTTTACAATATTCATATAGACTTTGAAACCAAGAGTCTCTAAAAATATTATCATCCTTATTTTACAACAATCATAATTTTCTCCATTAAAGTACGGGGTTCTAATCATGGACATTCATTCTTTTAAAACTACCATCAAAACCTGTCTTTTTATACCCCTTTTACTCGAATTTGGAAAATCTTATTGGACTTCATTAAAAATCACTCCTTTGATACCATTTGTAATGTTTTAATAATAATAAGATACACAAGAGGGGGGTGAAATGTTACATTTTAGAAATACTAATAGATTTAAAATTTATCCCTCTTTGTATATTATGAAGATTCACATGATTATCATCTTCATGAAAATTATAACACTTGAAAATAGATAAGAAGATCACAACTGTTTTTATAGTGGTTCGGGTCATAAATTCCCCTTAGTTCTCTCTACGAGCACTATTTCAATGAGATTGGTGATTTTCAATAAAAATGATCTCTTATCATAATACCTCCCCAACTAAGTGCAGGTAATTACAACCATACAATAAGATAGGATCTTTTATAAGAAACCATTCAATCAACATCTTCGTGTGAGAAGATGGTACTCCACCATGACTGAGTATGAGAAGCCAATACTCTAAGAAATAAATATTAATTTATCTAATGAAAATCATATTTAGATTATGTTTGTAGAATAAACTGAAAGAAAATAGATCTCATTCATCAGAGATTAAATTCATCATGAAGGAATAACTTCTGAGAGATCCAGGATGCATATTATCTTCAAGAAACATAGCTATAGAATTGTTTTAGTAGTAACAATTGAATTATAGAAAAAAAACACATGATAAAAACATGTATTTCCCTAAAGTGTAGTTATTGATAATAGTATAGATTTTCTATTTTCATAATATATATACACATATGAATGATATAACTATTATTATTTAAAAAGTGAAACTCAATTTGATTTTTGTTAAAAAATACAAAAATATTTCTTGATAAATCAAAATTATTTGAATTTAAAACATTCAAAGAATGTTGTAACTTCCCTTAGAAATTGGAATGATTTAATCTGATTAACTATAGAATTTAAATCAATTATTAAATATATTTAAAAGATATTTATTAATTTAATCAAGATTATTGATGAAACATTAGAAAGTATATTTATTTTAAACTCCCTATATGACCATGCCAAACATAGGGTTAACTTCAAAGGTATGGTTGACAACATATGGTTTACATGAAAATTTTGAGTTCTCGAACAATATGTTATTTTCTATAAATTATGGATTGTTCCAAAGTATAGTTTTGGTCTATACTTTTATAATAGTGTAGGGTACCTTATCCATTCATTCATTCCAAACATAGGGTGTAAAAGTACAGTTCATTACCAAATATATGGTTGGAAAATAAGGCGTTCTACCTAAAAAAGGTACTGTGTAAATAGTGTTTCTACTGTTCTAAAAAACATTTCCAGTAAATATTAGACAAAAACATTAAATTGAATATATTTTTAGAAGATGAAAAATTTCTCACAAATTTTGAAAAAAAAATTAGTTTTATTAGTAAAAAAATAATGGTATTTGTGAGAAAAAATAAACAAGAATTCATAGAATATTTTTGAGACAATAAATTCCTAATAAGCATGGGACCTATTATAATCACTTCTACCTTTACAATGAATAAAAAAGATGAATTCCCTTAACATTCATGTTTGATTCAACGAATGACATGATAATGAAAGATACTATAATTAATAATAGAGAAACCACACTCATATTATGATCCAATTATCAATGTGTAAATGATAAATTATCTCTTAAGAAATTTTAATGAGGGTTCAAATTTTAAAATTTTGAGACACTGATTTATCTCTACTAGGTAACTTGGGTTAAAACACATTCCATATTGTTAAAACTATGAAAAAGAGTTCAGATTGTTTCCAAAGTTTATGAAAAGGATCCACAATGAATTTGTGATGTGAATGAATCAACCAAATATCAATATGACATGATATGTGACTGGTGTGACTCATAGTGTGGGTATTCAATATAAAAGTGTCATTTTACTTTAAAATGTGAATCATATTTTCAAAATAGAGAAAAAAACCTCGGATTGTATTGATAATTTTTTAAAATAACCTATATTTCATTTCTGGCATATTGGAATTAATCCCACATCAACTCAACACAAGATGTGTCCTGTACAACCCAAAGTGTGCATTTTTACATTAAAAGTGTCATTTTAGTTTAAAACATGTCCATTTTTAAAACCATTCTAATGATCTCGAATTATTTTAATTTTTAAAAAAAAATATATAAATAAATTTTATTTTTTAGGAATCAAACACACATTGATCTCACACACGATATGACCTATAGGAATCAATGTGAATGTTTCTAATATAATAGTGTGTTTTTAGTTCAATATGTTCCCCAAAAAAACAAAACTAATAAAATGCTGTCATATTGTTTTTTAATAGTAGGAAAAAAATCCATAATTTAATTGTGACATATAATAATTGCCCAAACATTAATCTGAAAAACGATGTGGCTGGTATGAATCAATGTGCTTGTTTTCATTATAAAAGTGTAATTTTATTGTAAAATGATCATCACATAGGGAAAACTGAGTAAAAAACATGGATTGTATTGAAACATTATTAAAATTTTCCATAATTCATTCGTGACATGTAATAATTGATTTTACTTCAATCCAACTCACAATTTGTTTGATATGTCTCCAAGTGTATGTTTTGAATATATATGTGTCATTTTATTTTAAAACACACATCACATTGTCAAAACTAGGAAAAACTGCTTTTAATTTTTTCCAACATTATGAAATTGATCCATAATTCATTTCATGTGTTGGAATTTACCACTCGTTGTAAAATGATTTATAATTCATTTGAGATATGTAGGAATTGACCTCACACTAATCTGACTCATTATGTGGCTGGTGTGACTCAATGTGTTTGTTTTCAATATAATGTTTTTAGAATAAAACACACATCACATGGCCATAACTAATAAAATTAGTATGTATTATTTTCAAACATTAGTAAAATGGTCCATAATTAATTTATGTGGAATAGAGAGCACATTAATCCCACACTAGATGTAACTTGTATGTCATTAAGTGTGTATTTTTAATAAAAAATGTCATTAGACTATAAAACACAGGTCACATAGAAAAGGATTAGTTAATGGTATTATATTGTCTTGAAACTTTTGGGAAATGATCAATAAATCATATGTCGTATGTTAGAATTAAAAAAACATCAATCCAACATGTGATGTGTCCTATATGACTCCAAATGTGTGTTTTCAATATAAAAGTTTCAATTTTGTTAAAAAAATGCATTACATGTAAAAACTAAGAAAACAAGATTGGATTATTTTCAAACATTAGGAAACGAGTCTATAATTCATTTGTGACATGTAAGAATTGAGCACGCATAAATCTGAAACATGATGTAGTTGGTACGACTCAAAGTGTGTGTTTTTAATATAAAAGTGTCATTTTAGTTTAAAATGCATGTCACATAGCAAAAATCAATAAAAAAATATTATGTTTTTTTAAATCATTGGGATAATGGTCCAAAATTTATTTGAAATGTGTTGGAATAATCCACACATCAATCTGACACATGATGTGGACAATATGACTCAAAGTGCATTATTTAAATATGGAAGTTTCATTTTAGTATAGAAAACACATCATATATCCAAAACTGAGAAAATGAACATGAATTGTTTTCAAACATTAGAAAAATAATCCATAATTCCCTTGCTATGTATATAAGTTTACCACAAATTAATTTGGAACACAATGTGGCTGAAATGACTCCATGTGTTTGTATTCAATATAAGTGTCCTTTTAGTGTAAAAACACGTTACATAGTCAAAATTTGATACACAATGTCATATTACATTAAAAATTTAGGGAAATGATCCATAATTCCTTTATATCATGTATTAATAGGGCAAAAATGAATCCAACACTCTATGTGGCTGGTATGACTCCATGTTTGTATTTTCATAATAAAAGTGTCATTTTAGTTAAAAAAGAAATCACATTTTCAAAATTGATAAAACAATCTCAGATTGTTTCTAAAAATTTTAAAACCAATATCAATTCATTTTTGACATGTAAAATCATCCACACATCAATCTGAAACATGATGTAGTCAGTTTGACTCAAAGTGCATGTTTTCAAGATAAGTGTCATTTTAGTTAGTAATGTGTGTCACATGCTATTTTGACCCGATTCACATCATACAAATATGGTGTCCAAAATGGACTATCAAACATAAACCCATTGTCTATTACTATAAAGGGTTTCACATAGGGTACAGCGTCCCCAGATGGTCTCTAACTAATTTATTCGTGGAGCTAGTAACCCCGCCAACAACCCTAGTATCCATGATTCATGGACCTACTTTCTAAAGGTAGGTTCTCATTGGATGACGATTTGGCCAATGATACTTAAGGACTCCAGTGGTCGAGGGTATGGTAGGTCGGGCTCATCACACCATTTTTAGGGAAAGAAATTCCTATTCTAGGACTCTATTATAGATTTAATCAATGTTTATATGCTCGTTAATCCTTGGGTTTTTTTGAGCTGTGTCTATGGGTTACCCCTAGGTTACAAGATTAACCATATATGTGCATGGGTTGGGAATTGCTGAGACAACACTGGTTTAAGCCGTATGATGGGTTTCTTTGGAGTTTACTGTCATCCAGGGGGACAAAAATTATTTTTCTATCAGGATCGAACCCATAAGAATAGATTCCAACGTATCACCATGAGAGAATTAGAACCCATGTAGTTTAGTGCCTCTTAATTGGACACATCATCTTTTATGGTTATGTGATGAGAATCAATTCATGTATTTTAACACATTGATGTTAGGACATGTATGTGAAGGATTCCTAACCAATATTTAAAGTGGTACATACACCGATACAACCCCGGATGCTCATAATGGTATGGTCTCCTTGGTAAATATGGCCCAATCAGGGATACGACCTGTGAACTCTATAGTGGTTTGGGTGTTGGGTTTGGACCTTAGGGAGTAATCCTATGTATACCAATTATTTGGGAATCAAATACCTTGATTTTCGGTTAGAGTAAGGGATTATACCGTAAAGGAGGGCCTATTTTTTGGGGGCATGATTGGGGATTAACTTTTGAAATTGATCTCCTTCGATCTCGAGCCTTCAGACATGCATCCTAGATATCCTTGTTATTTTCAGAATTTGTGCTCTCATAGTTCATTGTGGGTGGGGATTATGTGTGAATGTTTCACACTCAAGATTGGGGATTTAGAAAGAAATCATATATATCCTAGTTATAGTAGGAATCATAGTTTCATAGTTTATAGAGTTGTGCAGTTTACATGTGGAAGCTGCCCACTTGATCTTGGGCCTTCATATAAGAATCCTATGAATCATAGTTCGAGTAGGAATAAAATTTATTGAAGTTCAGATGGGGTGTGGATAACATGTGGAAGCTTCCAAATTGAGCTCGAGCCACTATAAAAAGATCCTACATATCCTAGTTAGATTAGAAATCAGATTTCAAATAGTTCATAGAGTTGTGGGAATGTCGTACAATACAAACCTTTATGACCAAATGGGACATGATCGGTGTGAGAAACAATAGGATGTGAAATATTCTAAAAAGGTGAAAATTATTTTATTCACTGATAGAAGAAGGTGGAGGGTTATTGTGGACGAGAAATGAACCGTTGAATGTGAAATGAATGTGATGGTCATTAGGACTATCCCATTAGGCTAGGGGGATTACTCCAGGAGGGATTCCCTTAGATGGGTGAAAAAAAGGGAGGAATGTTACTCATTGTAAAAATGAAATGAAAGAGTAATTCCTTTGACTGATCACTATCCAACGTTGAATGGAAAATCTAGTGATTAACCTTGCTCCTTAAAATGGGGGATTCGCATTATTTTCTCATGGTTGAACTTCAGGTTACCTTGGGAATGTAGACTTAAGTATTGCTGGGGGGGTCCGAACCATTGTGAGAATTTCCTTTATGACTCCACTTACCTTAGGTATGTTGACTTAGAGGGGAATGTTAATGTTCCTGATAGTTTGGTCATATGGGTCTGGTGGCTTTGGACGAGGATTTGAACTGATGCTGGTGGAGGGGTTAACAGAGGGGCCATGGAGGTGGTGATGGGAATGGAAGGACAAAATTTGAACCAAATGGTGGAAAAACCGAAGACAACCCATTACACATACCATTTTCTCTTGATGTATAGGGGATTAAATACACAACGTACTGCTATTTTGGTGAAGGGTTCATCCGTAAACTGAAGTGGTATGCAAATATAGATGTGATCTTCCACATACCGTGGTGGTAGGAGGTCTCAAGTTCTACTTACATCGTTTCGTGGTATTTTGCACAATTTCTTGTCCATGTAGTGTTGTGCCTTATAGTTTTCCATCATGAAGGAGGGTAACTGTGCCTATGGTTCATGGGAAGGTCATACATGAAGGTATTATGGTTCGTGGTTCAGTGATTAGGTTAGATTATTACTTTTTTTCCTTATTTTTATGGTTTAGTGGATTTATACCTACTGAAAACATTCACGATTCCATATTTTTTGGTAATTTTACTTGGATGTATTCCATTTCTAAGATCCAATATCCCCCCAAAATCATCTCCTTTCTCAATTCCCCTTGGTGTCCTTTTATAGAGTGTTGAGGAGACTGTATCTATGGGCACATGACATCTTTTTTGGAAGCCCATGGGGAAATTTCATGGCCCATAGAAAACTTGGTCTACAGAGGTTCACGGTGATGGGGTTCATAACGATCGAAATCATAACCTCAATTCCATAAATGATGTAGTTCATGGGACACTTCTTGCATAGCCTCATCCAAAAATTAATTTGTCTGTGGGGATGATGTGTAGGGACTTACTACTTCATCACGATATCTCCAATGACATGGTTCGTGGTGCTCATTAATTTCATCTCATCCAAAAATGGCTTGGTTTGCAAGACAATGCTTTGTTGGCCTTCATTTCGCAATAAATCTGAGTACGACTTGGTTCACGGTCATTTCCCTTTGTGGAAATTTCCCAATAACCATTACATGGGCCAAATTGGATCCTTTTCAAAATTTTATTTCTTCAATATTCTCCTCAAAATATCATCCCACATGCATATATTCCATTTATCAAAAATTAAATTGTAATTCTTTTCCCTTTGTAGATTTTTTGGGACCATACAAGTTCCCCCCATCAGAATGGGGTCTGGTCAGAACAAGGATGATGATATTCTGATGTATAAAACAATCCTGAACTGAAATGGTTTGTGGTAGAAAGGTGGACCAATTTTGGGGACAACAACTATATATTGGGGGCCCTTGTCATTTTTATTTTACTTGGTTTCTAGTGAAATGTGATCCACCAAGCTCTCTCTTGTTTCCTTTATTCTGTATGCCATCTCCTTCACAAAATATGTCTTCATGAAATCTCTCCTTGCATTTCTCAAAGTGAATACTATTATAGTTTCCTTAGGCACAAAAGGAACATTGAATCTACGAAGAAAAATCTATAATTTTAAAACGTAAGATCAAATTTCTGTATAGTAAGTTGCTACACTGCTAACCTACTATGCATAATTAACATCAATTTTGAGAAATGAACATTAAATTTCCAAAATTGACTATAAATCATTGAAATGTGAACTCTTAAAATCTTCATAATAGGTCTTGTTACACGAATTCCCCATTCTATGAACTGATCAGTTCGCTGGCCAATTCATTGCAGTCCAACATCTTGTGGGGGCATTTCATGTATAGTCAGTTTTTGGGGAATTGATTCTGTGAACCATTCCCAGGTTTCAGAACATGGGACCTTGTATTTTGAAGATTTCTTGCGTCCTTTTCCATTTTTATTCGTTTTTGTCAAATAATTTTAATTGTACTTACCCTTTATGTGGGTTTTTTGTTTTACATGATAAAATGGCTCTTCCTCTTATCTTAGTAGAAGCAATCAGGAGGATGGAACCCATGGTTGATAATATCAAAGATAAACCTCATGATTTCATTATTCCCCAAAGGGTTATTCTCTAATAACTCCTTTCGTCAGTGATAATATCCAATCCACTATCTAATAAACTTCAGAATTATAATTTGGGGCTCTAAGATGATGCTTCTTTATTAGGGATTGATTGTGGTGATCTTATCACACATTTCAGAACGTCTCATGGGAATAATAGGGAAAACATACCTACCACTGTGGAAATAATTTCTGCATTGAGTCAGGTGGGTGATTTCATCTCGAGACGCTATATATGTAATCTGTGTGACCAATACCCTCACATTATGTCCTTGGGTTCCATTATCCAAGATTATCCACCAATCATTAACCTATCACAAGGTAACCCTAACCGACGATGGAGCAACAAATGGGACCTCTAATCGAGTGGGTGATTTTCGGACAAGTTGGATTGGGAATTCTGGGTTCACCAGAACTACATGAAATCCTCTGTGATATTAAAAGTTTTCAATATATATTGAGCAGTGTGGGTCTCCCAATTCTCCCTATTTTCACTGGGTGAGAAAATTCTTGAGTTGCTAAGCTGCTGGTGCCCAGACACCAACACCTTTCACTTATCCTAAGGTGAAGTAGGGATAAGTCTATGCATTTTTTATCAGATAGGGTAACTTCCTATCTTTTTAGATATGTACAACTAATTTTTACAAGTGTCCAATACCTGGAAGAATGTAGAGAAATTATCCCCTCTAGAAGGAGAATTATTTTTTATGGTAGAGAGGCTACTTGGTCAGCTACTTCCTGCTAGCTCACTTATCTCATTTGAGGATTGGTCTGGGCTATTGTTTTAGGTGAACGGTCTCAAGTTGAGATTTATATGTGGTCGAACCCATCTAACCCAGCAGTCATAGCTTATTCATTATTCTTACTATGCTACCCTTGAGGTGGGATAATACACCACCTGCGGTAATGAAATCTTCCAAGATGTGTCGCCTAAGCTAAGGAGGCCATGTTTTTTTTACATGTTCCTAAGTGGATATATCATCCTCTATTTTGATGCTTATACAAGTGTTATGTCTTGTACATTGACTATGCTAGCCACATTGGCAGAGGGACAACAAAATAATAGGTTCATTACAACACTGGCCAAAATCTACGAACTCTTAGGGAAGATATAAGAAGGGAGTCTTCCACATCGTCTTAGAAGGCTGTTTCATTTTTTATATGACTGGATGGTATATAATTTCCCATTCTTTAAGTACCATAATACCACCATTGTTCCCATTATGAATTCCTACCAAACATTCATAAAATTTCTTCTATCCATGAAAAATATTTCAAAGTAGAAGGCGTGATGGAATTGCTACGTGATGTCTCCCACTTCTTGTTTATGCCTTACATGATGCCCCATGGGCCAATGATAGATACTGGGAGAATCTCCCCTAAATAAACATCTTATATTATTACACATAGAGCAGGTTTCCTGACCAAAATCATAAAAAAGTGACCATTTTATGGACTTACATTCCTTATAGGTTCACTAGGTAGTTTGAATGCCATTGGTAGATCACATCTCTCCCCAACACCGTGGTGAAGTAGGAATCCCACCCCGTAATTCTTCACTATTTCTGGTTGACATAATGTGGTAGGATGATAATGTTGAATTACTCATTCCTCCCATAGAAACCTCAAATTACCTATTATTTTAGTATTCCTAGATGTGTGTGGCTTGAAATAATGATGGGGTATTGGCAAGGCCATTTCTTCAGGTTCATAGATCATTGGCTGTATCAGATCATGTACCTAATATGCCTATTGCGCTATCTATTACCCATACTATGGAAAGAATGAGTTTTACTATCCATCACATGCATCTGGAAGGGTATTCACCCACTCAACCCATTTCTGTAGAGATTGATTTAGATCTCAAGTCATTGGATGATGTGGTCCATGGTCTAACCGAAACTGGTCTGAGTGTGACATCACCTGATGTTAATGAATTTTCTTATAGTCCCCCCATTTAGTCTCTTGGCTAAAAAATATATTGGGAGGGAAAGTCCCCCTGCTTGGGTGACTCTTATCAGAGTGCTTACATCTACTTTAATGATTCTTCCTCATTGTATGCCTATCACGGTGTAGGAGGACCCTGATTCTGATGCTATCAAGAGGCATCGAGCTATAAGAAAGAGTGCATTGAATCAAGTCCATACTCATGATGAAAAAACTCCCATAACATATTTTTCCAATGAGGAGGGTAACTTTATATGACCATTTTTTTATCTCGGTTCATGTGGCTTTGATTACTGACACTAGCGTCTCCTTGTAGACCAAATTATAATAGCCCGATAGTATATCACTACTTATGAAGGTGACCTCACTCGGTTAAATTCTTCTCACAACCAAGATAAAATTTTTCAGGATATTACTGATTAGTTGCATCATCTGGAAGCTGAGGAATCTAGATCACATTACCAAGTGATTTCCTGGATGGAGGAATAGTACGTGTGCAATGCTCACATGGTGATACTAAATGAACGACATGCATAATCATATGCTAATTATGAACATGTCCAACAGAAAAGGTGAGACCTTTGGACTATTATGAAGTGATTAAGCCTGATGGTTGAAGATGAAGTTGAGATGAAGGGTTCCTTAGAACATGACATTGATGGACCTCATCAAGAATTTATCAACCTACTAGAAAGAGGGAGTCAGGCCTTGTTTTAATCCGTTATAAATCCACATACAACCTTTATTTTGACATTGGGGTGAGACTCTGGATTGTGAATATTCCTCCCACTCTCACTTCTCCTGATAAACCAAATTAAAAATTCATTATATGGTTTCTATTTTATCAATTTCTTCAATCTAAATAATTCAGGATGAACTTCATTTTGAACAGTAATTTCAACAAGATGTTAATTTGGATTATAATCTTGGATCAATTTATGATCTAATTTTTTCTTGAACTGAGGGGTTCAGCGAGCGTAGTTTGACTCTTTCTAGGGTCACATGGAGAACCATAAAAACATTGTTCCTATTTTTTATGACCCTAATTTTTTCCTAAGACTACTATGGTGTGGACCTAGAAGGTATAACATGACATTTCCATATGATTCCCTTTATGGGGTTTGAAATAACAAGATTTATGACTTTTGATTTCTGGTTTCTCAACATTTTTTCCAAAATCAAATGTAGCATATTTTTATCAAGGTGACACTCGACTTTCATCCATGTTTCCATTTGCGGGATATTTACTTGGAAAGCATAGTTTCTCTTTTGGTGTGAAGATTAATTTCTTTCCAACTAGAAAATCATTGTTGATATTTTAGGTCGAACAAAATGGACTACAACTGCACTTCTGTTTTAGGTCGAATAGATTGGACTACGAATTGTGGATCACAGACCCCAATTTAGGAATCATTCACCAATGATGTCCCATAATCTTTAAGACATGGATGAGGGGGTTTTCTTGAAATTTAATTATGATTTCTGGACATGGGACATGATATGGGTCATGTAATCCATAGGTCTAATGGAGATAGGGAAATACACTCTTGAGGGAGATTTTACCTTTGGTTTACATGCCATTTTTTCAGGAATCATACGCAGAGCCATCGGGGTATAATATGAATTGTCAAACAAAGGTGTCCATGGGACACTTGCATTCCATTTCTGATGGCCAAGATGATTTTATAGAAAATTGGTTTTATTTTTCTATTGAGGACCATAGTGGGTGGTCTGTTGATTGAGTGACATATGAAAGTAATAATGGCATTTTAATTTTCTTTGTATTAAAATACTCTCCCTCACAAATTCTATTTGGATAATGAGTTTGTTTTTTATTATACATGAAGACTACGATTTTATGAGCTAAAGAGGAGACTCACCACACCACCCATAATTCAACTACCACATTGGGATCTTCCTTACAAACCTTTATATAATGAATCAAATCATATATTTGGTATTTTATTTCAAAAATGTTGGAAGGGAGATCCCAGGTTATCACTTATGCATGGGGAACATTGACTTTTTCTAAAGTAGACTACAAAATAATAGAGATGAAGTTTCATTACATTATTTTTACTCTTGATAATTTTTATTCTTATATGTTAGTAAATAATGTGATTACATTGGTAGACTATGTACTTTTTCATTATGTACTGAAGAAAATAGATGTGAAACCCGGGTTAATGGGATGGATTCTCTTACTCTAAGAGTTAAATATGGAAATCAAGGTTAAAAAGTGACATAAGAACCTTTTAGAGAATCATACAAGTTTAATTCCTCGAAATATAAAAATATAAAAACCATATGTGGCACCACTAAATTATTACATTTAAAATTTTTGATTGGATTAATGTTCCCAAGGACATCACAAGTTACTAGGGAACTCAATTTTATAATTAGATTATATAGTCTTCTTGAAGAATTATAGTGTGCTTCATATAATATCAAAATCATATCATCTACATGAAGACATACAATAAGAAGTGTCAAAAAAAGTTGTAAAAATTATTCATGAAAAAATCAAGAAAACCAAATGGATAGGTGTAAGTAACTAGAGTAAGCATTATCTATATACATTACTACATTTGAGACACTTTTGGTATGTCACCACATTTAAATGTTTTTGCAAAAAGATTTCACATATTTATTGCACTATAATATAATATTTTTTAAAGGTTGGGGCTGAAGCCTCATTTTATTATTAATGAAAAGAAAAGTCCTCTTTTAACTAGGTAGAGGGAGACTCATTACATAGACCGAAGGCCTAGTGGGATTGTATCCCATTACATTTCCCGTAGGCCCCAATTTTTGTCCCAATGACCATTCTGTGAATAGTAACCCACCTGCTACAATACCCACATAGTACTGCCACTGCTACAGTGCCCTGCCGCCGCTACAATACCCGATGATCTACATTATCGCCACTGCTACAGTACCTGCACCCAATGGGTTTTAAACCCCCATTTTTCATGTAGGATTACGGGGTGCTTACTCAAATATTTAAAAATAATGGGAAAAATATATACTTAAAAAAGAGATATCAATGTTGGTGATTGAGTGATGTTGTTAAACATAAAGAAAAAGTTCATTCTATGAAATTTCTGTACCATGTGGACTGGTTCTTATATTTTTTTCTAAACAACTCTCTTATGGTGTAGTAAAGACCACGTGAGATTACTCACAAAGATCTTTCATAGTAAATGGCCTGATATTGAGGTTTTTTCATGTGAAATATCCAAGGATAACAATGGAGGATCCAGATCTCCCACCACCACTTATCAATATCTCTATCTAGTCATCTACTTCATTTTCACTTGTTCTTGAAACATCTATCATTTTCTTACTTATATTAGAATATTCATTTAATCACACTTTTAATAGTGTTATGGATAAGGGAGAGGGTGGGAAAACATTATCTTAGGGTTTAAATATCCTTATCTAGTAATTTTTTATGTTTGTGGCCTTAAAAAAATTAAAATTTTAATTGGAAAAAAAATATGAAAATATATTTTAAATTTTCACTCAACCTACTAGAAAAAATTAATATTTATATCGGTAATATAGATAGTTTGGATTTAAAACTGAGGAAGTTATTGTAAATGAAAAATAAAATCATGGAACCAAAATTATTGCATGGATAAATGACAATTTTGATCATAAATTTGAGAAAACAGTCCACTATTAGTGAATAAAATCATAGGGAGCCTAAATAAATAATATTTGGATTTATCATATATACTAAGAAAAACAAGAAAATGGGAGCTGGTCTATAAATCATCCCAATTCCAAAAAGAAAACTTGTATGTGTGAGTTATTCATTTAATAAGAGTTTGAGTGACCCAATATATAGCTTCTTGAGTATTTTATATATATCTAAACTACTAAATTTTGTCTTAGGGGTTTGCAAAACATATGGGGATGGTTTAGTTTCCAGTTTAGTTTCACTTATCTAATATGTTCTAATCAAATAATATGTCTATGAATAATACAATATGTTTTAGAGAGAATTTGGCATGGAAGGTTTGGATAATTATAAACATGGATTAATTAGGGGTAGATGATATATAAAAATATCATATAGTAAGTATCAAATAAGTTAGAAAATTTTTGGTATAATAGAGAACTTATTAGAGATGGATTAATAAAGGTAAAACTTATTAAAATTTTACTTTCATTAACTTTTATTCTTTTTACAATCAAGGAATGAAGAAATTAATGTAAGATGAAGTATTATCTTTGTGAAATTGAGGAAAATTCATTGTTCATGTGTGGGATAATTATCAAGCATTGATTTTTTTAATTTTTTAGGATTTTAAACTTTTTACCATTATTTCAATTTAATTCTATATAAATTTCTTAACTCTTATATTTGTATTAATTTTTTATATTTACTATAAACAAGATTAATATTAATTATTTTATTGATAATATACTTTTTGAATTAATTTGGATCGATCCTATACTGTGTATAAATTCTATCTGATTTTTAGAAGCAAGGACGAATTTGTAAGTTAAATGATTAAAAATAGGGATGAATTTTAAAAGAAATCGGATAGGTAAGGGTATCCAATACAATAATTAAATATTCACCACTATATAAGTATTTCATGAATTTAGAAATGGTTGATAATTCATAAAAGATACACTCTAATACATAATAGCCTAATACTATTTAATAAGATTCCTTTAGAGTTATAGATAAATTTAGTAAAGTGTATGGATATGTAAGGTTTCACCATACTAAAATATATGAGTTAAAGTTGAGTATAATTTATTAAATTATGGACATGTGTAAGAGTACTGATGTTAATCTATAAAGGTAAGCCCATCAGAAAAAAGTGACAAGCCAATGTCTAAATATAATTTTTTTATTTCAAAGTAACATTAAAGGAGAAGTGGGAAACCATTCAATATAAAAAAATTCACAATGTACTAAATCAGGTAAAAAAAATAAACAACATACAAGTATTTCTTGAATTTGACACCCTGTATAATTTCTTATAGAGGATAGTAGCCTGGACATATGAGTCATTGTTTATATTCTCTCCAAAATGGTTAGCCATTCAATTCCTTGTTTTTATGAATTCCTCTGAGTTTATTCTCTAATCTTTGTATCCTTGAGCTAGAAATCAGTCTTGTTTATAGATAAAAAATTCTTTATATTCATTAATATCAAATTGAAGTCATATCACATAAATTCTATCAACCTTATTCTTGGGATCATTGAGTCGAATGACACTTTTATTCATTTATTTCTTTGAGTGAAGAATAAGTTCTATATATTTCCTTCCTTTAGCTAAATATTATGTGGAAATTCCATTTTTTATCATTTAAGAAAATATCCCTAATCTATTACAATGAATTCTATCTCAATATTTCTTTTAGCTTATTTTTCACCCACTAGTTCTGACAGCATGATTTCACCTTTTAGTGCCTTGATTCCCTATTATTGGAGTCTACTTTTCCATTTTACTAGAGACATGTTTAACCATTTCGACCATAAATGACCCCCTTTTTCTTCTCAACTATTATTATTGGCCTTACCTGAAGGTCGAGTAACTATTGTTTTTGAAATATTCATGTTGTCTTTGTGAGGCCTAGTTTTCATCCCCCCTTGTGGATTGTGAAATTCCTAGAAATTATATTACCTTACATACCCTTCTATGACCCAAACCCAACCATTATGTCCCTTTGGAATTCATTCTCACAATCCATCATTGGTTGGGAGTTCACTTCATGGTCTCTAGTCACATTATCTTCAAAGGACCTTGATCAAATCTTTTTCTTCTTCCATATTGGAATATAAGTTTTTCATCATTTAGGATACTCATTATCGATTCCATCTCTATTCAAACTATTAAAAATATTTTTAATTTTTATGGAATTTTATACATCATTTTTATCAGCCACACCTCAACAGAGAGTCAAAACTATTTTCTGATCAGAAGTGTTGTATTTCCTTGTATGTACCCCTCTATAAACAAGGATTTTAGCACTAGTGGAAGCAGTAGAATGATTAGTTTACTTTTCATTATCTAGGTGAATATCCTTGATAGTATCTATAAAGGATTGGACCTGAACATATGTGTGGAATACAATTTCAGGTTGATCCATTTGATCTCCTTCCTAGACACGTTCTTGTCCCCTAAATCTTATCTTAATCCCTTGAACTAATCTGAAATTTTAGGCTCTAATTGCATGGCTTTAACATCATTATGGATGGTAAGAGGGATGATTAACTCATTGGTTTATATATCATCTTACTCAATGAATTTTAAATATGATTCACCAACCTATGTGATCATTCATCCATTCGTCATTGCCTATTGAGGATGTTCCTCACCAAAATAATAAAAAAAGGATGCCTAGGGAACCCCCATCGATCAATTCCTATAATATTAATAAAAATTTCTAAGATGAAAACAAGATGACCAGTAAGGGAACCATGATTCATGGAAATCCTTTGGATACCATAGAATATCACATTCAATATCTATTCCAATAGTGTCCATTGGTATCTTGGAAACATGAACTTCAACACAAATTCTTGGAGAAATATGATGAAAAACTATGTTGGTCCACTGGTCCGAGCAGAGGAATAAACCCACTATGTTTCTAATCAAGCAAAGGTTCACTGGGTTTTTAAAAGGTAGGGGTGACCAGGTAGAGAGATCCATAATTCAGTTATAGGTGGATCACACTTCAATTGAAAATAAAACGACCACTAAAATAAGGAAAAACACGATCATGAGATAATAGGTGGACTATTCACCCAATCATAGATTAGACCTTCATCCGAAAAGAAACAAACCAAGTGGTGACTCGAATAAAGGATCCCTACTATCTCACAGTCTTTCAGCTTCTAGTTGTTATATAAAAATTCTTTCAAAGATGCCAATAGAGGGACCTCTCTTACAAAAGTGGGAAACTGGAGAATGACCCTCTATTGCAGAGGCCTTTTTGAACTCTATGGGTGAAAGTGGGACCATCTGAACTCCATCAACATATGATTAGACTTTGGGGATTATATCAATAGAGGAGAATCTAGAGAGGGATTAAAGATCAATGAAGGGAGTGAAATTATAAGGTTGGGAAGTAGATGGTGGAAGTAGAAGGTTATTTACCCTCCCCTCAACAAAATGACTAAAGAGGTGAGGTGGTGATGCTTCCACCACCTAGGGAGTCTCGATAAGAGAATCAAAATTAAGCATTTCATCTTCTATATAAATTAATGTAAATTAAATTATGAATAATTTCAACAAAGAATGTGATATTTAAGTGTTATTTCAATGATCAACTGAAATGTAAGGCTTCATGAATTTATTGTAAGTATGAAATAAGTGATACATAAGAGTCCCTAAGTGAATATTAACTGTCCATGATAATTAAATATGGGTATTTGTATTTGGTAAATTGAGCCTTTACCAGTAATATGAAAATAATTAAGGGTATTTCCTTTGATAAATCCTTATAGGCTAAAGCTACTATGTACCTTCATTATCAAGAGATGAATTAAAATCATTTGGCTGGTGCACAAACCATATTCAACTTTCTTCTCATTCATTGAAAACTTAAACGCTACCTAACAACATGTATATCATGTTATATTGTTAAAATAAGACTCGAGATCATTGAATAAGGATTTAAGAACATTCTGGAAGAATAACGTTGAATATGTGATCAATTTGAGTGACATATGCTCTACAAACAAGGGTTGTCTAGACCAATTGGATATTCTATATTTTTTTCATGATAAATCATATAATAACCCAATAATAATTCCACATGGGTTTCATATATAAATTAATAAATCCACCAATCAAAGGGATACATTATAGAAATATAGATATGAAATATTAATAATCAAGAGAGTTTTCAAGTATGTTCCTTGAATATATATCCTCATAAAGGCTATAACCTAGAATAATATGAACCTATAAATTGTGAAATCCTAAGATTTGAAAGAGAGTTAAGTGTTTTTGAGAACTTATAAAATGGGATTAAATAAAATTTTGGGGGTGGATGGGTTTTCTATTGTTTTTATATTCTCATTCATTCATATGATTATCCTTCTAGTGGTGGAAAACTATTCTATTTGTGGTGATGATGTAGAAGCTTCCACCTCTCTTCAAAATTAAATTACAATGAATATATATACTCATTTATCTATGGTATATTTGTATGATTTTTTATTTAAATAGATGAATAAGTTGGTGGTTCCCATTTCTAACATTTATATTGAACTTATTCTCTCTTGATTTAGTTTGTATAAAGCCCCATATTCTTCTTTATTTCCTCTTTTGTAAAGAATTGTGTTGTTAATTTAGGAGTGATCAAGAGTTCTTAATAACTATAGCACTATGCTGGTTGTGTGTCCAATGTATTTCAACATGATTCAATCTAACCCAAGAAGAATGATGGAGGGTTAGGGGTAAAGGTTTAAAGCATTCTATGAATAAAAAAGATAGTGACACTACATGAATAATTCAGATAATATGAGAAGGTTAGGGAGGGGTTGAATAACCAAGGAAATGATACTTCCTCTCTCTAACATTCAAAGTATTTTAATATTTATTGGATTGATGATACACAAATTAGACATTTAAAAAGGTTGCTTCATCATGAGAAAACTTGAATATAACACTTTAATACATTACTTCCCAAGTTATTATTATTTTCTTGAAAAATACAAGAAAAATTAATAAATAAACCAAAATATTCTTTATAAAAAATTATTTCTTAATATATATATATATATATATATATATTTGTGTGTTTCTGTTTCTAATGTATTTTAATCCTGTGATCATTTATTTTCATTTTTCAGGCGTACTTTCAAAGGGAAAGTGGTCACTAGGACATAAAAAAAATTCATTGGAATATACATAGGATAATTGAATGGTAGGTCATGATTTTTTATATCATTTGAGGGAAAATTATTTCAAATTCTGGGACACTCTTGTTTAATTAAGCTATATTCATGAATCCTTCCCAGTGGAACGGGTAAAATGACTAGTTACCACATGGAAAATGGCTGATCATTCACATGCATGGATGGGAACAAATATTTATTCACAATAGGTTCTCCATATTTCTATTTTTGGATTAGTTATTAAAGTAATGTTTAAATACTTACATTTTTGTGCCTTTAAGTTTATCATTAAATTATGAGATGCAATATATTTTGATGTTTGGATAAGGACATTGAGTGGGGGTTTCTTATATATCATTATAAAGGGCATTAGATCCCATATAGCTTTGTTCCACCAAATAGTACACATCTTATAGTGACATAGAATTATCATGAATTGAGATTACATCATTTTTTATGAATATTCATTACATTAAAAAAACACACAGAAGAGGACTATAATAGTTTAGTGTGTTTTGAAACTTGGAAACAGAATTAACTGGTCCATAGGTAATCTAAATAATCTCACTATATAATCTTCATAACTAGAAACATTATTATAAATATCATACATAATAAATTTATGCAAAACTTGGGTAATGAAAACATAATATAGGATGATATAAGATTCTTATTAAGGGTAAAAAAGTGAGATAACATAAACATAAGGGTATGAAAACATGAGAATAACAATTGAAAAGAACACCCTGCATATTAAAGATCACAATCATGAGTCATGGAGTTAAATTTGGAAGTTTATAGGATATTAATCATAAGGGTATAAAACAACATAAACCATGAGAGCATAACATTGGCATATGACATAGATTTGTGGAATATAAAAAGTATATAAAATTGTTTCCATAATAGTCAAGGATTATTATTGAGGCTATCATAGTGGACTGATTTCACTCTTAAAACCATCATAGTAGGCAAGGTTCACACCCAATACCATCATAGTTGATAAATTCCCTTACTGAACTGGGTTCATTCTCTACCATATCCCAATATATCTCAGGAGATATTATTTTTTACGCAATTCATTGGAGGTAGATGTATGTCCCACCCATATCAAATGAAAAACCATATTTTTTGTGTTAGAAAAGATCCTAAAACATTTATCACATCCCAAAAACTTAAATGAAATGGGTTTCATAAAATTTTCATTACATCATTACCTATGGAATGGATACATTCGTTATAATCATTTTAACCTATCATCTTATAATAACCTATAGAAAAAGAAGTAGGTTTGATTATAATTTTATCACGGTATAACCGATGGAAGAAAAATGGTTTCTATAATCATTTTTACATTATAAAAAATAAAACATTAATAAAAATTATAATAACGGTATCCTTTGATAATATACTCACTAAGTAATTCATAGCATAAATAGATTTCATCTAAGATATAAAATGATTTTGAATGATCATTTAAAACTTTTCTTGATGAAAATATATTTTCCTCATTAAAATAAAATTTCAAAAACAATTTTTTTAGAAAATATTTATAATTGAAATTAACCTCGAAAAATTATAAAGGAAGCATAAAATAAAATAATGGTAATTATGATGGTATGTTTCATTTATGACACACATGTCAAACAATAATAATGGTTATAACCACATTTTTAGTAAATTTTATGTGGGAATTTTTTTTTAAAAAGTCCTGAAGATTCATATAATTATTTTATATAAATCAATACATGGGTAAAAATTTCTATAAAAAATTAATTGAATAAAAATAATAAAATTATGAAAAAAATTAGAAAACACGGTTATAGATGAAAATATATTTTTGACTTAAGAGAGAAATTAAGATAAATTTCATAAAATCATTTTCTCAATTATTTTAATTACCAAAGAGTAGAAAAATGGTACCATTACATGAAAATATTATGAATAACAAGAGGAGAATAAATTTTTTTATTTTATTTATAGATGTATCATAATATTTTATTATCATAAATAATACAAAAAAATGATATTGTAACATAAAATAATTTCCACTTTCGTAACATTAAATCGTAAGCCCCGTAAAGGAATAACATAAAATTGAATTTAAAATAAAATAAGGATAAATAAATTCATGATAATATATATAAAATGGGTTGTATATAAACCTTTTGAAATAATATAGTTTTATAACATAACATACATCTCAAATGTGGAAAATTGATACAAAAATCAGTCACTGCTTTGGTAACTTTTCAACTGTAAGCCCCATGAAATACAAGTACACAAATGGATTTGTAAATCCCAAAAAATTTAAGTATAATTATAATAAAATAAATTAATGGGTATTATTTGAACCAAATAAAATAAATAAATGGTTAATACATAATTTTTATTATACATAAAAATTGTGAGATAGAAATCCCGTAACATAAATCTTGACATCCATAGTATATGTTCAAACCACCTCTACTTTTGGTGTCCTTCTTATGTATGCACAAAATAATTTCTAGGTTGTTTTTTTCAAAAATAAAGATTCTAGGATAATATGAGAAAACATTGGATGTGTTTTAGTAAGGAATTAGGCAAATGAAAAGGGTTCTAAAACATAAATAGGAGAGGATAAGGGATGGACGTTTTATAATTAAGGTGCGTGGTACTCTTGTAATATTTCTGAAGGAATTTATTACACCCATTTTTTTATTTTACAAGGCTCCTATAATGAAAAAATTACATTTCGAAGAAGATATAAGGTATAAATATGTCCATAAAATGGATTTTGGAGATGTTTTGGGTTATGTTTAACCCTTTTTTGTTTGGTTTATCCCCTAGTAAACATATTTTTTCCAAAATCGAGGTAAATAATTTTTATAGTTGTTGATATTCATTTTTGTCAAAAATTATGTTGACATTATCAGATGATATAAGTTATGAAGATTAAAAATCTGGAATCAAATTTTAAAATTCCCATTATTAAAATTGGAAAAATATAATTTAAAACTAATCTTGCATATGCAATGAGAAAGTGGGGTTTCAAAGAGAAAAAAATGTTCAAAACATTAGAATGTTTTTATATTAAAATTTAATATCAAATTGTTTAAATTAACCTAAATTGTATTAATATATATATATTTTATATCATTTTCCTTTAAAACCAATTTAAAATATAATAACACATTATTAATTATTTAAACGAAAAGGCACTATTTGATTAAAATTCAGTATTTTTCACTATTCATATAAAATATAACTTTTCAGAAAAATACCAATAATTCACCCTAAGATAAATTTTAATTTATAATTTCAAAAATTATGTTTTTTCTTAATTTTTTTCCTAACATTTTGAAAAACCCATTTTATTAATTTTTAAAAAATGATACAATGGACATTTTTTGAGAAATAGTAATTTTAAAAAAAATAAAAACTTTAATGTAGTTTTTTAACAATATGTGTACTTTAGGTAAAACCATTTTATAAAGTAGTTATTAATATTAATTTCTCTATTTTGAATAGCTATGTTATAACGTTCTTATTTAAATAACAATATTAATATCACACTATGGGTTTCTGAAAACTCAATGTCATTGGTAATGCAAGATAACTCAGTGTTGAATAAGATAAATATTAAATTGGTGTCTTTTTAGATATAAGATATCAAATAAATATTATTTATTTGAATGAAATTTTTCCTAAAAACACTTGGGGGTTTCTTCTACCCCTAAAAATGAATTATTCTCTCGAAATTTGATGCTCTGTTACAAACAAATGAGGATACTTCCACATAATCATATCCTTAATTTCCCACATAGATTACTCAAACTAGAGGTTTCATCAAAACAATGGATCAGGTTAGTGGTATTGTTTCATATAAAATTATTTGTATGATCTAAAATATTCCCAAATTTCCCATCAAAAGAAATATATTTATCCATTGGGATGACCTATGAGTTATATATATGTGAAGGTTCAGGTTTGTACTTCCTTAGGAGAGATACCATGAACCAATCATGAATGCGAGGGACGTTTTTTCTATGTTCCATGTAATATAATGTTGTCCTAATATGATTTATAAATTCAAAGGGACCGATATACCAAGGGCTCAGTTTCTCTTCCTTCAAAAATCTCATAACCTTATTACATGGAGAAATTATTAGAAACCACTCATCATCAACATAAAATTATAGATCACATTAGAACTTATCAAAAAAACATTATACCTACTCTAAGAAACCATAATGTGTCAGTGAATTAATCTAAAATTCTCTACCAATTTATTATCTATCTTAGGTTCTAATAGATTTTATTCTCAAACATCATTTCAGCATGTTGGGGATCTAAATTTTTTTTCATAGAGGGATTAATAAGCATCTATCTAAATTATTGAGTGAAATTTATTGTTATAAGAATAATCTTTCATAGGAATTTTTTAATCCTGACCACATTTGAAATCCAAATAAAAAGATATGAACCTATCTTCTAAGGTTCAAATTGTTTTCTCAGACTAACGATCTATCTGAGGATCATATATAGTTATGAAACACAAATATGTTTCAATGGATTGTTGAGGGGATCTCTAGAAAACGGTGGTAAAATTTGAATTTTGATAAAATAAAATGGAATGTTTCACTCCATGACACAATACCACTTCTTCAATGAATATTCTTAAAAGACGATTCAGGTAGAATTATTCTATGATAGGGATTAAGGTTTCTAAGTTAGTAAGGTAGTCAAATGCAACCCATATAAAATTATTCCCTTTATAATATTTGGTGAGTTCTGTGAAAAAAAAACATGGTGATGTTTTCCCATTTCCATTCTGGTATGGGTAATGGATGTAAAATCCGCTATGATTTTTATCTTTCATCCTTATCTTTCAGACATAACAAACACTGAGATAAAGAATCTGTGATATATATCTTCATCCCATCCCACAAAAATAATATTTAATATATAAATACATCTTCATACTTCTTTAATTTATATAGAATAATGATCTATGAGCTTCCTATAAATATAAATTTTAATCTAGTATGGAAAGAATACATACATGGCTGATGAACCTTACTACTCTATCACGATCAAGGTTAAACTCATGAACATTTCTAACCTTCTTTTATATCTCCACATCTTCCTTTTGTGCCACATTAATATTTTATTGTATAAATGGTAGAATATTCAATTTATAAAGGTAATTTTCCCATTTCATCAGTATTTATTGATACATCGTTTTCAAATCCAAAAATATTACATCTTTTGTAATACCGATCATGGATAATATAGATTGATCATTGTGACTTAATGCATCAACGAACTTTTTTGTTTTCCCATGGTTTTAATGTAGTGAGATTTCATAATATTTAATCATCTCTAGGAAATTTAATCCTATGAGGGTTCTCACTTCCCCCTTTAAATGTGTTTCGAAAATAAAAATGTAACATTGGATGGAAGATAATTCCTCTATATATTTAACACAAAAATTGATGCAACTAACCCAAAATAATGATTTGGGCAATTTTTATCCTGAAGCTTATATTTTAATGAGGCATAAGCTATAACAATGTCATTCAGCCAAATAACACATCCAAATATTATTATTGGAGGCATCACTATATATTACAAACCCATCTCTACTATAGGGTAATGTGATAATATGTGTGCTAATAATCTTCTCCAAAATTCCATTAAATATTCCTTAAATTAATATATATAAATAAACATGTATCCCTTCAAAGTTAACATAGTGAGTTGATGTGATAGTAGTGAGAATTTCTCCACAAACAATCGATAATCAAGATAAACTAAGAAAACTACTAATCTTAGTAACCTTGTATGTTTTGGGGCAACACTAAATAGCATCTAACTTTGATGGATAAACTAATATACCCTCTCATAAAATTTAAAGACCCAAAAATGAATCCTTATAAAGAAAAAATAAAATATTCTTAAATTTTTTAGGTAGGTCCTTTTTAGGGTATTCAGTACAATTATATAGTGATATTCACACTCTTAATTTCTATTTGAATAGATAAGAAAATCGTCTATAATGACTACCATGAACTGATCAAGGTAATCCTAAAGACTCTATTTATTAAATCTTTAACAATCATAGGGAAATTAGTAATATTGTAACAACCCGGGCATGATGTATAGGAACATAACATTTATTTTTTAGAATACTTAATACATTTCACAAGAAAATGTCCAAATACCGTATTAGTTTAGTGAATTTGGAAACATGGAACACATTATTCTAACTTATTTAATAATCTTCAACATATCAAAAAAATATTACCCTATAGAACCCATAACTAAAACCATTATCTATAACCTGGAGAAAATAAAACAAATGAAAAAGGGTGAGCATAGATGTTCAGTAAGGGTAAACAATGGAGACGTGTCAACATAATCATGAGTAGAAGGGTATGAGAACATGATCGTGACAATAAAAGATCAAACCCTATATAATAATGATCATAAACATGAATCCTGGCATACAGATTGGTAATTTATAAACAATAATATCATGGGGAAATAAAGTACCAGATCTATGTTAGCATAACATAGGTATAAGATGTGAGACTTATTGTAGACACATAAAAATAAAAATTCCACTTACATTTTATTCATGGAATTACTACCAAGGCCATATTTGTAGTATGAGTTCACTTACCATACCATCTTGGTAGTCATGGTTCATACCCATAACCATCTTGGTAGACATGGTCAACTCCTATAACAATATTGGTGGTCATGGTTCCCTCACATGACCATATTGGGTGTCATGGATCACTCCCATAACCATCTTGGTAGTAATGGTTTACTCCCATAAACATCATGGCAGACAAGTTCCATCATGCTTTTCACATGATATGTAAATCATTACCCAATGTATTGGATTAAGATATAGGTCCCCCCCATCTCATAATGAAATCATATATTCATGTTACACAAGATAAAAAACAATCATATAATAACCCATAAAATGAAATGGGTATCATAAAAATGTAATGATATAATAACGTTTCAAAAAGATATAGGTTTCATAATCATTTCATCTAATCAATTACCAGTGAAAAAAGTGGGTTTCTTAAATATCATTCCATAAAAACATATACCATATTGAAAAATAATAAGAATGGTATTATTTTAATTTAATAATATATATCATCAAATATGGGTAAGGATTTTGGGATATCACTTAGAACATAAATTTTCCTAAAAAATAAATTTTAAAACATAAAAAATTTTAAAAACATTTTCATTTTATACCACTTTGAAAACATATAATGGAATAATGAAAATAATTTAACACATTTTGGAGGAAAATATCATTTCTTGGTTGAAATAGTTTTCTTTTTAAAAAATGATAAAAAATTTTAAAAGAAAACATTTTATTTGAATATTAAATTTTACATTTGTATGGTAACATTCAATTTAATAAGGCATCATGAAAGCATAAAAATATGTTCATGCTGTATAAGTAAAAAAACATTATTCTTATACTTTTTCTGGAGAAGTCAAAAAACTACCTCATTTGGAAAACAAAAGAAAGACTTATTTCAGACCATAAATTAAAAAATTTGAGAATGGGTAAAAATAACATTAAACATCAATATGAGAATATTAAAAAAATTTAAGAAAACATTTTTAGAAATCATGGATGTGGATGATTAATATTTCCCAACGAGAGTCTTGAAAAGAAATAATCCCAAATATAGAAAACATTGTGAAATCAATACTCATCACATTATATTCAAAAGAATCATATGACCCATATAGGAAAAAAAATAAGAATATGTAAATATAACAATTTTCTAGATATGAATCATATAAGACATTAATGGGAAGTATATAGACCACATATAATAAACAAGTACTGTATGAGGTATGTGTCTCATAGAAATAAAGGTGAGACAAAAATACCCTTACCTTATGTATTGAATCACTTCGTACTCAAACAATATTCCTATATAATAAATATAAGTTTATTATACATATTTTATATAATCATATTCTTATACGTAATAACGCATATTTTCTATTATTAACTTATATTACCTTCTTGTTAATGGTACTATGTCATGGTTTCACTATGGGTAATATTTTCTTTGTCATTCTCATGTGTCTTAATTTGTTATATCGATTGTCCTTATACATATATCATGATTATATAATTTAAATAATGACATAAATATCATCTATATTCAGTATATGTATATTATAATAATCTAAATCATAAAGAATAATGTAATGGAATAAATCGTTCGTTGAGATGGTAATCTATATGTATGTGTGAACATTGTATTTGTTTTAATTAACATATTGAAAGAATGTATGTAAATGAAATATGTATATATATGTATGTTTGTACATATTTATATCATTATTATAGTAGAATTATTATATAATATATATCATATAATTTCATTAATCCCATCCTTAATATGTTTTATGTGGCGTGTGAATGAATCAAAATGCTTTGAAGGGGCGGTAGTCCACACTTCCTCAAATGAGATTATCGTATTAACACTAATGGAAATTAAAAAGGTATGTGTTTTTACAAAGAATATAGAAGATTATAGACATAGAAAATATTATATATAAAATATATAGATAGAGTTTCCATCATAATGACCATCATGATTGTTGGTAAAGGAAAAATGAACAACCATCGTTTCATGGAGCAGTAGTTCACCGTACACAAAAACATTATATTCTATATACATTAGATTGAATTATGTGTAATTTTGGTAATAAAAACTATCATAAAAAAAATCATATTATAATTAGGATACTGTTTTTTTCATAAAATAATGGAATGAAGAGAGTGTAAGGGGTTTAGAAATAAACTAATGGAAACGAGCTAGGGAAAATATGTTACCTCTTAATCAGGTAACATCATTGTGGTTTGTGAGAAAAGGCTTCCTTGAGATTTTTTCTACTCAAGTTATACCTTATATAAGTAAGTAAGGAAATTTTTGATCTTATGTGAGAAGGTTTTTGGAGATTATTGATGCTTTAATGATGTGTGCAAGTGGGTAGAGGTGGTGTCCTTTTATAAGAGGGAGGAGGGGAACTTTAGGAAACTCCAAAATTATTAATTTATTATAAATTGATGTTCGACTTCAAATCACTCAATATTTATTTATTTAGAATATTTTATGATTATGGGTCAAAATAGCTCCATAAAATTTATTGTATACATGTTTAGGTCACAAAATTAACCTTATCTTTTGGGTTTAACCATTAGTTAAAGAATTTTACTCTTATTGTGAATAGTTGACTTTTTTAAACTATAGGGTTAATATATTAACTATAAAAAAGAAAAAACCTCAATTGGATAAGTTATGACCTATTAAAAATTATCGAAGTTATTTGATGCAATTCTATATTTTTATGAATTTTATAACATTTAATAAAAAATTATTTATTTTAAAATCTCATTAAGGTCAATTTTGACACTATTTATTACATGACATTTAATAAAATCATAGCAACCTGATTACTTCAAGAAAACTACATTAACTCATAACTAATATTTCATAATAATAGAAAAAATCTTTTATAGAATCCAATAGATCAAATTTTATTTATTTTAATATTATTAATATCATTTACTTGATTATCCATTTAATAAATTTATTACTACATCATCATTGTGTCACAATTAAATTTAAATATTTAATAACTAAAATTATAAATAATTTATAGTTATGTATATAAATTTAATAAAATTATAATTAAATTTAATAGTATAATTTATGTAATGCATATCCCTATATTATAAATTATTTATTAATTAGAATTTTAATACGACATTTTTAACTCTTCTTTAAATAAAATACAATAAATTTCATAATCATACAAAAGTGGCATAAAAAGGATCATATTTTAGTCCTAATGTTTTTTGGTATAAAATATCTTATCCAATGACATTTTTACAATTATTAGTGTAATTTTAAAATATTATAATATTATTTTGACCTTTAATTACTTTATTTACCTTTAACCATTGTAAATAAAATTCAAAATCTACTATTCACCAAAAATTATTTTGATCCCATTAGACAAAATGTATAATACTGATTAAAACCATGTATGTCTATTATTATAATTTAAATTCATAAAATTGGTAAAATTATGTTTAATTCTAGTCCTGTAAATAAGGTTAGAAGGCGTGGAAAATAGATGTTCAAAAGTTCAATAATTTTTTATATCTAGTTATATTATAAAAAATGAGTCCAATGACCTATATTGGATTGAAATGTGTATTATTTATATATTATGACATTAAATTCAATTTAAATTAAAATAATTATTTAAATGAAATAATTGGTTTTTAACTACAATGCAGTATTATTAACTCTTCATCAAAAATTGAAACTTTTAAGAAAAATAACAAAAATTATCCCTACATTAATTTTGTCATTATAAATTCTAAACAAAATGATTATTTTAAAAAACTATATTCCAATTAATTCCTGAAATTAATTTTATTATTTATCATTGAAGGGCATGAAAAATTTTTCATTTGAGAAAATTGTTGTTTTGAACATACAAACACATTACATAATGTTATATTTTTCAATATCAAAACCATTATAACTAAGATTTGAAAATTAAATATTACTGTTAATATTTCATCTTAAATGATAGGTTATAACTATCTCATTTAAATAATTATAAAAGTAAAATGTTGTTTGATAGAAAATCAGTGTTTCATCTAACGTAATCTAAGTCATTGTTGCGTATTGTGAAATCTTGCCTTTGTATTGTGTATAACGTAATCAATAATTAATGTTTTTATATAATAACCAGAATCTATTTTCAGTGTTGTGTGAAGTGCTAATATCAAAATTAGTAAATTAACTTGAGAAAAATATATCACCAATTCTCGGTATGTTACATTCTACCCCCCATTAAAATGTATTTCACACAAAACAGTAGTCTAGGTTATAAAAGGTTTTAATACTTGAATATTAATTTACTAGAATCCTATATCATAAAAATAATTACTAACAGTTACTTTTAATATGTAAATTTATAAGCATAATGATTTCCCAAAGTAACACATAACAAGGTTTCCTCATAGAAGAACATAGTTGAATATTTGGGAATGGTGTAAACCCATAAACAACCATAGAGATTGATAAATATCATTGATCACAAGAAAGTGGGATATATAGAGAAAGTTAACTATCAATAAACTATAAATAAAAATTTTTCACATGAATGAGGTCATTGATATCATCAAATATGATGATAATATGACATATTTTTGTATAATGATCCCATTTCCTAATGTTGATGATTTTTCATGTGAAGATAAAGTTACCTCATTTTGTTACGATCGCATAATTGGTCATGCCTTGAACAATTTACACTTAATCACATATTAAAATATATAATGATTAATTTTTCATTCCAAAATTTTATAAGATCATGAGATCAATAAATAAAATGGTAGATCATTCCATCTATCTTTATAAAAATAGGTTAGAACAAGTTATAAAATATGCATAATTCCTCCAATGGTGAGATAATAATTTATTCTAAAAAACTTCATAAAAATATTTACTTTCCATAAATTGATAACCATACAATAATTCTGAATGAAAAAAATATAAAAATTTAAAAATAGGTTCACTAATTAAGCTTAAATTTTATCCTCAATATATAATATGGAATCTCTTATTGGTCCCATTACAAACAAGTTATCACCTTCATCATTTATTCTCTTAAGTAATGGTAATATAATGAATTACCATATATCCTTATTGAAAAAATGCATATTTCCATATTCCAATTAATATTGGACATATTTTTTAATTCACAAAAAAGTTATATACGTCATTCTTTATAGCATAATTCTCTTAAAAACCAATCCCTAATTACTTCCCAATATACTAGAATCATCCAATTTACTTATTCATATCAATCATATTTTTATAGAAACACCATTATCATAAAATATTAAACAAATTAGGGTCTATATTTCTCTCAATCATAATTTTACTGTTAAATATATAGTCGATCATAATGATTCAAAATATTCAGGAAATTCCTCAATGAAAAACACATAAATAGAACAATCCTTATATATTTCATAATTACCGAATCCAAATACATAAGCATTTAAATCCATCCTATTTAATAATTGTCATGTAATAGGTCCTTCCATGTTTTTGAAATAAATTTTTAGGTTAGGTAATTGAGTTGGTTAATTATTATGTTCTTCTTAGATATGACATTGAACTCTATGAGAGTCTGTCACTCAATAACATTATTTCCCACACAGATAACATCTTAACCTCCATTTTAGGTATTCCTAATGGTTCTTCTTCCCATATTCTTAACATTTTGTATACTTAATCTTTCTTCCTATATGTTCCTCACCATGTGAACATGCATAATAGTCCATCTCCCTCTTATTTTATAACTTAGGAATACCACAAAAGTTCACCTTGTTAATCATATATCACAATAACAGATTCGACATAATAAAAATATCATTATCTATATCCATTAATAATTTTTTTTCTCATAGTCACTAATTTCTCCACCATATTCAATTTTAACCTCATTATTATTGGTTCTCTACATTGACTAAAACCAGAAAGAACATTTAATGAAACAATTATAATAAGGAGGGACCACATAATTATAAAATTTAACTTATAGGATCTCTAACTTATGATACCTTAATTAATCCATGAAAAATTAGGTTCAAACTATATTGTTAATATAAAACATCTATTCTAATCCTTCATAATGGTTTTTATGAGTTTTTTAAGTTCTAACGCATACCCCCAGAGAGTGTCAAACCAGGGGTGCAGAAAGGACCATTTTCTTGTACCAGATTTCCCCGAGTTAGACTCGGTACATCTTCTCAATGTTGTTAATGCTAGGTAAATCTATGTTTGAGCCAAATACCCTTGTATTATCCAAACAAAGATTTATTTCTTAGAAACCAATCACTATATCAACTAACAAAATTCCTAGAAATTTTTCTAAACATAAACCCATCCATAGACATATCCTTAGAGACATCCCTATATGTGAGGACCTGACACTAGTTTCCTAGAGCCGATGCCTTTTTTTTACATTTTCAAATAATAAAGGAATATGTATCTAAAAGGACCAAGCAGTTTAGTATATTTCTGAAACAAGATACACATACAAGTTCAACATTATATCATTATGGAAAAAACAACACCGATTTATTGAATTTGAAACATCCAAGCCTCCTAGTAAATGCCTGACAGTAATTCATAATTTTCTATATCATCTCCTAGGAAAATGAATAATAATTTAGGGTTGAGATCAAACTCTTTATAATGGGAAGAAAAACATCGAATGATTGCATATACATAAGAAATGGTGAATAATTAAAAACACATTCATTTAATAATAAACATGAACACATTATGGAAGAAATATGAGCAGAGTAAATAATTCCTTATTAAAACATAATAATGGGTATTATACTAGTCAAATAACCACATGAGATTTAAATTACTAGAATCATAATGAGGGAAGTTGATATGTAGGACATTCTGAAACATTTTATCAAGGCCTCAGCCAAAATCCAAAAATCACATTGGGAAAGGCCTCGGCTAATTCCACATTTATTTGCCTCATGAGACCAACCGATGCATCTAGGGGCTATAACGGGCCCACCCATCACATAAAAAGTCCAATTAATTCCTCATATTAGTGGGTATAAACATAAACAAAAAATAAATTCATAATGAAACTATCATATGAAATGTAACTAACTTTCCCAAATCATAGAACTTAAATCACTAACCATTCCGAGTAATATGGTGGATGGTTTTAGGATAGATCGTCCAAAATAAAAATATTCATAAAAAAATTCATTCAAATATGGAAGATAAAATATAAATTATTAATCCCAATAATACATAATAATCAACAATAGTGTTGAACCAGACGAAAATATTCTTATAAAATCACAATGCAATTCTTGAGATAAATACTCTTTTTTTTGCAAAATAAGATTTCTTTTGGGAAAATATTTTTATAGAAACATAAGTGAATTAAGATAGTGTTTTTATATTAAAATTCGGGATTTTCTATATATAATTGTTTCCAAAAATACATTATATAGTTCCCTTGAATATAGATATGATTTTGATAAATTCCCTTGAATTAGGCTGGTATTTTGGAAACAGTTTTGAATGATCCTTTTAAAACGTGTAACTACCCATAAAATAGGGAAGGATTATGGTTGGTCTACATATATATAATACTGAAACATAATTTATAATGATTGAATAATAATACATAATAATTTCATTGAGTTAATTAGACAATGAAAGTAACCCGAATGAAAAAGGATGTTCGGGTGGAAAACTGGTACCTTAAGTATGAATGTGTTACCCTCTAGAAATTAATGTCCTAAAATATGAAATTATACTAATTAATAAAATAATTCAGAAACTATTATAAATGTATTTAGTTTATCATAATTCTTTTTAGTTCTTTTATTTCCTTATTGTTATGTTATAATATAGAATTCAATTGTTATGGAGTGTTTGTTTTCTTGATTTTCATAATCAGTTCACTGATTTTTATGTAATGAAGTTCATGTGGAATGGTTGTAAATCTCCAGAATTGAAATTAAATATTAATTATGAAAATACAGAATTATTAATGTTAATTTATATCATATGGTTACTTGGAATGAGGATTAATCATTAGATGACAACCACTTAGATTATTTGGCGGTATTTGGATTATTATGAGCTAGTTTTGTCATATACATTAATAATATGTACATATACTGGTTTGTGAATATTAATTAGCTTATAATACATATATTATAGTCTATTTAAACAATAAAAATGGTTTCCTGACTAGTAATGAAATAGATATTAAAGAATGAAACATCTTCTTCCCCGATGGTTATAAATCGGAACCTCAAGGACATTGATTTTGTTTATTAAAATAAATGGGAGAGAGTAAGAATATTGATGATGGTTCATTAATTCACACGATATAATTATAGTATATAGATGATACTTGGGTTCTCATGGTCATTTGGACAAAATAGGTGATTATAGGATGACAAAGGAAGATAAATTCAAATAAAACTAAAGGAAAATGAAATTTGCTTTACCTCTTGAAATAACTTCCCTGAGAACCTCTTTAAGGGAAGGGATTTTTGTCTTTTTGAAGGACCAAGAGCTTCTTGGTCCTGAGGAGTTACAAGGGAATGGTATTTGGGAAAAACATTGATGATACTAAAGGCATGTAGGAATGAAGGGAAGAGGAAGTGGTGAGGGATTTTTATAGTGGAGGAGAGGGGTAAATGTTGAATATTTTATTCAATATTTTATTAATTCCCTCAAGAAAATTAATAGTGTTGGTTCATGTGACCCCAAATAAAAATAAGTGCATGTGAGATAAAACTAATAGGTCTTAAATCACTATTTATGTCATAAATAGTGTATTAAACTAATAATTTTTATATACAGTATTTTATCGTATTTCACTATTCATTAAAAATTTAAGGATTTCCGAAAAATACAAAAACATAACACTTACCATTTTTAGACATGTAGAATTCAAAAATTAAATTCATTTCTCCAAAACTATTCGCTAAATATTATTAATTTAATTTTAAAATAAAATCATTGTTAATTATAAAAATAATAATTTTAAATGTATAATTAGTTTTAAATCAAATTGAAAAATTAATTAATATCTCGTTATATTATTACCTTAAGTAAATAAAATAATATCATTATTTATACTGATAAGGGACATATTACTATTCAAATTAAAATCTTCAAGGGGATGTTACTATTCAAAAAAATCAAGTTTGTTCAATTAGACTCCATATGACATACTAATCACAACTCTAGATGATCGTTTTTAAAAATTCAAAACATAATTGAAGAAAATTTGTGTTTAGTGTCTAGATTATAAAAAATATTTATTTTCCAAACCATGGGGTGTTACATTCTACCCTCCTTAAAAAACTTTATCCCTCAAATTCAAAAAATGTTACCTAAAAAGATTAGGTTATGTCTTCAACCTAAGATCCTCAAGATCTGATGTTTCTTCCTCTATATTATGGTTCTTCCAAAGAACCATTACCACAAAAGTCATTCATTTTCTCAATACTTGTTCATTGTTATCAGGAATATTAATAGAATCTTCACAATAAGACAGATCAGTCTCAAGTTTTATTTCTTCATAGGTGAGTACATGTGTTGGGTCTATCATGTATTTATTTAACATTGTCACATTGAAACATTGTACACATTGAAAAGGTACACCATGCAGTCTTACAACATCATTAATATATGTTATTGATAAACATACATGTGGTAAATATTCTCTCATAGCATGAAAATGTGAAGATTTTGTAAGATGGTCAACAATGACCCATATCGTATCATCCTTTCTTAGCATCTTTGTTAACCCAATGACAAAGTCCATTGTAACATCATCCTATTTTCCCATAGGAATAGAAAGGGGATGCATGACTCCTCCAAGATGTTTTCTTCCATCATTCACCTGTTGACAAACCAAACATCTTGAAAAAAAATTAAAAATCTCCCACATCATGTTTTCCCACCCAAAATATTCCTTTATATCTCTATACATCTTTTTGATACCACAGTGTATAGAACAATTGGAGCTATGATCATCATCCAATAGTTCCATCTTAATATCCATAATATAGGGAACACAAATACTCTCTCATAATTTCAAAATGCCACAATGTTAAACAACTTCCCATTATTTACCGCTTTAATTTTCTATTGAAACTCCTCATCATAATCTTGAGAAATTTTTATCATTTCCATTAAATAAGGTTTTGCAACTATTTGAAAAATTAGTGATGTGTTATCTTCGTTGATAATTACCATTTCCATATTTACTTGATCCATGAACAGAGGATCCATTTTAACTCACATCTAATTCAGAATTCTATGGTCCTTTCTACTCAAAGCATCTTCCACCTTATTTTCCTTCCCCAAGTGGTAGTGTATTATAATATCATAATCAATGAGTAGCTCAATACATCTCCTTTGTCTCATGTTTATTTATTTAGGAAAGAAGGTATATTTAAAACTCTTATGATCTGTATAAGTGTGAAATTTTACAACATATAAGTAATGTCTCAAAATATTCAGGACAAAGATTACTTCAGCTAACTCAAGATCATGAGTTGTATTGTTTTTTTCATGATTTTTTAGCTTCCTAGATTCATAGGCAATCACTCGATCATTCTACATATAGACACAACCAAGTCCTTTCTTTTATGGATCACTATAGATAAAAAACCCCATCATTCCCCAATGGTGGAGATAGGATCGGATCATTCACTAATAACCTCTTAATTTCTTCAAAACATTGTTCACATTTGTTTGTCTATATGATCTTAACCCTTTTTTGTGAGCTTTGTCATTGGGTTGCTCAAACGGGTGAAGTTCTGAATGAAACACCAATAATAACCATCTGAACCAATAAAACTATATACCTCAATTATGTTCTTTGGTGTAGGACATTCTTTAATAGCCTTTTTCTTCACAAGATCTAAGTACATTACATCCTTAGGGATAATGTGATCCATAAAGAAAACTGATTAAATCCAAAAATCACACTTTCTAAACATCCCATATAATTCATTTCATCAATGTGTCTTCAAAACAGTGCGCAAGTGATTTTCATGATCTTCAGTGCTTTTAGAATATACCAGGATATCATTAATAAACACAACCAAAAATTTATCAAGATATTTATTTAAAACTTTATTCATTAGATCCATGAAAACAAACGGTGCAATAGTTAGTGAAAAAGGCATTACTATAAAATTGTAATGCCCGTACCTGGTTCAAAATTCTATTTTTGGAATGTCTTTCATCCTCACAAGAAACTGATGATATCCAACTCAGAGATCAATCATTGTAAAATATTGTACATCAAGAATTAGATTCACTAAATCATAAATAATTGGAAGAGGATACTTTTTCATTACCGTAATAGCATTGATTTTCCAATAATCAATGAACAACATCATAGACTAATCTTTCTTCTTAACAAAAAGAATAGGGGATCCCCATGGAGAATCACTAGGGTGGATAAATCCTTTATCACTCAATTACCCTAGTTGTTTCTTTAGCTCAACTAACTCCATAGTGTCCATTTTATAAGGGGTATTTGATATGAGCCTTGAACTAGAAATTATTTCAATGGAAAACGGAATTTCTTTCTCTGGAGGATGACCACATAAATCCTCTAGAAAGACATCAACATTTTCTTTCACTACATGCACATCTTCAATTGGATGATTTCTTTCCTCACCCATAGATACTGGGTTATCTTACTCTCCAATAATTGAATTTAGTAGAGCTACTTAGGGTGGATCTAGATAAGAATCAGATGGCGAAGTTTCTTCCCTAAGGATAAGGGATTCCACGCCATTCTCAAAAATTGAAAATTCCTCCTTCTTGCAATAGATCTTTGCATCATAATTTGACAGCCAATTAATACTGAGAATTATATCAAAATCTTGTCATTGGTATAATGATAAGGTTAGATACAAAATCACATTTATGTGTCATAATGGGGACTAATTGACATGAGTTTTTAGAAATGATACTTCCACTAGTATTTTTGACTGATAACTCCTTTATTAAATAAAATTGGACATATCTAATTTTCATGGAAAATTGGAAAGATATAAATGAATGAGACAATCCAGAATCAAATAATTCATTGGCGAAGTTTGATGAAACAATTAAAGTACCTGCCACCACATCATTATGAACATTAATATCATCAGTTGTGATCGCATAAGCTTGTCCCTTCTCCCTTGTCCTTTTATGTGTCATGTTTCATAGATTTTTGGGAAAATCATTGGAATAGTGTCCCATCTCCTAGAAATCATAGCATTGGATATTAATAGCTTCTTTCTTCCCCTTTAAATCTACAACAAGATTGACTTTTTGTCCACATTTGTAGCATACTCCTTTTCCTTTTATGCACGCACAAAGGGATTTCCTTCCACAATTATCATAGTGTAGAAATTAAACTCTTCCCTTCTTCCCTGTTTCCTTATTTACTTTCCCATAGTTTTTAGTAGCCCTTTTCTTCTCTTTCTTACCCTTAAAGTCATAAAACATATAGATTTTATTTTTTTTCTTAATATCACATGAAACTATATCCTCATATGATGAATAACTTTAGGAGACCACTACCCACTTGAGGAATGAATTTAGCCAATCAAATAATCAATCAATTTTTTCCTGGAATTTCATATATTGTCAACAAAATGTCCTGCTAACCTTGTAAATATAGATTCATACTTTGCACCATTCGCATCTTCCTTCTGTCTCAGATTCAAGAATTGTCTCTCTATATATGCTCATTGTTTATGAGGAAATTACTTCTCTAGGATTAGTTCCTTAAATTCCTTCCATTCCATCTCTTCTATTTCTTTCTCCTCCTTTGTGTTTTGGATTAATTTCCACCACTGATCCACATCTCTTGCTAGCTGATAAACTGCCATGACAACCTTCTCTCTTTCATTAATTCCCAAAGCGATAAATATCTTTTCTAGGGAACTTATCCATTGTTCCAATACAAATGGGTTTATAGTCCCATTGAATGATGGTGGTTGTTGGAACATAAAGTGATCTAACATAGGTCTTCCATGTGGAGGATCAGGATGCTCCATACGGGTAAGGATATTATTCATAAACTATGTATGATTTCCCAGTTTCCTTTTTAGCTACTCCGCACCAGTCGTATCCCCAGAGCTTGTCTCATTATCTAGCATTGGAGGGAAATCCCTACATGGGATATGTGTGTTCATGTGGTTTCCATTTCTTCCACTATGTGCCATTTCTAGATATTTGATACACTAGATTAGGGTATGAATCATAATATTTACTTATCAAAATACTTATCATAAATTGAAATCCTTCGCTTGGAAAACCCTATAATAATAAAAAATCTTTGAGGAAAATTTTACATCTCAAAACACCATAATGGTTTGTAATGAAAATGTAAATTATCCTAAGCATATCCCTTGGGTGTTTCAATACCAATAGTGTATCATGTAATTATTACCTGTACCAGGATACCCTTTGTCAAGCCCAAAACTCCTTGATGGAACTTTCACTCCTTATTATATCTGTGCTAGAGCCACCTCTACCTGTTTGTATCCAGAGAGGGATATATTTTCTATAAAGATCCACATAATATATTTCATACTAAAATACCAAGATTTTCTTGTATTATTATCCTCAAAGACTGTCTTAGTGTCTCCTCACTAATATACATTTTCTAAATATAGTTTCTAGGTTTTCAACTAAACTTTATCTGATACCAACAGTAAGGACATGACCTAGTTTCCCAGAGCTAGTGCCTTATTTTATTACATTGGCATATAAACAAGGAATATGTATCCCAAAGGAAAAATTAGTTTACGGGATCTTGGAAACAAGATACATATATAAGTTCATCATTACATCATAAGGAAAACACAAAACATATTTGTTCAATTAGAAACATCTATGCCTCTTAGTAAATGTCTGCAAGTCTTTCATAATTTTCTTCTTTATATCCTGGGAAAATGAAACATAAGAAAGGGGTGATCTCAAATGCTCAGTAAGGGTAATAAATATAGTGGGAGATATCAAAAAACATAATACATGTGAATAATTGAAAACACATTCCTTTAATAAAAAACATGAACACCTAATGTAAGGAATATGAGCTGAGTAAATAATGCCATAATAAAACATAATCATGTGTATTATACTAGTTGAATAACTGCATAAAATTTAAATTACTAGAATCATAATGAGGGAAGTTCATATTACGTACATTCTAAAACATTTTGTCAAGGCCTCGGCCAAGGAATCTAAAAATGATTAAGGCCTCAACCAAAATAAATATATAACATTGGGAAAGGCCTTAACCAATTCCAGGTCAATTTATCTCATGAGACATACCGATGAATCGATAGAATATAGTGGGCCCCACACATTACATAACAATTCTAATGAAATCCTCAAATGAGCAGGGATAAAGATAAACAAAAAATACATTCATATTGAAACTATCATATGAATTGTAACTAAATTTCCCGAATCATTGAACATTACACAGTAACCATTCTGAGTAATATGGTGGATGGTTTTAGGATAGCTCATCCACAATAAAATTAGTCATAAACCATTAATTAAAATATGTTATATTAAATATAAATTATAAAACCCAATAATACAAAAGAATCAACTAGAGTGTTGAATCAGAAGAGAATACTCTTATAAAATCATTAAGTAATTCTCGAGATAAATACTCATTATTTTGAAAAGAAGAGTTCTTTTGGTAATATATTAGTATAAAAATAGAAGTGAAATAAGATATTATTTTCGTAATAAAATTTTTTATTTTTAAAGATGATCATTTCCAAAAACGGATAATATAGTGCCCTTGAAAATGGATAAGAATTTGAGAAATTCCCTTTAATCAGGGTTGTATTTGGGAAATAGTTTTGAATGATTCTTTTAAAATGTATAACTACCCATAAAATAGGGAAGGAATATGGTTGGTGTAAATATATATAATAATCAAACATAATTTATGATTAATACATAATAATACATAATAATTTCATTATGTTAAGTATATAATTAAAGTAACCCTAATGAAAATGGATGTTTGGGTGGAAACATCTTACCTTGAGAATGAATCTATTCCCATCTTGAAATTAAGGTCCTAGAATATGAAATGATACTGAGTAATAACTTAATTCAGAAACTAGTATAAATTTATTTAGTTTATAATAATTCCAATTATTTCATTTATGTGCTTATTGATTAGTTATAATAACAAATTCTGTTGTTCTAGAGTGTTTGTTTACATGATTTTCATAATCGGTTCACTTATTTTTATGTAATGGAGTTCATGTGGAATGGTTGTAAATCTCCACAATTGAAATTACATATTTTTTTAAAAAATAAAGAATTTTTAATGGTCATTTCTATCATTTGGTTACATGGAATGAGGATAAATCATTATATGACAACAGAATCAATTATTTGGCGGTATTTGGATTATTATGAACTAGTTTTGTAATATAAATTAATAATGTGAACATATACGGGTTCCTTGATATTAATTATCATATAATACATATATAATAGTCTTATTAACCTGTAAAATGGTTTCATGACCTCTAATGATGGGTAAATTGAAGAAAAAAACTTGGTCGCCCATGTAGGTTTTAAATTGGAACCTCATGGATGTAGATTTTGTTTATAAAAATAATAGGGAGGGAGTAATAATATTGATGATGGATATTCAATTAACATGATATAATTCCCGTATATATATGATAATGGAGTTATCATGGATATTTGGATAGAGGAGGTGAGTATAGGATAATAAAATAAGTTAAATTAAAATAAAACTAAATAAAAAGTAATGGTGCTTTACCTCTTAAAATAACTTCTTTGAGAACCTCCATAAGTGAGGGGATTTTGGTCTTTTTTCCAGACCAAGAGCTTCCTGGTATTGGGGAGTGACTAGGTAAGGGTATTTGGGCAGAACATAGGGGATTATCAAGGATTACAGGTGTGAAGTGAAGAGGGAGTGGTGAAGGGTTTTTATTGTGGAAGAGAGGGGGTACATTTTGAATATTGTATTCAATATTTTATTAATTCCTTCAAGACAATCAATTGTGTTGGTTCATGTGACACCTAATAGTAATAAGTGAATTTTAGTATGATCAAAGTGGTCTTACATCACTTAAGATGTCATAAATAATGTATTTAACTAATAATTTGTATATACGGTATTTTACCATATTTCACTATTCATCAAAAAATCATGAATTTCATAAAAAATCCAAAAATTCCGCCATAACATTTTTTGACATGTAGAATTTAAAAATTAACCCCAATTTTCAAAAAAAATTGTTTAAATATTATTAATTTAATTTTTAAATTAAATCCTAATTAATTATAAAAATAACAATTTTAAAGATATAATTAGTTTTTCATTCCACTGAAGAATTAATTATGATATCGTTATGTTATTACCATAAGAAAATAAAATAATATCATTATTTATTATTCACAAGGGTCATATTACTATTCATATTACTATTCATAAGGGTATGTTACTATTCACCTAAATCAAGTTTGTTCAATTAGACACCAAATGAGTTACTGATCACAACTCTAGATGCTTATTTTTTTGTAATTAAAAACATAATTGAGAAACAATGGTGTTTAATAGATAGTTTATCAAATGAATTTATTTTCAAAACCATGAGGTGTTACATTATAAATATCCTTAAAAATATCCCTATGGATCTCACAAGGGTTTTCTCATCCTAGTTTGTAATGGTTAACTAAACTTTCTCTGTGATACCAACTGTAATGACCCAAGCTTGAAATACATGGACATTACATTTCTTTTTTGAAATACTAAATACATTACACAATCCAATTACAAAAAACCTTATTATTTTAGTGACATGGTAAACAAGGGACACATTCTAATAAGTCAGTGTAAGATCTTCAACATCTCCCATAAAAATATTTCCATTTAGTACCCCTAACTAAAAACTTTATTTATAACCCAGGGAAAAGAAAACATAAGAAAAAGGGTGGTATCAAATGATCTATAAGGGTAAAAATGGAGTCTGACCTGAATTGTCATTGATGCTAGTCAAAGTTTAAAATTTATATTCCTACTAACTACTATATATGTGGAATGCAGTGTCGAACCCATAAAGAAAGAAATTATGACCACTAATTTTCATAAAAAAACATCCAAAAACTCCAATGTTTTCTGCAGTGGAATATACATTCTAATTATTTTTACTATTAAATTTTTTTTCTATTTTTTATAAGTTGTAAAGTGACAGAACATCTCATAACTTTTATCTAAACTATATTGAAACTAGAAACAGCTGAAAACATAGAGGAAAATAGATATAGTACGCTAAAAAATGAACAATCTATGAAAATTCTCGGGGAAAAACCTCCATTCAACTAGTAATATAAGTATTTCAATTCACATAAAAGTTATTGTAGAGTACCACTTAAAAGATAATGACTTAATTCCCTCTTCAAGAGTTAAGTCTCACAATCCAACCTGTTTTAGAGTTCGACACTCCAAAATAAATCAACTGTGAACAATAACATTTTTAACGACAACAGGACGAACTCGCTGTAAGTCTCGAAGTCTTTTAAATTTATTATATTTTGAAACGTTTTTCCACAATCAATCTTTCCAACTGACAGTGAAATTTTGAAATTAAATTCTAGTGGTACAAGCTGTTGGATGAATTCAATATTTATCTCTCCGATCAATAATGAAAACATCAAAATGATAAAGTCAAAAGAAAATTTAAAGGTAACTAGTGAAACATAAATTTATCCCCAAACTAAATGATTTAACTAGAAATTATCTCTATTATCAATAGAGAAACTAAAAACACACTAGAAATTGGTAGTGATACTATAATTAAAATAGAAGATAAACTCATGTAATAAATCCTTGCTCCTGAACTCCTCCAGCTCCAAGAAGTGTATCTATAGTCTCCCTATGGCCTCCCTCTACTCGGACATGGATCATAGAATGTGTCGAATAAATGTGCTCCAAATCTACTACTATATCTATCTAAAGTATCCTCCATCATCTACGGCATGTCACCGAACGTTTCAACCAACTTAAAGTGTCCTTCATGTGTGCTCCACACACTAGTGTTTTCTCCCGACTGACACGTCGTGCTAGTTTTACCATTGTAACTAACTCCGGGTGAGATAGTTGTGTAAACCTAGATGTTTTAAAGTGTAAGGGTTGGTTTCCTGAGAACCAACTCTTTTATACTTTGATTACATGAATTTTCACTTATTATATATTGTTCATTGTTCTGCATGACTATAATATAATAATGTCCTGGAATATTTGTTGCATTGATAAGGTCATGGTAGATCCCCGCTATGATGAGAACCTTGAAATGATATAACAATATTCTTAAATAAAGTTCTACGGTTGGATGACATACTATGATAGGACACATAGTATACAGACCATCATGTGCGGGTACTCGTAAGAAGACGAGACTCTCTCTCATGGAGTTCGCACTTGGTAATCTCCAAGATGGGAGATTATGAGAACAGACCCGCCAGTAGCAATTCTGCATGCCTTGGTGTCATCAGACATTGCTATCTGCGAGCGTGTGTAATGGTCCTTAGACTGGAAGATTATCATTAACGCATGTCATGACTCATGTACTTAGATTTACTGATGAAAACCGTCACGCAGACAGTTGGTGGAAAGTAGGGTGTGTTGGGTGCGTCACGAGTGACATGTTTTTAATAGATAAGTTGAGGAAGGATTTGTCCCTTCCATTTATGGAAGTTGATATCTCGGCCATTTGATTGAAATAGAACTTTCTCATTAAATTCCATGGCCATGGTGTAAACGACGAGCTTATTTCAGGTAGTCAAAGAACGATAGATCAAGCATATAGGATTATGACACTACCATGAAACCTTCTTGATGAGATATTGAGACAAAGGGATTAAATTACACAGTAAGAGTTCGTATGAGGTGATACGTCAATGTGACATCAACTTCTTTCTCTTGGGTGCCTTGACCCGTTTCTAGACAGTAATTTCGGACTTTAGGCAAGCTCACCTAATGCCAACGAGAAAAAGGCTTATAGGGTCACACACTAAGTGTATTCAAGTATCTCAAGTAGAATAAATATTATTCTCGTACATGGTTTAATAATTATTCAAGGAAGCCTAAATCATTTTAATGATGGAGGAAGAAGGAAATGAAAAATAAGATATACACGCCGTATATTAAAGATTACACGCCGTGTAGTTTTTCATGGAAAACAATTACACGCCATGTATTAATAATTACATGCCATGTAGTTTTCCTTATGGAAAGGAAATGAATAAATTAAAACAATATATACACGCCATGTACATTGAATTTACACGCCGTTTAGTTTTCAATGAAAAACAAGTACACGTCGTGTATTTATTAATACACGCTGTGTAGTTTTTCCAGTCGGGGTATTGAGGATATAATATTGTTTTAAATGATGTTTATTATAATCAGCGTGGGTGCATGTCAAGGAATTAATTATTCGACATGGGGGTTTTAAATAAGATTCAATGGAATAAATAAAATGCATAACACATTTATTTATTGTCATAACTCTACAACCTCAAACCCGATTATAAATATCCTCACAACCCCAACTCTTTTCCAGTGTGTAACACACAAGAGAATTCATTCAAGACTGAAAGAACTTCTTCCACCAAGAATGCTCTCAAGACCAAGATAGATCCGCTTCCATCAGATCAAGACGATCTAAGGCGGACATCACAAGCAAAGGTTTCTCTACGCTAGCACCCGAAGACTCCTTTGGTGACGTCCCAAGATACGAGGTACACGTGTGGATCATCGCTAGAGGAAGTCTACACTTGGCTTCTGCGACACAACAACGGATCACATCGGAACGTGATCAAGAACATCAATGAAGAAAGAACACCACAAAAGTTATTTCTTTTCAATTGATTAAATTAATTATAATCAACGTGTAACGATCCTACTTTGTGGTTCCAGGACTTTCTATTTCTTTTGTCTATTTTTGTGATTCAATCCGTGCAGACTGGCGTTTATCATCGTATTGATCCCAGATTGATCATTTTCAATGACAAAAAGCCAAGTGGGCACATCCACCCATGTGTTTCCGCTGCGCCTGGAAACGCATTTATATTTTATTCAATTCAAAATAAATCGTTCTATAAATCTGAATAAACGAGATCTATTCTTCCTCCTTTGTTTCTCGATTTATATCACATAAACGGGTTTTTAATTTTAATTTTGATTAAAATAAAAACTAGGAACTCATCTGGGGGAGCCTCTCTTTCTGTCTTTACAACACGGGATTACACGGCGTGTAATTAAAACTACACGCCGTGTACTTAGGTTCAATGAACTGGCACTGGTCTGCTAAACCACATCGTGTGAATTGAATATGCCTAAGTATTAATCACGCCGTGTTGATCAGAATTGAACGGCGCGTGGAACTAGAATACATGGCATGTATGTTGGAGCAACACGCCGTGTAGTCCATTCCATCCCAGGTAAAACCGTGTACGAGGATAAGCCGCGTACCGCGTACACAGGATCGCCATGCCGGTTACCGCGTAACAAGGAAGTACATGCCGTGTACGATTTATCTACATGCCATGTACTCCAAAATTTACAAAGTAAATAAAAACACGCCAAAGCCTCGACATGTACTTTGGATAAAGGGTGAAAAGAAATACACGTCGTGTAATTATAAACTAAATGTCGTGTACTTTCCAGAAATGGAATTTCACCAGGTTTCCACCAAAAGTACAAAGACCTGTACAATGAATATGGATGAGAAGAATCTCAAGGAAATCAGAAAGGAATTTAAGATAAAGAATTTTTAATTATAAGATCATAATTAATTGAATTCAAGCGCGACTTATCTTAAATAATAGAATGATTAAAAGAATTTGAATTCTAAATATGTGTAAATGTCGTTGTGTGCTATTGATGATCGTGAGCTAGACCAAAGACCCTTTTTATGTGTGTATGGTTTCATTTAAATTTTTTTAATTTAAATTCGTTGGCCTGCGAGCCTTCTTCCAATAAAATGTAGGGCATGCGTTCCCATGGTTTCTTTAATGTAAACCCATGTAATGGAGGATCTCCCAAGCCAGAGGAGACGGTTCAAATCCTGAAGCCGAGGTGAAACCGATGCAAGAAGATACAAAGGTGGACAAGTGGGAGCTGCAAAACACGAACCATCAGGTTCAAGGTGTTTTCCCTAGGTCAGGGTTAGCTTATTAAAAATGCTAGATAAGCTAACCAAATAGAAGCTCATGATCATGCCATCTTATTTTATTTCTGTCTGATTGACTGATTTATTTATTATGTATGTTTTATCATGATCACACAATTAATAAAATGAACGAGCATGCAAAGATGGAATAAAATAAAAACCAGACTATGCGTAAACATTATTAGAACATGCTTAATCACTTAAGCAAGCATAAATTAATATTAACAAGCATGTGATAATGCGAAACTACACATAAAGGACTAAAATCCCTCAATACCATATTAAGTCAGACCAAGACTTCTGTTACCTGATTAAGGGCAAGACTCAATAAAACTATGTGTTTGACTAACCCTTTTTGGGACACATACTTTTATAAAGGAAGCCCCTCTGAAAGGTTTCGGGTTGACTTAACAATATTACATCAAGAGAAGTAACCCTTGCTAGAATTGGTGTAATATTGGAGGCAAGAGTTGAGGAAATCCAAGTCAGGATTTCAGGATTGGGGAGTCCACTCAACAGTTCAAGGAACTGTAAGCTCATAGTTGGAAAAGACATGCCTGCCTAAATACCTTCAAATAGCTTGACCAACCCTTGTTGGGGTTATGCGAAGGGGAATTTGGATCCTTTCCACTAGAATGTCAAAGCAACTGGACATTCCGAGTTCAATGGTGAGGGCCATTGGGACTTGATAAAATAGTGGGAGAACTAATTAATTAATTTTTTATTTCTCATAAAATGTAATCAAGAATGTAATGATAAATATGATCTTTTAAATTTGTATAATCAAAATGAAAAACTCATCAACCACATTTTCTCTGCGATCAATACTGGATAAAGAAAATATCATTACCGTTAGTAACTTTTAGGAATGGTTTAGGCACCTTCGGGTTATCCTATGCCATGAACGAAAGTTTTACATGCTGGAGTCCTCACTTCCTGATTCTCCTACCCCAGGGGCGAGTGATGAATATTTCCTAGTCTATAATCAACATTTGGATGATGCACTCGATGTTCAATGTTTGATGCTATCATCGATGTCTAGTGAGCTCATGAAGTCTCATGAAGACATGGATGCCTATAGCATGCTCGAGAACCTCCGTGGTTTATAACAGGAGAGAGAAAGACAGGAAATGTTTGAGATCTCTAAGGCTCTATTTCAGAGCAAGCTTGGAGAGGGTGCCCCAGCCGGGCCTCATGTAGTCAAGCACGTTGGCTACATTGAGCGCTTGGAGGTTCTAGGGTTTAAACTCCCCGAAGAACTGGGTATTGATCTCATTCTTGCATCACTCCCCCAGAGCTTCTCAAACTTTGTTGTTAATTTCAACATGAACAACATTGAGAAGTCTCTATCTAATCTTCTTATCCTTATTCGCCAAGTGGACAATGACATGAAGCGTGAAAAGCCTTCTGAACTTATGGTGAATAAAAGGAAAGGGAAGGCGAAGAGATTTAAGCCCAAAGCTTCTTCACGGCCTTCCAAGAAAAGAAAGATCAAAGGGGAGGCAAAGGAACAGGATGTTGTTTGTTTCGCATGTGGCAACAAGGGCCACTGGAAGAAAAACTGCACCCAGCCAAGGAAGCAAGGGGAAGCTTCAAGTGAGTTTGTTATCGAATGAAATATATCTGTTTCTACTAATTGGGTAATAGATATTGCTTGTGGTGCTCACATTTGTATCCAAATACAGGAACCAAGTAGATTCAAGAATATTGATCAAGGGGAGGTAGATCTATGAGCAGCCAATGGAACCAGACTTGCTGTTGTAGCTGTCGGAGACTACCACCTCACGCTGCCAAATGGAATGATCTCGGTGTTAAAGGGTTGTTATTATGTGACTTCTATTACAAAAAAATATTATTTTAGTATCTAGATTAGATACTGATGGATTCATGTTCATGTTTGGAAATGAATGTTGCTACTTTTATCAAGATAACATTTGTTTTGGTAGGGCACATTTATATATCGTCCTTAATGTGTTAGAATACACAAACCAAGTAATGGAAATCGATGACAAAGTCAATTCACATGACTCATACCACACCCAACATTGGCATCACCAGCTAGGTCATGTCAATGAGAAACGTTTGACAAAACTACATCAAGATGGGTATTTAGATTCTTTCGAACTAAAACCACTTGGTGTATGTCATGCGTGTCTACAAGGAAAACTGACCAAAGCCCCATTTAGTGGGAAATGTGAAAGAGCTAAAGAGCTTCTAGAATTAGTTCACATAGATGTGTGTGGGCCATTTCCAGTTGAGGAAAGGGGTGGGTTCTCATACTTCATAACTTTTACTGATGATTTTAGAAGATATGGATATATCTACTTAATGAGGTATAAATCAGATTCTTTTGATCGGTTCAAAGAATACCAGAATGAAGTTGAGAACCAGCTTGGTAAGAATATTAAGAAACTCCGCTCAGACAGAGGAGGAGAATATCTTAATCAGGACTTCATTGATTTTTTTTGGGAGTTTGGGATACTATCTCAGATCACTCCTCATTACACGCCACAGTGGAATGGTGTTAGTGAAAGGAGGAACCGCACCCTGTTGGACATGGTGAGATCAATGATGAGTCATGCGAGTCATCCATTATCCTTTTGGGGGTATGCATTACAAACAGCAGCACACATACTGAACCATATACCAACTAAATTGATAAATGGTATTCCATACGAGTTATGGAGTGGACGCAAAGCCATGTTATCGAATTTACATGTGTGGAGTAGCGACGCATTTGTTAAGGCCTCTTTATGTAACAAACTTGCACCCCGAGGAACAAAGTGTAACTTTATAGGATATCCCAAGGAAACAAGGGGATATTACCTATACAACCCCTCAGACAAAAAGGTTACAGTGGCAAGACACTCCATATTCCTTGAGAGGGAGAACATCTCCAAAAGAGATAGTGGGAGCGAGATAGAATTCGATGAAGTCAAGGCTCAAGATACAAAGGATTTGGTACAAGAATAGATTCCACAAATCCCTGTGGAAGAACAATCTGTTCCAGAGACATAAGAACTGCGTAGGAGCACGAGAGAGGTTTGAGAACCAGAACGATATGGTTTTCTTGTCACCGAGGATGGTGACTCATTATTGGTTGACAATGATGATCCTCTTACCTACAAGGAAGCAGTTGAATGCACAGACATTGCCAAGTGGAAAGAAGCCATGAATTCTGAAATGGATTCCATGTACCAAAACCATGTTTGGATTTTGGTAGATCCTCCAGTTGATGTAAAGCCTATTGGTAATAAATGGGTATTCAAGAAGAAACTGGACATGGAGGGGAAAGTCAGCACCTACAAGGCACGACTGGTTGCAAAAGGTTTTAGACAGCGTCAAGGAATTGACTATGATGAAACCTTTTCACCGGTTGCGGTGCTGAAATCCATCAGAATCCTATTGTCCATTTCCGCTTACCATGACTATGAAATTTGGAAAATGGATGTCAAAACAGCTTTCCTTAATGGGAACCTCTAGGAAGATGTCTATATGACACAACCTAAAGGGTTTGTGACTCCAAATGATGCCAACAAGGTATGCAAGTTACAGAAATCCATTTATGGATTAAATCAAGCATCAAGGTCATGGAACAATCTTTTTGATGAAGCCGTAACAGAATTTGGCTTTGTTAAGAACGAATTTGAGCCTTGTGTCTATAAGAGGTTTAGTGGGAGTGCATTCGTTTTCCTAATAGTATATGTTGATGACATTTTACTAATTGGAAACGAAGTACCTGTCTTATAATCAGTTAAGGAATGGTTGCATAAATGCTTCTCCATGAAAGACTTGGGCAAGGCAGCATATATTCTTGGGATCAAGATCCATCGTGATAGATCCAAGAGAATGTTGGGCCTAAGTCAAAGTACATACATTGACAAGATACTGAAGAGATTCAGTATGGAACAGTCCAAGAGGGGATTGTTGCCACTGTCACATGGCATTCATCTTTCCAAGAAAATGTGTCCTCAGACACATGAGGAAAGAAACAGAATGGCAAGGATCCCTTATGCATCCGCGATTGGGTCAGTCATGTATAATATGCTATGTACGAGGATAGATGTTGCTTACGCATTAAGTGCGGTAGGTAGATATCAAGATGATCCAGGAGACCGTCATTGGATGGTAGTCAAGACTATCCTTAAGTATCTGAGGCGTACTAAGGATATGTTCCTGGTTTATGGAGGAGATGAAAAACTAGTCATTAGAGGACATGCAGATGCTAGTTTCCAGACTGATCAAGATGACATGAAGTCGCAGACTAGATACATCTTCAGTTTGAATGGAGGTGCAGTGAGCTGGAAGAGCTCAAAACAAAGTGTGGTGGCAGATTCTACAGCAGAGTCCGAGTATATCACAGCTTCTTGAGGCAGCTAAAGAAGAAGTATGGATGCGAAGATTCATCCAAGAGCTGGGTGTAGTACCGAGCAGTAAAGATCCTATCACACTCTACTGTGATAATACTGCAGCGGTGGCACTTGCAATAGAGCCAAGGTCGCATCAGCAGACAAAGAACATACTTCGGAAGTATCATCTCTTGAGTGATTTTTCTCAGAGAGGTGAAGTAGCAGTGAGTAGTATTTACACGGAAGACAACGTGGAGGACACCTTGACTAAAGCCTTGACTCAGCAGAAACATGATCATCATTTGAGGTCTAGCGGACTAAAAGTTGTAGGCAGTTGGCTCTAGTCCAAGTGGGAGTTTGTAAGGGTTGGTGTCCTGAGAACCAACTGTTTTATACTTTGATTACATGAATGTTCACTTATTATATATTGTTCATTGTTTTGCATGACTATAATATAATAATGTCCTGGAATATTTGTTGCATTGATAAGGTCATGGTAGATCCCCACTATGATGAGAACCTTGAAATGTTATAACAATATTCTTAAATAATGTTCTATGGTTGGATGACATACTATGATAGGACACATAGTATACAGACCGTCATGTGTGAGTACTCGTAAGAAGAAGAGACTCTCTCTCATGGAGTTCGCACTTGGTAATCTCCAAGATGGGAGATTATGAGAACAGACCCTCCAGTAGCAATTCTGCATGTCTTGGTGTCATCGGACATTGCTATCTGCGAGCATGTGTAATGGTCCTTAGACTGGAAGATTATCATTAACTCATGTCATGACTCGCGCACTAAGATTTACTGACGAAAACCGTCACGCAGACAGTTGGCGGGAAATAGGGTACGCTGGGTGCGTCACGAGTGACATGCTATTAATGGATAAGTCGAGGAAGGATTTGCCCCTTCCATTTATGGAAGTTGATATCTCGGCCCTTTGATTGAAATAGAACTGTCGCATTAAATTCCATGGTCATGCTGTAAACGACGAGTATATTTCAGGTAGTCAAAGAACGACAGATCAAGCATATAGGTTTATGACACTACCATGAAACCTGCTTGATGAGATATTGAGACAAAGAGATTAAATTACAGAGTAAGCGTTCGTATGAGGTGATACGTCAATGTGGCATCAACTTCTTTCTCTTGGGTGTCTTGACCCGTTGCTAGACAGTAATCTTGGACTTTAGGCAAGATCACCTAATGCCAACGAGAAAGAGGCCTAGAGGGTCACACACTAAGTGTATTCAAGTATCTCAAGTAGAATAAAGATTATTCCCGTACGTGGTTTAATAATTATTCAAGGAAGCCTAAATCGTTTTAATGATGGATGAAGAAGGAAATGAAAAACAAGATATACACGTCGTGTATTAAAGATTACACTCCGTGTAGTTTTTCATGGAAAACAAGTGCACGCCGTGTATTAATAATTATACGCCGTGTAGTTTTATTTATGGAAAGGAAATGGATAAATGAAAACAAGATATACACGTCGTGTACATTGAATGTACACACCGTGTAGTTTTCAATGAAAAACATGTACACGCTGTGTAGTTTTTCTAGTTGGAATTTTTAGGATATAATATTGTTTTAAATGACATTTATTATAATCAGCGTGAGTGCATGTCAAGGAATTAATTATTCGACATGAGGGCTTCAAATAAGAGTCAATGGAATAATTAAAACGTGTAACGCGTTTATTTATTGTCATAACTCTACAACCTCAAATCTGATTATAAATATCCTCACAACCCCAACTCATTTCCAGTGCGTAACACACAAGATAATTCTTTCAAGACCGAAAGAACTTCTTCCACCAAGAACGCTCTCAAGACCAAAAGAGATCTTCTTCCATTAGATCAAGACGATCTAAGGCGGACAACACAAGCAAAGGTTTCTCCACGCTAGCACCCGGAGACTCCTTTGGTGACGTCCCGAGATACGAGGTACACGTGTGGATCACCGATAGAGGAAGTCTACACTTGGCTTCTGCGACGCAACGGCGGATCACATCAGAACGTGATCAAGAACATCAACGAAGAAAGAACACCACAAAAGGTATTTCTTTTCAATTGATTAAATTAATTATAATCAACGTGTAACGATCCTACTTTGTGGTTCCGGGACTTTCTATTTCATTTGTCTATTTCGGTGATTAAATATGTGGAGACTGGCATTTATCGTCATAATGATCCCGGATTGATCATTGTCAATGACAAAAAGCTAAGTGGGCACATCCACCCACGCGCTTCCGCTACGCCCGGAACCTTCATAAAGACCCTTGGATGAATCTGAAATGTAAAGAACAATATAACGATGTTAAAAATGTTAAAACATGAAAGTTAAAAAATTGATAAAAATATATAAATTACATAATAGTTATTTCATGGAAATTTTATTTATTTAATCTAAAACAAAATTTATTAATGATTATATATTATTTTTATGTAATTGATTAATTAAATTATTTAATTAAATTTATTAAAGTTAATTTTAGTTTTTAATTAAGATATATTTTAGTTAATTGATGAATTAATTTACATTATTTAATTTAAAAAAATCATAAAAAATAATTTTAAATAATTAAGTTGATATTTATGGTTAGTTATTATTATTAGTGTTAATTATAATTATTTAGTTTATTATTATTTTGAAAATTAAATTTATTTACAAATCTAAATTAATCGATCAATATATATTTATTAAATTTATAAATTATTATTATTATTTTGTTTTATATATTTTTTTATTACATAGTTATAATTATTCAATATGAAACATTAAATTAAAATAAATGAGCCTATTATAATTTATTTATTCTAATTTATAATATATTATAAACTAATTTAGTTTAATAAAAGTTGTATTAATGTTAATGATATTAAAAAAAATTATTTATAAATATTAGATTTCTTTAATAGTAATTTATATATTATAATTATTTTAAAATATTTTTATTTATTTATTTTTTATTTATGTTTATTTTATTATAACTCATTATTTCGGATAATTTTTTAATATGGGTTTTAAAAAAACAAAAATTAGGTAAAAGGGGTTAGGGTTCCGGTATTTTTAAAACTGGGTCCAAGATGCGTGAACCCCGTTCACGCAACACTGACCCCGGGAAGATGCGTGAACGGGGTTCACGCATCTTAACCGTGCTGAAGGATGCGTGAACCGCGTTCACGCATCCTTCACGAAGTTGATGAAGGATGCGTGAACGGGGTTCACGCATCCTACAGTAACTTTTTTTAAAAATTTTTATTTTTATTTTTATTTTGTTTTGTTTTGTTTTGTTTTGTTATATATATATATATATATATATATATATATACAAGAACAAAACATAAAATTCAGCAGAATTTATCTGCTATTTAATATCCAGCAGAACTGCCATTACAGCAGTCTGGATTCTGACAGAAACCATCACCCAAGGCTCTCTTTTATAAGAGAGCTTGCCCAGGAAATCATACTGCATTTCCGATGTGGGATTCAGGTTCTCTTTTCCTGCACAGAACATTCTGCATTTCCGATGTGGGATTCAGGTTCTCTTTTCCTGCACAGAACATTCTGCATTTCCGATGTGGGATTCTGTTTCAAGTACGTGACTTTGAAAGACTGTAAAATACAAACTATGCGACCAATATAAATGAAACTTAAAACATGGATTAAACATATAATAAATAGTTGAAAATGAAAAGAATTTTGTAAAAAGGGTTGATGAATAATAATTTATAAGCTTTCAAAACCACCAACTTGAAACTTAAAAAAGTTTCAAGTACGTGACATTGAAAGACTATAAAATAAAAACTATAAGACCAATATGAATGAAACTTAAAACATGGATTAAACATACAAGAAATCATTGAAAATAAAAACAATTTCTTAAAAAGTGTTGATGAATAATAATTTATAAGCTTTCAAAACCACCAACTTGAAACTTAAAAATGTTTCAAGTACGTGTCCTTGAAAGATTATAAAATACAAACTATATAACCAATATGAATGAAACTTAATATACGGATTAAAAATATAAGAAATAGTTGAAAATAAACAGAATTTCATAAAAAAAATTTAATGAAAAATAATTTATAAGCTTTCAAAACCACCAACTTGAAACTTAAATACGTTTACGTGCTTTTGAAAGCCTATGAAATACAAACTATAAAACCAATATAAATGAAGATTAAAACATGGATTAAATATATAACAAATAGTTAAGAATTAATTAGTTAATTAGTAATATAATTATTAATTAGTTAATAATTAATATAATTATTAATTATTAATTACTAATATACAATAATTAATTAGTTAATTAGTAATATAATTATATAATAGTTAATTAGTTAATTAGTAGTATAATTATTAATTGATAATTACTTAGTTAATTAGTAATATAAATCTTAATAGTAATTATTAATTATAATTATAATTATTAATTAATAATTATTAATTATATAATAATCAATTAGTTAATTAATAATATAATTATTAAATATAATTATTTATTATTTATTATATAATAATTAATTAGCTAATTAGTAATATATTTATTAATTATAATTATTTTTTATTTATCTATAATTATTAATTAGTTAATTTGTAATATAATTATTAATTATAAAATAAGTAATTGATTAATTAGTAATATAATTAGTGATTATAATTATTTATTATAATTATTAATTATTAATTATTAATTATTAATTATTAATTATTAAGTATATAATAATTAAGTAGCTAATTACCAATATAATGATTAACTATTAAAAATTAATTGGTTATTTAGTACTATAATTATTAACTATAATTATTATATATTAATTAGTAATATAATTATTTATTATAATTAGTAATATAATTAGTAATTATAATTAGTAATTATTAATTATATAATAATTAATTAGTTAATTACCAATATAATTATTAATTATTAAAAATTAATTATATATTAATTAATTAGTTAATTAGTAATATAATTATTAATTATTAATTACATAACAATTAATTAGTTAATTAGTAATATAATCATTAATTATATAATTAATAATTATAATAATAATTAAAAATTATATTACTAATTAACTAATTAATTATTATATAATTAATTATTAATAATTAATAACTAATAATTGTAATGAATATTTGTAATTATTTATTATATTACTAATTTACTAATTAACTAATTAATTATTATGTAATTAATAATTATATGTTTAATCCGTATATTAAGTTTCATTCATATTGGTCATATAGTTTGTATTTTATAATCTTTCAAAGACACGTACTTGAAACATTTTTAAGTTTCAAGATGGTGGTTTTTAAAGCTTATAAATTATTATTCATCAACACTTTTTATGAAATTGTTTTTATTTTCAACTATTTCTTGTATGTTTAATCCATGTTTTAGGTTTCATTCATATTGGTCTTATAGTTTTTATTTTATAGTCTTTCAAAGTCACGTACTTGAAACTTTTTTAAGTTTCAAGTTGGTGGTTTTGAAAGCTTATAAATTATTATTCATCAACCCTTTTTACGAAATTCTTTTCATTTTCAACTATTTATTATATGTTTAATCCATGTTTTAAGTTTCATTTATATTGGTCGTATAGTTTGTATTTTACAGTCTTTAAAAGTCACGTACTTGAAACAGAATCCCACATCGGAAATGCAGTATGATTTCCTGGGAAAGCCCTCTTATAAAAGAGAGCCCTGGGTGATGGTTTCTGTCAGAATCCAGACTGCTGTAATGGCAGTTCTGCTGAATATTAAATAGCAGATAAATTCTGCTGAATTTTATGTTTTGTTCGTATATATATATATATATATATATAAAGTTGAGGCCGAAGCCTCAGTTTATTCGGGGAAGGGGCTACAGTACAAAGAAAATCATGCAACAAGCAGTACAAGGATGAACTCGGCGAGACTCGAACTTGAGACCTCGCCGAGACCCACAGGAGCAGCTACCAACTGAACAAAAAAAATAAAAAAAAATAAAAAAAAATAAAAAAAAATAAAAAAAAAATTTAAAAATAAGTTATTGTATGATGCGTGAACCCCGTTCACGCATCCTTCATCAACTTCGTGAAGGATGCGTGAACGCGGTTCACACATCCTTCAGCGCGGTTAAGATGCGTGAACCCCGTTCACGCATCTTCCCGGGGTCGGTGATGCGTGAACGGGGTTCACGCATCTTGGACCCAGTTTTAAAAATACCGGAACCCTAACCCCTTTTACCTAATTTTTGTTTTTTTAAAACCCATATTAAAAAAGTATCCCTTTATTTCTCCCCCAATCCCTCCACACAGCAAAGGAGAAGCGGTCTTCTATGCTGCAACTGGCTATGGCGGCTCGTGGATGGCTCCTACCTGGTGTGGCTGCATCGGACTCCTCTGGTGTGGCTTCAGATGGTCTCATCTGACATCAATTTTGGTGGCGCAAGGAGATCTCCATGCAAAGGGGGGTCCCAAAATGCAGCAGCGGTTTCCCAACTCAGAAAAGAAGCACGCATGCTTCCTCTATGGCTCAGTAGTGGCACACTTCTCCTCTTTAAACCTTGTGGTTCAGTGGAAACGACAAAACACCACCTCTCCGCTCGATTCTTTCTAACGACAGTGATGATTTCTGTCCTCCTCTTCAAACCACAGCCACACGACACAACAGTGGGTCTCGGTTCACAACAGTAGCGCATGAGGGTTCCTCCACGGCGCGACGAATTCTCCCTATAGTGGCGGTAGGCTCGGGAAGGCTTATATCTGGGAAATGGGATTGATTGTTGATGATTATAAAAATAGAAACAAATGAAACAGGCTATCGAAAGTTATAAACATAAAAGGTCACTAATGGTTTATAGATAACTTTAGCAATAGTTACTAATGGAAGGGTCACCGTTGGTTGAAAAACATGGATTATAGATATGGCTACCGGTGCAGATGAATAACAGGTTATCGATGCAAAAGGTCATCGTTAGCAGGAAAAAATAAGGCTCACCAGTGCAATAAAGGTTACCGGTAGTAAAGTAAGACGGATGCAAATAAATAAAAGGTCACAATTGCAAAAAATGTCACTCATGACTAATGGTCACCGATACAAATAATAATCCGCATCCGTGACATTAAAAAAACAAACAGTAAGACAAAAAAATTAAATCTACATAAATTTAGCATAATATTAAAACATAGTTAATTAAAATTAAAAATTGGAACAAAGACTAAACAACATAAATTAAGAAAAAAATTATTAACCTTAAAACTTAAAAATTACAATTTAATTAATTAAATAATAACACATAAATTGAAACTTGATTTTTGAAAAACTAAATTGAAAGAAGACTTCAATTAAAATTTATTAAAGGGTTTATAAAAAGAAAAGGATAGCATCGGTTACTTAATAAGTCACCGTTAGCTAATATCTTCCTCACCGGTAGACTAAAAACATGAATTAATGAATAAATAATCTAACTGCATACTAAAGATTAAATAATCAATGTTTTAAAACATTAAATCAATTAATTAATCAACTATGTGAATACATGAAGTTAAAAGTTAACTATTTTATTTAATTAAAACTGAAACTCTTTACTAATTTAATTAGCAGGATGGTTAATAATATTTATTGACAAAGATAATTTATTCAAATAAATCTAAATTAATAGATCATGTATTAAATAAATTCTATGTTAGATAAATAGATATACATTGATTATATAGTTGGTTAATAAAAATAGTAAATTTTATTAAAAAGTCAAGAAGATTTTACTTAACAAAACAAATTACGAAATAATTAAATTAGAAAAGTGATGTAAGAATAAAACTATTATTTTAAAGACTAAAAATACATAAATAATTATAATTTTTTTAATTAATAGAATTAATTATAAAAAAGTACAATTATTTAGTATAAATTCCTTGATTAATTAATTAAAACATTACAAATTAGGTAAAAAGATGTGGAAAGACTATGTATAAATAGAGCCACATATAATTCCCCCACACTTATGCATTATTTGTCCTCAAACAATTTAATGATTTATTTTCATTAAAAACAGATTGTAGTATGATTCAGCTCTAATTGTATCATGTCCAGTACATAAGAAATGAGGAATGGACATAATAGTAGGATTTTGAATAGGTATTTTCAAATCAAGTCTTGCCTCGACCAAGTACTCAAATAGTAATAAAGATAAAAAAGATTCATCAATCAAAGTAATTTTCATGCCTTATATGCGACTCTACTTAGTGACTCATTTCAATCCAGACTTGTGTTTTAATTTCGAGAGTGACTAGATTTAAAATTTATGTGGAATACAAATATTAACCAGATAAACGTTGTACATTGACTTTTCACCATGGTTCAAAAAAATAATTATTAATTTTTTTGGATCATCTTAATGAAACTACCCAACTGACTCCCATATAAACCAATGTACCCCTTCTTCTTCTGGTGTCCATCATTCCCCTCACCTTAATGAACTCATTTTTGACCCCAGACCCTTTATTTATTTTTTCTTTTGCCATGTATCGTTGTGCTAAGCACTGTGCATACGCCCTTATTCATGGTGTACAAATGGATTATATTAAACAAAAACGCACCCAGAATCTCGGGTCTCGTGGATTCACCATGGGGTCCCAAATGCCCAGATAACTCCAGTTCCAAAATATTAATATCAAAAAATCATTTATATTGGCTCAATAAAGTGATTACTTTGACAAATTAAAGAAAAATTAATCCCCTATAATCAATTCAAGCTTTCAGTTCCAAGGTTTATGATCATAATTCCATTAAATGGGTACCCATATCACTCTCAAAAATAGTTCCTAAATCAAATTTCCATAAAACCATTAAGTAAGATCACTCAGAAATCAACCACCCACAATAATTTCAGATTCAGAGTAGTTCTTAACAACCAATCAAATCACTATTCAAAAGAATATATCCAATCGAGTACAGTGTAAAGCCTAAAGTTATGATAGAATTCTGTAAATATCTAGCCATTTTTTACAAAAAGATTGATGTGAAGTTCAAATTTATGGGCTCTAAATTGAACATAGTTTAGCGCAGTCAGGAATTGACCCCCCTCCCCCACCCATAAAACCTAACCTTTTCCCCAAATATGACATCTAAAAATGGAAAATAACAATTTGATAGTTAAGGTTCAAAATATATTTTCCAAATAGTAGATTTATGACATGTAAAAATGGCATCTTTACATTTCAAAAATATTGTTTTCCATAATGAATAAATTATTAGAAGGTTCGTTAGAAAATACATGCACTAACATTTATGTCCAATGAATAATTTTCAATATAGATCAATAAATAACATGTGAGGTGTAAGTGCACAGTGGATAGGGTGCAAGAATTTTAATAGATTGAGTTCAAATGGATATTCAATTAAATAGGAAATAGAATTATAAGACACTCCATCCTAAAGAATATTCAATACATAATTTTTAAGACTACATGTAGCCCCCCCCACACTTAGTTCATAGCAGTTAGAAGATTTTAATATCAATGGCATCCAGTTTTTAGTAGTGAAGAACATGTATATTTTTATTTACACGGTGACATACAATAGATTTTCATTTCAATACGAGCAGAATTTTAAGCATTTGCAGAATTTTTTAAAACAAGAAGAATTTTCCGGGAAGCGATATATAGAATATAATTTATATGTGAGACAAGCATAAGATATTTTTAAACTATTGTGGAGGAGGGAAATGAAACAAAACTTAACAGTAAGATACTTAACTGACTAATTTTTTCATCACTCCTTCATCATGGGAAGTCAACTCAATAAATGAAAAACCAGTAGCTTCTTGATAAATATAAAAAACAAATGGACCAAGAGAAATTAGTAACACTGATTTCCAAAAAATAGACCACAAAATTATATCACTATTCAAGTGTAAAAATAAAACAATGTAAAGACAAAAGAACCATGGGTTGCCTCCCATGCATCACGATGTTTTGAAGTCTTCAGCCACACCTTATTTAAAATTAGTTTTCAAGCACTGTGATGGCAGCCAAGCCCTTTGATTGACCCTCAAAATAATGTTTCACTCTCTTACCATTAAACAACATGGGTTTGTTCTCTTCACCTACAATTTCAACAGATCGATTCATAAGAACTCTCACTACAGTAAATGTTCATGGCCATTTGGACTTAATTTTTCCAGGAAAGAGTTTAAGTTTAGATTTAAAGTGGAGGACCATCTATCCAGGTTTGAATTATTTGGTTTGAATGTTAGAACCATGAATGATTTTAGTCCCCTCTTTATAAAATCTGAATTATCATAACTCTCTCTCCTAATATCCTCAAGTTCACTCATCTCATGTAATCTCCTCTCACCAACACTTTTAAAATCCATGTTTGGAGCCTTAACTTCCTAATAAGACCTGTGTTGCAACTCCATAGGTAAATGAAATCATTTCCCAAAAAACAATATATAAGGAGACATACCTATTGGGGTCCTGAAATAAGTTATATATGCCCATAAAGATTCATCCAATTTAAGAGACATGTCTTTACTAAAGGTTGATACAGTTTTCTCAATTATTTGTTTCATTTCCCTATTTGAAATTTCCACTTGTCCACAAGACTGTGGATGATAAGGAGTACAACTTTTATTGACACAACCATATTTCTCCATCAAATATTTAATCTTATAGTTCTTAAAAGGTGTTCCATTATTAGTGATAAAGGCTTTGGGAACTCCAAATATTGTAAATTTATTCTTTTTGAAAAATTTTATTACAGAATTGGAATGATTGTTGGGTAGAGAAATTGCCTCAACCAACTTCGACACATAATCTACAGAAAAAAAATATACTCATTCCCATGAGATGATGGAAATGGACCCATGAAATCTAAACCCCAGACATCAAAAATCTCAACTTCTAGAATTCCTTTTTGAGGTAACTCCTGCTTTCTACACACATTTCCGACCCTCCGACATGAATCACAGCCAACTACAAATCTCCTAGCATCCTTAAAATAGTAAGCTAGTTGAAACCAGATTGTAGGACATTCTGAGCTGTCCTTTCACCACCATAGTGACCTCCCCAAGACGAGGAGTGACATATCTCTATGATAGGAAACATCTCTTCATCAGGCACACATCTCCTAAGGATACCATCAAAACATCTCTTAAATAGTCGGGGATCATCACAAAGCTAGTATTTATGTTCATTACTGAATTTCATTCTTTGTTTGTTGGACAAATTTCTAGGAAAGACACCTACTTCTAGAAAATTGTAAAAATATGAAAACCATGAAAATTTTCTGATTGATGCAGTTAGCCTATTTTCATTAGTAATGGAAGATTTTATCTCCCAAAGATAATAATATTGACTATGAGTAAGAGGGAACCTAGAAACATTGTCAGAAGCTAAATTTTCAGCTCCATTCTTATCCCTAATCTCTAAATCAAACTCTTATTTCTACCAGATCCATCTAATAAGCATGCGATTATTTCCTTTTTTAGATATTATGTACATTAAGGTTGAATGATCAGTGAAAACAATGACTTTTGACCCTAAGAGATACTATCTAAACTTCTCTAGAGCAAACACAATAGCTAACAATTCTTTTTTAGTTGTGGTGTAATTCTTTTGGGCCTCATCAAGAAATCTATTAGTATAATAGACTGCATGTACATTTCTATCTCTCCTCTATACAAGGATAGCACCAACAACCATGTCACTAGCATCACACATAAGTTCAAAAGGTAGTTTCCAGTCAAGTGAAATAATAATGGGTAATGTAGTGAGTTTTTCTTTAAATAGATCAAATGCTTTCAAATAGTTTTCATCAAAGTTGAAAGGATCATCCTTGACCAACAAAGAACACAAGGTTATAGTTATTTTAGAAAAAAAATTATGAATCCTTGTTAGAAACTAGCATGCCCTATGAAATATATAACCCCTTTAACATTTCCCAGAGGTGGCAGTTTTTGAATGACTTCAATCTTAGCAGTATCAACTTATGGAATACTCTTGGAAACCTTATAACCAAGAACTGTACCCTCTATGACCATGAATTGACACTTCTCCCAATTAATTACAAGGTTGGATTCAATGCATCATTCCAAACTAACCCAAGATTTGATAGACAAGTATCAAACGTACTACCCACAATGGAGAAATAATCCATGAAAACATCAATAATTCTTTCAATAATATCCAAAAATATAGCCATCATACACCTTTGATAGGTGGATATAGCTCCACACAACCCAAAGGGAACTCGCCTATAGAAAAATGTCCGAAAGGGGCATAGGAAAGTGGTCTTTTCCTGATCCTCTGGATCAACAGGAATCTGGTTGTAACCAGAATACACATATAGGAAATAGAAAAATTCATTTCCCACAATCCTCTGAAGAATTCGATCCAAGAAAGGCAATTGAAAATATTCCTTCCAAGTGGATGCATTCAGATTCTTATAATCAATATAGACTCTCCATTTTGTGTCTTTCATAACTTGAATTTGTTCATTTTTTTCATTTTTTACTATTGTGAAACCTTCTTTAATGAGGATATCCTAAACAATGATGACCCAAGCACTATTAGAAATGGGATATATCATTCTAGTTTCCAGAAACATAATCACTTCCTCACTCACAAATTCTTTCATATTTAAAATTAATCTTCATTGAAACTCTATCCTATTCTTATGATCAGGATCCATTGGTATTTTATGATTACAAAATGAGGGTATACTACCCTTGATATCATATATTATATAACGTATTGAAGATTTAATTTTCTTCAACACACTTTAAAATATTTCCTCTTTATTTTCATTATGTTCAGAAGAAATTATGATACGCAAAGTAGAATTCTCACCCAAAAATGAATATTTATGATGAGTAGGGATTGGTTTCAATTCAAGAGTGTGTGGTTATACACTTGAAAGAATGATCTTAGGCATGGGAGGTCCAATATCTTCAACATATCTCTTGTATGTAGTTTTTAATGATGAAATATTTCCAATTTCATTCTTAGTTTTTGAATTAACAATGCTACTTTTCAAAGTGGGAAGCATACTGTCCAGACTTTCCAGATCAGTATTTAACAAGTTTATAAAAGAATAATCATCAAGTTGTATTATAAGATATCCCTAAATATAATAAAATCATTTATCAAGGTTTGTGTTAGTAAGAACACCATCATATTCACTCAGAAAGATCTTAAGTTCAGAAACATATGACCTTTCTACATCAAGAAACTGAACTGTGGTCCAGTTTTGGAAAATTTTCAAGATACTGTGTTTGAGTGGAATTTTCAATTTCTAAGACAAGTTCAACATGATTTTCAGTTTCAATAGAAACTTTTTCAATTGGGTTTTTTTTTTCAGATTCTTCAATGTTTATAGTTGAGTTCTCATCTTGTAAGGACTCTACCATTAAACAGTATTCAAAAAACGTTTCTCCTTTAACATTTTTAAACACATTGAACACTTTTTTTGTTATCCAATTTTGAAAATTATTTGACCCATAGAGACATTTATTACAGAACCCCTGTGGACAAGAATGGACTTTCTAAGATGATGGGAACCTCTTGATCACACTCCATATCTAAGACTACAATGTCAGCAAGTAGAAACAGTTTCCCAACCCCAACTGGCAAATCATCTAGCCTACCCACAGGATGAGTGAAAGACCAATCATACAACTGTAATATGATTGTGGTTGATTGAAGGTCATCCAACCTCAAATGTTGAAATAGTGAGTTTGGGAGCAGATTAATGCTAGCACCTAGATCACAAAAAAAGTTGATTTGATCAGAATTTCCTAGTGTACATGGAATTACAAAGCTACTTGGATCTTTTAGTTTTGGTGGAATTTTGACTCGAAGCACAACACTACAATCAGTAGTGAGGCTATAAATAGCAAATTATTCCATAGTTTTTTGTTTGAAATAATTTGCTTAAAATATTTCATGTAAGATGGGATTTGAATTAAGGATTGAATGAATGGAATGCTTACATGATGTTTCGAAAGGATACCAAGGAACTGAAGTAGTTAAGCCCTATTGTTACATTGTGGTTTCAACTTCTTAGGGAAATAGATGGGTGGGGAAATTTTTTTAAGGATAGTAGGTATATCCCTCACCTCTTCATCATCATTTTCTTTTCCTTTATTCTTTAAATTTTTAGGAATAATTTTAGCTAGTGATTCAGATCATAAATTCAAATTTTGATGCTTTTTATTGCTTTTCTATGAATTTATAGCATGTGAAAAAAATAGATTTTTGTTAACAGATTCAAGAAAGTTTTCATTATGGGCATTTTTATGGTCTTTTTCAGCAACAGTTTGATTATTAATCCCACTTCTAGTGACAACATCCATTGTATTATATCAATGGTTAAGCTCAGTGTTACTAGGATGTCTAACTTCTTTCCAAGATATAAAAATATCTAACATGTTGTTTGAGTTGTGTTTGCATGTTTTTCATTCTCACATCAGTTTTCATTTTATATGACTCATATTGATTTTGATGTTTGGTTAGCTGATTCAGGTATCTTTCATCTTAAGAGTTATTTTTTTCTAGATTAGATCAAGTTTAAAATACATTTGAATATCATTGTGTCGTTGTGCATTTGAAGACTCACCCAATTGTTGATTTTGAAAGTTTGGTCTTGGTTGGGTAGAGTAATTCGGGGAATTACATTGTTAAATTAGGCCTTGATCTTTACTAGACATATTTGGATGGTTACTATAGCCTTGGTTTTAATTATTTGAAAATGGATTTTCTTTAGGCGGAATCCTAGTAGTATAATTAACAATGTTTTAATTATATTTTTGTTGGGATAGAAAATCAAGGTTATGAAAAATGATTTCTATATGCCCATACATACCACACTAGGCACATTGTTACCTCAAAGATTGATTGGTGTTTTGACATCCAAGTTGATTAATAGTTTGTTTTGAATTCTGGTTCATTAATAATGGAAATTGGTTGGTGATTTCAGCCAGTTGATCTTGAGTTTCATTCATTAAACCAGTGTTTGAATTAACATTTCTATTGACACATTTTCTTCTTGAATTTTTATGTTGTGAATTCAGTCCAATATTTTTAAATATTTTCTTAAGTTCTTCATATGTATTATCATTATAATTTCTCCCAGTAGCTTGATCAACTACATTTTCTCTAGAGGATGAAAACCCTTCATAGAAGGTGTCCATAAGAAGTTGAGAGGGGAGTTGATGATGGGAACACTGCCTAAGAAGATCCCAAATTGTATTCCAGGATTCATGAAAAGCTTCTCCATCCTCTTGATAAAAACTAGTGATTTTTGTTCTATGTTCAACCTTAAGTCATTAAGGACAAAATTTCATTATGAATGAATTGTACACTTGATCCCAATTTTCAAATATGTTCTCATATACACTCAAAAACCAATTCCTAACATTTCCATTAAAGAAAAAGGGAAAGACACTCATTCTTAGTTCATTTTTTGAGTCTTAGAAGAGTTAGTTGCTGCATAGTGTTGTAGAAATCTCTAATTAAAGCATGAGAGTCCTCATTGGGTGGTCCATTAAATTAAGGCTACTGTGAAATGTGTGATAGTTTAAGCTCAGTGTTCAAGGATCTAGAAGATAACCTAATAGATGATGGATTGCTTGAAAATTGATGATGTTGTAATTCCTTCATCCTAGGCCTTTGAACTTCATCTAAGAGTTCTGGTTGATTATTTTGAATGTTTTTATACTCATGAACTCTATTATCTATGTTCTCCATTTCAAATTTTATTTTATTTCTTAGAGAAGTTACATTTTTATCTAATTTCAGGTTTAGAGGCTCTAATATAACACCAAAAGTTCTTATGATAATGAAAACTACAATAAACAGTATTTAGCAGTAAAGAGAACAGTAACAGTTCAGTAGGGAATGAAGAATATTTTTACAGTTTTCAATTTTTTTTATATTTTTTTAGGTTTTTTATAAATGTGATATTTTCAGTTTTTTCAGAAAAGGAATGGTCTGTGACATCCCCAGTAAAGGTTCCAATAACATAACTTGAACTGTCGTTGAAGCTGGTCAATTTTTAAAATTTACATTCCTACTAAAAACAATATATGTGGAATGCAGGGTCAAACCCACAGAGAAGGCAATTATGACCACTAATCTTCTTCAAAATAAAGCATTCAAAAATTCCAATGTCGTCAGCAGTGGAGAATATATTCTAATTATTTTTACTATTTATATTCTTTTCTATTTTCTATAAGTAGTAATCTGACATAATGTCTCACAACATTTATCTAAACTATATTGAAGATAGAAACAGTTGAAAATATAGAGGAACAGAGATATAGTACGCTAATAAATGAAAAATATAAGAAAAATCATGGGGGAAAACATCCATTATACGGGTTTTAAATGAATTTAAATTCACATAAAAGTTATTGCATATTACCACTTAAAAGAGAATGACATCCCTCGCTAGGAGTTATGTCACACAAGCCAAAATGTTTTAGAGTTCTCCACTCTAAAATAAATCTACTGTGAACAGTATCATTTGTAATGACAACAAGACAAACTCACTATATGTATCAAAGTATTTTAAATTTATTATCTATTGAAAAGGGTTTCCACAATAAATCTCTCCAACTAACTGTGACATTTTGATATTAAATTTTAATTGTACAAGCAGTTGGACGAATTCAATATTGATCTCGCTAAACAATAATAAAAACATCAAAATGATAATGTGAAAAGAAAATCAAAAGGTAACCAATGACACATCAATTTATCCCAAAACTAAATGATTTAACTAGACATTATCTCTATTATCAATACAACAACGAGAAACATACTAGAACATGGTACTGATACTAGAATTAAAATGTAACATAAACTCCCATAATAATGTTATGCTTCTAAACTCCTCCAGCTCCAATAGGTGGTTCTTGAGTCACCCTCTAGCCTCCCTCTGCTCAGACATAGATCATAGAAAGTTTCAAATAAATGTGCTCCAAATATGATGTTTTCCCTATCTAAAGTTTCTTCAATAATCTTCTGCATGGCATCGAACGTTTCCACTAACTTAAAGTGTCCTTCAGGTGTGCACCACACACATAAATTTTTTTGAGACTCACATGTTACACTAGATTTACCATTGTAACTAACTCCAAGTGAATTGGTCGTGTGAACATGGACATTTTTAAGACCTTGGTGTGAACCTGGAAAGTAAATAACAACATAACAAAGTTTAAACTATTAATACAAAAAATTGAAACAATTGATAAAAATAGATAAATTACATAACAATTATTAGTTGAAAATTTTATTTATTTAATATAAAACTTAATTTATTAATAATTAAATATTATTATTAAGTTATAGAGTAATTAACTTATTTAATTAAATTTATTAATATTAATTTTAGTTGCGAATTATGATATCTTTTAGTTAATTGATGAATTATGTTACTTTATTTAATTTAAAAAAATCGTTACAATTTTAGTTCTAAATAATTAAGATGATATTTATGAATAATTATTATTATCAGTGTTAATTATAATTATTTAGTTTATTATTATTTCTAAAATTAAATTTATTTACAATTATAAAATAATGAATCAATTTATATTGATTAAATTTATCAATTAATATGAGCTTATCATAATTCAATTATTTTAATATATAAGTTATTATAAACATATTTAGTTTAATAAAACTATTATTAATGTAAAATAAATTAAAAAATATTCTTTATAAATATTAGATTTCTTTAATAGTAATTTATTAATAATTATTATTGTTTAATATTTTGAATTAATAATTTTTATTTTAGTTTTTATTTATGTTTATTTCTTTATAACCCTTTTTTCCTCCCCTAATCCCACAGTACAACAAAGGAGAAGGGGTATTCGATAATGCAACTGGCTACAACAGCTTGTGGATGGCTCCTCCCTAGTGTGGCTGCATTGGACTCCCGTAGTGTGGCTTCGTATGGTATCATCCAACATAAATTTTCTTGGTACAAGGAGATATCCATAGTGAAGGGGGTCCCGAACTGTAGTGGTGGTTTCCCAACTCAGATCTGAAGCATGTAGGCTTCCTACATGGATCCGTAGTGGCGCAATTCTTCTCTTCAAAAGCTTTTCGTTCAGCAGAAACCGCACAACACCGCCTCTCGGCTTGGTTTTTCTAACGACAGTGATGATTTCTCTCCTCATCTTCAAACCTCGACAGCGTGGAAAAAAATCACAGCTCGGTTACAGCTGGTTGAATCAAAATTTCTGATTGGGCCAGTGTGATTCCAAGCATTAGCGGTGGCGAAACCGTGGGTTTGAGTTCACAACTGTAGAACAAGAGGGTTCCAATACGGTGCATTGAATTCTCCCTGTAGTGGCGGTAGGCTCATGATGGCTCATATCAAGGAAAGGTGGGTGATTTTTTATCAATATTTAATTAGATATTAACTAGTTTGAATCGGTACGAATCATTGTTGATGAAATATGTGCAAGAAGAACAACGTTGTTTGTGATTGGTGGTGAAGATAATATCAAGAGTTTGATAGATTTGTGGTGTGGGAGACAAGGCAAAGATGAATCATGGTGAAGTATATGATGGAAAAGGTTTTGGGGAAGAGAAGAATCATTGTTATGGGAATAAAATAGAAGACAGGCATCGGTGTGTAGGATAGGTGGGTGAAAAGATGAAATTATGGGGGAAAGGAAAAACTAACGGTGGGAAGTAGTGATCGGTGAGGAGGATACCGATAAAAATAAATAAAAGAGGCTACCAAAAGTTATAAATAGAAAAGGTCACTGATGGTTTATAGATAAGGTTACCGATAGTTAAAAATGGGAGTGTCACCGTTAGTTGAAAAACAAATCGGGAGCAGTGGGGAGGGGGTCATCATTAGTTTAAAAAAAGGTCACCGATTGCTAAAAAAATAAGGTTACCAATTGTTTAAAAAGAAAATTTCACTGATGGTTTATAGATAAGGTTACCGGTGCAGATAAATAATAGGTTACCCATTCAAAATTTCACCGTTAATGGTAAAAAAATAATGTACACCGGTTTAATAAAGCTTACAGGTAGTAAATCAAGACCAATTCAAATAAATAAAAGGTCCCTGATGCAAAAAAAGGTCACCAATGACAAACGGTTGCCAATAAAAATAAGAATCCTCATCGGTGAAATTAAAAAAACTAATAGTAAGACAAAAATTAAATCTACATAAATTAAACATGAAACTTAATACTTAAGTTAATTAAAATTAAAAATTATAACAAAGACTAAACAACATAAATTAAAAAAAGAATTATTAAACATAAAACATAAGAATTATAATTTAATTTATTTATTGGTAAAATATAAATTGAAACTTGATTTTTGTAAAACTAAATTGAAAAAATACTAAATTGAAAATTTATAAAAGGGTCTATGAAAAGAAAAGGATTGCATCAGTGGCTTAATAAGTCACATTTAGATCATATATGCCTCACTGGTAGACTAAAAACAAGAGTAAATGAATAAGTAATCTAACTGCATATATAAGATTAAATAATTTATGTCTGAAACATTAAATCAATCCACTAATTAACTAAGTGAATAAATGATGTTAAAAGCGAACTATTTTATTTAATTAAAACTAAAACTCTTGACTTATTTAATTAACAGGATGGTTAATCATATTAATTTACCATGTTAATTTATTATAATAAATATAAATTAAAGGATTAAATATTTAATAAATCCCATGTAAGATAAATATATATACATTGACTAGATAATTGTTTAATAAAAGTATTTAATTTTTTAAAAAAGACAAGAAGATTTTACATAAAAAACTATTTGAGAAATAATTCAATTAGAAAAGTAATGTAAGAATAAAATTATTTTTTTAAAGACTAAAAATGCATAAATAACTATAAAAAATTATTTAATTAACTAGATTAATTATAATAAAAAGTAATATTATTTAGTATAATATGAATTATTAATTAATTAAAACATTAAAAATTTGGTAAAAATATGTGGAAAAACTATGTAAAAATATAGCCACATCAGAGACATGTAAACATAATTATGATCATAAGATTATGCGAATATTATTATGAAAATAAAAGAGCATACCTTTCGTATCAAAGATCATAATCATGAATCATGGAATAATTATTGGTAATTCACAATACACGAATCATGAGGAAATAAAGAACATGGGCCATGAAAGCATAATATTGGAATAAAACATAGAATTGCAGTAGACACATAAGTATAAAATAACATCTTATATCATCATAGCATTAAATTTTTATATCAAAGGACCAAGGGACAAGGGACACAGGCAGACCCAACTAAGACCTTGGGGGGTCGAAAGTAGTGAAGACCAAGGGCATCCCCTCGTATCAGATTCACCCCCTCGGGTTTGAAGTTAGAGAATGTATTAAGACAGGAGACATTGGAGCCTTGGGCAGCTAGAGAGGCAAGATGGTCTGCAACCTTGTTCCCCTCCCTCCAAGTGTTGGAAACACATGTATTGTTGTTGATGAGGGTTCTACACCTCCTGATCGTGTAAGCTATCTCCTACAGAGTGTGACCTTTCCCCTGTATGGCTTCATGAATTATCTTGGAGTCCGTTTCAACATGAGATAAAACAATTTTCCGCTGATTACAAAGATTTGGTCCTGTGAGAACAGCCTTGGCCTCCGCTTGCATAGAATTTCCTAGGCTATAGTGGGCTGTGAAGGCTAGTATAACACTGCCTCGGTAGTCACGGACGACCCCACCTCCTCGCATCTCCCCCTCACAATAAGAACTATCAGTATTGAGTTTGAGTCCATTGTTGGGGGGTTTCCACTGCACCCATTTTCCCTGCCTGATGAGGGGTTGGGCCACTAGAGAGATCACTTGGAGCATCCTCAGGGTAGGGGCATCCTTCCATCCACTGGAGAGATTCACCAAGTCGGTCAGAATACATCTTGCTCGGATAGTGATGGTCCTCCCTGTTGATGATGACCCCTTTATGTTTATATCATGAGATATAAATAATTATCTAATTCCTTATTTTTAGATATAGGCCCCAACAATCTCATAATTTAATCTTACATACTTATTCAACAAGTTTATAAACAATCATATCACAATTCATAAAATGTAATGGGATTCAAAAACATGTAATCATATAACATCCTATGAAAAAGAGATAGGTTTTATAATCTTTTCATCAAAAGCATAACCCATTGAAAAAGGGGTTTTATTAAACATAATTCTATAAAAACACAAACCATTCAGTGAAATAATATGAATTATATTCTTGATATATAACAATGTATGTCATCATAGGTGGGGAAGGATTTTAAAACATCACATGGAACATGAATTTTTTTATAAAAATCAGTTTTAAAACAAAAAAAAAATTTCAAAACCCTTTTCATTAAAAAATATTGAAATCATTGAAAGGAATCATGATAATTATTTAAAAATTTATTGAGGAAAATATCCTTTCATTATTGAAATAGTTTTATTTTCCTAAAATGATGTGAAATTTTAAAAGAAAACAATTTATTTTAAAATAACCATGTATACTTGTAGTGGAAGCATCATGGTAATAAGGAATTATGAAAGTGTAAATATCTATTCATAATGTTTTAGTTAAAAAATCATTCTACTTGTACTTATTTTGTAAAAGTCCAAAAGTATATCATTTGGAAAACGAAAACAAGATTCATTTCAAACAGTGAAGTAGAAATTCAAAAATGGGTAGAAATAACATTAATCATGCACATGACAATAGTAAAACATTTTATGAAGTAATTTTTATAAAACATGGATATGGATGATTAATTTTCCACAACAGAGACCTAAAAAAATAGTACAAAATTTTGAAAATATTGTGACATCAATATACATAACATTATATTCAAAAGAATCCTATGCTCTAGGTAAGAAAGAATATTATAATAATAATGAAATATAATAATATTCTGAATATAACTAATAATAGACATTCATGGGAATTGTATACACCACATAGAATAAACATGTAGTGTATGAGGATTGTGTCTCATAGAAATAAAGGCAAGATATATTTCCCCTTACCATTTCTCTTGACCCTCTTCGTACTAAAACAATATTATTGTATAATTAATATAAGTTTATTATAAATATTTAAAAAAATAATATTCCTATATATAATATGTCAAATGCTGTGATAATGACCTTATATTACCCTCTTGTTAATGGCCCCATGTTAAGGTTTCACTTTGGGTAATATTCGCTTTGTTCTTCACATGTGTCTTAATTTGTTATATCATTGGTCCTTATACATATATCATGATTACAAAATGTAAATAATGATATAAATATTATTTATATCCATTATGTTTTTTTATAATAATATATAGCATATAGAAGTGTGAACTTGAATACACCATTCCTTGATACAATATGTCGTACGTACACATAAATGATAATTCAATTTTAATTATCATATAGAAAGAAAGTATGTAAATGAAATATGTATACATATGTATATATATATAATTAAATTAGAATTATTATATCATATAATTTCACTGAACACATCCTTAATACATTCCTTGTTGTGTGTGAACAAATCACATCTCTTTGATGGGGTGGTAGTCCACACTTCTCAAATGAGATTATCATATTAACACCAAATGGATATTATAATGGCTTGTATTGAAAAAATGATTAAAGAAGATTTGGAATATCGTAAATATTATAAATAAAGTATATATATGTATATATAGAGATAGATATATAGAGATAGTGTCATTCATAATGGTCACCATGATTAGAGGTAAAGAAAAATGGACAATCAACGTTTCATGTGACAGTAGTTCGCCACACACAATAACATTATGATCATTATCTATTAGAAGAACGTGTGTGTAATTATAGGTAAAAAATAGAATTAAAACATACTAGTATATTCATTAGACTGTTTTTTCCTAAAATAATTTAATAAATTGATTGTAATGGGAGGAAAAGGGAAATAAAAGAAATGAACTTGAGAGAAGAGGTTACTTCTTAATCAGGTAACTCCTTTTGGTATGTGTCGAAATGTGGCTTTGAGCTTCTTGATTCCCAATAGAAATCACCTAGTAGTATGGGAGGAATGATGGGGGCATATGTTATCAAAATTTGGGTGATATAAGGGGCTTTTGAGGTGTGTGGAAGTGGGAATAGGTGGTTCTTATTTATAAGTGGGAGGAGGGGCACTTTAGGAAACTCCAAAAATATTAATTTTTTATAAATTTATTTTCTATTTGAAATAGATCAAAAGTGAGTTACATAAAATATTAGATAATTATGGTTTGGAATCCCATAAAAATTAATTTTAGACATGTTTAGGTAACAAAATTAACCTTTTCTTTTGGTTTTAGCCCTTAGTTAAACAATTTAACTCTAACCAAGACAATGTTTCTTTTTTACACTATTTGGCTAATATAGTAACAATAAAATTCCAGAAAAACCCCAATTGGATAATTTATGACCTATTTAACATTATAATATTTTTTTCCTAATTATATATTTTTATTAATTTTATTACACATAATAAAATTTTATTTATTTTAAAATCTCATTTATATCTATCTAGACAATATTTAATACATGATTTTTTTAAAAAATTTAAAACCTTTATTCATTTAAAAAAACTATATTAACGCATCCCTAACATGTCATATTCATCCAAAACATTCTTGGATGACATCAAATGTCTCAAATGATTTTTATTTTAATATTATTAATACCATTTATTTGATTATTCATTTAATAAATCTATTAATACATCAACATTGCGTCATAAATATATTTAATTATTTAAAATATAAAAATTATAAAATAATTATCATGATTTAAATAAATTTATTTTATTAATAATTAATATTAATAGTATGTATATCCCTAATTAAAAACTATTAGTTTATTAAAATGTGAATATGACATTTTTAACACCTTTTTAAATAAAATATAAAAAATGTAAAACATCTAACACAAGTGGCATAAAAAGGATCAAATTTTTAACTAAATGATGATTTTGGATTAAAAAAATATATTCAATGAAATTATGACAAGTGTTAGGATAATTATTTATTATTATAATATTATTTTTACCTTTAATTGAAAATTTAACATTAATTGTGGTAAATAATTTTCAAAAGATACTATTGAAAAAAAATTATTTTGATCCTATTAGACTAAAATTTCCATACATATTAAAACAATGAATTTCTTTTTTTAAATCAAATTCAAATAAGCATTAACATTATGTTTAATTGTAATCTCACAAATGTGGCTTGAAGGCAGGTAAAATAGATGTTTAGAAGTTCAATAGTTTTTTTGTGTCTAATTCTTTAATAAAGATGATTATAATTTCCTAAATTATAAGAATACAAGTATTATTTATCTATGAAGTCTTTAAAATAAATTTAAATAAAATAATTATTTAAATGAAAATGTCGGTTTTTAACTACAACGCTGAATTTTTTACGATTCATCAAAAATTGAAACTTTTAAAAAAACTAAAAATTAAATCTAAGATAATTATTTAATTATAAATTATAAAATAATATTTATTTTATCAAAATAATATTCTATGAATTTATAAATTAATTTTTTTATTTTTCATTGAAGGGCATGAAAGGCATTTCATTTGAGAAAATAGTAGATTTGAACACATACATACTTTATCTAAAATTATATTTTTCATTATCAAAACCACTATAAATAATATTTAAAAGGTATTTATTACAATTAATATTACATGTTTAATTTAAATGTTATAACTATCACATTTAAATAATTATATCAATAAAGTGTTATTTCACAGAAACTCAGTGTTGCGTCTAACGTAAGAGAAGTCATCGTCGCGTATTGTGAATGATTTCATTGAAGTGGTGTATAAAATAATCAAAATTAAATTAATATATATAATAACCAAAATCCATTATTCCATTTTTTATGATGTTTTAATATGAAAAATATTAAATTATATAAAAAAACAATTCAAAAAATCACAAGATGTTACAAATACTGAATGATATAAATATACATTCATAGTGTCCATACATTTTATGGAATGAATTATTTGGTGTATATTCCTTCTTTACCCTCAATTGCTGATATTTACAATAAAGTTCATTCTTGGAAAAGTATTGAGATCAACGCAGTATTTTAAACAAGTCCTCCATATGAAGAAGATAATACTTTTTATTGACCATGATATTGTTTATCGCCCAACAATCAATGAAGAGTCACATTGATCCATCATTATATTTTAACATAAAGAAAATGGGAACCCCTAGGTGTAATTATTGGCTGATTGAATCCCTTTTCAAGGTTTTTCATGAGTTTCTTATTTAATTCCAGCAACTAAATCAAGGCTATTCTATAGGAAGTCTTTGAAATTGGTGTGGAACTAGGTATGAGTTACATTGAAAACTCAGTTTCACATTTTTGTGGAATGCCAGGAAACTCTTTTAGAAATACATTAATGAATTTCTTCATAATAGTAATGTCTTGGATCTAAAGTTTCTCCAAATCAAATTGAGATAAATTCACCTTCTAAATGTTAATTAAGACCCAAAAAATATACGTGATCTCCATTGTAAGTTTTTACTTACCGTCAAATTAATATATGATAAAAATTTAGTTATCAATATCAAATATAAATTCCATTTCTTGAAAATTAATGTGGGATTTATGTAGATAAATACAATACATTCCCAAGATAACATCAAATTCAATTATATGATGAATTAAATGATTTTCAGGATGAAACTTCCCTCCAACGTCAACTAAAGAGGAATCATAGACTTGAGATGTGATCATCGTACTGTCAGGGAATTTCACTGTTAATTCAATATCTAATATTTTTGGTGGCATCTTTATACCCTTATAAAATTATTTAAATTTGAAATAATGAGTAGTAATATATTCAAATAAGTCATTAATAGTTCTATAGTGGATGTTTAATTTATATTTACCACATCATTATCACATCCCTTATCAGAATAAAATGATCAAATGATATTTACCATTGTCTCTTGGATCAAAATATTTCTAACATAGTCATCATCATTAACCTTTGTATTTGGGAATTGGTTACCATAACTCCCATAATACTTTCATTTGAAACACTTGAGTATTAGTGGTTACTTAGGCACGTCTTCCTTTCAATTCACATTGTTAGCTTAATTCTTCCCACTTTGGAAATTAATAACTTGATGGAATTCCTAGGAAAACATAAAACATTCAAATTTCCCAGTAATAAAATTTTATCCAATATTCTTCCAACAATTTGATAAAAAAGGAAAGCTACATTTCTTCTCTTCATAGTTCTTAGATCTTCATTTGAATTCAATTTTCTCGAATTATAAAAAACATGAGATTGATACATAAATATTTCCTCTATTTTCACCTTGACATCACATAAAAAATATCTCCATAGTTACAAATATCTGTAATATATAATAGATTTTGGGGAATTATTTTGAATCCACTAAAGAATTGATCAAGCTTATATTCAGTTTGGATGATAATACCAGAGGTGTACCTCATAAAACTTCAAAAAGTTTTCTCATAGGTTCTAACAGATTTGTCATACTTTATATTTATCTCATGTTACCAATTCCCCGTATTGTTATTAATAATACAAGTAATGTAAATTTAAAAAATAAGTTCTTAATCATATCCCAATAAATGTAGTTGATTTCATCTGGTTACCTCATATTCTTGATAAGAGTCCACCAATGATTTTATTCACCTTCTAAATGGTAGATAGCTAATTTTTTTTTCATGTTATGAATACTAGTGAACATAAAAGAGAATTTATGTTTTACTTATCCATTAATGAGAAAATAGGAACTTAGTAGTTCCACTAAAGGAAGGTGGATGTTTCCTCATAAAGGACTCAACATAATGTTGTTCCCTCATTTGTTCATTGGGAATTCTAGAATGATTCATGGTTTCAGAATGATTCATGGTCATAGAATTATGATTTTTCATTCCATCTAAAATAATTATTGTATTCTCAAGGAGATAATAATTGTATTTTCTATCTCACTCAACATTAACACAACTCCTCCAAGTTCCAGTGAGGTACAAAAATAAAAAAGCATAGTGTAAGTAACAGTAATCACTATGGGGTACCACGTAATCATGAGAAATAACTTTCAAGTTATCTAAATAATGAAAAATTCAATAATATATGAAAAATTGTGTTTATCATAGGTCATTTATATTAATCATCTATTTAAATCCTTCATGATTGTTTATAAAGAGATTGTAAATTTCCAAAGGGTATCCCCCGAGAGTGTCAAACCATGTGGGAAACAAGGCTCATTGTCCTGAACAGGTGACAAGAAATCCTTGATCAATTCACCCTTTTTATATTTATTAACTCTAGGTACCTATATGATAGAGCCACATAGACATGTTTTATCTAGACATGGATTTAATTTCGTGGAAACTACATGCTATATCATTTTCAATAATTTCAAGACATTTTCCTATACATTGAATTATATTTGGAATCATTCTTTGGAACATCCTTAAGGATGTTACTGAGGTTTTCTAATCCTAGTTTACAATGTTAAAATAAAACTATTCTATGATACCAACTATAGAAACCTATGAATATCATACATATAAATTAAATTATTTTTTATTAATATTGATTACATTACACAAAAACATTCCTAAGGACCATACTAGTTTACTATCTTTGGAAACATGGAATGACATGAAACTGGTTTATAGGTTAAGTACATAATCTCATAATATGATCTTTATAACTATCACCCATATTAGACATAACATACTTAATACATTTCTTTATAACATAGGGAAAGAAAACCCAATAAAGGGTGATCTCTGCTAATTGGTAAGGGAAAAAAAGGGATATACGTAAGCATGGCCTAAACATAAAGTAATGAGAACATGATAATATAATTTTAAAACCATAACCTAGATATCAAAGATTATAATATTGAATCAAGGAATAAATATTGGCATGTTATAAGACATGAATCACAAAGTAATCAAATAACAGGATCCATGGGAGAATAAAATTGTAATAAGACATAGATTTATGTCATAAACATATGAATTAAAAATATTATTCTTTTTAGTCCACGATCACTACCAATTCTATAATAGTGGAATGCGTTGACTCCCATAAAAATAATATTAGTCATGGTTTACTCCCAAGACCATAATATAAAAAACATTCCCTAAATGAATAGGTTTCACCAACCATTATAGTCCTGCATATCTCATGAGATATAAATATTTACCTAATGAATTAGAGGGAGACATAGGGCCCATATATTGGATAATAAAAACCACATCTTTTTATTCTAAAAGATCATAAAACATTCACCATATCATAACCCATGAAATTAAAAGGGTTTCACAAACATTTAATCATATCATAAAATATGTAAAAGGGATATTTTTCATAATCATTTCATCATCTCATCATAGAATGATATATAGAAAAAGAAGTTTGATTCCTAAAAAAATTATTATGGCATAACTCGTAGAATAAAAAATGGTTTCATAAAAATCATTCCATCATTCCATCATACACATAAACCATTTAGAGAAAGATTAAGATTGATATCCTTAGATCATATCCCTAATAAGGTATAGGTAACGTCAATAGATATCATCATAGATGGAAAATGATTTTGAATTATTATTTAAAACATTTATTGTAGAAAAATCCTTTCAAATTTGAACAGATATTTTAAAAAAATTACACTTTTTGAAAATATTTTACATTTAAAATAACATTGAAAACATATAATGGAATATTCAAATAAAATATTGTTCATGATAAAATGAAGTTTCATTCATGATGTACATGTTAAATAAAATAATCCTTTCATATTTTTAATAAAATAGAAAGGGGAATTGTTTGGAAAATAACTCTAACATTCAATTCACTACATTTTTGTAAAAATTAAAATATGGGTAGAAAAATTGTTTTAAAAAAATCAGGATATAACAATAAAACATTTTTAATCTTTTTAGTAAAACATGGGTTTTGAATAAAATGTATTTTTCTACTGTAGTGATAAATAAAGTCATATTTTATTAAAATTGTTTTATTAATAATATTTAAGTACCAAAGAGTATATAAATGGTATTATAACTTTATATCATGAATAAACATAGGAAGATAAAATTAATATGTTTGTTGAGATATGGATCTTAATATTTGATAATTATATATAGTCTTGATAGATGATGTGATTTTAACATAAAATCATTACCACTTGGGTAACTTTGAATCTTAAGCTTCATAATGAAAAAACATTAAATGGAACATAAAATATCATGTGGATAAATAAATTCGAGATGTTAAATTTTAAATGATCTTTATATGAATTTTGAGAAATAACATAGTTTCATATGATAACATTCATCTAAAAATGTAAAATTGAGACAAAATATCATACCTCTTTTGTAATGTTTGAATCATAAACCCCATGAAAGAGAGGTCATCAAATGGATAAGTAAATACCAATAATTTTGAGGATAAGAATAATAAAATACATTCATGGAAAGAATATAAACCCCATAAAATAAATAAATGGTGAATATGGAATGTGTTTTATAAAAAATAAAAGTGAAATGTAAATCCTTTACCTTATGCCTTCAATTCTATCATACACATTCAAACCTCCACTTATTGGGGTATCATCCTTATGTTTGAAAATAATAGACATCATTGATTGGATTTATATAAAAAATAGGCTTATAGGATGATATGATGGATGTTTTGAAGTGATTTGTTTAGGTATTGTTAGAACAAAATTGGGTTTAAGGTTCAAAGAGGAGAGGAGAAGGTCTGGCAATTTAAAATGAGGTGATTGACACACTTGTAATTTTTTTGAATGAAATAATTCCACCCACATTTTTTTCATATCCCAATGTACCAATAATAGATTATTCTCACGAATAGAATAGATAAGGTCAATATATTGACATAAAATCGTTTAGGAAAATTTATAGGTTATTTTTAAAACATATATTTTTAGTTCAACCACTGGTAATTCCATTTTTAACTCAACCACAATAAATAATTTTTATTGTTTTTACTATTAATTTTCATCAAAATATAATATCATCTTATTTGATACTATAAATTATTTTGATTCATAATATGGAATCCATTTTTCTTAATTACATTCCTAGAAGTGGGAAATTTTAATTTAAAATCTCTCATGCATATGAGATTTGAAAGTTTGTCTTCAAAGAGTTTTTTTTTCAAAAGTATGAAATGTTTTTATATAATAATGTATTATCAGATTTATGAAACTTATCTAAATTAAATTAATAGATATTTAATTTTACTAATTTTACATTAAAACAAATTTAAAAATTAATATAACATTATAAATAATTTTAATGAAAATCCAGTTTTCAATTAAAATTCAGTATTTTTCATTATTCATAAAAAAATTAAAATTTTCATAAAAAAACAGAAAAACATACCCTAAGTAATTTTTAAATTTTTATTTCAATAATAAATATTTTCTTATCAAATAAATTATCGAAAAACGTACAAAATTAATTTTAATAATGTTTATAAAAATAAATAAAGAACAATTTTTTGGGAAAAATAGTATTTTTTAAATATATAAATACTTTATAAAAAATAATTTACTTCTATGAAAATATGTTTCCTTCATGTAAGACCATTTTAAAAAAACTTAATACTTTTTACGTCTCTAATTATAATGTCTATTTTATAACAACCTTGTTTAAGTAACTATATTTGTAATATATCATGGTTTTGTTATAACCTAGTGTAACATGTAATCTTAGCTAACATAGTGTTGCATGTAGCACAATATTAACATATTGTTATGTTTTAAAAAATATTTAAAATAAATTTATTTTACTCATGAAATAAAAATAAAAAACACACAGGGTGTTACACATCGTACCTTTTAATATCGTGTGACCTGGAGCGATGTGGTGCCATTTGAGGTCATACAACCATGGAATTATTTAATTAGTTTAACATCATGCATAATGACTAAAAAATACCTTTTTTATTTTTAAAACACTTTCAAAATGGAACCCTAGAATGGATTATGTGTATGGATTGGAATAACTATGTTTGAAGAAATATATCCTGAAAAGTGGTATTAGTGGAGTTTTTCCATGTGATGTCTATAGAATGTTGATGGTTGAGGATTGGTGGTGGGAGAAGTGTCTAATGCGTCATGATAGTGGTGTAATGAAATAGATTTATGTGCTCAAGTGTGTCTACGAGATGCAAAAATTTCACTATGCAGTGTAGGTGTTGATGAGATCTATGGTTTAAAAATAACAATAAGGGTGGACAATGTAGCCAAAAACGAGGAATAGAAATCCCATTGGACACACATGATATCCAATTTGTTGGAAGAAGACCATTTTACAAATATAATCAAGACCATGATCTTGCATGCATAAAAGAGTGAATGGAATGGTAATGGAAGAATTCCATGACCCAATCATTGGGGTATCTTCCCACACTAGAAAGAACATAAAGGTTGTGATTCATGTGTTTTTTCCTATAAAGTAAACGTATGATTCCCCGACATTGTAGAGGATGGATTGTTTCAGTGCTAACATCAGCTTTGTTGGGAGTTAGGGAAATCTATTGATGATTCCATGGAAGGATTTAACTTGTGAAACTCATATATTTTAAAGAGTTGGATGGATACCCCCCTACTGAGGAGAGAGCTGGGGTGCCGCACAGGTGATCTGCTTTGATGAGACACTCAACCCATTAAAATTGGTATTTGATGTTTGGTAGAATCCTTATGTGATATAGGGTAAGGTATTACCCAAACAAGATTGACAACGATATTGGTGGATACTTTTAAGAATATGGATCCATTGTTCCTTATATATAAATTCTTCTTGATAACAGTGTCCAGGCAGTGATTTATAGTGATGGGAAAAATGGTGATGCAAGATGTTTAGATCTACTGGATAAATATTGAAGGGGAGGGAAAATTATGTGGCCTTTGGATTTAGGGGATGAATTTTTTGTGAATACCAAATTACCACATCATATTATTCAAAGCATATTTGATCAAATATAATCTTGGATGAGAAATTACTCCCCTCAGCCTTGGGTTTTTGGATGGAACCCTATAAGTGCTTATGTGTTGGGACTAAAAGGCCTATGTATGAACCAAATAGTTCCTCATAAAGATTCGACATGCATTCTATGGAGATAAAATAAAATTATTGGGAGTTTTAATTTTTTTAACTATCATCCTAAAATCACGTTACATATGTTTTTATTGAGATATTTTTTATATCTTTTGGGAGAGATTATATGGGACTATTAAAAGGGGAACATAATGCAGCTTCATGGGGTGTGAATGAAATAAGAAGAAACACAAGGAGAGATATAGGATCAACAATATAATGAAGGTTTTGTGAAACAACGCAGTATATATATAGATACTCAATCCTTTTACACATATTATTCCATGATTTTAAGCATAATTATCTATTAAATACAAATCAAGGATTTAAAGACCTAGTGTCTTTAAAAGACTGTGTACATAATTATAAAACATAAAACATGAATAAAACAAGTATTTAGTAATCTATATTATGATATCACAACTATATTTGAGTTCATATACTTCATAAGATAACCTAGGGAATATATTGAAAAAAGGGACAAGCTAAAAAGTCATGTAATGGAAAAACATAGAAATGAAGCATAAATCATTAATCATAAGGCATAACACGATAACATAAAATGCATCAATAATAAAAAAACATATGAAGGAATAAAATATAGAATATTAAATCATATGATCATGGAAACATATGAATGTTATGAAAACATATAACCTGACATAAACTTGAGTCAAGGATAACTACCAAGATAATATCACATGGTTGACAGAGTCCCATAATGGATTAGGTTTACTACATAATCCCATAAATAGAATATCATTAGAAAAAAATTTCCCAATTAATTGGAGAGCTATATAGGTTTAACAATCATAACACGTACTTGAATATGTGTTCAATATATTGAAACAAAACCTAAGGGTTTCCCACGGATAGAAATTGGTTTCAAAATCATGTCACAAGGCATAACCAAAGGGTGTTTCATAATGTAATCCCTAAAAGAGAATATGTAAATCAATATTAGAAATTAATAATGTAAAAATGAGAATATATAATGAATAAAAATGTTTAAATAAAATGTATAATTTAAAAATAGTGGTTATGTAATTTTATATATCTTCCACATAAGTGTGGTTATGAAGAAAAGAATAATGATCCATTAAAAGGGGTAAAGTCATAGTTATTTAAATAAAAATAGAAATGAAATAAATTATTTACTCATTATAAAATGATTTATTTTATAAAATATGGGTGTCTTAAGACAATTTATGGAGTGTACATGAAAAGGGGTAAGAAAAAATGGAGTCCTCTTTAAACGAGTTTTCTTATCAGGAGGAATTGAGAAGGGAACCTTTTAAAACATGTATTTATCCATAAAAAAAAGATGAATTGAGATATATATATATATATATAACATATATATAGAATATAGGAAAATTATATAATAGTAATTAAGAGTTAAATATAGAAATACAGAGATCATGTGGTACCCAAATGAAATATGGAGGTTTGGAGTGATCCTTAACCTTATGGATGAATGCACTATGCACTAACACATAATTCATGGATAGTAAAATTATATTCATTAATTACATAATTAGGAACCTATAAAACATATATTTATTTTATTATAATTTAATTATGTTTATTTATTATGGACATTTTGATGAGTTATAGTGTTCGATTTCTTTTTTTGGGAGCATTAGTTTCATGGTCCGTTCATGTTTGTATAATTATGAATGTTCACGTCAAATGGGAATACTTATCCAGAAAAGAAATTAAATGTTATTAATTCTCATAAAATGTTTTAATGGTCCCATAGATCATTTTTTCTTGACATTTGGATGTTTAATTTAACTAAATGTTACTGGTGAATGTTTACTTTATTTGGGTGGGTTTTCTGACCATCTCAAACTCATTTCATTTAATTTAATGTTATCACCATATAATCTCCCCAAAATTAGATAAAACATATAATATACATAATTAGAACATTTTTGAAAAATTATAATTTAATTTAAACAACAAATTAAGTCATTATTGTAAAACGTAAACCCATTTTCCATAAAAGCGATTAACTGATATAATATCAAAAATGTATTCATTTTTCTTTGAACAAGAGGATATGAGAAAAGGGATGATAGAATATATTACATTATAAATATAAAATTATAAAATTTATATGATATTGGATTTTTTATGATATATTGGATGAAGGGGGATTGGATAATGTAGAATAAGAAACGAAATTAAAAGAGGTAGTTTGGGAATGTTACCTCTTGAATATAACCTCCATGAAGAACCCCTTAAGGAACATGGAATTGGTGTTTTTGTGAGAGAAAAGTCACTTAGAAATAGGAAGTGTGGATAGGTGACGGTTTGGAAGAGATTCCAGAAGATTCATTGAATATAAGGTATGATGGGAAAGGGTGTTGAGGGTGGTATTTAGAAGTGGATGAGAGGGGTGTTTTGCAGAATTATAATCATTAGTTTATTATTTCGGCACAAGAATATAAATAGTATTTATTATTGGGAATATATAAAAAATGGTGCATTAATGTTTGATGTAATGTGTTATTACATCATAATAGACTTAAAAATACATGAATTTGTCTTATAATGTTAAATAATGTAAATTATTGAATTTCACTATTCACCAATATTTCAACTATTTTAGCAATATATGAAAAATTCACCCCAACCACGTTTTGAAATTTATATTAAAAAATGAAACTATTTTATAAAAATAATTTTCTAAATATGTGAATTTTTTTCTCAATAAAATCCGCAATAATTAGAAAAATTAAATTTTTAATAATTTAATCGATTTTATAACCCGTTGAAAAATTACTTATGGTAATATAAAACTATCATATAATTATAATGATACGTAAAATTAATTATTGAATCACTTTTATGAATATAAAATTTCTTTTAAATCTCTATATTCATTATAAAATTGAAAATAGTAAAATTATGCTTTTTTAAATATACTTGCACTTAATTTATCATTTTTAAAATATTCATTTACTTATACCATGATATAAATACAAAATATTTTTATCTAATAAGATACCTAAATATTATTTTACAATTACATAGGCGAGGTTACTGTTCTAATGGTTAGATTACTATTCTGAATAGTCATATTACTCTTCCAACAGTCAGGTTACTATTCCAATGGTCAGATATATAACATTCATATGGGTTCCACACATCCTATAAATACCATGTATTCCATTAATTCATCATCAAATTATATTATCTCTAAATTTTATAAATAATTTCATCTTCAAAATAAATATTGTATTATTAACCAAATGTTTTATTTATAAATATTTATTCGTGAGTAAGGTCATTCTGGTGGATCGATTATATAGAAACTTAACATATTCGTATTCTATTAATATCTATTTATTATCCCATGGTAAAATTTGGAATTATTATTGTTTTTTTTTATCACTAATGCATCATTATTCATATATGAGAATATTTTTTTATTGGGTTCTCTATGTGATGTATGTGCTTTATACTATATGACATAATTATAAGATGGGAAAATTCAATCAGAAAATTATAGGTTATTATGAGATATGTGTGTGGCAGTTTTCGGGTATGGGTAGTAGTGATAAGTGAAAATACATTTGGGTAATGAGGTAGTACAAAGATGCCACGTGGTTTGGTATTTTACCCTTGAAGTGTAACGTCTTATCATGAGAAGATTATTAGGGAGGTGATAGTGGTGTATAAGAGAATGGGTTTTCACAATTGTTTTCTATTCATTCATTGTAATACATGTTTTACGATTTACTTGGATTCTTTGTACTCTTTGATTATTAGTGTATTTTCTTAGAGCTTACCCAGGGTTTTTTAATCATCTTCATTAGAGAGGTTTTTCACATTAAAAAAGTTTCTCCATTTATTTCCTTATTTTATTTTAGTTCCTATGTTTTCAATGAAGATTATAACTATTTATTTATTGAAATGAGGTTATTATTCTTTGACCAATCTACTTACTTACCAAAAACTGATATCAAAGTATTCTTATCTATAATTTTTGATTATTGGATATGGGTGATTAAATCCCAGATATTTCATCCCACATCGAACTGTTTAATGATAAAAATGATTTTACTTTATAATAGTAATGAGAAATAGATATTTTGGTCAATGAGAAGATAGTATAGTTAATGAATAAAAAATCAGAGAACCAAGTGACAATAAGTGAAGGTGAATGGTAGGATATGAGAGAGTTATCTAAAATAATGGATTAGAATTATTTGGAAAATAATACTTTACAAGAAGTGATAAATCTAAAAGATCTAAAGGAAATATAGAAAAAACATGAATGGAAGTATAAATAAAAATCCATAAAAAGTCATTTATATCTGAAAAAATTTTATCATCTTTGAATTACATAGAATAGATATTTTGGTTACCATATGGTATAGTTCACTAAACTTTTTATGGATATGTATTAGGTGGCAGTCAAGATTGATGATAAAGGTAGAACATAACCTATTCAAATGTAAGAAGAATACAAATATTTTCTTTAATTGGGTTTGTTACCCAATTTATATGATAATCTCATCACCGAATTATAGTCCAGTAAAGACAAATTAAAATTGGATTGTGTTATTTCATCATTATTTTTAATGAAACTTTTTGAAATACCAATAGTGCTGAATCATTACGTAATTTTGGTATTATAGTAGAAAAGATGGATATGGTAATCTGATTGTTCGGTTGAAGACATGAAGTAAGGTAAAATTATTCTTTAGTGACATGAGCGGTCATGTGTAGGGAAACATTTATACATTGAAAAATATTAAGGAGAAAATAATGTTGTGAGACACTAATTCTAAGGATACTTATGTAAGTATTAAATTGGGTGAGGGTTATTTACATTCTGTTGGAATTGATTTTTACAGATAAGATCTATACACTGAATTGGTGTTTAATTTAGTAGCATCATACCACATTAATCTAAAGATGGAACTATTTTCATTATACAATTAATGTGAATTTAGTACATTGAATAAGGGAAATATTGATTCTGATGATGTTATTGGTTTTAGTGATCATTTTATCATTTAAAATATAGGTTATGTTCTAATTTTGAGTGGTGTGTGGCATATTCCAGGTATACACCCTAATTTTCTATCTGCTTGTAATATTGATAATGATGGGTTTAGGAGTTTTTTGGTAGTGGGATATGGAAATTATCCATAGTATGGATGAAATATTAATGAGAAAAAATGTGTGTCAGACTTTAAAAGGGGGATGTAATGGTTTTTTGCGGAGTGATGAATCCCTTTGCCAAGTAGAGATCATCAGATTTGTGGCACAAGGGATCATTGTGCATGAGTTGAAAACCATTGACTATTATGAAGAAGTTCATTCAAGAAAATTATATTATTTTAGGACTTTTAGACAATTCTTTATTTAGTGAGTTATATTAGTTAAATATTTATCAAAATAAAACATCGATATGATGCAATGAGAGTTTGATAATGTTTAGAGGGTGTTAAGTAGAGGGAGAAATTAGTTTCTTTAGGTGATTCAAATTATGCAGAGATCATTATTGTGGGAGATAAATGTATTTTTGGTTCTTATATTGCATTTTTGGGAATTGTAGACATAATTATGATGAATAATTCAACATTAGTTTTATTTTGTGTGTGGGTGGGGGATTTGAGGTTTCCTTTAGAGTTGCAAAAGAGGGATGTAATTTATTCTCTAGAGGATGACAGTTAGTGAAATACAAGTTGTCTTACGATCCAATTGAGTTAACTGTAAATTTTATCATTAATTGATGGGATGAATATGGATATCTATGGGATTAAAACTATATTTGAAGGATGTAAAAATAGATAATACAGAGTTAAAATTTTATCAAAATATCATTTGCAATCATAAGAAATCTTTTTGTGATTAAGATATTTTTTAATATTTTATGAAACAGATTCTATGGGCCTATAAAAAGTAAAAATAAATGCTATTTAATGGGGTCAAAAGGAAGGAGGAAGTTCCCAATGAAGATATTCTTGATCATATTTGTGTTGTATGTGGAATAAAAAAATGTAATAGATATATGCGTGACATGTTTTAGGCATGGGAAGCAGCGAGCAGTGAAAAAAGGGGTTGTGTAATGCAGTGCTGCAAGACACCAGATGTTCAGTTTTTAACCTAATAAGAGTGTAATATTTAATTATATTAATTCTAGAGATGTGAAATTTCCTTATCGGGGTGTTGTTTTTCACATAGGTTTTCTAAACTATCATAGTAATTAAACTTCTAGGATTTTACTTGGTTTCTATAGACTCATTCATTATTAGAGTATTTTCATAGAGTTTTCCCATGGTTTTATAATCCAAAATATTGGAAGGTTTTCCAAGATAAAAATATGTGTCTCAATTTATTTCTAGATATTATTTCTACACTTCCATTTTCATTGAAGATTAACTAAATTTATTTATAGTAATTGGGTTATTGTTCTGAGACCGCACCACATCCTTCCCAACAATTTTTCCATTCTTGATTTTCATGTTTTAAACCCCAAATTACTAGTTATAGGTCTCATAAAAGTTTTTTTAAAAATTAAAATTCCATTTAGAGTCTTCAAAATGTCTATTAGGAATATCCCAAAATGTCGGTGACTCACCTCAAGTTCTTTTTGTGCCTATATTTTCATGTATATTCTAGAGTATATAGAAGGTATTTAGAAGATATGTTGAGTATTCACCTTCTTAAAATGGATAAAAATGTAGGTATTATGTGATTATTTAAGGTTGTTCTCTGATCATCTTCATATAGAGGTTCTATGTGATGTAACCATGTGAAGCTGTGAAAAATACTACGTCAACATAAAAAATGACAATGATTCATGAATAATTTCATTATGAAGGAATAAATGGACTTTATCAGAATGAAAAGGATAAAATTTATAATAAGTAGAATGTACCATGTGGAATATATGAATTACACACTGAGGAAAGTCCTATATAAGTGAACTTGAGCCCCCATTATTTTTAGCTTTTCACTAGTGACTGATGATAATTTATTTGGACTAACTTATTATCTTAAAAACTACATCCTTTGTAGACTAGTATCTTCTAAAAATAAACCACATTTCATGAAAATATTTTCACAATGTTTGAAATCCAACTGAAAAATAGTTACATGAACCAAAATTCCACATTTCATGAAATCAACCTTTCTTGAAGTATGGATGATCATATAACTCCAATGAAGTTCATGTAGTTTCTATATAAAAATTTAAACATTTTAACTTTTAAATATTATCCTAACATTGACCCTATACTGACAATTATCTTTAGTTCAACTTGATTTTCAGGATTCATTGATGAGATGCAAAATAAGGCATTTCATTTTTGGGAACAATGGTGCTAATCATGGGAATTATGTTACATCCAATATCAAGGTCCTCAATAATCTTCATCAGCCAAGGCTCTAGAACTATCCACTGTTAGCGGTATTTCCCATATATAGTTTTGGGATCCTTGATGATACTATAATTCCCACACCTTCTTTCAACCTTCCTACGACATGATTTTCAATTTCACATACCAATACCTAGGATAATTTTTAAACTGAGGGAAACCTTTTATAGATGGTGGATCAAGGATATGGTTATATCTTTGGAAATTATTCAATGATTCAGGATGATCAAGACTAAATTTATCATCCAATATCTCAAGAATACTCATAAATAGTTAATATGTCACTAAAAAATATTAATGAAGGATGGATTCTAAATTGATATTTACATCATGGTGGTAGTTTCTCTCATATAAATAATTTTAAATTGTAAGACCATAAATGTTTTGGAAGCCTGTGGTAAATCATTAATTCCAACTAGGTTACCAAATTTAGAAATTTATAACACGAATAGAACAAACCACTAATCTAAAGGTTATTATAAGCTATGAATGTATAAGGCTGAAACCAAATTGATAAAGATAGAGAGCATATTATGTAAATAATGAAGAACAAAACAAATTTCAATTTTAAAAAATTGAATATAATCTATTAAGAATGTGAATGGTGAGTAATATAGAAAAATAATATATAAAAAGGGTCTCAGGAAATAATGAATCCAGGTTCAGGGGATAACAAGGTATGAAGTAATTAATTAACAATCATACATTTATCAAAATCTGATCATAGAGACCCCAATGTTCTTAGTAAGAACTCTCTTTCTAAAACTTTATTTTTCACTTGTTCGGGTACGTTGGATTACAAGGAATGGGTTTTCATAAACATTATTTAAATATCTGGAATGAACAAAACCAATGACCGTGGATGAAGTATAAACCCACTAACTCACTTTATATAAATGTATTCAATCATCTCAAAAAAAATTAATTCAAAAATAATGAAACAAATTTGACCCATGTCACAACCTCGCTTTCAATGGTCATGAAAAAGGAATCAGGGAAGGGATACTGATGAATAAAAAAATGAAATACATTTATAAATTTCAATCAAAAATGAAATTCATTATACCAGAAATCCCCCTTCATCATGAATTACAAAAAACAAATAAATCTATACCCATTCTAGACACAATATGATACATATAAAAATAAAAAATTCATTTTGAACGGTAGAAAAGTTGGACTCTTCTGTTGATCTATGCATTGACTTTGGTCTATGTGTTTCTCTCTAACCCAGGGTGCATCAAACTGGATTCTATGGTATGTATAAATAATAATCCATGTCAAACCCTCATATATGAACATATAATTATTTTTCAATATCCCCAAAGATTCATGATGTGCATTTTTACAAAATGTATAATTAAAATCAGTAGTTAATTCTTCTTATATAATTTGTCTTGAAACTTTCAAGCGGTGTATTGTGTGCACATCGTGTAATAAATTTTCCCAACATTTAAATTGTCATGAATTGAAATGGTTGGGGTTGATCCTCTTGATGAACCCATTTCATGTATTAAAATATACTACATTCAAATGTTCGGTTCTAGTACCTCAGCTCGGTTGTCACATCAATTTTTTGATATCATGCTACTTCACTTTTCTCATGGAATTAACTATCCTTTACCTCCTATATTAAACTATTTTTTTACATTTGACAAATATATGTTGAATCCTTCAATAAATCATAATGTAAGTAAAACTATTTTAAAATTGGAAATATTCATTAATTAATTATCGAAATAAATTTATTTAAATACCATAAAATACATGGATGAAATACACATCACGTTTCATGGAGTTCACTAATCAACTAAACTTCACAGAATTATAAAATAAAATATTTATTTTATTATTTTTGATGTATCAACCAATAGATCATCCCTGGAAAATGATTATTCATTGTTGTTCGCTCACTAGCTCCTTCCACCTATCACATGGGGGGGTTACAAATCCAATTATGGGATATACAATAACTCTTAGGAACTTCAATTTAGGGGTAGATTTATGTCACAACGCGTCCCCTAGGACATGTGCCATGACTTCCCCATTCCTGCCTCCCATAGTCCAGGGGTTGGTGACTAGAACCGGAAAGGCATTTCTTGAAAATGGGAAGACATTTCTTCCAAACCAGTACACACACAAGTTGGGTACACTATGCAAATGTAAAACACAACAGAAGAGTAAGGAGAAACCATAACTAGTAACCATGACTATGTGTAATAACAAGTACATAAAGTAAAGGGGATGGTGTAAAAGCCCAACAGTAAAGACAAAACTACAATAGAAAATAGAAAATAGCTCCCAGGATCATCCACCAAGGATCCGACATGAAGGGTAGGTACAACTCATCTACACACCTCACCACATCAACCAGTAACCTCCGTGTAACAACTGGTCCTGGCTCCTATAGTCTTAGCTGAGCTGCAAATTTGTCAACACTAGACACAATAAGGTTAGGGCAAAGCACATGCATGGGTGACTATAACAATACCTAGTAGGGATCCCAAGACCCCCGAAGGTTTGTCAAAATTCCACAAAGGAAAAACCACAATTCCTGATCTCAATCACAAATCACAAAGAAAAATATTCAACTAAAATGAGGTATACAACTCAGAGAAAAAGGAAATAAAATGCTAATCCAGAAAGGAATCGCTATGTCGTTGATCCACAATGGGATGATCTAAGGTTAGTCCTTGTTGGATCGCTATGATATAGATCCACACATGGTCTCAATGATTCTGATCAATATAGGGTCACTATGATTTATGATCCACACAGAGTCTCTATAAATGCTGATCCACACAGAGTCGATATGAGGCTGATTCATGACGGGCTACTCTAAGGGTAGTACTCATTGGGTCGCTATGATATAGATCCACATTGGGTCACTATGATGCTAATACACACACGTTCTCTATGAATGTTGATCCACACATGGTCTCTAAGATGTTGATCTATAGAGGGTCACTATGAATGTTGATCTAGGAAGGGTTTCTAAGATGTTGATCCATGTTGGGTCTCTATGAATACTGATCCACACAGGGTTTCTATGATGCAAATCCATGATAGGAAACTCTATGGTACGTCATCATTAGGTCGCTATGATGCTATTCCACATAGGGTCATTATGATGCTGACCAACACAAGGTTGTTATGAATGCTGATCCAAACATGGTCACTAAGATGTTGATCCAAACAGTGTCGCTATGAATGCGGATCCACACAGGTTCCCTATGATGTTGATACAAATAATGTGTATATGTATTCTAAAATCCAGTCACATGATTCTTCAATGGTGTAACATAATGTTCCTCCATGCCGTAAGGCATCTAAAGTAAAAGACAACACATTAATCAGACATCCAATCTGACAGTTATAGGATTTTTAACGCAGAAATCCCAGTTGGATTCGAGTACGATCCAACCCAGACATACTCCAACATTCTTCAAAACTCATGTGTATTACCAAAAAATTCATGTCTCTCTCATTGGATCTCAGCTCCATAGACAGATCATCAAACACACGTCTGGTTATCAAGATACGTCCCTTTAAGTGTATCTGTGCCCAAAAGGGGTCCGAGTCTGGTCTGACCCAGCTCGGCCTGGCCGCGGCTGACCCGACCTGAATCTTTCTAACCAGACCCTTTCCAGTTCCAACCTGGCATGGCCCTACCTTAACCATCCTGGGCATACCGGGTCGGGGCAGGCCGCCCTGGGCACAGCCTACCCTGGCCGGGCGGGATCGTAGTGGCATCGGCCCACGGGGCCACAGACTGGCCAGGACCACTGGGTCATAGACCGGCCTGGCCTATGGGGGAACAGACTAGGCCGCCCCCGACGGGCGGGGCCATGACGGCTCGACCTACTGGTTGGCCCGAACAACATGAGGGTCACACGGTCTGCCTCCCGAACAGCTCAATGTACAGTTCACCTCTTAATTGGTGACCCTCGGTGGCACTGCTTAGATAGCCCTAGGACCCGCAGGGAGCAGGTCCCCTCCATTTGTTGGGGCATCGATGCAGCGGCCAGCCTTACCGTGGTGCGGGACGGTGCTCCACCTCCCTTCTCTACGGCCAGTCATGAGACTACAACATTTCCATCCACCATTGGGACAAGCGGCGCTTCCTTCCTCCGCAGTTGGTGAGCTTCAGCTGGCACCATCGCCGATCGGCACAGGTCTTCAGTGCCCCCATTCCAGCGGGGCTTCCGTGGGCCACCAGGTTAGTTCTAGTGATCCATTTTCCCTTCCAAAAGCACCTATGGGTCTCGCGGGATGATGCTAGTGCTTCACGGATCCCAGGTTCATCTTAGAACTCTGTTTTCCAGTTGCTCACGAAGAAAAAAACAAAGATCGAAGTGGAGTAGGATCCGGGCCTTTTCTATTTGGCTTGCACCTTCCGTATAAGCATCATATCAAGTGTGTGATAATCCATAATCAGTAGATAAATCAAGAACCCCCATTCAATCTTTTTCTGCCACAACCACCCACAGTTTCATACGAATCATGGGTAAGCTCATTTATGTTAACATGACTTCGTCATACTTTTCAAGAATTATTGAATATAACTAATTCAAATTAATTTAAACAAAATACCTCCCTCGGATTCATAGGATATTCCACATAGGAGGAAAGAGTGCACATGTCGGAAGGTTTTCATCGACGCATGTTGTCTCCCATTGATTCCCCCAACGTATGTCGATCGATCACATTCTTCATCGGAACAAAAAATCATCGACACATCGACAAAGCTTCCTCTCGTAGCAGTCCCAAAACCCAAACCAATCTCAGATTAAATAGAGGGGAGGAGAGGATTGTCACAACTCAAAATTAATAAATTTCATAAATATATTTAATTAATGAACCTATTACTTTTTCCCAAAGGTGTGTTTACAAAACCTATTAAAAAACTCAACCCTATGGTTATAGAAATTAAGGGTCAATCCATTAACAATCTGAATTCGCACTACGGTCCCAAAATCATTTGTCTAATGGTTTCAAAAAAAAACCTTTAGTTATTTATTTTTTAAGTCCAAAAATTAACTTTTTTCTATTATCATTGTTTGTCGAAGTTAAGCATCCCTTAAGAAAATCCTGACACTAAGAATTCAATGGTGCTCTTGTATTTTGAATCTGAACACCATTTAAATTGATAGAAATCGCCACCCCCATGTTTACTGAACAAACCATAAAAAAGGTCAAAAATTAATAACAATCACCCTAGACTCGCACAAGTCAAGGTTAGGCTCTGCCTAAGGGAAACATTCCCTTACGAGCTCAACGTTACTCTCAGATTTCCAATTCTAGTTACTATTTAGGAGTTATAGAATTTAACAATAAAATAATTGTTACTTTATTATATTATTTGGGCCAAAAATTAACTTCCAATGTTGGCCCACACCGACCAATGTTAGGATCTACATAAAGAAAGAAAACAATCATGATTTTAGTGGTGGTCTCATATTTTTAATCCGAGTCATCGTTTGTGAATTATAAGAATTTGAAACATAAATAATTTTAATTAATTATTTTATTTACAGTTATTCCATTTTGGGGTTTTCTCACTGGAGGCCTACACCGACTAAAATTAGGTCACACCTAGGGTGAACCCACCATCCTGAATGCAATGGTTCCCTCAAATATGTGATTTGGGAACCCATTGAATAGTTATTATGCTTATTCTGGAAAACCACTCATGCGTGCTATTCAAAGCTTAAAAATTTTCAATGGATCATTTCGAGCACTCTGGGGCTCAGAATCATATGCTATTTATTTACGTAGTCTTGTAATAATTCCATATATTTAAAATTATTTATAAAGAATTTCCAATACATTACATTCTCCCCAACTTAGGGGTTTATATCCCCAAAATACAAAACAAAGGGAAATAAAAAAAATGAGGGTATTGAGCATGAATCTGAGCGTCCCACTCCCATGTGATATCCTGGAGGTTCCCATGCTGCCACCAAACTCGCACTAGAGGGATCGACCATCCCGAAAGGACTCACTCTTGTTGATCCCCAATCTCCACTAGGATCTCCACAAAAGTCACCTCATATTCATAGTCTAACTCACCCTAGTCGATAACGCGCGATGGATCATGCACACACCTCCTCAACTGCAACACATGGAAAACATTATGCACCTAGACTATTTGTGGTGGGAAGAGCTAGGTGATACTCCACTTCACCGAATATACTGAGAATCTAGAAAGGTTTTATGAACCTCATAGATAACTTTCCACCCTCTTCAAAACATTGCAATCCTCGTCGTGGTGATACATGTACAATGACATAGTCTCCCTCCTCAAACTCTAAGGGTATCAATATCCTGTCATCATAAAACTTATTCCAGCTCTATGTAGTCTTCATCATCTTCTGGAAGATCTTCAGCTTCTTAGTGGTAGCCTGTACCAACTCTGGGCCCATATGTGGTGAATTCCCAGGGTCTGTCCAGCATAGTGGTAACCTACAAGGTTTCCCATACAGGGCCTCAAATGGAGCCATTCCAATGGGGGAGTGATAATTGTTGTTGTAGGAATACACCCCCAGTGGTAAGTGGTACTTTGAACTATGACCAAAATCCATGACAAAAGCATGAAGCATGTCCTCTGTGGTCTATATGGTCTGCTCTCTCTAACCATCAGTCTGGGGAAAAATAGCTGCGTTCAAGTGTGATGAAACATGGTGCACAAATTTCACTTGCTGACAAGTGAGGCATCGTGACACAAAAAATTACACCTCTTTCTTCATCCCTGGCCACCAGTACTAACACTGGAGGTCCTGGTCTATCTTCTCCCCACCCAGATGTACCTCTAAATGGGATTCATGAAACTCCCTCAACACCTACTCTCGTAGTGTAACTGGTACCATGGTGTGTCCTCTAAAGTGTATAACGTGCTTCCCACCTATATAAAATCTTTCAGGAGACTTACCTGGGGTATATTAGTACATCGGGCCTCGAATTTAACATCCACAAGATGTGTCTCCCAAACTCGCTAAAGGATTGGGGGAGTGGTAGTCTTATAATAGAGGTAAGATTCTCCATCACTATCCATAGAGGATAACTGTAACGTGGCTAGCTGCTCAATCGCCTCACTTAGAAACTGTAACCCATACCTCCTATGGATTGCATCTGCAATCACGTTCCACTTACCTAGAGTGTAGACTATATCAATGTCAATGTCTTGGAGGAACACTAGAAATCTCCTCCAGATTAGGTTCAGGTCCTTCTTTAAAAAGATGTACTTGAGAATCTTGTGATCGGAGTAAACATAAAACCATTCTTCCAAATATACTCTCAGCTCCCAGAGCTCCGCAGAAGCCATCTGATATATAGTTTTAGATATTGGTTCCATATATGGGTACAAAAAAATGCATATATCCCTCTCCCTCCAGGTGGTAATCATAGAACCATATTTTGAAAGGATATCACTGCACTCTTCCACTACTATTGGTAACAGAAAACTAAAAACACCTGCGGCCATGAGGGTAAGGTTGGCTGACTCAAGAGTGATCAGATGCACCCTCCTATGAACGAGTTTAACCCATGCTTCCTAGGTTTCCATTTTTTTCAGAACAAGGAAACCCCCATTCCAATGTTATAGATATATCGCAACCTTTTTTCCTAAAACAATCAATCTGATCATTAACAGTGGATGACCAGCCCATACCCAAACTAATGTTGTAAGGCCTCGATGCTTCCACCAAGTTGGTCCAACCAAAAATCTCTCTTCAAGTGTAGGATCACACCATCATCATAGGTGTGATTATTGAGTCTCCTTTCATTGGTATCTCTACACACAAGTTTTATGTCAACGGTTTAACAAGAAAATATAGGTCTTGAACAAGATTTGTGACAAGAAGGAATGATTAGTGCATGTGTCTATTAATTATGGAAGCAAGTAGTAGACACATACCTTACATCAGACCATTAGTGGAGCCCTTGGGTCATAGTCCTTGACCACATGAAACTACTCCCTTCCCCTATTCTCCATCATCCTAAGCCTGGTTGGGTCAACATTAGGGTTGTGGTTATTACATGTTGAATGTATAACACCTCATGATTGCCTCCTAGATCCACTTCCATGTGTGTTTCCCTATAGATTCATCTACCCCAATCACTTATTCTTCCAGAAAAATTTTACACACGCATGTCTCTGAGACTAGCATCACTTTCCTGCTTTCCCTCTACTAACATTCAATGGCTATTTCTACTCAGCATACAAACATTAAACCACAAAAGTTATCTGTCGAACCCTAAAATAATTAAGAATGCACAGAGTAATAGTTACAGATTGGATGTCTATAAACACATCACGCTCAGATGTCCGAGCCGTTAAACACTATTCATATTGTATTCCTCGAGTACCTGGAATGGTTGGTATGCCTCTAAGAATACTTAACTACCGACATATCATCCTGCTAAAGCTATAGATGCTCTTGGGAATAAATACCTCACTTCTTTTTATGGAAATAGACCCCTTCAATTAGGATGGTTCTAAAGCTCTGTCGACAGAAAAGTCACCTCATCATTAGTTTGTGGTAGTCTAAACCCTGTCATCACCCTGATGAGCCATGTAGAATGCTCACTGTTTGGGCCAACACCTGATCTAATGGTTCCCTAAATAGATGGAAACTCGGTTACCACATTAGTTAAGTCCTTAGACACTTGTGAGTTAGGCTCACCTTGGATCATGAGGGGTATCTATCACGAATACATGTGTAAGGAACTGAGATTATATATGTCCTCTAGTGGTGGCACCGAGAGTAACTGATGACCAATAGGAAGTAGTATCATTGGTACACCACCCAAAGGTACCATCTATGGAATACGTCCTTGTACTAAAGCCTCATCACACTGTGGACCATCCTCATGGACATATATTGGAATAATGGATGACTGTCTGCATAGAGGAATCATGAAAGTTAATAAAGATGAACCATGGTCAACAATTTATACATGGTGAGCTGACTCAAAAAGAACACAAATAAAAAAACATTTGAAAATCAAACGCAACTTGTGTTTTCATGAACCAAGTTAGAAATCAGAACTCGCGGTCCTAGTGTATGGATACATCAACCTCTGCACAAATACTAGGCTCCCTGAACAGAAACCCAAACTCATGACACTTAACAATATTTCTCCATTGAAAACATAGAAACATAGTTATTCTAGTTGAACTAACCTTCTCTGAAACAAATTTCTCTCGACCCATCCCCTAGGGACCATTTCGTGACTATCCCAAGCCAATCTTTCATAGGCTAGGTGTTGGCGACTAGCACTGGAAAGTCATTTACCAAAAATTGGAAGGTTTTTCTCCAAAACCTGTACACACAAAAGTAGGGTACACTATGAAAAAGTAAAACACAATGGAAAATTAAGGGAAAACCACAAATAGTAACCACAACTATGTGTAATAGTAATTACTGAATGTAAAGGGGTCGAAATACAATCCCAACTGAAATGATACAAAAATAATAGAAAATAGAAAATAGTTCCTGATACTGTCTACTAAGGATCGTACCTTAATGTTATGTACAACTCATCTCCAAAAATCTCCACGTCCACCAGTCATCTTTGGGTACACCAAGTCCTGGATCATATAGTCTCAATAGAGCTACTCATCATCTGCACAAGACACAACACAGGGCGGGCGAAGCCTGTGCAGGGATGAGTATAACAATACCATGTAAAGACCCCAAGACCCCCATATGGTCTCTCAGAATTCCAAAAAGAAAAACCACAATGAAATTTTTCAATCAAAAAGCACAAATAAAAAGACTCAGCTCAGACCAGGTATAAAACTCAGAGAAACAAAAAAAATAAGACGTTGATCCACATAGGGTCTCTATGTCGTTGATCCTTGACTGGACACTCTAATGCTGGTCCATTTTGGGTCGCGATGATTCTAATCCACATAGGGTTGTTATCATCCTGATCCACATAGGGTCACTATGAGTATTGATACACATATGGTTTCTATGACTGCTAATCCACACAGAGTCTCTATAATGCTGATCCCTGACAGGTCGCTCAAAGGATGGTCCTCATTGGGTCACTATGATGTTGATCCACATAGAGTCGCTAGGATGATGATCCATACATGGTCTCCATGAATTTTTATTCACACAGGGTCACTAAGATGCTGATCCACACAAGCTCTCTATGAAAGCTAGTCCACATAGGGTCGCTAAGATGTTGATCCACAAAGGGTCGCTATGAATACCGATCCACACAAGGTTTCTATGACGATGATCTATGACAACATGGTCTATGGATAGTCTTTGTTGGTTCAATATGATGCTGAAACACATGGGGTTGCTATGTTACAGATCCACATAGGTTCTCTATAAATATTTATCTACACAGGGTCATAAAGATGTTGATCCAAACTAGGTCGCTATGAATGTTGATCCACATAGGGTTACTAAGACGATGATCCACACATGGTCACTATGAATTATGATATCAAGCCAAAAAATTCCACAAATGAGTAACCCACAGGTCCATCATACCATAAGGGTTCCAACACAATAGGCGGTGCGTTAATCAGATTCCCGGTCTGAGAGTTATAGGCATTTCAGCGTTGAGGGCCCTGTTGGATTTGGGTATGACCCAAGCCTGTCATAATCCATGTTTTCCCAAAACTCAAGTGAAGTATCTCAAAAGGATCATATCACTCCAAGGATCCAAGCATCGTAGATGGTTCTTCAAAAGGACGTATCGTTCAAAAGATGCGACCCTTTAAGTGTATCTGTGCCCGAAAGGGGTGTCGGTCCAGTCCGACCTGGCTTGGGTCAACCCGACTCAGTCCGGGTATGACCCTGCCTAGCCTAGCCTGATCCAGACTGGGCTAGTTGTAGAGGGATCAGCACGATGGGCCGCAGTGTCTTGGTCAATTGTGCCACAGACCGGTCTAGCCGCCCCAGATGGGCTGGGTCAAGGCAGTATGACCCGCGTGCTGGTGCGACCCGCATGAGGGTAGTGCGGTCTGCCTCCCAATTGGCTCAAAGTTCCATTCGACTCTTAATTGGAAGAATTGGGTGGTGCTGCCTAGCTATCTGCTGGACCAGTAGGGAGAGGTTACCCTCCCTTCATTGTAGCCTGCCTCACCATGGCGCGTGACAGCACACCACCTCCCAGCTCTACAGCCAGACCAGAGCCGGTTCCTTGTCTATCTTCTGCGGTGCTGAGTAGATCCACCTTCCTTCATGGTCGCTGGTGTCTTCGCACCGGCGGGGCTTCCGCGTGACACTAGGTGTGCTCCGTTATTCTATTTTCCTTTTGAAAGTTCCTACAGGCCTCTCAGGATGCTTCCAACACTGAACAGATCCCGGGTTTATCTTTCCTCTCTGTTTTCTGGTTGGTCATGGAAAACACAACAAAGATCGAAGTGGCAAGGGATCCGATCATTATTCTTTTGGAATGCACCATCCACATTAGAAATATATAAATGGTGTGATAATCAATAATCAAAAGATAAATAAAAAACCCCATTTCAATATTTTCCCACAATAACCACCAACAATTTCATACGAATCACAGGTCAACTCATATTTGTTGACCCAATATCTTCAGGCTTTTCAAGAATGAGGGAAAGAAAATATTTCACATGAATTTAAATAAAACACCTACCTTGTATTCATAGGATATTCTTCAGAGGAGGAGGGAGTGAATACGTCTGATGGTGTTCTTTAGTGCTTTCCATTGCCCGTCGATTCCCCCAACATCTGTCACTTGATCACGTTCTTCGTTGGAGAATAAATTTGTTGCTGCTTCACCAGATCTTCTTCTCTTAGATCTCTCAAAACCCTATCTTGATCTCAGACTAAATAGAGGGGGGGGGAGAGGATCAACACACAACAAGATTAATGAGGATTATTAATGAATTTAATTAATGAACCTATTAATTTTCCCAAACAATGTGGTTACACAAACTATTAAAATTTCCCAACTATGTGGTTGTAGAACTTAAGTGTCAAGCCATTAATGGTCTGAAATTGCACAATGGTCCCACCACCATTTGTCTAATGATTGGAAAAAGTAAAATAAAATAACATTTATCTATTTTATTATTTTATTTTGTAAAATCTGAAAAAATTTCTTTTTCGTTTGATCATTGTCGGTCTATGTTAAGCTTCCCTTATAGAAATTCCGACACTACTAATTCAAATGTGATCTCATATATTTAATTCGAGCGCCGGTTCAAATGATATAAACAATCACCCGCAGGTTTTCTGAACGTACCTTATAAAATGTTAAAAAATTAATAATAGTCTCCCTCGACCCATACCAGTAGAGGTTAGGATCTGCCTAAGGGAAACACACCCTCACGAGTTTAACGTTACTCTTGGATTTCTAATCCGAGTTACCATTTAAGAGTTATATAATTTAAAAAAGATAATTTTAACTTAATAATTTTATTTGTGACCAAAAACTAACTTCCACTGCTAGCCCGCACTACCCAATGTAAGGATCTACGTAAGGAAATAATACCCTCATGAGTTCAGCGATAGTCATAGATTTTTATTCTGAGTCACCTTTTCTGAGTTATAAGAATTTGAAAAATAAAATAATTTAGTTTAATATTTTTATTTATAATTATTCCATATTCTTGTTTTCTCACTGGACACATGCACCGACTAAATTTATGTCACTCCTAGTGTAAACCTGCCATCCTAAACTCAATGATGAACTCCTATTTCTGATCCTAGAATTTGTTTAATAGTAATTTCACTTTTTCAAGAAAACCACTCACTAGCGCTATTTAATGTTTAAAACTTTTCGACTGATAATTCTGGGAAATCCGTGCCTCCAAATCATGTGCTGTCCAATTTCAAAGTGTTGTAATAATTCAATATAATTAAAAAAATTATACGAAATTTATGAGACATTACAATGTATGTATAATTCATTCCAAATCATTCATTTGATAAAATATAGAGAAAACACTCTCCCTAACAAAGGTATTATTGAGTGAACAAGATATGATATTGAAGAGAGAGACTCTTGTATTCTTGATCACCCCTTTCAAGAACTAGGTAGACATATTCGTACAATCAAATGGACTAAAGTCAATAGTTATTCATCCTAAGAGTTGTCCTTATTGTAGATCCTAGTATACTGCTGGTATATGTTGGTTTACTATGGAATCAGGTGAGTACAACTCCAAGGGATATGATTTCAAACTAAGCGTCACTCCATACCACCAAATTTTGGGATTTTCATCCATGATCCTAAGGGAATGTCTCTTCCCCATTAGGGATACTATTGAAATTTAGCCACTTGAAAAGACACTATATTTTTATTAAGGGATACAACCACGAATAATTAAAATAGGAGGATAAAAATTAGAATAAGGATAAGAGAACACATCATGGATAAGACTCTCCCTCAAACCCACCCAAGACCTAGTCAATTATCATCTAATATCTACCCTCCTTATCTCACCCCCACACATATAACCACAAAATGGAATATTAAACAGACTCCCAATAGGGTCCACCTTAGTTTTTTAAGGCCAGTGATGGGTCCCTTTTACACAACCTGGAATAACCTTTCTTGGTGAGGGTATTATTTGTTATACCACTGCCCTTCCAAAATCCCAAGCATGTCCAGAATACCGAGTGTAGGTAATTAATTGTAGAGGTAAAATTCATCCTCCTCAAGTGGTGACTTTGAGAAGATTAACCCTACACTAAATTATCCTCCAAGGAATAACAAAACCCTTTTTTCTTGTAAAGTGGAGAGATATGAATATTATGTGCTCTAGAGTAGTGATAGGATCCTAAAATTTTTCATGATGGATGGATGAATAGTGGATAGGTCTATGTGACTTTTTATCTTAGGACACATGGAATAAAAGATGGATGTGGGATTTAGAATGTAATTCTAGTTTGTAGGCCACCATGATAACAAATTATAGCACTTGTAATGGGTTGTAGAATATGAAATCCATATTCTAATTTATAAAATAAGTGGGGGTGTTTTGGATAAGAGGAAAGTGTTTTATGTATATGGATTCCCCAACATAGAGAGATTTTCCTGATGCTTATGATCATCTTGTTTCTTCTTGGATTGATGGGAATCGGAAATATGAGGTATAAAATACCATAGGGGATCATTAGATTCCATCAATGATTTTGTTATAACCTCGACATGAACCTCACTAAAGTGGATGGTAAATATTGTAGGTGGTTTTCACCCATATAAATCATCAAATTTGGATGTGATAATAGAGGTATTACATGTGGTGTTATTATAAAAATCATCCCAAAATATCAAAAAAGACATTCCATTAGTTTGACCCCTACAAAGAAATAGAGGTAGGTTTTAGAATAACGATCGATCACTTTTGTTTGGATATCCATTTGTAGGTGTTACGTAGAGATCATGTAAAAAAAAATTCACGGAAATTAGAAGTGTTTGGTCCAAAAATGGATTATAAAGTATAGGTCATGATCACGAATAAGTGATTTTGAGATGATTTGGAGATTGAAAATTTTCCCGTAGGAAAACATCATCTATTTCATTAACCATGAAAGGTTGCTTCATATTGATAAAGTTAATATATTTTGAGAGTCTATTGACTACTATACAGATGAAATTAGAGCCTTTATATTTGGTTAGGCGTGTGAAAAAAAATATTTGGAACAATCCTCTCATACAGATGCTTGAATTGTTAAGTCCTGTAGCAAATGAACTGGTCACATGGAAAAATATTTTTAGCTTTGATATATTTAGAATTCTAGGAAATAGGAAATTATGTATTGGGGCACGCCTAGAAAAAATAGATTATCAAATAAATTTATATAGGTGTATTGGTAACCTAAATGATAATTGAGGTGATTTTTTAATCTCCATGCACAATTTTTGGATCCATAAAGACTTTATCGAGATTACCCACCTGACTTTGTAGAGTAAGGTTCCCTGTGACAAAGATAATGCACTAGGGGTAGCAGGATCGAGGAGTAGTTGTTGGGGAATGTTTATTAGAAAAGGGCCTATTTTTTAATCTTCCACAAAGTCAGAACCCTTAGGATTGGTTGGAAAGGATTAGAAATGGTGAAGCTTGAGGGGGTCCTCTTTTTAGAAGATGGGATCATTACTGGAATTAGTTTTTCCCATATTATATTTTACATCGATGTGGTTTCCTAGTAATTTTTAAATCCAAGCTATTGTGGGATCATATGGTCAGAAAAAACTATAAAACAATACCCAATTAGTAGGGTCTCCAATGCTAAATGTTGAGAACCAATGCCATGATTTCCTTTTCATAGGTTGATTTGGATAGGTTATAGACTGGTAGTTCCTTACTAAAAACATAAATGGTGTGTTTTTCTGTATGAGGAAAACAATGACAGTTTTTCCCAAGGCATCACATTTTACCTCAAAGGTTTTGGATAATTATAAAATAGTGATAAAGGGTGAAGTAGTTAGATATTTTTCTGAGTTTGCAAAGGCCTGCTAAGAGATGATAGTCCTTTGAAATCCCTCTTTATGAGTGAGAATTGTGATGGGATGGGAAAAGACACCGTAAAAATTGATCAACTAATGGTGATAGCCTATAAGTTATATGAAACCAAAAACACCCAATGCCATGAGTGGGGTCATCCCATTCAATAAAACAATAATTTTATTCGGATCCAAGGTGATTCCTAATTAGGAGATGATGTGGCCCAAATATCCAATTTATTTATATGAGAAAGAACATTTATGCCAATTTGAAACGAAATGGCTGTCACATAAAATAATCAAAATGACTATCAAAAGAAGGATATGGGAGTGACACTCAAGACTGTAAATGTTGATATCTTGGAAAAAATGATGAATACTACAATAGAAATTACTACCTATAAAGTTTAAGGGTCATTGGTGAGGATGAAATACATGTCCAATAATTTATAGATCACATTGATAGTATAAAATGGGGTTTTCTACACATGATCATCCACATTTGAATTTGAACACTAAATTACGATCAAGTTTTGAGAAATAATTGACTCCATGTAACACATCCAATAATTCCTCAACTACTGGAGTTGAAAATTTATTCGGGATAGTTACCTTGTTTATGATCAGATATTCAACACACATAAACAACTTAGAGTTTTTTATTTTTATATAGTAAAAATAAAATAAAATAGCTACTTATTCTTGGTCTGATGGTACCTTCCTGGAGAATTTCTCAGACCTACTTTTCATTATATTTTTCTGTAATTTATGGTACTGATAAGGGAACAACAAAACATGTCTCTTTATAGGGATCAATATTACCATATGTTCATATAGATGGTGGAAAAAAAGGTCATGTGTGGTGTTAAAAATTAACTAAAGGTCATTGAAGAGGTTTTGTAATTCATAGTATTGAGCAATGGCTAAGAGAGGCTCCAGCCTAGTGGAATGATCAATACTACAAGGGATGTTAAAGCCTTGAAATGTGGAGATAGATTTGTTTGGGTTAATGAAATCATGATTGGTATGAGAGGTTTACTCATTTGTGAACTTCATTATCATGGACTATCAATTAATGTTGATATCATTGAGGGTAAAAATCCAACCAATCCCTAAAATCAAATCCAAAGAGCCACAATTCAAGACAAAGTCATTTATTGAATAGGAATAGGTTCCCATGGTTAACTATAAGGGTTGGAATAATACATGAGATCACAACCATTGAACATAACCGAACTTGGAAGATTTATTTTGGGTGTCAGTGATTGATATATTGAGTAGAGTAGGGAGATTTGGAGTGTAAAATTGTGTGTGGCCTTATTGTCCAACAACACCTTATGTAAAGTGTTCCCACCTGAACATCCAACTTCATTGAAGCTAATGGTTCACAACATTGAATCTGGAAGTAATTATCAGATCCATGTTTTTCTATTACATACCACTAAACCTGCTCCATCGGTTCAACGGTATTATTGGCATCGTCATTAGGTGGTACTACAATCTTGTCTATGTCATGATAGATTTCATCTTCAAAAAACAACGTGGATCACATTTTCTCATCCATGTATTTATGTATGCAGGTATTAGTATTACCATAGTAGAGACATATATCCTTCTTGTGATGTTCATTCCATTTTGGGCTAGATAAATGGTGACCCCCCCCCCCAATGAAACACTGATGAGGTATCCCCCAACTAGATGCAACAATACTAGGATATTTCTGATTATCATTGAGAAAGTGAGGAGAAACCAAATGGAGTAAACCAGTGAATATAATTAATTTATAAATGATTCCATGGTGAAAACATTTCATATAAGGACCATCAACCCAGGGAGAGATGCCCACACCATTTCAAATATGATGTTCAATATGGTGGGCTAATCGGAAGCCTGATAGGCGTGTTTTGAGGTTGTGTATCTAGACCCAGTTGTGGATTTAATCATGATGGATATGAAGAAAGTATCTAAAATATTGTTTATCTAGTTTGGGAGGGATAATAGATAAAAAATATTCAATTTGTTTGATATATTCTTGAAAAAAAACATGTTGCTGGTGGTGACTAAATTTATCATAATGATTTTGGATATTGAGGTTTGTAAAATTCTCTATGAGATCCTCTTTGATAGTTTGCCAATCGACACCTATATGAACATCATTCATGAAGGTGAAAAAATTGATTGAAATTAATTTTACACTTAATTGTAAAATAAAAAACTCTTTAAATCCCATTGTTTGATTAATTCAGAAGAAATAATTATCCCCTCATAATACATCCCCAAGGATTTGATCCATCAAAAATAGGTAATCCAACATGGTAGTTGGGGGTCCACTATTAGGGATGGAAGTAGATGGTGGTAGGTGATATTAAAAGAGAACACCTAGGGTTGTAGAAAACCTTTTTCTCTATTTTATGAGATCCATATTAATCCGAAATAGAGGATGTAGGTACATCTTGATGTTTTGGTTCCTTCTCCCAGTGGCACACCATGGAAGAAATGTTTTACTCTAAATCATGGAAGGTCTATGCCTATGCCTGGTGAACATGATCATCAAAATAAAAGTGTTCCTTCCATTATGTGGTTATCACATAAATGAACCATGTTAAGGTTGTAAATGATTTAATAGTTTTGTGGTTGAGCGTTTGAAGCTGTTGTTAAACAGACATTGGGTGAGGCTAGTTCCATGTCCTTATTGGCGAGGCATGGAAGGGAAGACCAATTGATGAATATGAGCCCCATGAAAAGCCTATGTATATTTATTAATGGATACAAACAGGAATAATTATAGTATAGGGATAAAAAACAGGATTATGGAGAATAGAACACTTCAGGTAGATGATTGTCCCTCAAACCCACCAAAGCCCTAGAACATTATAGACTAATCAATCCCTTCTTCTCTCTCCCAAAACACTTATATCAACATGAATTAATATTAAAAAAACTCCCAACAGATCCTACATAAGTTATTCACAGATGGTGTTTGAACCCATTTACCACTCCTGGAATATACTTTCTAGGTGGAAGCTTTATTTTTCTATCAAATGATTTCTTAGGAATCAGGGTTAACGCCTTGGTGATAGAGTCACTACTTGTGCAATGGAAAATGATCAAAATTATAGTGTTATTCTGTAATTGGGTTTACCATATACTGGTACACATATAACCAGAGAATATCCTTTAATGGATTAATATACCATTAAAATTTTTAAATGGTTGGGTGTTAGAACACTTCAAATGTAACAAAAATCAAAATATTATAATAATTCCTCACTATGAACCTCAACCCAAATATCTCAACATATATTTAATTAAATAGATAACTCTAATATTTGGAGATGATTCTAATAATTGAATGGATCATTCCACTTTTATTCCATTCTCTATAATACTTCTTTCAGGTTTACTATTGGCAATGGTAGTGACACCCATGATGATAAATCATATATAATTTTATTTTGAGATGGTTTTATCATAGCCTATGTGTATGGAGTAAACATCTATCAGATCTATGACCCATATTGGTTTGAGTTGCAATTTTGGTATCCACAAATGGGTTCTCCTTACCCATTACTTGAATTCGGAGTGAGTGGAACCCTGAAATCATCATCCGATTTTGGCTATCATTAACACATGAGAGAACTAATTCCAAGGTTTTACTTTCACCCTATTGGAAGTATAAAATTGTTTTATAGGATGACAATAACTTGTATATCTACAATGGAGTCCTAAAGACTTCAAAATTGGTGCATTTATGTGTTTGGATTTGAAGGAATGAGGAAAAACTATAACACCAAATAGGATAATTTTATTTTCGTATTTGTTTCAGAATTTATATTTTTGTGCATTTGTATCCATGAAAATAGGGTGTCATGTGTGTTTTTTTTTTAATTTAAATGTTGAAGAAAAACATTCTAGTACATTCTCTGCATGTTTATTTTCATCACTTATAGTGATCTTGTTCCACTTTTTCAACCACTCATTCCACCTTCAGTAGTATTAAAGGGATTTGACAATTATTCTTCTTAGGGAACGGTTCCATCAGACCTTCTTTCAATCTGTTGCAGTAGTGAGAGGAGGAAGATAATGAATAGGTAATACTATTCATATGAATTTTAAATAATATGGTTATGAAAATTTTATTTCTATATTTATTTTGTTTCTTTTTCAAAATGTTGATTTAAAATTTTTTTATGTTTGATACAACATTTCCTCTCATGTTAATAGTTCGATTTCTACCTTTATCTTCCTATTGTCATTTTTTGCCTCCCACCTAGTGTGTTTCATTTCAATCTTTCCATTTCCGTTTCATTTTTCTCATTTTTTTGACTATCCTGCCACGCTATCCAGTTTTTTAAAAAAACCATGTCACTTTAGCATCATCTCCAGGACCCCCTATCCATATTATTATACTGTTATTTTTTACAACAAAAAAACATCCTTGATTGTTTTTCACCAAATCTATGGCCATCCTCTTTTATTGAGATAAAAAATATTATTTATTCATTAAATTTTATTATTTTAAAAAGGTTAGTTTATGGTTAATAAAATGATATAGTAGCTTTCATTTTCCAAAAAAAACTATTGTGTATCTACACTTCTAGATTTTAGCATCTATCTTTTTCCAATAAAAAATAATTTATCTCCACAAAAATAAAATTAAACAAATAATGATCTTGAATCACATGAGGGCCATTTACTACAATGAGTGAATCTGAATTTTAGTGCTCCTTGGCTTTCAAGATGTCATGGCTATTTTAGAGGATAGATACATTGAGGTAGAATCTAAAGCAGCAGAGGCTGCTCTTCTAGATGTTCAAAAGAAACTTCTTTTAGAATAACATAAGTGGGATTGCAAGGACAAATCCATCATTTATCAAATACTAGATTAATTGACTTTTGAATTAATTTCATTATAAAAATATTCATAGAATATATGGAAAAACAATCAAAAATCATTTAAATGGGTTGATAAAGTGAAGTAGATTTTGATTTAGTCTCTGTAAGGTGTGTTTGAATCCCTTTTTATGTAACCTTTAGAAACCATTTCTGAGTATTAGTATCATGTAATGGTTGTGGTAAAAGAAATATTAAGAAATAGAGATAATATTTATGACATGCAATTATGCTAGAAAATTGTGAAATCATTAGATCCAAAATTTGATTACATAGTCATTTCCCTGGGAGAAAAAAAGTCTTGGAGACAATTTCTTTCAAATAACATGCGAGATCTCTTCAATCCCATAAAATCATGCGGAATCACTATTGTGATATTAATGGATTTGATAATGCCATATAATAATAGTTGTATGTCAACAACTATGAAAATAAGAAAGGGGACATTTCGAAGAGGTCATAGTCAAATATTCCATAGATAATAATCTAATCCAAGAAGAGAAGAATGAGGTGGAATAATCCGAAATCAAGGAGTTCATGGATATTAAGATTATACTTCATGATAATGAGGACATGGAATAATAAGAGTAATCAACAATCACTAACCAGACAAAGTAAACATTCAATTCTATAATTATGAAAAATATGGTAATTGTAGAAAGGAATGTTGGATTAATAAACCCATCGAGAATGATACCAAGGCGGAACATATCATCAAATATGGGGATATATTTGGAATATTCTATTTGTTTTTGGCATAATGATTAACAAAAAATCATGGTATGTATTATCTTGAATCTAGAGCTACCAACCACATGGCAGAGCATAAACACTTGTTTATGAAACTCAATGAGAGGATTTGAGGATATATTTAATTTAAATATATCTAAATAATTTTATTATAGAAGAGAATCTCTTATAATCAATAAAAAATACATCAATCATTTATTCATCTCTGACATCTACTATGTACCCGGAATGAAGACCTCTATCTCTAGTGTTGTGTAGATAGTGAAACAATGATATCATGTAATCCTCAAAAAAAAGAAATTTCTAATGAAAAAAGATGTTTGATAAAAAAATTAATGACAAATAAGAACAAACTATTTCTGATTATGATCTAACCTGACATTCCATGATATTGGGTGATAGTACTTGAGGATAAATATTGGCTATAAAGAACCAGGTATGGAAATTTATGTTTGGAATGTTTAAAGTTATTAGGAATCAAGGACATTGTGATTGGGTTTCCTATCATTCGACACCCTAACCATTTGTTTTGAAATCCATTCTCTATGGAAAAAATATATAAATATATTTACAATGAAGGCCATATGGAAAGCTATAGCGTCATTGGTGCAACTTCACACTGATGTGTGCAGTCCATTGAATCCAAAGTAAAATGAAAAAGGAGCCACTTTAACATATTTATTGTTGTTTATAGATGGAAATGGTGGATATATTATCTCATTATGAAGTCAGAAGTGTTTAGTGTCTTCAAAGAATTCATGGAACTAGTGGAAAATCATAGAAATCATAACATACAAACATTGCAATTTGACTGAGGTGGGGAGTACACCTATGATGTTTTTTAAGAGAATTTCAAGAAGAAAAGAATTTAGAACCAGCTAATGTTGCCTTACCCAACATGACTCAATGTAGTTGCTGAAAGAAAAAATCACACCATTCTTAGCATGGTAAGAAATATGTTAGATGAAAAAGGAGTGCCCATGAATTTCTGGGCTGAAGAAGACTTTTTTGAAGTTTATCTACTTAACTTATTCCCAATAAAAAGTCATCAAACAATGAAACCTCATGAATCATTGAGTACTCATTAAAAAATTTTCATCCATCTTATAAATTTTTTTCCATGACTATGTCAATATCCATAGACAAAATGAGAAAATACGAGGTAAAATGGAGTGAAGTGTGTCCTTATGGGATGTAGAGACCAGGAAATGATATTTCTCTTGTATAATCCCAACAATGACATGATTATATTCAAAAGATATTTGTATTTAATATAAAAGTGACATGGAAAAGGAATCAAGATAACAATTCATTAGAGTTATGAATCACTCTATAAGTTAAAGAAATATTTTGAATAAGAACCATTGGGGGAATGAGGAATTAATTAACCAAAAATCTATCATCACATACTATCGTATATAAATAAATCAAAAACATTTTCATATACATCCCCAAAATGTATGAATCCTTATAGATATATATGATATAATGGAACCAAAACAGGAGTATGAAAACTTGTATTGTCCCTCATTGACTTCAAATCTAGTTAGTAACTAGGAATATAATTATGATGAAATGTGGAATAAATTGATAGATAAGAAAATCCATTCAATTCACACCACCAAAGGATACCAGAAAAAGGAAGGAACTATCTATGGTGAATTCATAGCACACATTGGTCAACAAACCTTGATATGATGAAAGTGTATGGGAAATGAGGAAAATAAATTTAGGGGGGTTTTGGAAGTATACATCTTTTTTCCTCGATAGTTCTAACTATATACTGTTGTAATGGTGGCCTAGAAACATCAGTAATTGATTCGTGACATCTGTAGATTTGAATGCCTGGGCGACACATACTACACCAAGTTATATAATTTAATTTCCATTTTTTCATCATTTATATTTTTGTGTATTTTTATCCCTATAAATTGGGCTGGGGTGTGTATTTTATTAAATTTCCATGTTGAAAAAATAAATAAAAGTATTTGTGATACAAATTTATTATGATCACCTCCAGTGACTAGGTTCTTCTTTTTTCTTCTAATTCCACCTTCACATCCATAAGTGACCCAACCAACCTATCATGGGATTATTACAAGATTGGGGTAGAATATTAAAAATATGGTGTTCTTGGGATGTCGGTCCAATGGATTATAAATCTATATGATTTTCTAGATCCACTACCCAATATTTTTTTAAATAAAATTCACATTCTCGAGGGTCCACTAGGAAATAAGTCTAAATATAATGGGGAAACCCTATCCATACACTTTTTATATTGATGGACATGGACACAACAGCATCTCCTCTAAGAATAAGACATACCACTGGGGATGACTTCACTACTTCACTAGTTGGGAAATTTCATTCCATAATAGATTCTATTCTTAGTTATATACCAATATACTCATCCTATTCAAATAAAAATGTTACTAAATACTAATGAGAAAATAAATGGGCCAAGAGTATGATTTGAAAAATAATAACCGATGGCTGCTGAATGAGATCTATGTAATAGAGGAGAATCTATACACATTATTTTTTTTCTTTTGTGTGAGTGGATTTTATTACCTTTGACTCAATAAAATCATAAAGTAACTCATTTTCAAGAGAGAATGAAAACAAGAATCACAACTAGATCTCCTTCAAGTATAATAAATGGTGTTTTATGAAAATCATAGAGTAATGTCCCTTCATGATATGCTTTACAACAAAAAGGTATCTCTAGAGAAAAATATTTAGTTAATATAGTTACAATTCTTTGAAGTGATCTATATCAAGGTTCAAGATCTGAAAAATAGAACATTAGTGTCATCATGATATATCTAAGGGTGAAGAGGATAATGTTTCCACCAAAGTAAAAATATTGCGCCTTGTAGAAGCAGATGATGTTTTAGATATATTCAGTTAGTGATATAATATTTATGAATCCCAAAGCATGACTAAGTGAATCTCAGTTAGAAAAAAAATATGTAATATCTCATTATCCCTGGATAGAGACTGCAACATATAGATACCACTTTTTTAGGGAGAAAATATGAATTATTTATCATTAAAATAGAATAAATAAAACCATATAATCCTGTAAGAGGTTAGAAAAAACTAATCCCAAGAGCATCCACACATTGAATATTCACCCAATTTGAAGGCAAAGAACCAATACTTGTGTAAGTGACCAGATCCACAACCTAGTTTTCTTTGGAAGATAAAAAATCTTCCACATAATTACCCTCACTACATGTTGACTGATCTATACTCCTACAAGCCCTGATTATGCCAGATATTCTATGGTGAGTGGGAGACTTTCCTTTTAAGAACCAAACAAAGGATGCGAAATCTAATTTGGACACTAAAAGGAATATTTTGTTCAGGTTGTAGAGCATAATACGATTAATAAATTATTTTATATTGTTATAAGAGAGCCACCTTTTCCATGGAATGATGTGAATGTGATGATTAGATTACCATGGTGATCCCAAATAATGCATCCACCACACATTATTTTGAGAATATAAGACCTATCTATGTTGAGTTTTATCCACTAATAGGGTGATTTTTAGACCACCTAGTGACTAGGGATCTCTATACATGTAAGGAACCCTAAACTACATTCAAAAGGAGATCATATTATTGAGAAAATGAGGAAGGAAAAATATTTTTCGTTGTGGGGAGAGGGAGATGACCATGATAAAGAATTCAAATTTGATATGAGATATATAAGGTCACGTACCCTTATAGAGACTCTCGTTCAATACCTACCATATCATCTATTTGCCAACTAATATTATAACACTTTGATACTGAGATTACGAAGGCCATCTTAAATTAAAATTGACACATGTATTGAGGAGGTTTTCAAAATAATTAAATTGGGTATTCTTCACTGGGAATCCTCCAAGATCAAACAATATATATCATTCCCATTCTCCATCATTAAATAGGTTAAGGATGGACTCTATGATGCCATTCACAAAACACAGATATTTTGAGGTGAAGGGTATGTTAATATTTTTCCCTAAGGAATCCATGGTAATAGCCCTTTTTAACCCTTCGCATTTAAAAATGAACATAATAGGGTGATATTTTCACCTAATATTACTGGACTTTATCTTTAAAATTATGTTGATCTTGTATAATATTATTAAAATAAGATGACATAAATATTCTATATGGAGGAGTAAAAATACTAATATAGATATCCTCAACCAATTATATGATTGAGTGAATATAATTACAATCATCAAACTAAATGGATTCAATTAAATTTAGGTACTTTTAGGTCTTTTTGAAACTCATGTAAAGGACTTGACACCCGAATAAAAAAAGAATGGTATTAAACCAATGGATGTTTTTTTTATTATTTTTATGATTTGTTTTTGTTTTGATTATATATATATATATAATGTAAATAAGTAAAAAAAAAATTTATATATTTTTACATTCAATATTACATTAATAAAAGTATTCAGATTATATTATAAAAAATCTAATCCAATATTTCCTTTTAAATGTTTAAGATACTCGTTTTCTTTTTCAATTCATTAATGTCGGATTCATACACCACTTTTAAAGAATTTAATGAATAATATATTATTTATTACAAAATAATAAGGTTAATACATTTTAAATCATAACACATTTTAATAAACAATTATTATTTAATATTGTAATAAATTTGAAATTTTTAGAAGCTCGTTTCCTCTTAGGCCTTCCTGTCATCTCGTTTTTAGGGGTGTTTTCTAGGTCTATAGGCCACTAGGTTATCTAGACCATGTTTGGGCCTCGATCTATGATTTTATAAGTCCATTGTGCCTATAATTATATGCTCCATCTATTAGGTTCTCTATCACCTAGTTTTAACGAGGTTTTTTTTATTAAATTGGGATTGAACCTCAACCTGCTAAAACAATTAATGTATTTAAAAACATAACTAATAAAAAAGTATTTTAAAATAATGCAATTAATAATCTAAATATTAATTACAATACAATTATTAATAATTTCTAATTCTTAATATAAATAATGCAATTAATAATAAATTTAAATTTATAATTAAAAATAACTAGAAACAATTAATAATATAATCGATATCAATTATATTATTACTAGTTTATTTAATAATAATAATTATTATTATTATTTTATAGTAATCATTTCTTCCATGTGAATTGTTTTCAGTTTTTAATTTTTACGACTAATAATAATATTAATGATGATGATGATGAAGAAAATAATAGTTTTATTATTTATTATTATTTATATTAGTAATTACATTTTTAAGATCTATCATTTTGTGGAGGTGTGTTATTATTTAAAATTTTGGTTTAATCAATTATATTTTGCGAATTAAATTATTAGTGGGTGTACGAGGAAGCTCATGGGTGTTCTGGGGTTTTAGGACATGAAAGAAAGGGAAATTTGACCATCTAGGACATAATGCATGATTGGGACACAATTAAAGTTAACTGTGGAAGGGGGAGAGCCAAATCACGTGACCTTGGATTGATGCATTTCACATAGTGGACACATGGTTTTCTAAACTATATACGATTCCTAGGTAATAGTGTAACATAGACCCCCCTTAGACATTTACTGGTACACGGTTAGCGCATGGGTATGGAAAACCGTGCAGGAAAACTGTGTGCCCCATTAAAAATGAGTTTTTGTGATCCCCCGATGGGAATTTTTAGTGTTTCAAAAAATTTTCTTCTAAATTCTTCAGTCTAATGAACTAATGACAACCGGAAATGACTAACACCTCTTACAGATTAGTATCTTTTGATCATAAGCCATTTGGAGAACTGTTGGTTGGAAATCGAAGCATCAGGTGATTTTGATCATTCTCTTGCCCCTCTTTTCCAAATTAGGTCTTGTAGTTTATTTATTATTATTTTGAGGCCATAAAACACTCTTTTTGGGTTGAATTTAGGTTGGGGATTTAAAGTGTTATTGAATCTGAATCTATGAGTAATGTTAAAGGTGGATTCATCCATTGATTCAAGGCAGGTGGTCTACTAGTTATATAGCATACTCTTAACGTTGATTTGTGCATGTGTGGTTGAGTTATTTCTTCTCTATTATTGAGAAATTGTTTTATTTATTGACATTTGGTATAATGGATGGCTAAATTATGAAATGAAACCCTCATGATCTGCATTGGATGCCTCGAGGATGATTCAAATTGTTAATTCCGCCTATAGGTTGAGAAAACATTACCGAACATGAAATATAGTAATTCTAAGCATGGAATTGAATTAATATAATGTAGATACCATGATGAACATGTTGATATGTTAGTTTAGCTGAAAAAGAGAATATTTATAGTTGTTTTAGACTTTGATAATGGGATAATGGATTTTTTGCCTTAATATAAAATGGTTTATGTGAAATAGATTGAAATTTATAAAAAGATTATGAATTATAATTGAAATTTATAAGTGGGTTAATGAATGTGAAAATTATGAACATGTTAAATTAGAAATTTCCTATGAAATGATGATTGTGTTGAATGGGTTAATGTATTGGAATAGATTAATATGTAAAATGGTCTAAAATATAGGAATTGTTGATTTTGATAATGGGTTAAGTCATGAAAAGGGAAATGTGATAAATGAGCTATGAAATATAATTTGGTAAAAGTAATAATGGGTTAGTTCTTGATGTTAAATTGCCTGTTGACTAATTATGAGATGAAAATGTTATGTGTTTTGGTTTTTTATGGTTTGTAATATGGTATATGTGGTAAATGGTTAAATAAGAATGTGCATATGGCTTGGTTGTTCTGGGGTATTGGACTTGAGGATCTACGCCCAGGGGTCGGGTTACACTAAGGCTCTAAAACCCACCCTCATAATGCATAGGTTAGAGATGGGGATCGAGGAACTATACCACTGAAAGATGCATTTCGTGAGAATACCTGTCTAGAGTCTCCAAGGTATGCGTGATGTATTTTATTATGAAATTTTTATCATTAGTGAGATAGGTAACTTGAATTAATCTCATATACATGTTAATTGACTGACATTGGACATTTTGTAAATGATTTAAATACCTAACCCATGGAACATGTGATGAAAGTAAACATAGTAAGAAATATGGTATAAGTAATGAAAATGGAAGTATTGATGGGAATGGTTAAAGTGAATATTGTTAACTAACAACACCCAAGTTTCCTTTTTCATATTATGTTCGTTTAGTACATAACTGAAGTATCTATTTTGACTGGTTAATTTTTTGACACTGTTGGTGGTGGCCTACTATGTAGTACTCACACCCTGCCAGAGCCACCATTGCATACTTGATAAAATTTCATAATTGTAGGCATAGAAAAGTGTAAAGGTCCAATACAAGAGAGTTGAGTTGGTAATGTGATGTTCTTGGATAAGGGATCCAAACTTCTAGTCATGACCATTTTGTGGGATTCAAATGTTTGTCATTATTTTGGGTTTTAATCTACTTTGGGAACTGTTAGCATTGAATTAAAAATATATTTATTTGATGTGGTTTATACCCTGTTTGGAAAATGGTTAGTAATTATGGTTTCTAGTTTAATATTTTTTATTTATTTTATTCCATCTGATATCTATTTTGGATTACTCTAGTAGAGAGTGTATATTCTCCGTACCTGATTTATTAAACCCTCACTATTAGTCGGAAACCTATGGCATTCAAGGAGGTGTGCTTGAGGTCATGTGGCAACCAAGCATGGGGAACCTGTTTAGTGGATTCCAAGAGGGGGATGTTACAAAGTGTGACCCATGATGCTATTTTCTATGTCATTAGTATTTGGGATGGTAGATATGTTATTAAGAACCGTTGGACCCTAGAAATGAGCTTGTTCATGGGAGTAAAAAAGCACATGTACATGGGAAAACCAAATTACCCGGGGTGGGAATAGTTGTTCGTGATATGTTTTGTTATTGTTGAATACTATTTAACAATTGGGTGATAAAACTATTGTCTGTTTTGAATATTTTATTATATTTTACTCATGTTCTAAATAACACGAGGTTGTTCATCCATGTATCATTTTAGGAACCTTGGGATATAGTTTCAATTCATAATGATAGGTATACATGGGATGGGTGTATGAGACATGAAGGGTAGGATTCATTTTACCTTATTAAAAATTGGAATAAAATTGTGTGAAATAAATATGATGAAAATTGGTAAATCTAAATAATTTTAATGAATGGTTAATGAATAATGTGCTTAAATAAATGGTATAAAAGGGTTAAATTTTTGGGTTGTGGTAAATTATAGAGATGGAATGGTGACTAAAAGAGAAATATTTATGTTGTGATGGTAAAATGGTTAAATAATTTTTCTTAATGATGGTGGTGAATGAGTTCCAATTTTGTTTAAAACATGCAGTAAAATGGTAAGGGTCCTATAGTGGAAACATTTGCATTATGAAAGTGGAAATGGTGTAATATGAGGATTTATAATGAAATACATGTATCAAAATTTGTTTTTTACCCAATTATGAACATGTCCCAAAGTAGTAATGGTTGAGAGTAGTATTAGATATGTGATCATGTCCATTGGGATAGTGTATTTGGATTGGGTTGATTATGGAAGCTAGTTTATTTTCTATTATGGTCTATACCAATTGGACTTTCCGTGAAATTTTTGTTGTTGAAAATGTTTTGGAATATGATTCTAAATAGGTAGGGATTTTTTTGAATGTTGGATAAATAGAAATTTATAATGATTAAACCTTTCGGTTTTCAAAATGGTTAGGTTAATTATAAAAGAATTTATAATTCTGGATCTTTCAGTGGAGAATAGTGTTGAGTATTCCTTGTGTTGTTTATCTTTCCCTTTGTATGGTTTTTCTAGGAAATAATAGTTCCTTCGAAGAAGACCTTTATTATATTTCATATGGCCTTGACGAGTCTTGAGGTGTAGATAAATGGGTGTTACTTATTGTTCTCCCAATAGTGTTGTGAACTTGAGGTTACGATTAGATTCCTAATAATGTTAATGTGGTGACCCTTGTGGGTTGTAATTTTTGGGGTTTTACATTGGATTTAAGATTTAGTGTCTTGGTTTTGGAATCATTAGTGATGAGTGTTTTGTTATGGTTTTGGTGATGCATGTGGGTTCAAGCCTTGCACATTTTTTAGACCTCATAGAGGGTGTTTGGATCATAGCTCCTTAGAATGTGAATGAGTATCTCTGGGGAGGAACTGTGAGTAAATGGTCGCTTGTTTTGATAGGAACTGTATATATCAAAATAGTGTTAAGATTTTCACCCATGATCAAATATTTTCTTGTGTCTTTATACCTATGTCTTTGATATAATTTCAGTGAATTTTTATTTTCATGACTCAAGTATAGGGAGTCAGTGTCTTTCGGCCATTGAGGTGACTTATGATAGAAGTTAGATGAGGTTTCTTGTGATTTTTAGTGTGTATTGTAAAAATATATGTTTTGGACTTTAAAAGGGGAAAACAAAGAGTGTTTCATATTGCGGCGTTTACCTGGAGGGATAAGTTTGATGGTTGATGGTTTTGGTGATAATAATTGAGCTGTGGTTATGTGTTGACACTTTTTTGGGAAATTTAGTGTAGCTTCAAAGGAGTTTAACATATTTTTGGAGATATATTGGGATGTGAATCAAAGGTGGTTTTTTTAGAGGTGGAATCTATGAATGGAGAGTGTCATAAAATATTTCATAAAAGTGAATAGTTATTTTTTTGTTTATTTCTCAGGAAGGAACCAAAGTTCTAGTAGGGTTTTCAAGGTTTATATCAAAGGTTTGGATCATTTGAGTGTTTCAATTTCTATTTTTATGATGATTAATGGAGGCCTCAATGTTGATTTCTAGTGGATGATACATGGGTTATCAAAGTGTGGATGGATGTATTTTTTATGAATGTGACACACGAGGTGAGGGTAGACATGAGGTGGGGCATGTTTGTATGAAGGGTTTGGTTTTTGGGTGAAATGTGTAGAATTAATTGAGGATAATGAGGTTGATGGACTAAGATGCATTGTAAGGTGAGTAAGATGGCGTTGGGATAGGTCTGGTGATGTTTGGATTATGTAATCCAAAGTTGAATTTAATGTGTGATAGCATGAAATTATTGGACCTTGAGGGATTAGATGGGGTCCAGATTTGGGCATGTGTTGGTAAGGAATTGGTCGGTTTGGGATGGGTGAAAAGGTGGCTCATCAAAATGAAGTGAGAACTGTGGCTATGCAGAAGACCATGGTTTTTTATTGGTGTGATGTATTGTTGTGTCTCAATTTTTAACTACCAGGGTCATGTCGAAAGATCTCGAGTTGTGTGTTTGAAGTAGTTCCAAGGAACCATTGGTTAATTATTACATGGAAAAAGGTCTTAGAGTGGTGGTGAGACTTGACTGGAAATCACACCTGAGCTATGGTGGAAAATTTATAATGATATTTGTTTAGGAATGTGAGCCCTAGACTTTGGAAGGTTGTGATGTCCGATAGTGGTAGGTGACAGTAGTGATGGAAAATTTGTGGTGGTGTTCGTCAATGAATTATTAGTTTACTCTTGGATGGTGATGATCATTACCAACAACTTTACATCATCCTGTGTATGTTGGGATATCATTGGATCTATTAATAATGATTTTTATGCATTAGGATGGATATGAGACATTAGGTAGGTTATTATCTTAGGTATATGGAGTTGGATGGTAGGATGTACACTACCAATTGTCTACGGGTTATGTCCTTAGGATGGAGTAAGTGCTGATGAATGATGTGGGTGTCATTCTCAAAATCCGAGAACAGGTATCAGGTGATGTTTATTTTGTTGTTTATGAATATTTATAAAACCATGTACATGATTTGGTGTTTAGGTTACGATCACGCATGATCCTTAGTGGTTGGAATTTTTTTAGAAAAGCAATGGAAACGACACTACTAAGGTGGTGAGTGATGTGTCTATCCAAAAAGTGTTGATATAATGTGTTGGCATCCAGATTCAAATGAGAAACATATGAGGTGACCATTGGGTTTTTTAGAAACGTCCATTCGGGCCTTGGATGTGGTGGTTGAATGATCCATGCATTGGCTTGGGGATCAGAGTGGTTCCATATAAAATTCATGATTCTTGTGTTAAAACCGTTGAAGGGCGTGGTAAGACAGTACATCGGTTCATGAAATGAGAGGTTGGGTTCAATGACCTCATTGAAGGTCATATGTGAACCTTTTTAGGTGTGTTTAGGTTACCTTAGAGTGTTTGTAGGTGTTATATAACCTTTTCCAATTAAGGTATAGGCCTGAAAATGGTGAAGTTAATCATTTCTAGGGAATCCCCACTAGGGATAACCCGACTCAACTAAGAGTATGTGACAAATTTTGTGAGTTGCAAACATAATTATTGGGATGTTTTGAAGTGAAAAGTATCTTTAAAAAATTTTAAATGGGGTTTGACTAAGAAACTCGTTGTCTTTAGTAAGTGTTTGGATTGTGGGAGTGATTGTGTTGGGAGTATCGATCGATACAGTAGAGAATAATGAATGATTGAAATGTAGTGGATGTCATGATGTTGGAGTTCTACTAGAAGTTAGGGAATAAACACAATAAGCGTGTTATATGATATTTATATGCCTTAAATTCATCGGCACCATATGTAGTTGAAGGGGGTATCATGTCAACAATGGGGGATGGCTGTTCGGGGACAAGCCAATCGGGGTGGTCCAATGTGATATGGTAAAAGAAACAGACATAGTAACATGTGACCCATTACTGGTAGATGTTCATAATGACATGTACTTTTCCGAAATTATTTTTACATAACATATGTAATGTTATTATTAGTCTAGAAATAGATGAAGTATGCATGTCCTTCCATGTGGTCTCAACGGTAAGGATGGATGCTAGTAATGGATGAAGTCCATACAAATATTCCAGTGTGGTGTGTTGGGAAATGCATCTGATATGTTGTGAAAGGTAAGTTGAGGTTCTAATGGTCCTTGGTAGATATTAGATGATTTAACCACTAGATGGTGGTGGGGGTAAGATAATGTTTGTGGTAAAGATCAACATAGTGCTAGAGTGGTTGGTTGACAATGTGACTAGTGTATCAGGTCAAAGAGACATGAGTACATACCATTTTGTTAATTTTTCAAGGAAAATAAACAGTGAATCTAGGTTGATTGGTAGAGTCCTCTATGTATTTTGGTTCTGTTTTGAATGTTCATTTATAGAATTTGACCATCATGCTTTAATTTGTAGATAGATGTAAGTTGGGACATGTGGTCATAAGGACTAGGTGTTTTCTTCTGGTGGTGTTGAGTTTGGTTCACTGTTAGTGTTTTGAAAAGATGGTAAAATGTTTCCAAGTGTCTTGGGACATGAATTTAAATTTAGACCAGATCGATGTGGAACTGATTGGAATTTCCACGATGATATGATACTATGTGAAATGTTTATTTACATTGAGATTTAGGTTGTTTTTTCTAGGCTTCCATATGTTGTTCGGGTGGATGATGTACGGTTAGAAGTTGATGTGTCATTTGAGGAGAATTTAGTTTGTATTGTGGGTGGTAGTGGGAAAGTATTTTGGGGAAAGACTATACCCATTTTTCATGTTTTATTGTAGAATGGTAATTTTTAGGAAAATAATGGGAGAGAGAGTCTGAAATGTGGGCCTAGTGGCCCGATCTCTTTTTTTCATATAATCAGTGATGATTATAAATAACGTTTTAAGGAAGAGACATTATAAGGTGGGGAGGTGTCAGATCCCAAAATTAATGGAGGGAAATTCTTATTTATCATTTGGTTTTAATCCCTTAAATATGGATAATTAAATTTTTACCATGTTTATGATGAATATTTGGGGTTCTCTTGGGGTTTGGGACATGAAACAAAGGGAAATCGGGCCATCAAGTGCATATTTACCAGTATCCACATGGTTAGAGTAAACTATTAAAGGGGTAGAGCCAAATTGTGTGACCTTGGATAAAGGAATTTCACATGGTTGGTGATCATTTTTTCAAATATAGTTGGGTTCTCAAGTAAATATGCAACTAGGGCCCCCTTGGATAGAGGCTGGCACACGGTGGGTGCATGGTTTGGAAAACTGTGTAGCCAAACCATGCACCACATTAAACGTTTTTTTTTTCGACCACCCTCATCTAATTTCATGTGTTTCACCAAATTTTCATCCACATTATTTCTCTTGTATCCCTATTGACGACCCAAAAATCCCAAGACCTCTCATGGATCAATCTCTTTCAATTCTAATCCATTTTGGGAATCGTTAGTTCTGAATCAAATCATCAGCTGAGTCTCATCCTTCTCTGGCTTCTATTTTCTAAATTAGGGATTGTGGTTTCATTCTACATATTATGAGGAACTAAAACAATCTTTTTCTAGTGGATATTAGGTTGCCAAATTAATGGGTTCTTGAATAGATATCTAAGTCTATGTTTGAAGGTGCTTTAATCTTTGAATTTGAGGTAGGTGGTCTACCAGTTATATCTCATTGTGTTGAAGTTTATTTTTTCCTGATAGGTTGTTTTATTCACTATATCTTGTTGTGAAATTGATTCCTTTAGTGATATTTGGTATAATGGTTTGTTAAATGATAAAATGAGGCCCTCGTGATCCCCATGGGATTCATCCCTGATGATTAAAATGGTTTATCGAAACCTATGAGGTGTTCCAACCTTCTTAAACAATGAAAGTCATAATGTTAATCATTTAATTAATTTATGATCAAGTAGATCCCAAGATCAACATGATGAGATGTTATTTTAGTTTGAAAATGTAATATTTATTGTGGTTTATAGACATTGGTAATTGAATAAAATGTTGTTTGGCTTAATATGAAATGGGTTGGCTGAAAAAATTGATTATTCTAAATGGATTATGAATTGTACTTGAAATGAATAAGTGTATTAATTCATGTGAAAATTATGAATACGTTACATGGGTAATTGCCTATGAAATTATGAATGTTATAAATAGATAACGTATGGGAATTGATGAATATGTTAAATGACCCAAAATATTTGAATATTTTATTATAATAATATTTTAAGTCATGAAAAGGGAAATGAGTTACCTGAGCTATCCAATTTAATTTGGTAAATGTCTCAATGGGTCAAGGCTTGATGTTAAATCTCATGTTGAAAAATTCTGAAATAAAAATTTTATGTGTATTGGTTATGATATGGTATATGTGGTAAATGGTTAAATAAACAGATGCACATGGCGTGGTTGTTGTGGGATATTTGACTCATGTATGGTTAGTCTAAGGAATTAAACTCCACCCCTATAATGAATGGGTTAGGGAAAATGATAGAGGATCTATACCCATGGAGGATTTATTGGATGAGACTACATGGACCGAGGCTCCAAGGTAAGTGTGATGTATTTTCATATGAAATGTTTATCCCTAGTAAGATACAGAACATGATTAATTACATTATGCATGATAATTGATTGGATTTGGATTTTTTGTAAATGATTTAAATTCATAACCAATGAAACACGTGATGAAAATGAACTTAGTAGTGAAGACGATATAAGTGATGAAAATGGAAAAAATATGAAAGTGGTTAAAGTGAAAATTGTTAACTAATGACATCTGAGTTGTGTTTGTTATCTTATCATTGTTTAGTAATTTTAGGAACTATCTATCTTGACTAGATAATTTATAGACACTTTTGGTGGTGGCCTACTATGTTGTACTCACACCCTACTCAGGTCAGCATTGGGTACTTAGGAAGATTTCATTATTTCAGGTTTAGAAAAGGGTAAGGGCCATATACTAGAGGGTCAAGTTGGACATTAGATGTATTTGGATGAGGGATCCAGACATGGAGTCAGGGCCCGTTTTCAAGATTTTCCTTTATGGCCTTTATTTTAGGGTTTCCATCCCTTTGGTCACTATTATCTTGGATTTACATGTCTATTGATTGGTTGTGGTTTTCATCCTATTTGGGAAATGGTTAGTAATTCATGTTTATTATTTATTGTTTATTATTTATTTTATTTCAACTGATATAAGTTGTGGATTTCTTTAGTAAAGAGGGTACATTCTCTTACGTGATGCATTAAACACATGCTGCTAGTTATCAACCTTTGGTATATGGGGAGTCACGCTTGAAGTCATGGGGCGACCCGGTTTAGGGAAACAATTTAGTGGCTTCTAGGACATGGACATTACAATATTACTATTTTTTACATTTAAATACACAAATTACTATAATATATATAACTTTTAAAATATTTATTTATTTAGTTATTATTAAAATATTTATGATATTACTATTGTGATTATTATAAATTATTATTTATTATATAAAAATTTTAAATAATAAAATTATTATTATTATTTCTATTATCTATATTACTAATCAAAATAGTTTTTTAGTTATATTATTAATTACATTATTAGTTACACTAATAATTATATTATCTAAATCATTATTAATAATTATAGTTGTAATTACTATATATATTTAATAACATAATTAATATTTATTAACAATGTAATTCATAGTGTTTATTAATAATAACATAGTTAATAATTCTTGATAATAATGTAATTAATAATATAATATTTATTAAGAATTATGCCAAAAAAAATTTAAAGTGTAAATGTTATGTTTTCAAACAATAATGTTTGCATAATGTAAGTTAATTTCTACATATTATATTTATGAAATTATTTTCATTTCAATTATTTTTTATATGGTCAGTCATTGTGCGGAATTTCATTTAGATTATATTTATAAATTATTTATACACTTTGTAATTCACCTACTTTAAATTTAATAATGTTTCAAGTAGGTGAATTTGGAATTGATAAATTAAAAAGGCATAAAAATATATAAATGAAATTTGACACACTAAATAGACATATTAAAAATAATTGAAAATAATAATAATTTCATAAAATATTCGTGAAAAATAAATTTAGTAACACAAAATATTGTTGTTTAAAAACAAAATATTTGTACATGTAAATTTTTTTGGGAAATTATATATTTTTTAATAAATTAATTTTTTTGTTTATTATTTTATTCGAATTATTTTTATTTTTTTTTTAATTAATTTTACAATAATTTTCTTAAATTTCATTTAGATTTTATTTATAGTATATTTTATCCGCATAATTTTTTTGACGTGTTAATATTATCTATTTAGACAACAATGTTTATAACATGTAAATTAAATTTAGGTTTATTATATTTATAAAAATAGATTTATTTTAAAATATTTTTTATATGTTTATTCTTTGTTTTATTTTTCATTTAGATTATACCTATACTTTATATTTTATAAGCTTCCAAATTTACCCACTTGAAACATAAAAAGTTTGTTGTGTTTCAAGTTAGTGACCTTGAAAGCTTTCAATAAAATAAACTCTTAGTAAAATAAAATTTAAATTTAAATCATAGAATTAATATATAAAAAATTATTAAAAATAAAAATATTTTCATCAAAATAATAAATAGAAAATTATATAGATGACCAAATACAATATTGTTTCAAAACATTAAATTTGGACTTTAAAAGAAGTCGGTAACTCTAAAATATTATGAAATATAAATTATATTGAGATTTAAAATAAGATTTATGACATGCACTTAAAACCTATATATCAGATAAAAATAAAATAATTTTAAAAAACTTATAAATAGCTAAAACAATGAAATTCTTAATAATTGAAATTATAATGTAATTAAAAATTATATACTTAATAATAATCATGCACATAAATCTTTATAAATCACAATAATAGTAATTCAATCATTAATAGTTAACAATATTTAATAATAATAAAATTATATGCATCATTATTAATAATTATTTTGTTATTATTATCATTCATAAATAATAACATTATTATTATTTTCATGACTTTAGTAAAATCTAATTATCTTGATTTTATTATTATTTTTCTTGAATTTATTACAATTGATTCATTATCATGAATTTATTATTGTAAGTTTATTATAATTAGTTTATTATAATGAATTAATTATCATCAATTCCTTATTATCAAGACTCTATTGTCCTTCCTTTATTATTCATGGTTAATTTCCCAGAAGTTTCTATTTTCATTATATATGTTTTTGTTTGTAACCTTATTTCATTAATAATAATAATAATAATAATCAATAATATAATAAATAAAAATTAACATACATGACTTAAACATTATTGATTTAAAAAATAATATTTTCACATTAAATAATTTGTGTGCATAATTATTATTAATTATCACTTTATTAATTACATTATTATTATAATTATTTTGTATTTCATTATTTAATTTTCATTATTATTATATAGAAAATATAATATATTAGTTGTTTACTAATCAAAATTTTTTATTTCACTCAAATTATTTTTTTAATTATATTTATAAAATTATTTTTTCAACAATGTTTTATATATTTATCCCACGATTTCTGTTTTACATTGAATGTACTTATAGTTTTTATTTTATAACATTTAATTGTTACCTAATTGAAACATAATAACTTTTTTTATGTTTAGAGTATAAGAATTTGAATACTTATAAAATATAAATTTGAAAAACAAATATAAATAAAACATAAAATATAAACTAAAAATATAAACAATAGTTGAAAATAAAAATAGTTTCATCACAATAATAGATAGAAAATAATATATATGATCGAAACCATTTTTGTTTCTAAACATAACATTTAAATATTAATATAAATGGTTAAATTTAAAAGTATAAAAAATATTATTTATAATTAGATTCTAAATGAAATTTAATACATGAACTTATGACATGTTAAATAATTGTAAATAAAAATAATTTCATAAATATATAAATAGAAAATATTGAGTACTAATAGTAATATACAACTTACTAATAATAAGATAAAATAATTATTTAATTAAAAATATTTAATTTTTCTTATTTTTTAATCATAATTATAATAATTAATTATGTTATTAATTGTATTAATGTTATAATTACTAAGATTATAAAAATAATTAATAATATTTTATAATAATATGATTCTTTATATCATTAGAAATAATCAAGGTACGTAACATTATTAATAATAATCATTATGGCTATATTAAATGAAATTTTAAACATGATTTCATTTTCATAACATTATTATCTTTTAATAATTATCACAAACTTATTATCGTTTAATTTGGGAACCTTGGAGTGGATGGTTATAAATTTATTATTAGAAGTATTATTATCATCACTTTATTATCATGAATTTATTATCACGAATATATTGTAATGTCATTGTTAGCTTGAATTTCTTATTATCATGACATTATTAAGTTTAATTTATTATTCATGATCAAATCCTTTGATGCATGTATTTTCTTTGTACCTATGTACATATGTATATTTCATTAATTAATAATAATGAAGATATTATTATTAGTATTATTCATAAATATAATAAATAATTAATTTACATAAAAAGATTTTTTTTCTAATAATAATAATAATAAAATTAATTATTTTAATTGATTATTATTATCTTCTAATGATTAAATTATAATTATAATTATTTAATTACATAATTATTATTAAAATAATCCACAACCTTATATATTAATATTATTATAATTATTAATTAGATTATTAATTATAACCAATCAATATTAAATTTTAAATTAATTGTATTATTAATTATTAATAATGATATTATTAAATAATTATTATTTATTAATAATGTGTTATGATTAATTATTTCTTATACACAATGTGTTAATATTAAAAATATATTATTCATTATTCATGGAAAACATTTGTTTTCTAACCCACACCAAAATTCTAGAAAATATGTAATGTCGAACAAACATATAAAATGGGGGTTTTGGTGATATTTTCTTCAACTAATTCAAAATAATGGAATTAAATATATCTTTTAAATAATAAAAAAAATATTATTTTATTTTTTATTTATCAATTTATATATATACACAGAAAAAATTGTACAATTTAAAATAATTTCTTAAAAGAAATTTAGAAAGGAGGGAACTTTTCTAGAAAGGGCATTCCAAAAAACATATTTATGGGAAGAAATATTTGGGAAAGAACCTTCGATTAATTTTTTTAAAGACTATACTTTCCAAAAAGCACCTTCTTCAAATATGTTTCAAGGAAGGGGCATTGTGGGAAAAGACCATCCTTAAATAATATATAAAGAAGGCATTGTCCAAGACATCACCCACCCTTCTATGCCCCATTAGCTGAAAACATGTCTAGATTAGTAAATATTTTCATTGTTTTGGTATTTTAAGAATATGATTTTTCCCCATTTTATTAGGAAAAAGGTTTGATGCATTTTTCTCTCATGAATCAGATGTCTCCCCGGAGGTTGATCTTTCTAGAATGGTCATGTATGTTACAGATGAGATAGAAAAGCAGAATATAGAGGAAGATATACGTCCCATTAGTGTATTATAGGGAAGGTCCATGTGACTGGGGTAGTGAAATTTGATTTTTTCATGAACCTATACACTTAAATAGATTTTGGTGTGCCAATCATAGAAATAAATATGCAAAATCCGCAATCCAAAGTGGGTTTACTCGAAAATGAATCTATGTGACTCAATATAAGGAAATTTGTAATGAGGGATTTTGGAATGAAAATATCAATGAAATATGGTTCTTAGAACCCTAGAACAATATTTCAATCATTCTACATAGATCTTCTTAATCGATATAAAAGGAAAATGAATGTTCTATAGCAGTTTCCCTAGTTGGTGGACCTAGTGAGCTTAGATTAACATTTCCAAGGTCCAAATAGTGGTCCCTATGAGCTCTTAAGATTTTATTTCATTCCCTAAGTTTTTCATAAAATTTAATGTGGAGGGGGGTTGGAGGGTGGGTTTATCAGGTTGAAACTCATATTTTACTAAGGCCTTCCTTTTACGGGGTTTCAACCTATTTGTTTTATGAATTTTAATTTATTATTTATTACAGTTGATAGTTATAGTCCGTGAATATATTTCCAAATAACTAAATTCATTATTTTGTAATTAAATTAATCATTTCCCCTCATTTTTAATGATTTATACATTTTTTGGTAGGGTATAATAGAATATAAAATCCTATAAAAAGAGTTTGAGAGGAACAAGATTCATTTCATGAGAAGATTATTCATGCCATAATATTTTTGAAAAAAAATAAACAACATGATATGGACATTTGATACATAATAATAGTAAGCATATATGGGAATAAATGTTTCACACTGTGAAAATGAGTTTCCTGGAGTGGTTGTTTAATATTTTCATGCTCATGGCTACCCCATGAATCATTATGTGATTTTATTCAATAGGAGTATGACCCCAAACTTTCTCGACATGAAACCAAGGTTCATGTCATCAATATGGTAGATGAGAAAATTCAGTATCTAAACATTGGGAGATATTGAAACAATATGTACTTCTGTCCCCGATACTATCATGCACGCCCGAGATTGACTATGATGAAACAAAATGGATACATTTATGATGGATTAAATCCTACCAAAGTATCATGTATGACTATAAATTAAAGGATCATGTTGCTGCAAAAGAGATCAGAAAATCATCCAAAGACTAGATCCTGAATCAAGGTGCTACACTTCCACAGATTCCTTCATTGAATCTACTTTGCAATTTTAATTCTACAGTCATGCTATTTTATTCTCCTATATCACTCCCTAATTAATTATTTGATGGGGTTTCTATATAAATATTATGGGTTACTCAAATTAAGGGGTATAGAAATATGAAACATTTTTATATTATTTTGTTCATGTGTAGATTGTTTCAATGAGAACTCATTTCAATTTATTCCCTTTTTAAATATCATGATTGTTTGGAAAAGAATTATAAATATATATTTTTAATTTTACAATAAATTACCTTGAACTAGGAATTTATGTTAAATGGTTTAGTGTAATTATGATTAAAAATGGTATTGAGAAACTTAATTCATCGGTACCATGAAGTACTTGACTACGGGAAAAGTGAATTTTTTATGTTAGGGGGATTCCATGACAAAAGCTATTCCTCATCTCATAAAACTATCATGACAAATAAATTTAATTTCTATCTTCACTAGCACATGAACATGAAATATATAAGTCCCTACAAAAAAATTTTAAATTGATTTCAAACCCATATATGCTTTCTTAATGGGCTCTTTCATAATCATCTTCAATTATTCACATTCAATTTCTAAAATTTATACTCTCACCATCACATAGGTTTGACAAAAAACTCATCAAATTATATATTTAGTTAGTTAGTATCATTCTATTGAGGTATATATAAATTATTAATTTTAATTATCTCATTGGAGTTGATGACACTCTTTCGGGTTATTAAATTTCTAGCATCGTTGTTATGGTGGGTGACCACTTAGATTAGGAACAATAGTATTTTGTTTACTTATTGTTCAAATTTACTTATATACTATATGGGTTACCATTATGTGGGTTTAAATTTTCAAATTATTTAGGCATACCATTTTCAAAAAATCAAAAGGGAAAGACATTATTGAGATTTACCATGTGAAATAAAATACCATAATGATGCAAAAAAGTTGAATAAGTTATGGTTTTTATAAAACTAAATCATGTTCTTAAAGGTGAGTAACCAAGAGATCATGTACTATGTATACTGGAAGGCCATGATTGATCATAAAAAACTGAAACTCATACTAGCATAATAAAACCACCCGTGACTAAAACATACATTTAAATTAATCTATCTATAATTCAAATGATCTATAATGAGATTCAGTGGTCTAAACTACCTCACAATGATCCAAACATGCATCTAGGGTGTTCCCTTGAGGTAGTGGATACTTTAAAATGTGATAAAATTTAATCTGATGCATTAAGACAACACCTTTAACAATTTTAGTAGAAAGATAATGATAATGAATGGATTCAAGTCTTCCTAGCCTACTCCATCACCACATGGAATGATTTGGCCAGAAGATTTATCACCCAAGTATTTTCTCTCTACCAATATATGAACGTTCTTTTCAACATTATAAATTTAGACCAATTTGATGATGAATCACTTACAACACATGTAATCATTTAAAAAACATTATTATAAAATTATTACATTATAATATTAAGATACGACTCTTATGTCAAACATTCTATAAGGGAATTTCATAGAGAAACATGAAAATTCTGGATATTATTGATAGTGGATAAATAATGATAAAATAACTAGAGGAGGGCTAAAATTTACTTGATGACATGGATATTGAAAACTTCCAATAGAAGATTAAAGTATTTTAGAGAATATGATTACACATGGTCAAAAACAATACCTAGATATAGGATTAGATGGAATATTTAAAAAAAAGATTGAAATAATGATTGGGCAAAACAACCTCAATGTATGTTAACTAAATAAGTCAATTACAATGATTGTAACCATCATAATCGATTTTAGGGTTGATGGATTAAAAATACCATGGTAAGGGTTTTCATCTTGGGGTACTTGGCATAAAAACAATGTAAGGACCACCACTAAAAAACAAAGTGTTTACATTAAAGGATACCTCGGAAACATTTTGACAACCACATGATATTCCATTAAAGAAATGACTTCTTATTCAAAATATCAAGGAAAGACTATAAAGGAGTTGAAGGAATATTACAAAGATCAATAAATTTCACCCAAAAAAACTGGAATTTCAAGAGGAAAAAATTATAGTTAATATTAGAGAAAGACCGTGAGGAACACCACTAGGACTCCTATAAGTCAACCCATCAGGAGAAAAAAAGTAAATAACTCTATAAATAAGGACAAAAATTGACAGAAAACATGGGATAAGCAGTGAACAACCCGAGTTATAAGATGAAAAAGAAGAAGAAAAACTAGAAAAGAGTAAGGGTAAAGGGAATATAGTTAAAGAAGAAGATAAGAAATCACCCTCTCTATTCAATACAAGAATATATTTTATCAAGTGTCTTGGTAAAGGAATAATCAACATAAAAAAAAGGTACGTTTCATGAAAATTTCCAAAAAATTAATATCAATACACATTTCTCAGAATCCTTGACTAACATAAGGATATATAAAAAATAATGAATTTAATGGTGAACAATAATGAAATATTGGAATTTTTAGTATTATTTAACTCACATGGGATTTTTTGGTGGTGGTGTTAAAGGACTTACCTAAAAATATGGAATACCAACATAGATTTTCAACTCTAATTAATATTGGGTTTAATAAAATTTTGAATTTAGCGTGTGACCTAGGTTCATTAATCAACATAATTTATTAAAATGTGTTCAATAGCAAGGGGTTGGATAAGTTGAATAACACAAGAGTTTCACTCCAACGAATAGATTTTATAGTGAAATACCCTTAAAGGTTCATTTAATATATAATAGTAGAAGATGAAAAATCACACTTCATGATAGAATTTTAATGCTGTATGTTGAGGAAAATAAGATCAATCTATTCATGGTATGCCCCTTTTGGACCACTAAACATGCATTTCATAAAATGAAAAGTGAAGAAAATTAAATTATAGTTGGTAAAGTTAAAGTGAGTTTTTATAGTCACCATGCAATGAAGAATTATGATGTGAAATATGATGATCTCGAAGAGGAAAACATACATGAAGCTAAAGATATTTCTATGAATGAATAAATACATGATGTAGCTAATATCCCATAAGGGAAATTAAAAATTGGTGTTATTAATTAAAAGAATGGAAAGATCTGAGAAAACATTAAAGACTCTATATGATCATCTAATTAAACTATGATTTAAGAGTTCTTGTAAACATGAACAGTACATGATCCACTATTTAGTTTTTTAGGATTAATGAAACAATAGTGGATTAGACTGATGGAGGTTCAGTAGGTTATTCGCACAAGAAGAGTTAAAATATTTTCATAGGATGGACACATGCTACCGAAAGTGGAAAATTGACAAATAAGGACATTTCTGGATCAATAACAGCTACAATAATTCCAATATTTTATAACCTGGGATGAGAAGAGGTAATTTTAAGACAACAATGTTATAAAAAATAACATATGAGACACAAATTGCGTTTTTTATAGGATTTTTAATATTTTTAGGTGTATAAACTCTCCTCCATATATTATAAAATTCATTGAAAAAAGGCATATAATTTCGCATAAGTTTTATCATCTTCAAGTAAAAAATGAAGGCACAAGAAAGAAGCACGAAGAGAACTAAAGATGTTTCCTACAGATGATTTAAGATATAATGAACCAATTAAAAACCTGAGATACAAAATCATGACATAAAATTCAAGATCACATCATGAACTTGTATAAATTAATTTATCATTTAATATTAATATTTTCTACATGTATATAATGAGTTTCAATTTTTTTATTTTACATTCCCTTACTATTTTATATCTATTTTACCAATTTTAATGGTAAATTTTGTACTTAAACGTGATTTATTTCTTTAAACACTAATCTAGGTGACAAACGCTTCTTAGAATAATTTTCAATACATGATTTTAAATTTATTTTTCCATAATTTTAATGAGAAATATGGGGTAACAAATAAGTATATATAAATATGGGGTTTTGGATTTGAAATATCATGATTTTTGTGAACATTTTGTTTTTTGAAAATCAAAATTTTATTATATTTTCAATGAATAAAATTTATGATATTTTTTTGATTTATTTTATTATTACTATCTATTTCCATGAGTGATTTCTCCAACCACATGCTCTTATTCCTGAAAATTTTTCTATGTCCAATTTTCACATTCTTTTCTTGAGTATATGTTAAATAAAATTAGAGAATTTATTTTTATTGAATATTCCTTTCATCCTTTAAAAGTTTTTAATGTAAAAATTCAATTTTAATATGATTGAGGAATATTTTTTATTATTCTTTTTCCTTGGACCCACTATTACATTATTCATTTTTATATCCCCTATAATAAATTAAAAACAATGTTAGGTAAGTGCCTAATAACAAGGATACTATATTCATTACTACCCTAATTTATGTATTTTTCATGATTAACCAAAATAAGTGTTGGGGATATGGTAAAATAGTGTATGGTACATGCATATTGAAATAGATTAGTGCTGGGGTGATTTTAAGTGGAATTGAAGAAAATTATTATGATTTTAATTCAATTTACTCATTGTTCACCCTCTTAAAAATGTTTTTATTTTGGAAGGTCAAAAATCACCATTTATTTGATGAATGATTTTTAACATTTAGGGTTGGGTGGTGGATGTGATACTTTTCAAGACTCAACTTTTGAAAAAATTGAAAAAGGAAAAAACCCAATGTGGTTATTTCATTCATTATGACTCATTACATCATGAGAATACATTGATTTCCTTTATAAAAGTGTTATAATTATTATTATATAGAAGATTAAAATTTTGTGGTTTTTTAATATCATGAAAAGTAATTTAGGCATTATAAATATTTATTAAAATTACATGTTTTACATCATTTACCCACTGAGCATAAATCCCCAAAGTCATTGAACATAAAAATGAATTTCTCATTATTAATTTTTATTTTCTATCTATTGGGTAGAGAAAGAATATGAATTTCATCCATTTGGTAAGGAACATGATTCAAGATATGAAAAGAACAATATTTAAAATTTTACATTGAGTGGTGAGTGAAATAATTAATGTGAGGTAAATGGAAAGTGTCATTCACATTGATAATTAATTAAAAAATATTAATGGATGAAAAAATAGGTGTGGCTAAGTTAAAAAACATAAAAATTATAATACACATTTAATTTTTTCCTCAAAAAAGTGAGGAGTTGATGGCATTATTTTCTGTGATTATTGAACATTTAATTCCACATTTATTAAATTGATTTTATTGAAATATTATTTAAATCAATGGTAAGGTGAACATAATTTTTTGTATGTGGAGATTTAATTCATGATAACATGGTATAATTAAAGTGTGGGTGAATTTGATTTCTATAGTTCAAGCATATATTTATGAATTAATTAATTAACTATTTTATAATTAAATTCATCTTTCTTTCACATTCTAATAATGATTTATTCATATTATTGAAGTATAATATAGAAATTAAAACCTGAGAAGATGTTTCTTAGATAACTAGGATTCATGTTGTGATAAAATTATTCCTATTTTAATGTGTTCACATAACAAATGAATGAGTTTAATTGGAGGCTAAAAGAAGAAACAATGAAAATAGTTTTTGGAAGTAATGTTTGACACTGTAAAATTAGGTTTCACAGTATAAATATGTCATATTTTTACACTTATTCATACCCCAATAATATTACATGGGTTTATTAAATGGGTGCCTCACCATAAATATTCAATACATGAAACAAATATTCCTTACATGAAAATGGATTATGGGAAAATTCAGCCTCATAAATTTGGGAAATCTTGACCAAATCCACACTTTTGATCCGGGGACTCGTATGTGAACTCAAAATTGTCATTGTAGGAATTATATTTCTGGCTTTACCGAGGATTAAACCTAAATTGGGAAACATATATTTTTATGAATAATACACTTCCACTTATTCAAAAGGGATCATAAATCATTCAGGGATTAGAGCATGTGCCAAGGTTTGGTACAACTGCATAGTCCTTCAAACTGGTTATACTCTTCCATTTCAATTCTAAATTTGTTTTATTTTTGACTCTATTATCACTCCCTCATAAATATAATGAGTTCTATATCCGAAACAATGTGAGGTGATGTAGACAAAATTTGAGGGTGCTGTGAATTATTTATCAGTAATTTTGTTCAGGTTTTGGTTGTTGCAATACAAATTGTTTTTATTTTTTTCCCTCCTTCTATCTCATTATAATTGGCATTAGAATTTGAAAAGTTTTTTTATTATCCTATCTAATTACCTTGAACTATGAAATTCCATTGAATGACTATGGGTCAAGATGTTTAAAAATGGTATCAAGGTACATTATTCATTAATACCTATAAGTACTTGTCTATGGGAAAAGGGTTTTTTTTGTATTAAAGTGGGGTTACCAAGACCAATGATCTTACATGTCTCAAATCAAACAATAATCAAGGAAAATAACTTAAATGTATAAAATAACTTGAAAAGATACCCAGAATCTACAAAACCAAGGAACACTTTCTAAAATTTGTTTTGAAACCAAACTTTCTTTCATTACTTTGTCTTTAATAATAAACATAAATATATCATTATAAATTTCATAAAAATATAATTCCTTCATCTGATGGGTACAACCTAATACATTAAACATTATATATTTATTTTGTTAGTAGAATTAATTTGAGTTAAAAACAAATTATTAATTTTTTTAGCCATTTAGGATTCAACGAGTCCCTCTAGGGCTATCAAAACTAGATTTTTTCCAAGAACATTCATGGTACATACCTACTGAGTAGAGACTCTAATTTTATACAAGATTTACATTGTTTAATGTCAACATTGTGAGTGTTATTTTCCTTTTATATAGTAGTTTAAGGTCATGATAGTCATATTAATGAGTGTTTATGTTTAATGTCCGTCATTTTTTACTTAATATTACTACAGTTTAATATCATCCAATGTTGACAAAAAGATGATAAAATCCATATATTTTTGTTTTAAATAAATCCATCATGAAGGAGGTGGACTTTATAGAAGTGTATAGGGGCTTTAGAGAGGGTTTAGTGATAGTATTTTAAGGACATAGGTCATAAATCCATGATATTTGGGTTTAAGGCCTCACATATTTGACCCAGTTGGGACTTAGTGGAAATAATAGTAGGGGAAATGTAGACTTGACCTGAATTAATAGAAATAGTGTTTACAAAAGCCACATTATTGGTGAGTGCACACAATTTATGGTCATGATTCTTAGACCTAATGGTTTTATTTCTTTTGATAACCCATATAGGGTTTTAGAATCCAAAATTGTTAAAAACTTTTGAATATATATTAGTTTGATTAGTAAATCATAACCCTTGTTATTGGAGTCAAGAGTAAGAGGAATGGGACAAGTATTCTGAGGATAACTGGGGATTTCTATTGAGTAATGGGTTCTTGTGAAATAATATCAAGGGAACATGGGGTTATAGGAACTTTTTTTGAAGAAATAAAAGATACATATATTTAAAAACCACATTAGGGATTGATTATATAACCATATCGGGGGAATGTACATCAGTATCCATGAATGATTCATGATGACTCAACCACTTGAGACATTGTCATGACCTGTCCCCTGGGACCCATACCGTGACAACCCCAAACCCTCCTTCCATGGGCTAGGGGATGTTGATTAGTACCAGAAAGGAATATCCCTATAATGGGAAGTCATTGAATTTAAACCTATACAAACACAAAAATGTAGAACACAAAAAGAAAAAACCATGAAGTAAACTATTGTAGTATAATGTGTACTAAAAGTAAAGGGGGCAGAATACAAGCCCAATTGAAATGTACAAGTACAACTGAAAAGAGAAAACAACTCCTAGATTGTCCCCAAAAGATCCTACCTGAATGGTTGGTAAAACTCATAATCATTGGTCACTATGTAACATCCCATAAAATGGACCACTTATGAGCATAGTCCAGTCCTGGCTCCCACATCCCCGATCAACGTTGTTTGTCGCATGCACAAGGCACAACAAGGTGCGGGTGAAGCCCATGTAAGGGTGAGTATAAAAATACTCATTAGGGACCTCGGTACCCCTGAAGGTATTCCAGAGTTCCACAAAGAAAAAAAATACAATGAAAGAACTCATCAAAAAGCACAAAGCAGTCATCAAATCCTCTTAGGTATATGACCATACATATACCTATGTTATAAAAATATAATCACCTCATTCATGAGGAAAATTAAGGATCCAACATTTAATCCATTTTCATAACCGATCCACGAGGGAAGAAAACCAAAAAGTTAACACCACAAATGTAACACCACAATTGTAAAAGTACCACAAAGATAACACCCTAAAGGTAATAGTACCACAAAGGTAACACCACGAAGGTAACCCCACGAAGGTAAAACTACCACAATGGTAAAGACTCAGATCACACCATGTATATGTAAAGTACATAAGTATATATGATTAGTCGAGAATCTAGATCATCTTATTCCATTGAGAGGCACTACTACTGACCATATGGGTCTGACCCACATAGGATCGATGGGTTCTAACCCCTGTTGACCTACACAGGATCCGACACACAAAGAATCGGTATGGGATGACACACAAAGGATCGCTGAGCACTGACTGAAATAGTATCTGACTCACATAGGATCAATATAAGCCGATCCACATAAGATCACTGAGTGCAGAACCACTCAAGATCGGTGCTGATCCACACATGGTCAGTAGGTACTAACCACCATATTATCAATCTCCAACCTCCACCTCACTACCAGACATTGGATTCCAACTCATATTATGCTTTATTATAATAGTATCTTCTCCTCATGCCATAGGTCATACCTCAACCACCACGAGATTCAAAAATGAAGTATCCCAAAGGAAGACTATGTCGTAAGGGTTCTAACATGACAGGAGGTGTGCCAATCAGATGCTCGGTTTGGGACTTATAAGTGTTTTAGTCCTGAGTTCCCAGTTGGATTTGGGTTAGATCCAACCTAGATATGTTCCATCATTCTCCAAAACTCAAATTAAGTATACCAAGATGATGTTATAGATCCAAGGATTCTATTGCCGAAGATAGTTCATCAAACGAATGCCCAGATTTCATGTTATGGTCCTTTATTTGAAACTGGGCCTGGTGGGGTCTGGGTCTTGTCCAAACCAGTCGAACCAACCCATCCCGTCCTGGCCTAGGATGGCCCAGTTAGTCTGGGTCATAGACCGTCCTAGCCCACATGGGCGGTGCATCCCATTGGGCTGGTGTGGCCTGACCCACAAAGGGGAGCGGCCCGCTGGGCTCACACAACCAAGCCTGTGAAGGGCGTGGCCTACTGGGGGTGAATTTCCTGGCCCGTAGAGGGGCGTAGCCCACTGAAGGCGTGGCCGACTAGTTCTAGGCCCACCTGAGCTTTCATGGGGGGTGTTTTCCTTGTTCAAAAATGGAACGACAGTGCCATGAGACTCCGATAGGTCACCTAGTGGACCCATAGGGAGCATGTCCCGGCCCTCGCGGCGGCTTCCAAGCCACTGATATCTTCACTGACGCGCGACGACATGCTTTTCGCCTCTAATCATGGTAATCTAGTGTCGGCCTCCACTATCTTCTACATGTATATGCCATGACCCCTTTTTCTAGCATCGTGCGACGGCGTGCCACCACCTCCTTCGTGGCCGGCTAGATTTGGCTTCTGTCTTCACTCACTGGAGCTAAAATTGTGACCTTCTCTTATGGTAGCAGGAAATGGCATGCGAAAATCTCTTCCAAGGATATCCATTGCTAGCCATAGCTTTCACCCACCGTATCAGGCTTCATTCAGCCCAAATAAAAATTCTCTCAAAGAACACACCAAATTCCAACAAAAAGGAGGAGGGTATATGCATTGTTCATTTGGCATGTTCCCTCTGTGTTAGCTTGATAAAAAGAGGGTAGAATAATATTCAACAACTCTTGTATCTAAAACAAAATAAAATCCCGACCTCAAGATCAATGGAGAATATCTGCATTTGAGGAAGTGTTGGTGTTCGTCATTTGGTGGTGCTTTTCACCGCCTGCTAGAACTGGTTCCGTTCTCCAAGTGGTTGGTTTCATGGAACATTATCATAACTTCATTGCATGGTGAGTCCATTCCTATACTCTTCCCCAAACTCCATATTAATAGGAGAAGAAGAGGGTTAGTAACACGCATGGAATTAATGGGGTTCAATTAATTATGTAACCTTATTAATTACAATAGTGTTGTAACAAAGAATTGAGGTGTCATGCCATTTAATGGCTTGACACGTTGTTGGTCCTGCCACCGCTGCTTGTCTATTGGATGAAAAAAAAATAATTTTTTCATTTTATTATTATTTTATATTTCCAAAATCTATCATTTTCTCCTGGCCTTCTTCGGTCTAAGTGAAGCCTTCATTAGAAGAATCCCAGTGCTGCAGATTCAATAGTGTCCTTGGATTTTTATTCTGTTCACCAGTTCAACTGTTAAAAAACACAGCTCGCACATTTACTGATTGTACCTTAAAAAATACCATACATTTATTCTGGGAACACCAGGCCTTAGAATAATGTGAAATATATTTTCACAGTCTTATATTAATTCAATATAATTAAAAAATATTACATGGAAAATCAGAGTCTTTACATTCTCCCCACCTTAGAGATTTTTATCCCAGTAAGACAAAGCATAGACTAAGAAAATAGATGGTGGTACTGAGCATGAATCTGAGCCTCCCACTCCCATGTTCTCTCCTAGAGGTTACTGTGCTACAAATGAACACGCACTAGAGGAATCGATCATCCACAAAGGAATCATTCATGTAGATCTTCAATCTACACAAGAACCTCCTTAAAAGTCACCCCTTCATCAATTTCCAGCTCACCATGGTCAATGACGTGTTATGGATCATACATGTACCACCTCAGCTACAACACATGGAAAACGTCATGTTCCTGTTGCATCTATGGGGGAAGATCAAGGTGATACGCCCCTTCACCTACTCTGCTAAGAACCTAAAAAGTACCTATAAACCTCAGAGATAATTTTCCTCCCCAAACACATCTCTGCAAACCTCATCGAGGTGAGACCTATATGAAGACATGGTCTCCCTCCTCGAACTCCAATGGTCTCCATCTCCTATCTGCATCAGACCTCTATGTGCTATGTTCTGTCTTCATCCACTTCTGGATGATCTGAACCTTCTCATTGGTAGCCCATACCATCATTGGACACATAGGAGCTTACTGACCTAGGTCTGTCCATCATAGAGGTGACCATCATTGTTGACCGTAAAAGGCCTCAAATGGAGCCGTAACGATGGTTCAGTGATATCTATTGTTGTACGCAAAATCCACCAAGGGAAAGCGATCCTCCCAACAGCGTCCAAAATTTTGGACACAAGCATGAAACATGTCCTCCAGTGTCTGTATGGTATGCTCAATTTGACCATCTGTTTGAGGATGAACGGTGGTTTTCAAACGTAGATGAGTCCAAATGCCTCCTATAATCCCTTCCACATCCAGTAAGTAAAACATGTGTCATGGTCAGAGATGATCATTGATGGAACCCCATGAAGACATAAAATATATTAAACGTAGAGGCATCCCAATCCCTTTACTGATCCCTACTCTCAGATGGGTAGGAAGTGGGATGACATGGTGAGTCGGTCAACGATCACCCAAATGGAATCATGGCCTCGGGACATATGTGGTAGCCCTGTCACAAATTCCATGTCGATACCATCCCACTTCCACTTCAGAACCTCTAGTTATAGCACTATGCATTCCACTACCTGATGGTTGACCTTCAAATGCTGACATGTGAGGCATCGTTAAACAAACTCTGCAACTTCTTTCTTCATCCATATCCACCAATGCTGAATCCAGAGGTCCTGGTACATCTTTGCTAAACTATGTTGTACTGATAGAGGATATGTATGGAACTACCTCAACACCACCTCCCGTAGTGCCACTGGTACAATGGTGCATCCTCCGAAAAGGATAAAATGATCCCCACCTATAGAAAATCCATCAGGTGCATGTCCTAAGGATATCTGAGCATGTCGAGCCTTGTAGTCAAAGTCCCCAAATTGTGCCACCCAAACACTTTGAAAAAGTAGAGGAGTGACAATCATAGACTGAAGGTAAGATACTCAATCTCTATCCAAAAAATATATCTGTAATGAAGCTAGCTTCTCTTTCACCTCACTCGGTAGATATAAACTAGTATACCAGTTGAGTGCATCAACCACCACATTCCCTTTCCCAGGAGTGTAGACTATATCGAATTTATAGTCCCAGGAGAACTCCTTCCATTACTGTTATCTCAGGTTCTAGTCCTTCTATGAGAAGATTTACCTAACACTCTTGTGATCATAATTTAATATAAAATGTTCTCCCATCATGTTGTGTTGCCACATATTCAAGGCGAATACCAATGTTGCTAACTCCATTTCATGGGTGGCATAGTTCTTCTAATGCTATCTCCGCCATTGTGAACTATAAGCGATCACTACTCATAATTGAATCAGGACACATCCATGCCCGGTCCCTGATGAATCGTAGTAGATTGCATACCCAACACCCTTTTCTGGTAGTGTCAAGATGGGGGAAATCATCAGCCATTCCCTCATCATTTTAAAACTCTACTAGAATATCTCCATCCATACAAAGGTGTTTCCTTCTTTGTCAACACTGACTAGGCTGTTGCAGCTCTGGATAAGTCGGGTACGAATATCCGCTAGTTCGTATCCAATCCTAGGATACTCCACCCCACGGTCACACTCTTGGGTGGCACCCAAGAAAGCACTACCTCAATATTCTATGGATCTATCGAACTCCAGCCTCTGAGATAACATGTCCGAGAAAGTGGACCTCGCGTATCCAAAACTGGTACTTCAAGAGATTACCATAAATATGGTGCTCTCAGAGTGTATATAGAACTATCTTAAGATGATAGGAATGCTCCTCCTCTATCGCTAAGTACACCGAGATATATTCGATGAAGGCCACCACCATGCAATCAAGTTATGGCTGGAATATCCTATCCATGAGTCCCATGAACACTATTGTGGAATTGGTCATGCCGATTGGCATAACTGAGGACTCATAACAGCCATAACGACATCTAATGGTCATCTTATTCACATCCTCATCTCATACTCTAAGCTGATGATAGCATGATATGTGGTCTATCTTCAAAAACTATCGAGCTCGATTCAGTTGATCGAAAATATCATCAATCCTCAGAAGTGGATACTTTTTCTTCATGGTCACCTGGTTAAGGAACCGATAGTCCACACAGAGTCTCGAACTCCCATATGCCTTCCTGGAAAGAAAAATTGGGGTTTCCCGTGGAGAAACACCGGGCCTAATGAAACCCTTCGTCTGCCAGTCTACTAGTTTTACCCACAACTCACGAAGCTCCAAGGGAGCCATCAGATATACTGGTTTAGATATCAATGTCGTCCTGGAGTACATGTCGATGTAAAAGTCTACCTATATGTGTGGAGCTATTCCCCAAACATCATTAGTAAATACCTCAGCATACTGGTCCACAACTATAGGATAGCTTGGACTATCAACATAGATTTCTCTGAGGGTAAGGCTATCCAACGGATGAGGGATTGGCTGCACCCTCCTTAGGGTAAGTCTATCGTACATTTAAAAGGTTCCCTTCTCACTGATGAAGGAAAACCTAGTCCCATACTCGTGGAAATATTGAACTTTGCACTGAATATATTCAATATGAGTATGGATTGTGGATAACCAGTCCATACACAATATGACATCATCAGGCCTCGATGCCACTACTAGAAGATCCTAGATAAAGCTATCACCTCCAAGAGTAAGATCAACATGTTGGAACTAGTGTTTAATCTTATAATCCCCTCCCGTAAGAGTATCTAGCTATATGGATTGAGCCAACGGCTCCATCGGAATCTCTGAGCTCCGAACGAGGGCCATGGAAATGGATGAATGACAGGAACCTGTGTTGATAAGTACTGCAGTAAATATGTTGTAGACATTAATCGTACCTCAAATCATCTTTTTAGAGGCATGGTTATAGGAATTAGCTTCCTAAATCTGAGATCATCCCTATCTTCCTGCTACCTATGGTCAGGGTGGACCACCTGGAGGTGGTGGAGGTATAACCACAAATCATCACCCACGACCTGCTGCATAGCCAACTCCTCTTCCACGTCCACCTTCTACTAGTGGGACTCCTCGATCAAACATTTGCCTCTACCATGGAGGTTCCTAGAATTTCTGTTTGGTTGGTCGTATGGTGGGTCGGGTAGTCACAAGCCACATGACCCTGCTCGCCACACGAGTAGCACTGCCTACTCTATATCTGTCCTTATTTATCAGGTGAGCACCTCACCTTCAACCCAGTATCCTGAGGTCATCCAGCAGAAGGTCTAAATCACTATCCCCATACTTTTTCCACCTACTACCTGCTATGGATGACTCTGCTACCTGACGTCCGGTGGTAGTTCTTGCTATCGGTGCCTGCTCAGCTAGGAAGCACTCCACCAAAAGCGCTCGCTCTAGCACCCCATCCCGTGTCAAAGTTCTAAGTGATATCATCAATGCTTTGATCTCATGTTGGATACCATGCTAAAATATCTGGGCCCTAATGAAAGCATCTCGCACCATGTTGGTTGAGTATGGGGAGATATCAGTGAACCTCGCTGAGTAATGGGCCATAATCATGCTGCCATACTATAAGTGCATCTGCACCAGTATAAGCACTGAGCATAGAGTCACTAAAACGAACTCTGCCATGAAAATTAACTCTAAGTTTTCCCAGATTAGGGTCATCTCATCATGTAACTGGAGTGTAAGACTCCACCATCTCCCAGCTGCTCCCAGGAAGATATTTTTAGCTAGGATCACCATTAGTTCTGCTAGTGTCCCAACTAAGTGAAAATCTATGGACACAACCTCCTTCCATTCCTCATCCACCTATGGATCCATTGTGCTTCAAAACCTTAGAGGACTCTACTGCTGAAACTCATGCAATGCACTCAATCCGCGTGAACCCTCTACTGGTGGGGCTGGTGGAAATGGTAGCGCAAAGGGTACTGGTGCTGATGGTACACCACCGAATGGTGCTAACACCTTAAGAGGTCCCTGCATTGAGGCCTCATCACTCATTGGACCGTCATTGTGTACTCTCTTGGGAAACCTATTTGGATGTCTATGTGGAAGCATCCTAAAAGAAAATTGGTGCCCCAATTTCAATAAGATATAACTTGTGAGGTCACTCAAGGAGATCAAAAGAATTTTTTTTCCAAACACAACCTATTAGAGTTTTCATGCACTGAGTCAGAAATTTGAATTTAGGGTCCTAGTGTATGGATACATCAGCTGCCACACCTACACTGGATTCCCCAAACTGAAAACCACACACAAAAGACAAAACATTATCTTCACATTGAAGAGATCAGAGTCTTAGTTCATCAATATATCTAACTCCTCCAATACCACTTTGTCGTGACCCATCCCACGGGGCCTGTGCCATGACTACCCCAAGCCCACCTTCTATAGGCCAGGTTCTGGACACTAGCACTAGAATGGTGTATCCCTATAATAGGAAGAAATTTCCTTTAAACCTATACAAACACACTATCCGAGAACACAAGAAGAAACAACCATGATGTAAACTACTAGTGTAAATTTTTTTAATGAAAGTAAAGGGGCCTAAATACAAGAAAAAATGGAATGTAAAAGTAAAATTGAAGAGATGAAACTGCACCTGGATCATCCATCGAGGATCCAACCTAAAGGATATGTCAAGCTCACGATCGGTGATCACTACATCACGTCATTTCAAATGGTCCACCTCTAAGAACCGTCCATTCCTATCCCCCTCAGCCTCGATCAACACTGTCTGTCGTCTGCACATGACACAACAAGGTGCAGGTGATGCCTGTGCAGGGGTGAGTACACTGATACTCATTAGGGACCCCAATACCTTAGAAGGTCTCCTAGAGTTCCACAAAGGAAAAACAACAAAGAAAGACCTCAATCACAAAGCACAAAGAAATAATCATCTCTACATAGGTATATGCCCATACATATACCTATGTTATCAAAATATAATAATTTTATTCATGATGAAACATAAGGCTCCATATTTTAAGCCATTTTCACTACTGATCCACGAGGGAAGAAAACCACAATGGTAACACCATGAAGGTAACACCACAATGGTTACACCACGAATGTAAAAGTACCACAAAGTTATCACCATGAAGGTAACATCATGATGGTAATAGTACCAAAAAGGTAACACCCTTAAGGAAACACCATAAAGGTAAAAGTACCATAAAGGTAAAGACTCATATCACACCTGGTATAAGTAAAGAACAAAAGTACAAATGATTTTTCGAGAACCATGATAATATTATTCTGTTGAGAGGAATTACTGCTGACCATACGGGTCGGACCCAGATAGGATCGATCTGTACTAACCCTTGCATAACCACATAGGATCTTACTCACACAAGATCGATATGCGCTAACCCACACAGGATCACTGAGCGCTGAACCACACAGGATCTGACCCACACAAGATCTATATGTGCTAACCCACATAAGATTGTTGACCTCTGATCCACACTGCATCGGTGTTGATCCACACAGGATTACTAGGTAATAACCCCATATGATCCGTCTCCAACCTCAGCCTCACTCCCACCCGCTCAATTCCTGCTCATAGTATGCTTTATTCCTGGAGGATCCAGTCCTCAATCCATCAGTTTTACCTCAACCACCACGAAGTTCAATTAATAATTAACCCAAAGGACCACAAATGTCATAAGGCTTCCAATTCCATAGACAACACGTCAATCAGACACCCAGTCTATAGCATATAACCATTTTAGTACCGAGGGCCTGGTTGGATTCGGGTTTGAACCAACCCATCCGTACTCAAAATTTCTCCAAAACACAAGTGGAGTATACCAAAAAGACTATCTCTATCAAAGTGTCCTAGCTACATAGACAATTAATCAAACAGATGTTGAGATTTCAGGTTATTTTCCTTTAGATGAAACTGGTCCTGGTTGTGTCTAGGTCCGGTCCGCTCGGTCGAACTGACCTGGCCTGTCCTGGCTTGGGCCGACCCAAACCAGTTCAGGTTGACCCGAACCAGTATGGGTCTATCCCAACCAAGCCCAAACTGGATTTGGCTCAGCCACGAAAAGGCCTGGCCCCCTAGGGAGGTGCGGCCTGCTAGGCTGGCGCGACCGGCCCACAGAGGGGTGCGGCCAACAGGGCTCGTGTGGCCTAGATTGAGGAAGGTGTATCCTGTTGTGCTCACATCTTCCAGCCCTCAGAGGGGTTCAGCCCACATGAGGCTTGGTCCGGAGGTGTGGGGATTTCCCTAGATAGCACGGGGGTTGTTTCCCCTTTTAGGAAACGGAACGGGGGTGCCATGGGGTGATGCCAGGTCGCCCCCAGGACCCGCGGGGGGTGGGTCTTGGCCCACTGCCGCGACTTCAAAGCCACAACTTTCCTCAGGGGAACACGAAGACACGCCAAGACATCCTTCATGGTCATCCAGAGCTCGCCAATGTCTTCTCCCATAGTGGCTATGACCATGAAATTCTCTTTCGGCAGCGCCCAACAATGCGCCACTCTTTCCTCGACGGCCGACCATTGTCGGCCGCCACTGTCACCCACCGTACAAGGCTTCTTTCTACACGAATAAAAATGCTCGCAAAGAACACATAAAATTAAAGAAAAGGCATAGGGTCCATTCATTGTTTTTTTGGCCCATTACCTCTGTGTTTGCTTGATAGCAAGAGGGTAGAATAAGATTCAACAAATCTTGAAACTAAAACCAAAAAAAAACTCTACCTCTTGATCATTTGAGGACGTCTGAGTTTGAGGGAGAGACGATTTTCGTCTTTCTGTGGAACTCAACTCCTTCTGTTAGAATTGGTTATGTCCTCCAAGTGGTTGGCGTCACATCACTTTATCGGAACTTCATCACTTGGTGAAGCTGTTTCAATACTCCACCCCTTGATCCATATTAATTGGAGAGGAGGAGGGTGAGAAACACACATGGAATTATTAGGGTTCAATTAATTTAGGAAACTTCCAAAATCCAATGATGTTGTTACAAACAATGGAGGAGTCATGCCATTTAATGGATGACACATTGTTGGCCCCACCATGGCCACTTGTCTGTTGGAGGAAAACAAAGGATGGAATAAAATAACATTGTTATTTTATTATTCTATTAAATTTCAAAAATATAAAATTTTCTCCTGACCTTCTATGATCGAAGTGAATCCTCCCTTAAACAAATCCTAGTGGTGCATATTCAACGGTGCCCCCAGATTTTTAATCGAAGCATGGGTTCAAATGTTAGAAAATGATTCTCTCATGTTTACTGGGTGTTCCTTAAGAAAGTTAGTAAATTTATTTCAGGCACAACAGGCCTCAAAATTATGCACCGTCAATTTTTGAGTACTCGTATTAATTATATATAATTAAAAAAATTCATGGAAAATCTTGGTCTTTAACAACATGATGTGTATTTTATAGAATAAGGATGTCTAAAAGGGTGGTAAGGATATTCCAACTCAAAATGAAAAAGGATAGGTTATTATGAGATACAATTATGGAGTGGAAATATGTTGCTGGAAAACCCATCTTGAGGTATGGAGCTCATTACAACCAAATACATTTTTTTAAAACTATGAAATTCAAGGAAACCGATTGTGGTTATATCCACTAAACATCCTCTTATCTAGATCTAACTATTATATGAGGGATCTATTTATAAAATGTCATATCGGACCCTATGAGAAGAATAGAGTTGTGTGTGATATTTTTTATGACATTTTGTTTAACTTTAGATAATAAAGACAAAAAATTCATGTATTTTCATATCTAACATTGAAGATATATCATGAAGATTAATGTCAATATCTTAGGACCCATTCCAAGTATTTTAGCATCATATGGAGTGGGAATATCCAAATATGATTCTTATCAGCTACAATATCAGAGGAGAGGTTATAATATTTCTTTGATTGTAAGCATTATACACAAGTGAGTAATATTAGAGGTATTTGAAACTGATAGAGTAATTTTATTTTGGGATGTGAAAATCATATTATGAGAACATATGAATCATTGAGAAAAAGAGTAAATGGGAGTGAGTTGACCATTAATTATGTTGGTAATATAAAAACAACATCAGGATATATCACATGGATATTATAGTACCCTTTTCTGAAGGAGAAAAAGATTCCTTAGGTTGGAAGGCTATCTTGGGGATAATGTACATAATTGTATCAGATCATTTATACCATTACCTAGAAAAGGTATTAATCTAAAATTATATACTCTCATTATTATTTTATATATACGAGAAAACTAAGAGGATATGTTCATGGTTGTAGGGTTCTTGGGAAAGAATCATGGGTCGGGTCATTATGATTGATGATAATTCGAATATCAAAGACATTGAATAGGATTTTGTGATATGTTCTACATGAAAGGATTTAAGAACCCTAGAATTTATGAAACCATGTATTGAACATATATTTTAGGTGATATAAGATCCCAAATTTTATTCAGTTATGTTTTTATTTTAATTTTTGTTAAAACCATTTTAAATCATCTTATGGTATGCTTTCCTGGGAGTTGGGAAGGTCACATGAGCATTACAGGGGTATGGGGTTTGAATATATTGAAATGGGGATTACAACATAGGGTGGACAGTTAGTTATGATCATGCACTATGAAATCACGTCTCAGTTGAGGGAGAATCAGAATTTTTCAAACTACATGAGGAGGCCCTGAAAATCATTCAATTTAGGGAACCCAAATTCCATATTAATTAACATTTCTTCTATATGGTTTACCAATATTAGTGGGTAGCCCCGAAAATTGTGTGGGTATATTTTTTCTTGGATAGTGGGGATGACATGGCAGATGCACAGTTGGGAAAATTGTGTTTTTAAACTATGTACCTCATTAAAATATGATAATTTACCTTTTTCAGTCATAATATTTTTATTATTTTACCTGATTTATCTACCATTTCACTTTAACCATCCCTTAGTCCATCCCATGATTCTCTTCCTCTTCCAAAAATGGATATCCTATGATTTTTGGCTGTTGAGAGTGTCGTTTCTAGAAATTTAAACCCCTATGTTGTCTATGAGTCCATTTCCTTCCATTCCATCAATGTTTCACTGTTTTCAACCATTTTATATCAATTCAAAGGTCTGGGTTGAATGAGTGGATATATATGAATATAAGGCGGGTGGTCTAAGAGTTATTTTCAACAGTCTTGATATTTTCATTCATGTGTATATGGTATGTGTGACACATCCAATGTGTTAATAAATTTATATCATGATTAATGGAATTTTGTAGGTATTATATTGTTGTCTTAGAAATTCTTGGATCCCCTCATACTCATTGATGATTATGGGACTGATTCTATGGACACCCATGGGGTGTTTCAAACATTGAAAACTGGGTATTTCATTGGTAAAATTGGTAGTTTACAATCTTGAACTAGATATTTTGGTTGGTTGATTTGATAGAATGGAAAAGGGGTCCTGGGAATAATTATTGCAGTAAAATATTTATGTAATATTAAGAGAATTGAATGGTTCGTGGTTGAAGAGAAATTTTTATGTGGTTAAATTGATTAAAAAATAATTTAATGGTTGTTTTATATGAATCAAATATAAAATTCGCTAATTAATAAATTTTTCATAGAGGTGTGATTATGCCATACCTTAGTGAAAAATCCTCTTCAACAATTGCATGTATTTTCATCATACTTACCATGAGGGAAAAACATTTCATACTTCATTACCTCTAAATCCACACATGAAATATTGGTTAGCTACTTCTCTAACATGGTATCCATTCCCAAGAAGGTGTAGACTTTGTTTGATGGGATACCCTCACAAAACAATACTCTAGACCCCCTTGATTAGATTTTTCTTATATTCATCTCCTTATCATGATGATAAATAAAATTATAAATGATGAAGATATTTGGTAAAGTGTTTAAAGGATCAATTATGTGCAAACATGGAAATTGGTAATTGATTGAATGGTTTAGGTGTTGGATTGAAGTTTTAGGAACTAATGTCTTTTTACATGGTTGGGGTATCATAATGACACTCTATGAACTACATGTATTCAATATGGTTTGGAATGTTGGAATATTTATCTGTATCCATGGTTTAGGTGTCAATTTGATTGTTAAGGAACCAATGATGTTTGTACATTAGGTTCCAAACTTATTCTCTTGGAACTAATAGTTTTATATATGGATTGGGTTAAAAAATAAATCTCTGGGAACTACTAGATAAATAATGAAACCCATATCCTTTTATAAATCATGTATCAGCCTATGACTTATGGCTTAGATGACCAATATAATTTTAAGGAGTATTTTTGTGCTCGAGTGTCAGTTTAGAATCTCAGGGAAAACTGTTTTATAAAAAGAATTTATTTTAAACAAATACTATTTCTTTTATAGGGTTATAATTTCTCTATTATACATATGCCCATAATAGTTATTATACGGGTAATTGCATTAGACATTGTATGTTGGGGCCTACTCTGTTGTACTCATTGCCTTCTCAGGACACCGATGGTACCCGAGATAGTTAGAGGCCAGGATAAGGTAAAATACATGATAATAGATTGAGGATTTGGGACTTTATGGGATAGATCCTAGATGAGGGAACCCGAATGGGTTCATAGACCCATATTAGGGATTTCCAAATTGAATCTCTCTTTTGAGATCCTTTTGGAATACGCGACTACCATTACATAACATGTTTATTTTATTTCCTTTTTAGTACTTACTAGTTGAGGGATTTTTGTTTGTGGTGTATGCTTACATTTTGGATATTATTTTTTATTATTTTATATGTATTTTTATTATGATAAATAGAAAGTTTTCTCCCTACACTACTCAATGGACCTTAATTGTTGCTCGACAACCTCTCACATACATAAAGGCACACATAAGGTCATGTGGATGATTTATTTAGAACCTATTTTTAGTGAGTGAGTCCATGATATAACAAAGTGGTATCATAACATTAGGTATTTTGTTTTTTCATTTATATTTGAGAAATTTTTATTAGAGAATATGATGTTTCAAATCATTTTAATGAGCTCTTTCAATGGATTTTCTGACCCACATGTGGGGAAAAACCCATGTTTAAAAGGAAATGATTTCTAATTTTGAGGTTCACATGTTATAGATGAAATTTTATTTAACCATGGGTGAAGCACTTGTTGTGTTGTGTTATTGATTTATGTTATTTTAAACATGTTATTGTATGATATGAGATTGTGTATGAATGCATCATTTCCTGAACTCATTTGTTATGTGACATGTATTATATTAGGCACAAAAGTAACAGAATTTTATGATATGCAATTTTAATAATAATATTGAGTTGTGGGAAGTAAAATAATTTTCTAATAATTTTTTAAATTTAAATAAAAAGTTCCTAATAAAGAATCTGGAACTTTTTTAACATTAAATAAAATAGATACAATTATTAAAATGGTATTAAATACAAAGGGTGTAGATTGGAAAATAATTTACACCATGAGTTAGCCAATGGCTCTGAATGGGGATGGTTCAGTGTAATTATAGTGTTTTAGTCATATCTACTAACATATTATAAGTGATGTAGCATTTTATTGGCTAGTTCTGAACCATATTATGTGTAACAATGAAAAATATATGTTATTTTACCTAAAATTTCTATTTGGGATTCTACAGGGATTCCGAATTAAAGATGTTTATGGGTAGGGTGATAACCGGAAGCTAGTGAGAATGTAACTTCAGTAGTGGAACCAAAATCCCCATTAGATTAGAGTGATAATGAATAAGATATGTTCCATGATAATTTCTATCAGTTTATTTGGTTTATAGAGAGGGATACAATGTGGGACACACCTACCATGTTTGATCTAACTAGGGAGTTCCAACTGTAGCATCCCCTAATATTTTTCAGAGTGGGTGACCATAAGGTAGTTTATATATAGATATATTATATTTAGATGATCCTTGACCAATTAGATACTTATCCTAATATGTGTATTATGTTGTAATATTAGATGTTGTGGGGACTGGGGAAGTACTAGTGATATATTCAGGTCTGAGATGATTAGCTTAAAGGATTGACTTGGAAGGGATTTTAGGAGAAATGAATGGAAATTTTCTACCTAGAGACCTAGAAATGACAATGACCATGGGTAATGTATTGTTAATGTATTATTCTGGTAGATTCAATGGGTTATTATTTTTATAACATTTTTAAGAGGTGGTAAAACAAAGGGAAAACATTTCAAATATAGATTCAAACATGGTATCAATTTTCTTGAAAATATTTTCCCCTTTATTTGTTTGAGGTTGTAAATTAGGATCTCATTGATGAGGGGAACCAAAAGGTTGCCTTTTGTCTTGGGGAGGTGATTTCAGCAGGGCAATATGGTAGTACATTTTTAGGTAATAGGAATTGCCACTATGAGAACTTCCACCAATGTTGTGGCTGAAAGAGTATATAGGGGAGTGGATTAACCTCTTAGCACTATGGTCTTGTATTTTTATTCTATTGTAATAGGACAAGTCACGTGATGGACTTACGATCAAATAGATCTTCAATAGGGGATATTCTACCTTGAATCAGTATTGTAATTAGAGTTTAACGAGCCATACTGGTTTAAGGTGGAGGATATAGTACTCAAGGATCAGAGTGGGGGTACGAATAGAGTAGTACAGTTCATGGGACTCTGTAAAGGTATTAATGTATAAGGAAAGGTTAATTGCATTCATTTTAACCTCCTACCACTAATAAAGGGGATATAATGTAAATATTATATGATGACTAATTCTTGTGGATTCTACACTTTCTCATTCTTTATTTGATTTTTAAGATTTAAATTATTTTATATATTTATGATTTATGAATGTTAATGGAATTATTGTATGGTGTTATGTCAACAAAAATTCCATTAGTGGTGTGATCAAATGTAATCCATCATTGTGATGATATTTCCCTCGATATTGGTGGGTACTATTTCATTTGATATTTTTTCTGGCATGATATGTTAAAAGTTTAGTTGATGTAGTGAATAGACTGGTTTGTTTCATAACATGATCTCATTAATTTTTACTATAAGAGAGTTATTTTAATGGCTTCTGAGGTTAATATCTATGTTCATCATAGATATTTTAATATATAGGTAGGCCATTCCAAGCCTATTTGTTAGTAGTTTTGTTATTACATACCCCGATTTTCGAGCCTTGTTCATGATAATGGGGGATCATAGTATATTTGTTTCCTTCTATAGTCGATCAATTTCATGACATGTTTCCTAAGTATTAAAAGGGTATCTACAATAGAGAGTGATTTATATTACCAATGAGTTTTTTTAAGCCTGAAAAAGTTTACATTCTTAATTATATAATTTAACAAGTTGAGTATCAATATATTTAAACAATTTTTTAGAAATTGGTGTCTGAAAGTTTCATTAAGCTTAGTATGCCACCATGGGCCTCTCCAGTTATATTTTCAAAGAATATTTATTAAACATTATACTTTTATATTAATTATAAGATACTAAACTAGATGAAAATTGTGAATTGAAATCATATTCAATGTATTGACGATATCTTTAACTAGCTGAGGGGTGTACGTGTATTATCTAAGATTGATTTATTATTAGGGTTCCATCAGTTGAGGGTGAGACCATATGATATACCACTAACATTATTTATAATATGGTATAGACTATATGAGATTACTGTGATGTTGTTTGGGAAGGATAATTCCCCAATTTTGTTCATGTCCTTGATGAAATGAAACTTCTATCTATATTTGGGCCAATTCAGGGAAATAATTATTAATGATATCTTAGTGTACTACTAGTTTATATAATATCATGACTAACATCTTAAAATCATATTAGTATATTGAAAGAGAATCATTTGTACGCTAATCTATATACATGTTATTTATAGATTAGTAAGTTTTACATATTGGGTCTTGTTATTTCATAGAATATAGTTCAAGTGGACCAAAAAATGGATAAAACCATGGTTTCTTGAGAGAAACACAAAAAATATTTATGATTTATATAATTCTAGTTTTTGCAGGATATTTTCAACATTCCATCCATGAAGTCTTCTTTCCATTAAAGACCATGTTTGGGTGGACTAGGAATGTGGTGATGTTTGACTAGGCTGGAGTATGCTATAATTTTTTCTAGGAGCTAATGAGTTATTTGAACTCATAATCGATCCACATATTAACCAAAAATAGGTGTAGAATATACTATATATTTTGATTCAACCATGATATGACTTGGGGAAATATTAATGCGAGGAGATCATGGAATGGTCTAAAGGTATGGACAATTGAGGCCACATGAATGTAACTATCTTATATTTGATCTCAAGTTAGACTCATTGGTTTTCTCATTAAAATGTTGGCAGAATTATCTCATGGGTGAAAGTTTTATTATTTATATTGACCGTAAGTTATTTAAATATACCTTTTATCAGAAAGATCTAAGTATATGATCGGAGAGATAGGTTGAATATAAGTGATATTTTGATTTTGTGCTAGCATATACCCTGGTAAAATGAAACATTATTATTGGTGATCTTACTTAGAAGACATATAACTAGGAGGTTCATGCATCTAGTTCTAAGTGGTGGATGATGGCCTTATTTACTTAGATACATATAGGTTCATAGGAGGACTAGGAACAAATGAAACCCATATCCTTATTTATGGTTACTACTCTTATGAAGTTGGTCAAGAGGTGGCTAAATGATGATCCAAAGTACCTATTATTGATGTTCAATATTGATGGTTGGATTCCACCTCATAAATTGACTATCAATGGAAATGAGTTTATCCGTATTCATAGTTGTTTTTATGTTTCTAAAGGTATATAAGAATATATGATGTCCAAGTTTCTTTTTTTATAATGATAAGTGATCCCTGGTCTGAGAAAAATGTACTGCGATATTCAAAAATAGTGTATGTGTTCAGGAATCAAGAACATTTTTATAAGATAGTCGAATTGATGATACACCTTTTAGTAGGTAAAGGATATGAAATAGTTCCCTTCTAGTCTATTACAACCCCAAGCCTTTCCAGAATGATTTTCGAACAATGTTACCAGCAATTTCATGGTGGGGTTATCAAAGGCTCATTGGAAGAGTGATGCGATATGAGTTATTGTGGAATGATTGACTACAATATTCCAATTAAATCTATTCATAATACCTTAACCATCAATGTGGTGGTATACTATTTGTTTGGGAGGTAAAAAGTTTCTATGATGTTCCTCAAACTTTTTTTAATATTTATATCGCCTTTTACTTCATGATTCTAGAATGTCTTGTATAAGGAACATGACACTCAGGTGCATATGAGCACTACTGACCACTCATAAATGGATGAAAAATCTATGTGGGATACCATGTTTTATAGGATTTGGTAAGAGAATTTGTCCTCTATTTTTTTGGAAACTAGGATAAGCATTGTGAACTTGTTCAATTATTCTATAAAAATAGTTATTAGTTGACTATTCAGATGGAACTCTACAATGAACCATATGGTAGTCCATGAAGGCCACCATTGTGATGAATTAAAGCAGGATACTTAGAATTTATGGGGGTGAGTCTCTTATATGAAATTTTAGAGTCCAACCAGTTGATCTAAACATTTTTGTAAGTATCATAGAGTACTTATAAGTCATACATTGATCAGTGTCTTCAAAATCTCAAGTTTTAATTTTTTTTACCATGTATTACTTCATGTGTCTCTGAGACTAGGCCACCTATGGATTTTAATGTAGGATAAATTGATTCTTAGGTATTATGGGCCATTAAATTTTTTTGATTGGATCAATCTGATAGTGTATAATTTTTTATCTTCCATAGTAGTATATTGTTATCCATGACATGTCTCATGTTTCATAGCATTGGTAGTATCACCCCAACCATTTTTATTTGATTGATATTGAAGATTTTCATATTGAGGAAGATGTTTCATTCTAGGAGCATCCAATTCATATTAGAGATCATAGTGAGAAAACTCTTTAGGGTAATACCATGACTTAGTTAAAGTATTGTGGAATACTGGCCTTGTTTAAGATAAAATTTTGGGGAGGGAGGATGATATGTTGGCCTAGTGTGAAAATCATTTTACAATGGATGATTAGTGATTTTGTGGAGAATATCTCAATGATGAGTTATTGTATGGGAGTGAGGTTTTAAGATTCCTACCTTTATATATGTATTTTTTATTTTATTTTTTGTCTATCCTATATTCAAATTATATAATATAATTCTTTCTTATTATTAGGGAATTTAATGAGATATTTCTAGTGTTATAGGGAATGAAAAATGTTGAAAATGTGGATTACAACAAATGGATAATGGTTATCACATGGTTAGTGCTAACCGTGTACCATGACTGTGCATTTTGGTTTAGGGGGAAGCATGGGTTTTCAAACCATGGGAGGTGGCCTTTGTAACCATTTGAGTTGGAGTACCCAATTTCCAGATCTCTTTGAATGGAATCTGTATGTTTTATCAAAATGTTCGGGTATCCTAAGATACCGTGCATGTGGATTTTGTATTGGAATGTTGGGATTACATGGATGGAACAATGTTTGTAAAACCATGTATCCAAATAGTGATCCTAAATAAATGTGAAATGTTTATCTTTTTACCACATTATATTTTTAAGAACTCACCCTATTTTCTCCCCCATTTCACTCCCAACATCCCTTATTTTCATCTAATCATATCGTCTTATTCCAAGGGTGGATCCCATTCAATTCATGGCCATTTAGACTGGGTTTTCTTATTATTCGAAGCCTCGGCTAAGTCTTTGAGTCATTTTCCTTCATTACATTGATTTTTTACTATTTCATTATCACTCAGAATTTATATATATTATCCCCTATTTCATGGTATTTTGTTTGACTTTGTGTTTGTGACTGTTTTAGTTAGAATTAATGGTCAGGGATAGATGAATGGATATCTACAAACATAAAGAAGGTTGTCTAAAACAATTTCACACAGTCTCGATATTTCATTTCAAGTGTATGTGTTATGTCTGATAAATACATTGTGATATGCCTTTTCTCTATTGATTAATCAAATATAAAGGGACTATAATTGGTGCCTTAGAACCTGAATGGATCTCTAGGGTTCCATTGATGGTTATGGAACTGAACCAATGAAATCCTATGAAAACTGTACAACTTTGGAAATGGTAATGTGTGGAAATAAATGGTAAAATGGTTAGGTTAAAAGCCTAAAACATTTTGGATTGTTAGTTAATTTGATTGTATGGAATAAGGGTATACTTGGAATAACGTGGTAATTAAATGTTTTATTTAAAAATATGAGGATAGGATAGTTAATGGTTGAAGTGTCATGTCTACATGGTTAAATAGTTTCAAAGTTAATTAAACAGTTTTTTTATGAATAAATTATGGAATTGATTAGTTTTGAAATTATATTTAAAGGTGCAGAGTATGTCAGACTGTGGTTAATAATGAATGTTTAAATAGAACATATTTCCTACTCAATATGTTTAAAAGGTAAATTATGTGGAACCTTGGAATTTGGTAAATAATAGAATGATTTATGTTCTAGACTAACGCTCTAGGAACAAATGTTCTGATACATTGTTGGGGTGCCAGAATAAATATATAGGAACTAGATGTATTCTAGACAGTTTTGGATGTTGGAATGACACTATGAATCCATGGTTTTTGTGTATGATAATGATCTAGGATATAATGATGTTCACACAAGATTTAGGAATTAGACTAAAACTCTAGTTTCCAATGATTTTCATACATGGTTTAGGATACAGAATAATGATCTAGGACCTATTGGATAAAAATTATAACCACTCTCTTTTACATAAATTATGAATCACCATATGATTTGAGGCTTAGATGACCAAAATAGGCCAAAGAAGGTTTAGTTGGGCTGAATGTAACTTCAAAATCAGAGAGATAATTGGATTATAAATTACTATTTAGTTTTAATAAACATTATTTCATTTATTGTGTCGTCTATATCTATATTGTACATATACATGAACTTTTTATTAGATTGGTTATTGTTTTAGGAACCATTAGTGGTGGCCTATTTAGTTGTACTCACACCCTGCTTAAGATATTGAAGGTACCCAAGCAGGAATCCAGCATGAAGGCCACGATAAGATAAAATGTTTAATTAAAGATGTTTGATTTGTGAATTTATGGGATGGATCTTGTATTAGGGCACTAGACTAGTTATTGGGACCTATTTTTTAGATTTTGCGTTTTTGTCTCAATTTTAGTCTCTTTTCAGGACATGTGACTATTAGGACATGACATGTTTATTTTATTTAATAGTTTTAACTTAACCAATTTTGGTATTTTTGTATGTGATGTATGGTTACCACCTGGTTATTATTTCATATTTTTTTCACTACAATTATATTCTGATAAAGAAGATATAGTCTAACAGCATTCCTCAATAGACCCTCTCTGCTAGTCGACAACCAATTCCATATAGTGAGGGGAACATGAGGTCATATAGAGAATCAATTTGACTACTATTTGGAGTAATCTAGTCTAGGATATAGTATTTGAATAGATATAATATTATTTTTCCCATGTAAATTACCATTTGTAAAGATCGATTCTGATGTCCTAATACAAGTCCCTATCAAAATCATGTTTTTAGATAGGTCAAAGATGGGAAATCTAAAGGTAATTATGAATCTTATAAGGATAGGAATCAAGAAAAATATAATAGTTATTTATTGTCTTTGTGTAGATATAGATAACATGTATATAAAAAATATACTCTATAATATACAATAGTGTTTTTGGGAAAATACCAAACATAGAATAATGATCGTATGCTTATGGGCGGGGGCTATTTTTATTCCTATAATTAATTGATTAACTAGGAGTGAAAATATCTAGATCTTAGTTAAATATAATGTTGAATGATTTCATCCTAGTATAGGAAAACCCAACTTGAAGGAATGGCTCTGAATACTAGGGTGTAAAATGGGGCCTTATTTGTAAGATCAATTGTTGTAACTACGAGATATGATCTATGAGTTACTACATATCTCCTTATAATGGGAATAAAGTAGCATATTGTTCTTAGAAAAATGTTCCTATATAGATATTTATCATATATAGATAAGAGGAATTTTCAAGATCATAGTATGAAATGGGTATCATATAATTTCAATTGTCTATGCATGAAATAGGACTTCATGGATACCTTAAGGATGGTGGCATCTCATTATAGGTTAATGGAAAAGATCCATATTCCAAGTAACATACATGGTTTTTGATCTCGTGAAATGAAATTAGGGATTTCTGTTCACACCATATATACCACACATTGATGGGAACATAATGGTGTAAATATTTTCAATGGGGGTCATGGTAGGATTCTTGGGAGTTAATAGATATCCTAGGACAATTTGAATCAAACCCAATGTAGTTAAGAGATAACACTATAGATATACAGTTATTTCCTAGGAAAAAATGGGATGAATCTACTCTAGTGCAACTATTAAAAATAATACCAAACATCAATTGGTATTCCCAATCACTAGGAACACTTATGTAGATCTTACTCATACATAAATGAATCAGTTCTTATAGTGAATACCACTCCATGTAGTTTAGGTCATGTACAGAAGACCATATAACATATAGTTTATCATCATACAACAAAGATATAATTGTAATTTAGTTTAGAGTCTTCTTCCAAGGACCACATCCTATGTATCTTAGAGTAATACTACCAATACATGGTCTATACGTATTGCGTAGAATTATTTTTAATCATTTTAATTGAAGAAATCACACATAACCTATAAGAGCACATGTTTAATTCTATGTATGAAAAACAAGGAGTAATTAGAATACAACTCAAATCAAGCGGGAGAACATACTATGTATATCTGTTGACCTTGTATATTAGCCTCATATAGTGGGTATAAAATGTTATGCGGTTTCTTGTCATGTAGTAAGAAATTTTATATTTGCATTCTAGTGAGAGGAAGAAGGATAATTTGATGTGAATTATTGGGTTGTGCTTCTAGGAAATTATTAAATATAAGAAGGTTTTTTTTTTATATTTGGATAAGAGAAACTCACTACACTATATATCCCAAGAAGATAGGAAAAATCCACCCATATTTAAGAAAAATGTGTATTTTTTTGCAACATAGGTTACCATGGAATGATCCATATACACTGAGATATTTCATGTACATTAAATTCATATAGACAGTACTAATATTAAAAATAGTTTATATTAATACAATAAGGACTCATCTACGCAGGTTAATATCATGCAGTAAGAATAAATTCTTAATAGTTTAAAATGATGAGAAATTTATGATTTTCAAGTAGTTTAGAATTAAATGGAAAGGGATGAGTGTTGTAATGTTAAAATAATTATATCATGGACTTATGGGTAGATTTTTAAAATATTCTACAAGGATGTTTTCCAAAATACAATTATTAAAATTATTTATCGAGAAATTGAACATTGCAAACTCATATAATGGACTATCCATCCATCACAATAAAGGAATCTGCTTGTTTGGAGTATACCATGTCTATGTATAAGGTATCTCTCACTATAGATTAAGTTTCAAATGCTTCTTAAATAGAATAAAATTGGTTATTAGATCTAACACCATTACTCTATTATTAAAAGAGTGAAGGTGAACTTTATATTGAATGCCCACACAACCTAATTTTTATGTTCTTCAATGGTATATAGTGTGCGTAACCTTTTATCATCGAGATATTATAACCAATTAATCTATTTACAGGGATAATAATAATTAATCAATTAGTTTTAGAAGGTAATAAGTAGTGTGGGGAGTTATACCACTATGGATACTACATCCTTTTTCCTATATACAAGTGATTATGAGTCCTCTTGTATGAACATGTGGGTGGTGGAATGATTAAAACACAAAGAAATCAACTGTTTATTTGGAAAATATTTCTTATCATTATACACTATTTTTTGAAATATGTTTTATTGATTCCTATTAGAGGGATCTATATGTTCATTTTCCTTTTCATGATAGCATGATGAATGGTTGGACAAGATTTGGTACTATTTACTAAGATCTTTAAACTCATAATAATAAATTTTGATTTCTTTATTCATCAATATTGTATTACATACATCAATTCTATTGATGATGTTCAACTTTATTTATTTCACAAAATACAAGGTATTGACTTATTTTTGGGATATAATCTTGACCTATTTATAAAATAAGTTTTTGGATGTAAGAATGAACATGAATTACCTAACATTTGCTGGGGGGATACGGGCCCAGAACAAAAATTCCCCATATGTAGAATGCTTATGAGTATTTCTAGTATGAAAAAATACGGTGGATGATGGATAAATTTTGAATGTATCTAAAAAGAATGGAATTTCTATGTAAATACATGTAATCCTACATCATTTATGGTTAAGAATACCCATGTATTTTATTTATAAAAAAATATTTTCTCCAAATTGATGAGAACCATATATGCCAAAATAGGATTCCTATATGAAAATTAGGGTATCTCCTCCATCAATTAATATGAGTATTACCGTATCAATGACCTAATTATTGAGGACCTCTTCAGAATTTGGGTTATTATAGAGGATGGAGGTTATTTCATGATGAAGTATCTTATATTTCATCTCTTGATATTTTGGAATGATTTTATTTAATTATTATTCTATTATAGGATACATCCATATAATTTAATCATTATTCTATGAGGAAATGGCCTTTCGGTATTCTAGGGTACTATTGACTTCATTGATCTAGTACATGTTATTGATGAAAAATGGGTAGGTTAACCTATGATAGGTAATACAGGTGACTATTTCATATTCGTATGGATTGGTTTGTGATATAACTACACTATATAATTTATCAACATGATCATTTTATGATTATGGTTCATTAATTAGTGTTCATTTTTAGGTTAAGTCACCCATAAACCCCCAGACAAAGTTAAGAAATGTGATTAAATATTCTTTCATTATTGATTATTCACCATTCATTTTCATTATCACCTATTATGATTCACCTCTTATGATTACTCTGGGAACTAGTAATTATAAAACTATCTCCAAGACTATGATGTGGGATTTCTATTTTCCCTCGTTATTGGTAAAAAATATGATTATAGGAAAGAATATGGTAACACTACCATCACTAGGGAGATAGGTACAATCATCAAACATGATTTATCATTGTGTTTTTCATTCTTCATGATATTAGGATCATAAGGGATCCATCAAAAATACATCTACCCTGATTGAGGAGTGTTATAGATAATGAAAACCTCTCGGCTGGGGATCATTGTATTGACCGGTGTGCTTTCTATAGAAGGTCATTCTATAAAAAAAGTCCACCAATTCATTCCCATTAACTAACTTATGGTGCACTAACTTGATGTAAATTTTTTATAAAAATACATCCCATCATGGAAAAAAAATTTAACATTCTTTGGTTGGGGATTTACTTATGTGTATCAATATATGAAAATAGATGAACCTTGTGTTGCTGTAGGTAACATCTCAACATTTTCATTATGTTGATCAATACAATGAAATGTTTCTCTATGTTAAAATATCTATTCTAAACATCCGGAATTGTCTCGTTAAGATAATACAAGCTAGTATACTTTCTTATGTAATTCTAGTAATCATGAAGTGTGTAGAGTGATCTATCTAGGATTGAAATATCAAGGATTAAGGACATCCCTCCAATAGAATACATCAAAACAAGTAGGTGTAGAAGGTACTATTTGATGTCATTAAATGATCTCTATGTTTATTTATCCTATTAATATGTGACCCATTGGTTAATTAAAAATCATGAAGGAAAATAAATTTTCCATGAGATTGGAAATGAGGATTCTATCATAAATTTTCCCATTGATTTCCTTTCAAATCTTTGTGATTTTTAAGAATAGGCATCTCAAGGATTTGTTTTATATTCTCAAGGGACATTGATTTTTCAATAGCATACCTTGATGCCAAGGGATTTCCCTAACATAAAACCTAATGCAAATTTCAAGGTGTTCAACTTTAGTCTATGCCTCTATGGTTAGTCGAAGACCATCTGAAGACCGAAAATATGATTATAACATCTATGGATTTTTCAACCACATCATCAACATAAAAATGTATGGTCTCCCCTAGGAATGAATTGAAGATATGGTGCACTGTGCACTGATACATGGTGTCAGAATTTTTCAAGAAAAAGGGAATTACTTGATAAAAATATAGCCCATGGGGTTTCTCAAATTTAGTGTCTTCCATATCATTAGGATCTATATAGATATAGTTTTAACTATAATACCCATCCATATAGGATATGTCTTGGTATCTGGTTATCACATAAATCAATAATTCCCTGATTAAGGATATGAGGTAGTCCTTTGGAAAATTCAATTTTAAATTCCTAAAGTTTTAATAAACACTAATTTAACTATTTTTTCATTTTGATATTTTGGATGTTAGCCATCATATTTGGGTGATGGAACTCCTAGATAATTATTTAATTGATGATCTTGGTAACTAACGCTTTCACGTTGGAAGCATGGGTATGATTCACTCTCCTTATTTCCTACTTATAGCCATGGTTATCGTCTAGCAGACCCATATAATGGGAGGTTACCATTTTTCTTAGCCATGAAATATATACATAGTTCTTGAAAAATATATTAAAAATATTCTTCAATAATAATATATATTTATCTTATTCTATATGAGACATGGAAGAAATAATTAATTTAGGCCATCATTATTCTTCGGTATTGAGATTCACTTTCCTTGGATCATTATCAAAGGTCGATTCAGCTTGTTAAAATATTGGAGGTGTTTCCCAATGATTTCTATTCTTCAATATTGAAAGTAAAGGATGGTTGGAACCCTGAGATAACGATGATGATGTAGTGGAATTTTTATTTAGGTAATTATTATAAGGTTAATTATCATCTCTATAAGGATCATTACCACATTCTAACTGACTAGGTTTAGCTGATGAAACCAATAATATAATGATGGGGGTGAATGTTCATAGGCCCTATTATCCTCTCCATGTTTGAGGTTTTAGGACTATTTGATAAAATATTATCATTAAAATAGTTTGATTATTATTTATACCTTCCATGAAATCAACGTGATAAAGGGATAGATTGATTCACATAGATATAAAAATGGTTATTTCCTATGTAGTAATGGAGTTTCCATGAGGGGAAACAATCGAAAAATTATATGATAGAAAGTTAATTGGTTGATTTTGTTTATTATCTAGTGGTACCCTTATGATATAATAAATTTAAATACCTATACAGGTCTCCTAAATCTAGTTGGTGTGTTACATAAAGTCTTCACTAAGATCACTCCATGTAATTGCAGAAGCAGCTTCTTGTCTATTGGGGGTAATGATACAAATGTTATTATCCACAATTAACTACATCCTTTCCCTCTTGTCAAAGAAATTGTCTATTTATTTACATTAAATAGTGTCAAATGGTGTTTAATTTGCACACAATATTTTATGTTATCCATCAATGGAATATTTTATTCATTGATGGAGTGATAAGGGTACTAAGATATACATATAGATCCATGGAATTTGGATGAAGTCATTGATTGATGTGTCTTGAAGAACTACCATGAACTCAAAATCAGACATGAGATATCTAAAAATAGATCTCAATTTGATCCTCCCAAGGGAAATTTCCGAACAATTTTCATACCCTGAACAGTTAGGATGGATGGGGACAGGCCAGCATCACCATAGCCCAAATATTGGAGATTCCCAATTGGAATGAGGGTTATAAAATAACCATTATTAGCCAATTATTGATGAATGTTGACATTGTGATCAACCACCATAATATTTCTCCTCGGTACGAGGATTTTTAGAAGGTATTTATTTTATATATAACTCCTCATATATATAAGAACTTTTGAGATTAATTTTTTTCATTCAGTTTAGGTTGAGATGACCTTCCCATGTTTTTGTGTCTACAAAAATATTCAAAACTACTAGAAAATTCTCCATTTAAATTATATAAAAAATCACTATAAGTATTAGAAGAATATTATTTCACATTCTAGCCTTTTTGGTGTTCTTTTTTATAAGTTTTATTAGCATATATAGATTTAGTTGAAACAAGACTAGAACATTGGGTTCTCCCATTACATCATCTTGAAAAAACTCCCCAACCTATAGAAACTCATCCCCCATCCTGATTTGGAATTTCATGGTCATATTCAAATTTATCATAAAAAAAGAGTCCTAATAATCGATTAAAATTGCTAAAACAATAATATGATTCCTTATTAAATGAGGGTTCTTGTTGGTTGGGTAGTTCATATTATCTAAGTATTGGGGGAAATATATCTTGAAGATTTTAGATTTAAATTGTAATTAGTATTGATTCGTCCTCACATTACTTATTATTCTTACATTTACTATACTATCTATTAGAATAAATTTATAGATTTTTTGTATTTGAAATTACATAGGAATCCATGGTGTAAACCGAATGTCTTAGTTTTTTCCTAAGAAGGGTGTGCACCCAATTAACCATTTCCCAGGTCATCCATTCATCATAATATCAAACACATTTTTTATAACCCCCAACCATTACCTATTCACATTCAGTGGAATGATAGAGATTCAAGTCACCTTTGTCGAAGGCTAACCCAATTTTACTTACTCATAGTCAAACATATTTTGTAGGAAATCCACAAAGATGATGAAGTTTTGGATATTTTGAAAGAGTGTTTGATAGTGATGACAATAACTAGTTTATTCATTAATACTAATTTCATTAGGATTCATGGGATCCGACCTTGTGATAATTTTCTATCCATGGTATTAATGAAATATCCTAAAAATCCCTCTGTTTAAAAATAATAATCTTTATTCTTATAATACTCATATCTTGGGATGTTAGGTTCCTTAATCTCCACTATATGAGGTAATTTCAACTAATTATGCCATTTATAGGGAGGAAATATGTGGTTTAAAATATGATTTAGTTCTAGAGATGGTGTTATTGATGGAATGATAATCATAATAGTGGTCTTATCTTTATAAATCATTTTCTTTGAGATTCCAATATTGGGTGATATTTTACCTTGGAACATTAAATTACATCCTCCAAGATCTCCTCCATGACTGAAAACACCATAAATGATTAGGTAAATTCAATGTGATTAGTGATGTGTATAATTAATTATATAAATTATAAATGAAGATCTTTGGAAAATGCAATTGGGGGAGTTTCATGTTCAATTACTATGTCAACCCCTTAAATATAATAATGAAATCTGAGAATTTATCCTTTTTTATTTCATTCAATATGAAAGATCAAGGATCATCATCCTCCCCAGTGTAGAGATAAATTGGTAGATGCATTTATAATTATTATCATCCTAATAAATGATACATCAAATTAATAAATTACTCTTCCAAATGAATACAATACCCTCAAGTGTCTGTATAATGCATCTGAGTTTTTATGCCTGTTATTTATCATGAATTTACATTATGGGGACACATTGAGAAAAAAATGGAATTATTTTATATTCTATAACTCTTATATTATTGATTATTGGTAAGGTGGGATTATTAAAACTATGTGGCGAAGGAGCCTCATCTACACACTCAATATATAGTTTCCTCTATGGTTGAATTGGTGAATATTTTACTTCAATAAATTCCATTTGATTAGTAGTGGTTTAATGTAGTTGAGGAGAACTTGAGGGATAATCTTATTAGATAAATCATGATAAGTGAAGATAGGAAAAGGCCAATATAGCCGATTTAAATATGTATACTCCTAGAATCCATCCTGTACCATTCAGGGGTTGCTCACATGGGTTGATGATATTTTTTTCCTAGAATAGAAATTTTTTGGTAATATGTGGATTATGAATTAAAATACACTAGTTGTTTAAAACTAGATATTTTTGGAAGATCATATTATACTCTCATTGGTTATGTTTTTCCCTCTACAAAAGTGGGATTTATAATAAGAGACATGTTATCCTCTCACATGGAATTGTAATTGGTGGGGACATCCCGCACAAGAAATTTAGTACTGAATCATCTCAAATATACTATCTCGGCATCATATTTATCCACCATTACATAATACTTGATTTTATTAGAAACTATGGTCAGAGAATAGGATATAGGTATTCCATTATCTTTTTTTGAAGCATAATGAGTAAGCATTAGTTGGAATTTCAACGTAGAAGGGTCTAAAGTAAGCCACTGGTGTAGAATACACTAATGTTTTCCAATGTTTTAGTGGGAACCATTCTTCATGAAAACATATCATCATTGTATCAATTTGAATTAGTGGAAGGAACAATTTTATTCATAGGTCTAGCAAATAAATTTTTTACTAATTCATACCATGGGTTAGAGATCATATCCTTACATGTATCGAAGTAAATAAGGGATATCTTATCCTTGTAATATTCATCTAGAGGAAAATCATAATCCTACTTGATGTGACATTTATTGGTTTACCATTTCATCTTACATCTATTGAATGGATTTATTTTCCCTTATTGATTCTCCCCTTGATGAACTTGATACAGGGAAATATAAAGATATTCCCTAATAGTTTAAACCGATAGAACTTCTTATGATGCAGGAAGATCACACATTTTCAGAAATAGAGGAGTTATTTCTTATTGTTTATCCTCACATAATATTTATTATATCAATTTCCTTAAAGGATGAGGAGATTTTAATAATTTACCTAGCCCTATGTGCTTGGGTTGGTTGGACTCAACCTCAATCACAGTCTCAAACTACTATGGATTTAATGACACTAGGGGTGGTGGTGATGGTAAAATTTCTCTTAGACCTATAGGTTGTGTTTTTCCTATAATTTTGGTGATAAAAAACTCATTGTGGCCTTATTTTATTTGTAGTACCCCATTCAGGAATGATTTGGATACATCATATTTTCAATGTGAAATCATTTTTTATACAAAGGGCATATATATTGTTTATAGATTTATTTTTCTCCATTAGAAAGGTTGTTTGACCTTCCTGGTTGCCTAATAAAATAGTTTATTGATAAGATTATCCTATTTATTATGTCATTTAAAGGCTTTTAATAAAGTGATATTTCAATGAACAAACTAGGTAAAATATGAAGACATCATCCCTAATACTTGGACAGAGGTCATAAAATTGAATGTCATGATACCTAATGAATTGGATTGAATGGAAAATATATTAATAAAGGATAATTACATATTCATCACACACCCTAATGCACACATTATATAAATTATTAGTAATGATTTGGAACAACACTTTTTCACATCCATGGAAATCCTGTGGGAGAAAATAACATTGGTTTTCTACCTTAGGGCTTCAAGCCACTGAAAATATTGTGAAATCAACTTTATGAAAGAGTATTCTTATTATTTAAATGTATCAAGTGTACTCCATATAATACATATGTTTTTTTTTGTAGATGAAGGAGAGTCTCCAACATGTTTTATCATCTGTAGGGTATTCATCCAACTATAAATGTTTCTAATCTATCGTACATGGAGGTGGAAATGGGATAAAAAATGACCAATTTATTACTCTAAATGAGATCCTTTTTCATGGCCATAGAGTTCTATTTATAATTTGAGATGTATTCCTCTATATCATGTGACAACATATTTCACTTTATTTTTGTTATTCAAAGGGGAATATTCATCTTAAATGACCTCAGTTACACCAATGGGTGAGTAATTCAAATGAGGTACAAATATTGATTTTCACCTGAAACTATCCTTTGATTGAGATGAGATTCCATCAGTCATTGATGATTTTATTGGTGTATATATCCTCAATATATCACGTGGTTCAAAATATGATGGCGCATTTATAGTGTATTCAATAGTTGGTGAATTTTTTGTCTATATGTGGCATCATTTTAGTGGGGAAATTTGTAAAGATAATTCTAGGAATAATCCCCTCAATCAATCCTCATGTTTCCACAAGTAATACCACCATGGAAAAAATTTTTTGGTGATGTTACAGTGTTTTTGATAGAAGTACTATGATGAGTAATTCCCTGACAAAATTTTCCTTCTCTATCAGATGATGAGCTAGTTGATCCAAGAGATTCCATCAAAAGATACTGAAGCCCCTCACGAATATCATCACTAACATGGGTAGATAAATAATCTTTTTACTAGGTTGTATATTCACCATAGTGAGATTTACTTTGTTATGTTCACTATCAAGAAACTAGGGTTAGAACCTTTATTATGATTGGGGATTCACATTTTGTAAAATGGAATTTATGAATGGGAACCTTCTTAGAAAATAGTTGTGTTTCCTTAATAATATACCAAAAGGATACATGATATTTGGAAGGACTACGTGTGTTCTTCCTAGATACCATAGAGGTATTACAATAGTTTGTTTTAACATTAGGGGAGTAAGGGTATGGCCATAATCCTAGGCATATGATTAAATATGATTGAAAATTATCAAAAAAGATGTGAGTAAATTATCCCACACTTATGTTCTTTTTGGAATATGTGATGTTACTTCTATGTGGGAGTAAGAATATTCCCACCTCCTAGATAGATGAATAATTTATTAGAGATGTTTCTCTATTGCTGGGAATAAGAATATGGGAATGAACCCTATTGTTCATTGAGACATACTAAAGAACATCCATAGCTGGTACGGTATAAATAATATTTATACTTAATAAGATGTGAGTTGGGATAGAATATGAATCATCAATTACCTATAGAATATGATAATGATATTTCATAGTTAGAATGATAATATAATCCAACTATTTCTATTCACATTCCAATGGAATATTCCATCCGTCTTATTTTACATGAGAAAGAATGTGATCTTGCTCCCTAGATTCCCTTAAAATGTACTAATGAGATCTTTTAATGTTACATGGATATATTCATGTTTTTTGGTTGGTGATAGGAAATGAAAGTATGATTATTTGGTGTGAATATAAATATAGGGAACATTTAATGCTTTCTATGGTATTCCACCTTCAAAAGGATATCATCGGTTGTCTAGTTTTACAAATTGGGGATGAGACATTCATGGTAGCATACAAAGTGAAAAAATAAAGCGACGAGGGTGTAATGTGTTATCCATAGTAAAAATTGATGTAATCCATTCTAGGTTCCACTTTTATACTAGTGGACGTGTCAATAAACCCCTCCAACTATTTAAGATAATAACATTGTTTCATTATGGGGACATGTACCCAAAAGTGTTTGAGGTAGAAATGGGCACCATTAGCTTCACAACAACCACCGTTTGGTGAGATGGCCTATGATGGATTATCATTTGGAGTATCTCTCTGGTTTCATTTACAGTTAGTATGATACCATTGTCGTGGTACTCTCTTATCAGTGTTGTGATTCCATATTATTTAAGATGCCTTATCTGGGAAATCATCCTACTTACTTTTGAGGATATAGCCTTCACATTAGGTGAAGCATAGAAAAACATGCTTTATGGTGACGTCATTAATTTGGATTTAATGATTCTCTTGTGAAATATTCATATTGAATAGTGGCCCAAATATAAAAACTGTGTAGTACAACATCACCAGAAAAAGTTATATTAGTGATCGATCTTTTCCATGAGTAAGGATTCATGTTGGGATTACCATTTAATTTATGGAATATTTCCAACCCATGATCATTTATTGTCCATTCATGGTAATATTTTTTAAGTTAATGTAGTCACTAGGAAATAAAATTGATTCCTTAGAATTAACATTAGATAGGATTATTTGATGTTGGGCTCATCTATAAATTTTGAGGAAGAATTATTTCCTACATTGGGAATTTTTTATATATTTAAAACATATTCAAGGATCCTTCTTAGTAGAATTATTAATTTTAACATCCCATGTTTTGGAAAAAATTTAGTTTTTGTTAAAATATATTTCAATCTTTCATAAAAATTACTATTCTTTGAAAAAAATAAAAAAATTAATATAAAATTTTTGGTAAAGATAAGAATCAAATGAACAACAATGTGTTCACTAATAATGAAACATTAAAAAAAATTATATGAAATCATGAATTGAATGCCATGGATTATTACATATGACGGATGAATAAATCCATTATAATTTCATAAAATAAAATGGGGAATAAATAGAAAATAATAATATTTTAATTACTAGGGAATCTCCTAGATCAACTACACAACTCAAAATCGCCATTAATTTAAAAAAACCTAAAATGAGAAATGATATCATGAAAGGATAAATAATATTTAAAAATACAAAATTTATACAATGAGATGTGTTATTTTGGATGTTATAATGGAATGAATTTATTGTATACAATGGGGGATATATAACTATTATAAAAGGAAACACGGTCATTAGAAATATGGTTAATTATAATATTGTCATTAGAAATATGTTCATTGGATATAAATGTATCTAATAGGTATACCAATGTTTTTTTATTTTTAGAAGAATTTTAAAATATTATAAATCAAAATAAAAAATATTTAATTAAAATATTTATTTATAAAAATATTTATGAGACACATATTTTTATTAAATTTAATTTTTTTGAAGAATTATTTTTTGCATTTATAAAATTTAAATTTTTTTATACCAACGTATTTTTAAAATTAAACTAATTCTTATTAAACAAGTAATTAATGCTATAAAGTTAAGAATAAAATCATTTTGTGATCAGAAAACATGTTATCAAAGAATAATACATTTATATATATTGTTAATTTTTGAACCAATTGTTAACAATTATGAAAAATGTAATATCTTATTAATATATATAAAAAATAAATTCTTTTCTATCTATATATTTTGAATTTTTATGGAATTTAAATATATTATTTTATAATTTAAAAATAAATTATATAAAAAATAAAATTTTATGAGACAAGCACATTAATGTTAAAAATAATATTAAAAATGATAATTTAGTTTAGTAAACAATTTTTCATTTTTTTTATTTGAAAATTGGGTCATTTTCTTTCTTAGCATAAAAATATGTTAACAAGGTAATTATTTTTTACCAAGGTAAAACCCTTATTAATCAAAGAATTCTTTTATCGATGTTTTGTAAATTTTGCCTCAAAAAATTCCATTGAAATATATTTTTAAACTATAATATGATGTTTAAAAATATAAAAAATATTTTATCACTTATTTAATAGATAATTGATATAAGTTAAGAATAAAAAAATTAATGTTTAAAAAGAACTTTTTTCTAAAAATATAGTTTTTTATATATTGTTCTTTAATTTAAAATATAATTTTATCATATATATAAATATAACTAGAATAAATTATTTTCAAATAAAAATTATATATTTATAAATTTGGTAATAGGGGTCATATTATATATATAGTAAAAAATTTATTACCATGGTAAAAAGTTAATCATTGTTAATAAGGTTTAAAATAGGTAACAAAAATGCTATCTAATTTTGTTTGGTTTATGAGACATATACCTTCTATAAGAACTTTTTTATGTTTTGAATTCATACCATCACATATAACAAATAATTCTTTAATTAATACACCTAACTCCCATTTGGTTATATATTATCCTCTTACGTAACATTCTTTTCCCAAGAAATTACACTTTATCACATATAAAAGGATATCACTTACACCCATTTCTATACAAACATACCATTCAAAAAATTCATTAATCCAAACCAATTTTTCTTGACATAGATTTTATGTTCATGTTTTACTAACCTTTTTTAAAATAAATTTTCCCAAGTCATCTATTTCAAATAATTATTTTAAGAGGATATTTAATTCCTCCACGTGAGTAGTATCATCTACCTATCATTTTCTTCAATACTTTTCTCCTAAAAAAATATTATAACCATGGTAATATAAAAAAATAGGTATCATTAATATACTATAATTTTGTTATATTAATGGAAAAACTATAATCTATCTCCTTTCCATCCATTTTGAAAAATTAATATAGATTTCATTTTAAATGAAGACTACCTCCACCGTGAATGACATATTTTTTTCCTAACCACCTTTCTTAGAAGGATTTAATGATTTATTAAGTGAATAAATATGTTATTTTTTAAATGATTATCAGTGACTCTCTCAGTCTTCATTTATTCAGGCTACCCTATTTTTTACTTCTCTTTCTCCCGTTAATGAAATAAAAATTCATTATGTGAAGGGGATGGTTCATGATGGGGATAATGATCATCATAAATTTAACTGCATAAAACTAGCATTCTAATAGGAAACAAATTATTCCTCATAAATAATATCACAGTAACTTATTTTATTCTCCCAAATATACTCCAACATGATTAATCACCATAATAAAATATATATAACATAATTATACATATTTAATAATTATATTTTAACAAAATAATAAATTTTATCACCATACACTCCCATGGATTATATCATGTTTTGGTTTGGGTTGGTTTAACCACCTAAGTGAATGATGAAATAAATTTTATGTTGTATTTAGTTCCCTAGAACTGACTTATTTAATAATTTATTATAAGTTTTTCTTATTTATCAAATTTATTATAACATCATGAATCTTCCATTTTAAGACAGCTTCATGTGATAATGTCTTGAGAATATATATTTCACACAAAATTGTCACCCAAGTACCCCACTATGGCGAGAACTTAGAGGTTCCATGACAGTATATTTGAATATTTTTTTATGACTAGATGATATTATTTGGTAATGCATGGATGATATATTATATCATGGGTATAAGGATCATAAGACATTGATATGCCTTTTCATTGTGTTCTCCCTTGGCAATCTCTATGATATAATGTTATAAGAACATATTTTTCAATATGAGAGAAAACATTCCATGTGCTGTTTGATGTTCCTATTAGTGGATGTTTTTATTTATATAGAAAATTTAATATTATATCTAATGTTAATTTAAAGATCCCATGTTTTTTAAAGTTGAAATTTCTGAAGGATTTTTAAATGTCAATTGATTGACAGGGTAAATGTTGATTAGAGATTCAGAATGAGAATTCAAAGGTTGAAATGTCTCTATATAATGATTTTATACATGGAATGAGGCTTGGTTTTTAGATTGTGTTTTTTGGGTAATCCTAGCAATACTGGGACTAAAACCAATATTTTTTAAAGACATAGCTAATGAGACATAGTTTTTGAATGGATAGTGCTAATAGTGAGGCCTAATCGTGCATGTAATTTCATACATGAGCATGGTTTGGGAAACCATGTTGTTGGATAGATAAAACTATGCTGGGAATCTCAAATATCATGTAGGCTTGATTCATTTTTGATATATTGTTTGAATAACTATACACTTCAAACATGTATAGTTAAGTGTGATATGGCTACTAGAGGTTCACGATTAGCGTGGTCTGTTAAATAGTGTGCAACAACCATGTACGAGTTGGGGCCAGGATAGTTCGAACCATAAGGTTGGAAAATAGTTTGGAATACTGTGTACGCCATTAAAAGGAAAAAATTAGCATTTCCACAATCAACATCTTAATGGTTCTTAACCAATTCTCCTCCTCCCTTCTCTAACACCCCCCCCCCACACACACACACCAAAACCTCTTTCTCTCTTCCTTAATGGGAGTTCTCCATCATTTTTTGTTGGAATCAGACACTATCAGGTGTGTTGGAAACCTCATGGTAAGACTTAATCTTTTTAATACTCAGTTCGGTTCTTTTCCATCTTCATATAAAAATGGAGTGTCTAATTAAGCATTTTTGTCCTAATTCTCCCAGATCGTGGTGGAATCTGAATCCAATGTTGGTTTATTCACTCTCCCAAGGAATATAATAACTCATGAGGTTGTTTTCACTTCCCAAAATTCCTTTTCAACAATGTATGTTTCCATGGTGAATTTATAAATTTTTAAAGACTTGATTTAAAAAATTAATGGATGTTTTGTTGAAATTTCATAGGGACTATGATTTTCTTTAGATTGGTATTATGTTGTGGGATTTTAACAAGTGATAGGTCAATGTTCTAGTGTGATTAGATTAGCTGGTAAGATTATGTGAAGTATTATTATTATAAATTAATTGGTAATTTAAATTAAATTATTGGGATTATATTTACTAATTATAATTTTATTGTAATTAGATGTTTTTGGTGTGGTTTTATCGAGATAAGACACAATATGACTCGGTTTATCTTGGACAATAATTGGTATTTACTGCTAACATTCATAAAAATAAATGGAATGATTCCAAAAGTTAGGTAGTCTGAAGTACCCTCCCTATATTATTTTTGAATGTTTATATAATGTACGTATTCCTTGTAATTCCCATAAGGGTGGCATCCCCTCTTTATAATTACCCCAATGAACAGTTAAAAAAATTATTTAATTTTTTAATAAAATGGATGAATGTCAGGGGTCTCTAACAACCCATGTGTGATAGCTTCATACATTGACCATTCCTTGAGGATGAGGGTCCCATGTAAGATTCGTCAAAAATCGATCTCATGTAGAGGATCTCATCTAGGATGATCCCTTTAACATACTCCTTCTGAAGACCCCAAGAAAGGCCTTTATTTATGTGCTTACATAAATAATCCATTTTAGGATGCCTCTCTAGTACTCTCACATGAGGGACCCAAGCTTCCCAAATGTTGGATTGACCCTAAGCTAGTGTGTTGGGGGTTAAGTAGAGATGGTACCTGTTGTCACCTAGAAACTATACCAAACTTGTAAGATTGTGAGGCTGTGGAAGTAGTGGTGGGTCGGGCATTCGTCCACCATCACCCTTTTCTTTAAAATTTAACATAGTTATTATTGATGAATCTATGATTTACAGAGCTATTTTCAGGATTTTTTCCAATGAGCCTGATGTAATATGTCACTTGATAGGGATTACTTGAGGTACTTCATGGGATTTGGCTTCTGAACCATATTGATGAATATAAAAATCATGGTATGTCATCGATGAGGGTAATTGGGGCATTTCACCAATAATTCAATATGGTATGACATCATTTACACAATGTTTTCTATGTATTCACATCATGGAACTGATTAGGATTAAATTATTAATTTCTATCCATCCTGACCCATGTAGTTCTATATCATATTGTGTTTGATATGGAAGTGAACCATGGACTTTAAGAGGATACCTTGGTCAGTAGACTTGGGTACTAGACCATATATATATATATTATACTATGTTTTATATGGATGTTCTCTATAGACTCTAAAAAGATTCTTTTATCAATTTCCATGGGCCATAGACCTCATAGGTCTAATAATTGACACATCTGATATTGGTCGCGGTTGAGGAAGTTCTAACTTTACATGATTGTACATCAAACCTGAAATCATTCATTATAGTGATTGGAGGTGAGTACGGTGGATCCCAGGGATTTGACATGTATCTCCCTTGGTGACATAATATTTTCATTGAATTTTCCAATTCTAGCCGAAGTAGTTAGTTGTAGACTATGATTTAAGACCAAACGATAAACTATCGTTGAATTTTATATATTTTATTTGTCATATTACTCAAATATATATATATATGTATATATATTTGTTGGGATATATATAAAAATTCATATATATATATGTGTGTGTGTGTGTGTGTGTGTGACGACACATTTCTCAGAGACATTTTTCTTAGGCTGAAGTAGGTATGGTCGATTAGGATCACAGACCCAAGGATTGAATGTGGTTTATTTTATTTATGTCCATGTTTTTCTTCTTATTTTAGTTATATTTTTTACTATTATCCTGATTATTATCTCACATTTACTTACACGACATATTAATGGCTATATAGGGGACCACATTGGCTGTTCCATTCTGTGTTTTATACTCACACCCTACTCAGGCCTCTATTTCATTGGGGCACCTCAGCAGATGTCCACTTTGTTGGAGTAGTATGATGTGTTGATGAATGAGACTGATTAAAGAAGTTAAATCAAATAATTCAGGGATCATGGGTATGTGGTTGGGCATAGAGATAATACTATATCTGTGTACGTTTTTAGGTTTCTTTTACTTACTCTGGTATATTTATGGATATCCTAGTGGGTGATCAGTTTTGTTTGAATGACATGGCCATTCAGACCTTCCCTCCATTACATTTTATCAAAACATTATTAATATTTATAGATTTTATATTTTGTTGTTTACTTAAATATATGATACTTTATTATTTAAAATATTTTTATAGTATAATAATTGGTCATAATCTCCCCACGGTCACACCCTAGTACATTTCTACTTGTCAGAAAACTCTTTAAAATAGGGAGGGACACTTTAGGCCTTGTGAAAAACTGACTCATAGAATTACATTTTTTGAATTAGAGTCGGTACATTACCAATTAGTATGAAATATATTATTTTATTATTACATTACTATTGGAATATAGTAGATATGAGTATTAGGAATCTGTTGGAATCTATGATGGATATCAGACTTGTGTGTTGAGGATACATATTCTAGTAGGAATACTCAGTTTCTAGGGATATGGGTTTTCTATAATTGATATGGGATGTTATATTTTTAGATGTTCTCTTGGATAAATTCACATGTTGTGTAGAGTTTATGATTCATTATTGATTTACAGATCATGGAAAATTGGAAAGAGTCCAATGACTGATTTTGAATCTTTGCTAACAAAGGAAAGTGTCATCTGAAGGACTATATTTTGCATGATGGATTCTAATTTTATAGTCTTTTTGATGAGTTATTGATACAAATGTATGAGAACAATTGTGTAATATTTTAAAAAAAACCTAAACGGTGTTTTCCCATATAAGTTCTTATAGAAATTCTACTCAATTGAGGGGAACTATATATATATATATCCTTCCAATGGTGGGCTACATAGATACATGGTGAGATATTTTATGGTGAGGGTGATGATTTAGTCCTCTTGTACATGATGTGAAATGACCCTAGTGGGCTGATATGGTGCATGGTTCGCTGGTGTTCGACCCCATGTACGGTGGTTTTCTTAGGTTTGGTTACATAAATTATTAGTAACAACATATATAGTATATTATTGCATAGATTATAATAAAATTATACTTAATAGGACCATATTTGTTGTATGACATGGATTGATAAGATGATTCTGTGTGAGTACTGTTGAACCTTTTAGGCTGAGATTTGTAGCTAGTGCCTTTTTAGTAGACCCTTTGTGGTTATATCTTTTCAGGTGTAGTTAAATAAGGCTTTATGGAAACCTCTATATAGTTTGACCATCTCACTTACTTTGATATTTTACTTAACCAAAATTCATTTATAGATTTCTAGTTGGATCCTCTAGTGAAATCTCAATAAGTACCTCAATGCTTTAGTGAACATGAACCTTAAGGTGGTGTTACCATATATGGATGCCCGGGAAGTGTTATTTTATTGTTATCTTCTATATTATATCATTATACTTTAGGGGGCGGTACCTTATTGGGATTCTTGGTGAGGATTAGGGACCTAATAGGATGAATCCTGACATTTTTTACCCTCATTATTCATTATGATCATTAAATCCCTTGGAGAGGTATTAATTATGCGCTAGGTGGTTTCACCTAGTAACCCTCATGTGAAACATGATCAGTAGTGAAATGATAAAAACCGAGAGGCCCATAGATTGTCTTTTGGACCCTTTTAGGTTGATGTTTGTTTGTTTAATTAAAACCTATGAGAGTGTTTGGCCTATGATTATTGAGTCCTCTATAGGCCGTGATATTGGTTGTACAATCAATTAGAGGCACATTCAATAGAGGTTATCAGGTTTTGAATTATAGGCATGTTGATGCATCTCAATTTTGATGATTTACCTAAGGTGATTTGGTATAAATAATGGCATTGATGGGTAAGACTATTTAGGTTCTAGAACCTATTGACCAATGATCTAAAGTTTATTAAGACAATCAGAGCGTAGGTAGACTCTTTTGAATGGAAGGACACCGAGTGATAGGAAATTGTTAAAAAAATGTGGAATAGGTGAGGTGCCCAATTTTTATGGGCAGTTCCATGAGATATCAGGTCCTATTAAGATCGGTCTACTGTTTATCAAGATCAATATAATCTTATTGATGAATTAAATGTGGTAGTGCAAGTTGAGTGATCATGATTGTGTGCTACAATTATTTACACCCACTGTATAGGATATTTTGGTACCTGACAGATACACGTGGAGCCATTTAAATCATAAAGTGGTGAGTGATAATGTGTGATTCAGGGATCCAGGGTTTAAAATATATACTAAAAACCGATTTTATGAAATTTTTGACATAAAAGATACTTTTATCTACATGGTAGATAAGAAATCAAGAATAAATTTGCTACCGAGAGGCAGTTGACCCATGGGAAGACCTGGACATGCATTAAAGGGAGATATTGTTTGAGGTGTTGGATAAAAAAAGTGCAGCTTATTTTGATTTTATCATTGATTAGGGAGAGTGAATCATGTCTATCTATGAAATATTATCATTCTCCAAGATAGAGGTGACCATGACTAATATATCAAAATCAACCAGAATATATTGGGAGATCTCTAGATAAACCCTAGGATAACTATGTATCTGTTGTGTTTGGATAAAATAATAATTGGATTTGCACTTGAGGAGTATTTTAAAATAATTATAGATGGTTCAAAGTACACCATTTTCCATTTGAGGTTGGTGGCCCTCACTTCATTTTATAATTTTACAAGAATCATGGAAATTGTTAGTAGGAACGATTTGGGGTGATGTTTGTGTAAACACATGTGATGAGATGGATCCATGACATTAAAATCTCTATATATGAGTGGGAAAGTGAATAAGCTATGGAGATCATCTTATAATTTCATTAGAGTGACGAAAAGGATTCTCTTTAGGAGCGGAGTGTGTTGTTAGTTGCTGGTGGGAAACCCTAATATGATAAGTGTTGTGGTATCTTGATACTGATCAATATATGGTTGTGTTGGATCTCGGATACCAATAAATAAGTGGATCAAAGTATGGTTTCTTTTATATAGATGTCAAGTGCAAATTCGAATATGGACTTTGGTGAGGTCCAAATGTAGGAATTATGATCATAGTAGCTTATGATGATCCAATGGTATTAGGCAAGGATTCTATTATAGTTTATGTTATAAAACAATAACTTTTATGAGTAAGGGATAGTTTGATTAATAGTTTTCAATAGAAGTTGGTTAAAATCTTTAGTGATAAGGTTCTAAATTATATCAATATTCCTATGAATAATGGAATTGGAACAGTTTTTGGGGACACATCTCCTGCTGATGTCATGGTTTTTTAGAATAGTTTGAAATGGTGGTTTATCATGAATTCCCCAATATAGATGAATGTGAAATGTATGGAACCGAATTGAGCATGATTTTGGGATGATATGGTTGTAGACTATAGGTTGGATGAGGCATTTCAAGGAAAATGCAGAGCAACCTGGTTGAGTTTGGTCGTTTGTACTTTGATCATTTAAGTCAAAACGAGGACCGAGGGATGAAATTCCATGTTTAATTGGGTATAGTGAGATAAAAATCATGCCAAGAGAATCATTATAAGTCTAAGAGAATTTTTTGGTTGGAAATTATAATGGTAGAGTTCCACGGTTTATGATTAGATATTGAAAGCAAGAAACTATGGAAAGGAGCACTATAAGTTGGTAAAGGATTAGGAAGAATGAATGAACATGTATAAGATTATATACACTTAGATAAGTGCCTTAACAGTGTAAAAACATTGGTTATTAGCATAGGATTGGTTTTTGTAGTTATGTTCCATATGATTAAAGTAGTTCTTGGTGTTTTTTTGGGTCTTCAGAAACACGAGGAATCCTTTCAAACATAATTCATGACCCAAGTAGGTCATGTTATTAATTTTTATTCCCACTAATGATTCTTGAGGAAGTTAACTTTTAGGGTGGGGAGGATGTAAGATCCCATGTTTTTTACGGTTGGAAAATTCTGAAGGATTTTGAATTATCAATTAATAGAATTACAAAGCATTGATCCATGATTAAAAGCATATATTTAATTTTTTTTAATACATATTAATAATGTTTTTAGAAGTGTAATGTGGCATGGTTTGTAGTTTAGATTATTTGACTGTATCCCATGGGATTGGGGTCTGAAACCAATATTTTGGAATAATTCAACCAATTACGTATGGTTAGTGATAATTGTACAACCTAACCATCTGGGTCATTTTATAAAGGAGCAGGATTTGGGAAATCATGTGACAAGCAAGAGGAAATCAGGTAGGGGTCTATAAGTTGATGCAGGCTTGATACAAATTTGATGCACAGTTTTACTAACCGTGCACAACAACCATGAGAGGTGGAGTGTGCCTTAGAAAGTACATGCACAAGCTCTGTAAAACAGTTTTCTACAACTATGTGAGATGATGGGCCAAAACAGTGCTAACTGCATGGTTGTCTTATGGTTTGGAAAATCATGTGGCCAAATTGAGAAACTCATTAAGAGGAAACGATGATTGTTTTACCCTTTAACCCATAAATGTTTTTACCCCATTTTTCCATTGAAATTAAATTCTACATGTTCAAACCTCTTCTCCCTTCCTCCATGGGAGTTATCCCACATTATTTGATAAAATCAGACACTGTCAGGGCTATTAGAAACCTCTAGGTAATCCTTCAACTCCGTTAGCCATTATTAGGTTGCTTTCCGTCTCCTTATAACCTGAGATTCTATGGTTAGATATTTTGGTCATTGTTATACCAGAAAATTGTGGAATAAGATTCTAATGTTGGGGTTTCATTCTACCTAGGAAAATAACAACTCCAGAGGACATCTTCACTTTTCCACATGCATTTTTATCAATTTAAGCCACTGTGGTGTATTTATAAATCATTAAGGTTTCAATTAAAATATTTTAATTATTGGTTTGATGTCCTTACCATGATATTATTCATGTTTTTTGGTTTGAATTATTTTTCAAGATATTAGTGAGGGCTAGGAAACATTCCAATGTGATAGGATGAACCAATAAGATTTTGGGCATTATCCCTTTCAAAATAAAGTGGTTCCTTAAATTAATTTGATTGGTTTTAATTAATTAATTATAATTTTTATATAATTAATTTTTATGATGGTTTTTCTATGATATTTTACCCAACATGACCTAGTTGGACATGGAATGGACATTCAATTAGTTTCTGACCTTTGGGGAAATAAATGGAAATCAACTAAGAGGTAGGCAGTCTGACATACCTACCTATATTATTTATTAATTTTTATATAGAATTTGTATGATTGAGATTTCCAATAAAAGTGATTTACTATATTCATAATTACCCCAATGAACTTTTAAATTAAATTATTTAATTTGGTAATTAAATGTAAAAATGTAAGGGATCACTAAAAATTCCTATGCACTAGATTCATACTTTGACCTATCACTGAGGATGAGGTTCCTTAGTTGGATGCCTTCATGTTTGATCTGATATAGAAGATCCCATGTGGAATTCATCCCTTTACTTACTCCTTGTGAGGACCTAAATAGGAACACCCTTATAGGCATGATGGATTAAAGAAACCCCGGTAAGATGCCTCTCTATTATTATTACATATCAGACTTATTGGGCACCCTATAATTGGAATGACCTTGAGCTTGTGTGTTGGGGTTGGGTAGAGATGTTAGCGAGTGTAACCTAGAATCTATATCAAATGTGTAAGCCTATGAGGATATGAAAATAGTGGTGGGTTGGGAATTAAATCACCCTTACTCTTTTCATTATTCTTTCTCTAAATTATTATTGATAAAACTATAATCAATAAAGAAGATTCTTGGATTTTTCCCAATGACCCGGATACAATACACTACATGATAGGGATTCCTAAAGGTACTTTTTGGGATTTGTCTTATGATCCTTATTAATGGATATTGGTATCATGGTATTGATTTGATGAGGGGAATTATAGTATGTCACTGGTAATGAATCATATTATGACAAAATTTATATTGAATTTTCTATGGATGTACTCAATGGACTTGAGAGTATGCATTGGTCAGTGGCCATGGGTCTTGTCTCCTGATGGGCTATATTATTCCAAGCTTTCTATGGATGAAATTTGTGTAATCAATGAGGATTAATCGGTAAATGGAACTAGTTCCTAGTATATGTTGGTCCATATTATACATAATTTTCAATATATGGTCTCCCGTGACTCAAAGAGGACACCATAGAAAATGAACATGGGTCATGAACCATGAAGGACATATACTTGAAACAACCAGCATAGGCTAGTGTTGGCATAGTTCTATTTTTATAGGATTGTCTATCAGTACATGAAATAATTCATTACAGTGGTTGGGGGAAAGTTAGGGTGATCAGAGGGTTGGTACATGTATCCCATCAGAGATGTGACTTTCTTATAAAATTTTCTAGCTCTTGATAAATTTGTTATTTTTCGATCTGGATTAAAGATCCAGAGAATGATTATCATTTGATTTTATATATGTTATTTGTTATATTACTCACATATATATATATCAATGTAAATATTCTTATGGGGATATATGTACACACACACATATATATGTATATATATGATGAATCCATTTTCTAATACATTCCAGATTAGTCCAAAGTAGGTTTGGTCGATGGGGATTGTGAGACCAATGATCGAATGGGGTTTATTTTATTTATGTTCTTGTTTGTATTTATTACATTATATTTATTTAATACTATAATCATTACAAGTTTCACTCATTTACATACAAGGAATATTACTGGCTATGTATGGGACCATGATGGTGGTTCCCTACTGAGTTTTGTACTCACACCCACTTTAAGACACCATTACACTAGGGTACCCAAGAATACTTTTACTTAGTTGCATGAATAGGATGGGATGAGGTCTAAGATCGGTCAATTTTCATGGCTTATATGTTTTCATGGATCATGGGAATCTGTTTGGGCAGGAAGATAATATAAGGGTATTTTACTTTTATTTTAATTTTATTTATTTACTCAAGTATATGCATGGTCAGAACAATGGGATATGAGTTTTTATATATATTACATGGATATTTCAGCCTCCACTATATTCTATTTTGTACAATCCTTGTTGATATTTATTACTTTAACATTCTATAATTTTATATTATCAAATACACTTTTGTATTAATAATATTTTATTAATCTAATATGAGGAAATATTCCATCAAGTATCACACCCTATGACCTCGCAACTAGTCGACGTCCTTTAGCACACATGGAGGCATGCTTGTGGACTTGTGGTGAACTATCTCGAGGAACTGGATTAGTGTAATTATGGATGAGATGTTACATATATCATGACTTAAATACATTAATGCATTGATGAAAATTTTTATGAAACATTCTTATAGTGATGTAGGATACATTAAGTGTGTCACAGGTGACATTGCACTGATGGATAATTAATGAATGGATTTATGTCATCTTTCCCTTGAAAAAATATGATATCTTAGGTACCTCATTAGAATGAAACTACCAAGATGAACCATGGACATGAGTTTTAGTGTCATGACCCCCTCCCCACAAAGTGTACCCCTCCTAGGTCGGAAATGGGAAAATATAGATAATGACCCTGGAGTCCTGCCTCCAGTAGGCCCCGGGTTGGTGACTAGTACCGAGGGTATAATAAACACACAAATGGGAGGAATTACCCTCTAAGAGACCACATTCGGAAGAGAGAGATAAGATAGAAACCAACCAACTCCATTTCAGAACTGAAATATAAAAGAAACCCAAGTGCACGTATTTAATGCCATGGAAAAGTACTACAACTAAAAGGGGAAAAACTTCAAGTACCCAAAAGAAAGTAAAAATAGCAGCAACCACAAGCCCGTACAACTCCTGAAACCCCAAGCTAGTAAAAACCATATTGATCTCCAACCTGCTCCAAGTGACCTAAAAAACAGTTTATATATTCATAGGGTGAGTATAACAGTATACTCAGTAGGATCCTACCCAAAGCCTCTTGTTCAAAGTAAAGAAAGCATGCTAAATCACAGTAAACAACAAGTGAAACTAACTCATCACCTAAACCGGTATACTAAGTTCCCAAACTCACTATGGATACTCTCCCCAAGTAACTCATATAATAATATATCATATAATAAATAATATCAAGGGTACCTCGCTACTACTTCCCCACTAGTTTGCTGCTTTGCCCCAACGTCGCACGTCCTGAGCATCTCTCTCCAAAACGGCTTGCCCGCAGACACCTGGGAGAAGCACCACAATATGTACCCAGTGCAACAAAACAACCACGTCCACACACCAAAGTAACCAGGTAGTTTCTGGGAGCCACTAAAGCTTTCATAACATGTATCATATGTAAGGTATTATACCGCAAGCCATTACACCCCATACACTGAGTAAGGATCCTCAAGCCATCACAACTTATACATGTTACACCTATAGTAGTACAAATAAAACTATATCCAGAATATATGTGTGTGAATAACCACAATCCATTACAACCCTCTGCACACATATATGGGTAAAACTAACCAATGTGCTTGCCAGCACCAGTAACTACCAAGAGAAGAGAGCGGGGCCAAAGGGGGTAGTCAGCCATCCATCCTCCCTCTGGAATTTTGGGGAAAACACCCCCCAGGGCTCAGAATCGCCGGGGTGTCAGTTCACCTTATTGACAGGGTGAAGTAGCATATAGAAACACAAACAGTACAGTATATATTTTATCTCACAACCACACTATGGGAAATACCTAGTCGCATACACAACTGCAGCTAATGTCTCTCAAAATCTGGGCTGCTACTTCTAAGACTAGGTATCCTATAAGAACACAACCATTTAAAGATATTTATTAGATTACATCATTCCTTTTTTATCAGTTCCTGTGTAAGATAATTAATTCTTTGAACATTAATTATCCATGAACAATTCCACATAAAATTTCATTAGCATCACACCCAAAGTCAATTGTTCCTTCAAAAATTACAACCTTATCATTATCTTCCAGCAACTCTATCCCCATGGTTTGACACCATTTATTCAATTATTCATTATAGAAATACTTTCTCACATTCCCATGCATTCTAGAAAAACATTTTAATCTACTAAACACAATGGGGCTCAACATGGGGAGTAGATGTTCTACCCGTCGAGTCTTTGCCGCTTATAGCAAGAGCATATACCCATCCAACCATGTGAAGGAAAAAATGGAAAGCACGTGGCATACCCCACGTGTCTTCACCTCTTTTGGATGAAGGGTAAGTAAGATTAGCTGCCTTGAGAAATGGGGAAAAGTATAGAAGATAAACAACCAATCAAAATTACCAAGTATCCAAAAATCACATTCAGTCCATTCCATCATCCCTGGTGTCCTCCCTGAAACCCACATGCATAAACTGATGCATCTCACCACTCTAGGATTCATCTGCTCGCACAACCAAAAGCCTCCATGCCACATCATATCACAACAGACATCTAGGATTACATCACAACATAAACAGCAAGAAAACAAACACCACATTTAATTGGGCTCTTGGCCCTTTAACAATCAATATGGTAACTCAGAACCCTTAAAAGAATTATCAAACAATCAGTTCTTTAATCCATCTTGATTTAGCAGATCTATTATTTGTAGGTTCAAATTCTTGAAACCTAATCAGTAAGCTATCACAAATAATTAAACATGCTTACTGCACCAATTAGATTAACATTGAATTAAAACTAGAACCAGATTCCTTTACATGCCTCTTTATCTTTAGACAAACAATTATCAATTAATCCCAATTTACATTCCTTACCTAATTCCATCAAGAACGAACAACTAATCAAAGCAAGCATAGATATCACACTATCTAAAAAAACATGAAGAAATAACTTGTGTTCGATAAAAATTTATTTATCCGGTAAAAATATTTATTATGTCAATTCCATTATCATCCAGTGGGATAAACATGCTAACAATACAGTTACACATAAAAGAAAAGAGAAGAAATGAATCCCCTATCGCGGAGATTTCATGATATTCTTTATCCACACAACGGGTCACGGTCCTCCTCTCATGCCAACAGCATCCACCCGAGGATTCCACGGTATGACCGCACCAGCCAAACCCCATGAAAAAACCAATTATAAACATGGAGATTACATGTTATAATATGGAAAAGAGAAATAAGAGAAGATGATCAAAAAGAAATGATGATAAAACATCCATTATATCGAGGATTGATCGATACAACTTGGTTGCATCAAAATAGAGCAGAACTGGTCTGAGGAGTAAAGTTTGATTGGGAAACTCCTATAGGAAGGACTGAAAGGTTATATCATCTGATAGCCAAGAACAATGAGGAAGAAAAAGGTAGGATAATATCTTGTCCCTTTTGAAGATTTAATGAGGATACAGTTTAAGATACGCTTAATTCCCCATTAAAATAGGATTGAATTAACCAACGCGGTTTGAATGAGTAAAAAAACATCCTGAGCCATAGGAATAATTAATATAGAATTTATGGTCTTTGAATCATCCATCTTAACTTCAGGGTTGCAACGTCATAGACGGTTCACCATTCCAACACCGTATGAGGGAGATATGTTGGATGCAAGATCCTATAATAATATTATTATTATTATTGGGTGTTTCATGGACCTAAGCCACGAACCATAATTTAATATCCCACATTAGACTTGAATCCATCATATTAATGACAGGATCACATCGCCATTGAAGAGAAGCCAATTGGACGTCACACACGGGAGTTATGACAGGTCCAAGATTAAATATTAATATTAAATCTAATAATTCATGAGCATTTCAGGTACCCGATCCAAAAAACTGAAAAATACATCCAATATTGGAGTTGGAATATCCGTCATGGAATCTGGGTAACACTGCTGCAGAAGGTTCGTGAAACCGAGGTCACACGAGGAAGATACCTTCAAAATTACATTTTCCCAATGAAAATAATAATTACATTATTGTATAATTATAATTTTATTTAACCTTTTATTATTCAATTCCAAATCCCATGCACAAAATCCTCAAATTTGGTGCACATCACCCCATTCCACCTTGATTTATTTCTTTTTTTCTTTTCTTAGTTCCCCATTTAGTTCTCATATTCTCCCTCTAATCTAACTCTTCCATTCATGATATCTTCTCCCACTCCACCAAAAGTGGTGCTTCCCATTGGCCTTTACTCCATGGTCTCATGCCTTAACTCCTTTCTCACTTCAATAATAATAACACCCATCATTAATGTTCTAATTTAATGCCATTAAATTAGTTTACCATGGTTATTCTCATATTAAATTAAAACCATTCCATTTAATTAATCACACACTAAAATCCACCATTACCATTTATAATTTAATATAATAGTAATAAATCCTCTTTAAATTTCATCAACGGGTCACCATCATTATCATTAGTAATTATTATTATTATTGATGCCCATTATTATCTTATAATTACTCCCTCTCGCTCATCAATTAAATCTTTCTCCCACGAAACTCACGCAGCCTCTTCCTAAAACTAATTTTCAAAAAGTAATGGACCAGAGAGGTCCAGGCCATTACATTAGATACCTCTCAAAACATTGTCATCCTCGAGAATTCAAAACCAACCTAAATAGACAAAAAAATGAAATGGGGTCCGAACAACCACCCATCGAGATACCTCTCAAATGAGATCAATCCACAAAAGCATCAAAATAAACTCATAAATAAAACATGAAAGGTCTAACCACAAAGAGAACATCATTACATGAAAAGTGTTAAGCATAAAACAACTCTAGGTACTGAGCACATATTTGTGACTCACGTTCCCAGGTACTCTCTTCCATGCCACCGTGTCACCACAAGACATTATTTAAGGGGATAGAACGCCTGCCCAACACCTTCTCCTTGCGGTCTTGGATCTCAACGGGTCACTCCTCAATGGTTGAATAATAATTAACATCGATCTATCCACAATTGATAATGTGGGAGTCATCATTTATATAACGACAAAGATGTGATACATGGAAAACAACATGTATCCGAATCATCTATTGGGGAAGTGATACTCGATACGCCACATATCCAACATGAGATAACACCTCAAAAGGCCCAATAAACCGGGGAAAAAGCTTACTTACATGACCAAACCTTCATTGTCCACGATGGGAAGTCACCTACAGAAACACAAGATCCCCAACATTAAACTCTAAGGGACTCCTTCTTTGATTAGAATTTGATTTCTGATGATCTTTCGCTGTATTCATCCTCTCACGAATCACCTGAACCATTTTGTTGTATTCTTCACTTGTTCCGGTTCAAGAATTGATGACTCTTCGACGCCAGTCCAACACAACGGAGAATAGAAAGGCCAGCTATAAAAGGCATCAAACAATGACATACCGATGGTGGAGTGAAAACTATTATTGTAAGAGAACTCCACCAATGGCAGGTGCCTTATCCATGAACCCCCAAAATCAAGAATACAAGAGAATAACATGTCATCAAGATTCTGGATGGTTCGCTCTATCTGACCATCCATTTTTGGGTGAAAAGAAGTGTTAAGCCATAGTTGAGAACCAAAATCAGGTTGGAGACCTCTCCACACCCTGGAGGTAAAATGAGGATCTTGATCAGAAATGATAATCCTCGGGACTCCATGAAGTCTCACCACCCCCTCTAGAAACTGCCACAACAAAAATTCCACTGAGCTCGACTCCTTGATCGCTATGAAGTAGGACGATTTTGTTAAACGATCCGCTACCACCCAAATAGCATCATTTCCTCCCAGAGCATGAGTTAAACCTGTAACAAAGTCCATTGAGATTTCCTCCCACTTCCACTGAGGAATCTCTAATGGTTGGAGATGACCACCAGGAACACGGTGTTCGACCTTCACCTTCTGGCGGACTAAATATCGAGACACAAACTCCGCAGGCGCACGGTTCATCCCAGGCCACCTAAACTGGCTCTTCAAGGATCGGTACATATTTGTCATTCCAGGATGTACTACTAAGGGTGAGCTATGGAGCTCTCAGAGGATCATCTCATGAATCTTCAAGGGAATAAAAAGGCATCCATGATACAACAATCGGTGTTGTTCGTCCTCCGACCAACCATTAGGGGCCTCACCACAAACAACTCGATGTCTCCAAACATCCACCTCTTGATATCCCAATTGGGACTCTTCCACCTTCTACACTAGGGAATACTGTACCATCATCTGAAAAATACAACCTCTATCCCCATCTTCTCCCATATCAAGATGCAATGCAGATAGTTCTTCCATTACTCTCCATGAATCACTGGATTCACGCACAGCATCACTACCTGAATTTTAGCTCAGCGCATCAGCTACAACATTAAATTTTCTAGGTCTATACAATATTTTGAAGTCATATTCTTGTAAGAACTCCATCCACCGATGCTATCGTAAGTTCAATCCACACTGGGAGAAAAAATACCCCAAACTCTTATGATCAGTGAAATCTACAAAGCGCTCACCAATGAGGTAATGTCTCTACAACATTAGAGAAAAAATCACGGCTGCCAACTCAGGATCATGGGTGTAATAGTTGCGTTCATTGGGATGGAACTTCTAAGACCCATAAGAAACAACTGACCTCTGCTGCATGAGAACACAACCTAACCCCAGATGTGAAGCATTGCAGAAAACATAAAACTAGGCTCCATCAGCTGGAAGAAAAAGGACTGGAGCACTTAATAACTTCTCATTTAGATACTCAAAAGCATCCTATCACTAATTAGTCCATATGAATGGCTGGTCCTTCTTGGTCAAAGCTGTTAGAGGAGTCGCAATTCGTTAGAAATTGACTATAAACCTCATGTAGTAGCCTACGAGACCAAGGAAACATCGCACCTCTGACACTATCTAGGGGCTGCCCAAGACACAACTACTTCTACCTTTGATGGATCCATAGCTACTCCCTGTTGGGACACATCATTCCCCAAGAAACAGACTTCTCAAGCCCAAAACTCACACTTCGACAACTTCTCGTAGAGATGATGATGGCGAAGAACTGCCAAAATGGCTTGTAGATGCTATGAATGCTCCTCTTTAGATGTGGAGTAAACAAGGATGTCGTCAATGAAAACTACCACAAACATGTCCAGGAACTCACAGAACAAAACATTCATCAATCCCATGAATACAGCTGGATCATTTGTCACAGCAAATGGCATTACAAGGAACTCATAAAGCCCATGACGACAACGGAAAGCAGTCTTCGAAATATCCTCATCCTTCACACACTTCTGATGATATCCCGACCGCAAGTCGATCTTTTAGAACCAACTTTCACCCTTAATTTGATTGAAGAAATAATCAATTCACAAAAGATGATATCGATTCATTATTGTCACTTTTTTAAGCAATGATAATCGACACACAACCACAAACTGTTGTTGGCCTTCTTCACGAACAAAACTGGTGCACCCCATGGTGACACACTTGGACGAACAAAACCGCACTGCAACAGACCATCAAGCTATATACGTATCTTTCGTAACTCAGAAGGGGCCATCCTATATGGAGATATAGATATAGGAGGCACTCCTGGCTATAGCTCGATCCCAAACCCGATCTCTCTTTGAGGGGGTAATGCTACAACCTCTTCTGGAAATACATCAGGGCACTCCTCTATGACCCTAGGAAACGCCAACTGCTGAACCTTTGATGAACTCAGAATCATCTCAGCCATCATAGATGATAAGGCTGGAATGTTCCTATGACCCATATGAGGGTCTCGCAGACCAATAAACACCACTTTCTCTCCATCTGCACCAATGAAGACGACCTTTTTCTTGAAGCAATCCCTTATTTCCTGCACCGAATACAACCAATCCATGCCAAGGATGAAATCATATGATTGTATTCATAAACATAGAAAATATCTCCAAGAGCGGTGTTTCCCCAATAGTAGCTCATAGTCTCTACATACAACAAACAAGTTTGCTAGACCTCCAAATGGCGTAGTCAACACCAAGGGCACTGGAAGCCTCTCTTCCACATGTCCCAACGAATGGACAAGGGTAGGTGATATGAAGGAGTGTGTTACTCCTAAACCTAGAATATGGAAGACTCAACAATAATTAATTAATTTTTTTCTTTTATTAAATTTAAGTTAACCTATCCCAAGGTCTACACATTCAAACATAGGAACATGGAAGAATTATGCATGATACCTTCCAAGGTATCTACCCTACAACTAGTATCACCTTGTTTAGTAGCCATCTTAAAGATAATGGTCCATACATCAGATCATAGGGGGACCTAAATGCCTATGTCTCACCTGGTCACTAGTGTTTACCTCACTTGCTAAACATTAATGACACTGTTTCCCTACCAACCCATGCAACCTCACCTATGGATAACTTCAAACTCCATCCTATCCCTCAACCAGACCTCTGATACCACTCTGTCATGACCCCCTCCCCACAAAGTGTACCCCTCTGGGGTCAGAAATGGGAAAACGAAGATAATGACCCCGGAGTCCTGCCTCCAGTAGGCCCCGGGTTGGTGACTAGCACCGAGGGTATAATAAACACAAAAATGGGAGGCATTACCCTCTAAGAGACCACATGCAGAAGAGAGAGATAAGATATACACCAAACAACTCCATTTTAGAACTGAAATATAAAATAAACCCAAGTGCACGTATTTAATGCCATGGAAAAGTACTACAACTGAAAGGGGAAAAACTTCAAGTACCCAAAAGAAAGTAAAACTAGTAGCAACCACAAGACCGAACAACTCCTGCAACCCCAAGCTAGTAGAAATAATCTTGATCTCTAACCTGCTCCAAGTGACTTGAAAAACAATTTATATATACATAGGGTGAGCATAACAGTATACTCAGTAGGATCCTCCCTGAAGCCTCTCGTGTAATATAAAGAATGCATGCTAAAGTACAGTGAACAACAAGTGAAACTAAATCATCACCTAAAAAGGTATACTAAGTTCCCAACCTCACCATGGCTACTCTCACCAAATAACGCATACAAGAATATATCATATAATAAATAATATCAAGGTTACCCTACTACTACTTCCCCAATGGTCTTCCGCTTTTCCCCAACGTAGCACGTCCTGAGAATCTCTCTCAAAAAAGGCTTGTCGGTAGACACCTGGGTGAAGAACCACAATATGAACCCTGTGCAACAAAACCACCATGTCTATGCACCAAAGTAACCAGGTAGTTTCTGGGAGCCACCACAGCTCACAAAACAAGTAACATACATCGGGTATTATACCTCAATCCATTACACCCATACATCGAGTAAGGATCCACAATCCATCACAGCCTATACACGTTACACCTATATTAGTACATAGAAAACTATATCCAGAATATATGTGTGTGAATAACCATAAGCCATTACAGCCCTCAACACACATGTATGGGGAAAACTAACCAATGTTCCTGCCAGCACCAGTAACAACAAAGAAAAGAGAGCGGGGCCAAATGGGGTAGTCATCCATCCATCCTCCCACTAAAATATTGGGGAAAACACCCCCTAAGGCTCATAATCACCGGGGTGTCAGTTTCCCTTAATAACAGGGCGGAGTAGCTTATAGAAACACAAAAATTATAGGATATATTATATCTCACAACCACACTATGGGAAATACCTAGTCTTAGACACAACTACAGCTAACGTCTCTCAGACTCCAGGATGCTACTTCTAAGACTAGGTATCCTATAATCACACAACCATTTAAAGATATTTATTAGATTAATTCATTCCATTTTTATAATTTATATTATATGTTAATTAATTCTTTGAACATTAATTAACCATGGAAAATTCGACATTAAATTTCATTAGCATCGCACCCAAAGTCAATTGTTCCTTCAAAAATTGCAACCTTATCATTATGTTCCTACAGCTCTATCCCCATGGTTTAACACCATTTATCCAATTATTCAATATAGAAATACTTTACCACATTCCCAGGAATTTTAGAAAAACATTATATGATACTAAACACAAGGGGGCTAAACACGGTGAGTATATATACAACTCGTTGAGTCATTTCCACTTATAAAAAGAGAATATACCCATCCTTCCTTGAGAAGATAAACACGGAAAGCACGTGGCATACCCCGTCTGTCTTCGCCTCTTTTGAAAGAATGAAATGTAAGACTAGCTGCCTTGAGCAGTGGGGAAAAGTAAATTAGATAAAAAACCAATCAAAATTACCAATCTTCCAACAATCATATCCACTTCATTCAATCATCCCTGATGTCCTCCCTAACACCCATATGCATAAACCGAAGCATCTCACCACTCTAGGTGTCATCCGTCGCCACAACCAAAAGCCTTCATTCCCCCTCGTATCACAATAGCCATCCAGGATCACATCACAGCACAAACAGCAGGAAAAAAACACCACATTTAATTGGGCTCTTGGCCATTTAACTATCAAGAGGGTAACTCATAACCCTTTAAGGAATTATCAGAAAATAAGTTCTTTAATCCATTTTGAATTAATAGATCTATTATTCATAGGTTCCAAATTCGGGAAACCTAATCAGTAAGCTATCACAAATAATTAAAAATTGTTACTATGCCAATTTTATTAACATCGAATTACAACTAGAACCTGATTCATTTACATTCCACTTTATCTTTATCCAAACAATTATCAATTAATCCCAATTTACATTCTTTACTGATTTCCATCAAGAATGAACAGATAAGCAAAGAAATCATAGATATCACACTATCTAGAAAAACATGAGGCAATAACATGTGTTCGATAAAAATTTATTTATCTGGTTAAAATAATTATTATGTAAATTCCATTCTCATCTAGTGGGATTAAAAATGCTAACAATATAGTTGCATGTAAATGAAAAGAGACACAATGAATCCCCTACCATGGAGAGTTAGTGATGTTATTTATCCACACAATGGGTCACTATCCTACTCTCGCGCCAATTGCATCCACCTGAGGATGCCACGGTACAACCGCACCAGCCAAACCCCAAGAAAAACCCCATTAGATGAATGGAGATTACACGCTATAATATGGAAGGAAGAAATATGTAAAGATGATCCCAAAGGAATGACGATAAAATATACCCTATATCGAGGATTGATCAATATAGGTTGGTTGCATCAAAACTGAGCGAAACCGATCAGAGGATTAAAGTTTTATTATGAAACTCCTACAGGAAGGATTGAAAGGTTCTATCATCTCATAGCCGAGAAGAAAGAGGAAGACCAAGGGAGGATGATATCTTGTCCCTTTTGAAGATTTAATGGGGAAAAAGTTTAAGATATGCTTAATTCCCCATTAAAAAAAGATCGCATTAACCAACGCGGTTTGACTGAGTAAGAAAAATATATTGATCCATAGGAATAATTAATAAATTATTTATACTCTTTGAATCATTCATCTTAATTTCAGGGTTGCAACATCACAGACAGTTTGCCATTCCAATAGTGTATCAGGGAGATATTTTGGATGCAAGATCATGTAATAATAATATTAATAATATTATTGGGTGTTTTGTGGACCCGAGCCATGAAACATAATTTAATATCCCACATTAGACTTGAATCGATCGTATTATTGATAGGATCTCATCACCACTGACGAGAATTCAATCGGACGTCGCACGTGGGAGTTATGGCGGGTCCAAGATTTAATAATAATATCAAATCTATTAATTCACGAGCATTTCGGGTACCCAATCTGAAAACCAGAAAAAGACATCCAATATTGGACTTGGAATTTCTGTCTCGGAATTTGGGTCACACTACCATAGACGGTTCATGAAACCGAGGTCCAATGAGGAAGATATCGTCAAAATTCAGTTTTCCCAACGAAAATAATAATTACATTATTTTATTATTATTATTTTATTTAACCATTTTTTTCTTCAATTCCAAATCCCACGCACAAAATCCTCCAATTTGGTGCGCATCACCCCATTATAACTTGATTGATTTATTTTTTTCTTTTATTACTTCCCCATTTAATTCTCACATTCTCTCTCTAATCTAACTCTTCCGTTCACGATTTATTCTCCCACTCCATCAAAAGTGGCACCTACCCTTGGCCTTTACTCCATGCCCTCACGACCCAACTCCTTCCTCACTTCAATAATAATAACACCAATCATTAATGTTCTAATTTAATCCCATTAAATTAGTTTACCATGGTTATTCACATATTAAATTAAAACCATTCCATTTAATTAATAACACACTAAAATCCACCATTACCATTTATTATTTAATATAATAGTAATAAATCCTCTTTCAATTTTATCAATGGTTCGCCATAATTATCATTAATAATAATTATTATTATGGATGCCAATTATTATCTTATAATTACTCCCTCTCTCCCATCAATTAAATCTTTCTCCCACTAAACTCATGGGGCCTCTTCCGAACCCTAATTTTCACAAAGTAATGGACCAGAGAGGTCTGGGCCATTAAATTTAGTGGGTGAGTTTATTTCCAAAAAACCAAATAAAGAGACATCAAACCCATAGGTAGATGACACTGGTATAAATCTTTCTTGAGTTAATATATAATGATAAATATATTATATTACATGGAAAGTATCTATATGAGGTTGAATGTCATTACGACATTATATTATTTTTTATTGGAGTTAATGAATGTTTATATATGATGAATTTTACATTAAGTGTTTATTCATAATTCCAAAGAGAAATTATCCTATAGGAACACACACTAAGTGTATACATAATCTATGTTTAATTCAACTATTGAATTTAAAAAGATAGAATAACTAACAATTCTTCAGGTTTGGTTAATAAGAAAGATCAAACAAATAGTTATTTGAACAAATAAGTGAGTTAAATAATAATAATAAATACCTAATTCCTTGGTTTTTATAATATAATATTTAATATATTTATTGGTTAATAATGTTTTGGAATTTATTTAACAAATGATTTACAGATTAGTAAATGTTCAAGGGAATCTAGACCTAGCGTAATTTGAACAAATAAGTGAGTTAAATAATAATAATAAATACTTATTTACTTGGTTTGTATAATATAATTTTTAATATATTTATTGGTTAATAATGTTGTGGATTTTATATAACAAATGACTTACAGATTAGTAAATGTTCAAGGGAATCTAGACCTAGCATAATAGTCCAATTGGAAATGATATAAACGATAAGTATTTATATTATTAAATAATTTTTCATGTCAAATGATTAATAATAATATTTTTATTTTTAAAAAAGATGTTAATTAAGAAATGTTAATTTTTAATGGGGTTGCATGAAAATTTCAAACCCAAAACATTCCATAATAAGTATCAAAATAGAAAATTTAGCTTGTTGTGAAAAAAACATAGAAAGACACCATTTCAATCCATTTAAATTTTTTATTGATATCTAGATGAACACCCTAGTCCTCTTATCTCAAGACATCGAGAGAACATCAATAGTTCTTCCTCATTCAAGAATAAATCAACTAAAATAAACCAAAAATCATGCAAGTGATCAAGATCACTCATTCTGGAACCCAATGATTTTACAAAGCTTTTCAGTGATTGTGGTGCATGTGGTGATCTCCACTAGATGTATTATATACTTAGATCCTTGAGTGAGATGATAGTACAACAAGATACCATCATACATATCTTCAAAGAAAGAGGGAATTATATGTTTATTAATTATATATCAGATCATAAATTAATTATAAATTATAGGTAAATATCCTCTTCTTATATTTATGAATATTTTATTTAGTTAATTAATATACATTTTTCATTGGAAATGAAATTATTTTTCATTTGAATAAATGATTATTCATAAATTAATACAAAAATCCAAGTTGAACATGATTTACAGGAACATCCTTTAGATTGGAACATATTAGGACTAGGTATGTTGGAATTGTATTGATGATTTTTATGGTGTTGTATTTTTTTATATTAATACTATCCGGTTGAATTTATTGAGTTCATAAATAACTTTACCAAATCAGACGATTTTTGAATTAATCATCATAACAAAGACATGTATCAAATGTGATACATTGTTCACAACAAAGATGAATGTAGTTTTTAGATTTAAAAATTTCTTTGGCATTTATTTTATGAAAGAAAAGAGGAAGATCATTGCGGATTTTTTGAAGAATTCATGTAGAGAAGTTGTGGGATTGAAAAATTTTGCACATATAATTTGATAAGTATGTACATGTTTCCATGCATTTGATCTTGAATTACATCATATACATAGAAATTTGGAAAGTAATATTTATGGGACTTATATAAAATATATGGCCAGACTAAGCCACCTAAGGAAGCCAGCTCAACCACAGTTATGGGGAGAAATCCCAACTCATGTGGGATCTAGAACACACATGAATGACTAGGGAGGAAGCACAAGGGATGTGTATAAGCTCTCAATAAAAGAATTTATAAGTCCAATGGTGAACATGTATAAGGCTATGCATATCATAGGCCAGAATCTTAACACCGTGGGCAATGAGTTTCACTACCCATGTTGTAACACCCCAAACTTCCACAATATGCTTCTCTTTAAATATTGCAATAACTTGTGTTTTACGCAACTTCGAGTTATAACACACCACGACTAATCAAACAAGCCATTATGAATAGTAATACACACTTTTTGAAATTATATAAATTTTATTTTGCAAAATGGACTTCAGTTTTGAATTCAGAATATCAAATTTCCATATGGTAATTTTTTTTTATTTTTCTAAAAACATTCTATTTTTTAATGAATAGTGACAAACACAACATTTTTGTTTAAAACTGAATTTTTATTTAAAAAATTATTTATTTTATTTAAATATATTTTTGGTCAAAATAGATACATAATACATATATATGTTCTATATAGTTCATTGGAGTAATTTTATAATAAAAATAGATGTACATATTTTTTAAAACATTTTAACGTGTTTTAGCCACATTCTAGGCATGTTACCAAATCTGCATAAAAATTAATTTTACAGCTTATATGAATTGAATTTAAAAAATCCATGAGACACAGTTGATATTAGTAATTAAAATTTGGTTCAATATGATGAAAATAATTTTCGTTGAATAGTAACTTGTGAATTTTATTTACCACGGTTTAAAGTAAATATGCTAATTAAAGGTACAAATGATATTATAATTAACCTAAAACATGTCCTAATTATATTTGATGAGTATTTTTGACCACAATAAACCATAGAATTAAAATATGATCATTTTTTATCCACAAGTATTAGATTATGACATTTACTACTATTTTATTTAAAGAGGAGTAAAAAGTGTTAAATTCAAATTTTAAGAACTAATCCATTTTTAATATAGGGTTAAAAAATTTATAATTATGACTATAAATATTCATTATAAATATAAAAAATATTTATTTCATAATGGTTTTTTATTTATAATTTTTAGACATTAAATAATTAAATTTATTTATGACACAATGATGATGTATTAATTAATATATTAATGTAAAATTAACAAATTTGATATTATAAATATAAAAATAAATTTACATTGAGACTTTTTATGCATTTCAATAATTTAATTTTTAAATATTACATGTTATGGTTGATTTTTTTGAAGTGATAGGGTTCTTATGACTTTTACAAGAATCAAATACTAAATAGTGTCAAAGATGACATAAATGAGTTTTTAAAACAAATACTATTTTATTAAATGATATAATATTCTTAAAATTATATGGTTTAGAAAAGAACATATATAAGGTTATATATGTCAATAATGAAAGAATCGAGGTTCACTTTTCAGTTTATATTATGTTTATTAACCATAAAATAAAAAATACAAGGAGACATGGTAAATGTCAAACTATTTAACTAAGAGTTAAATCTAAAGGATAAAGTTAATATGGTGACCTAAACTAGCCTAAAACCTATTGGTTGAGAATATTTCGTCCCATACGACGTTATCCTCTAAATAAATCCTTTTTGTGCCATTATAAACCGAATATGATTGTATAATAAATTAATATTTCATGATTTTCTTAAATTGACCCACACCTCTATTATAAAAGGGTACATCCCCTTCTCTCAAAATCACACCTCACAGCCATTTGGTTCTTCCAACCCCAAATAAAATATCCTCTCAAATACCCTCAATTAATCTTAGGGACCTTACATTGATCAGAAATCAAACCTATGGAGCCCCTTGATCAAATCAAAAAGAAGAACCTGAAGAAAAGGTAATAATTTCATCACCTCTTTCAAAGTTCATTTCTTCTTCCACTTCCTATTTCATTGTTGTTTCCCTACCAGAATAATTAATATAGTAACATATACATACTATGATGTTATTATAAATATGTTACAACCTTATTTATTATTCAATCCATCATATTAAAGACAAAGTCAACATAGATGCGTACGTATAGCTTACCATCTCCACGTTGTGGTATAATTTGTTGTTCAACACTTCATTATTTGGATGGGTATAAAAATGAGTATAACTAATGTAAATAATAAATATAACATATTAATAATACTATATAAATGATATACCATCCAATTACATATTATTTCACCATCAATAGAATGATATTGTCGCTCGTGCGTATGTACGGATTACTGTCTCCACGAACTCGATGAGATTTATTCCCCATCATAACTATTCAAGAATAATTTCCATTTTTTTATTAAAAATAATGTCAAAAATGTAATATGATTTTGTATATGAATCAAATACATCTTATCCATAAAAAACATTACTTATATAACAAAACATATAAAGGGAAATGAATCAGTGAACCCCTGAATCAATGATACTACTTAAATATTATTAACAAATAATTATTAAAAGATCATATATGATATCATATTTATGTATGTGGTTCTTGTATAATTTAGTAACAATGATTTAACTATTATAAAAAAGGTTAACATTCCCTATAACAATGAGAAGTACCAGGTAAGGGTTAATTTTAAAATCTCATTATTATCTGAGGTTGTTTATACATGAGTATCTACAAGGACACCTTTATCCTCCATATCTATTCCAAAGAAATGAATTTAAAAAAAATTAAAATTCCCTAGAATATGTGTAAAATTCATTTATACCAATGTTTTAAATTTTATAAAATGATTTTAAAGTATTCTTTCCATCATTTTCCAAACAAGTTACTTTATGACCATTTAGAAAAATTAATGTAAGAATGCTTTTTTAACGTATATGGCTTGTGTGACTATTTTCCACCATTATGACATCTTTGAAGATTCACATAAAATATTATAGAAATATTTTCAAAATAAATGTTTTCTTTTATAATTATGTTACTTTTAAATGATTTCAAAATAAGATGATATATTTCTCTCAAATAATTTTTGATTTCATCTATGTCAACATCCATTTATGGATTTTACACTTGTTTGAAGTTGATTAATTATGATAAAATCTTCAATATTATATGAATGGTTTTCTGAAATATTTGACTATGGATGTGTTATTTTTTTACTATTCATGGTTTATGGTTAATCTATTAATATTTTATATACTATTTTTAATTTGAATGATTATGTTATGTTTCAACCATTTCATATGAGGAATTAATTGGCATTATTAAGTGATGGGTGGAGCCTGCTATAACTCATTGATGCATCGGTAGGTCACATAAACAAACTAGTATCATATCCCAAGGCCTTGACAATATTTTATTTTTTTTCTTGGCATTAGGCTATTACTATGTGGTTATGATGTCCGATATTACGCATTCCATCATTAAGAAAATAACTATTGATATTATATGTGATTAGTCAACTAGTAGAATATCCATGTGAATAGGTAAATGGAATTATTTTATCAATATTTTCCATATTATGATGAATTTTATCTTTAAAAGGCATGTTTTTTAGTCTTATACAATGACCTAAATTTTTATTCTTATTTATGATAATATCTACTATATTGTTATACTTACTGAGAATCTGAGGTCACCCCATTCTATGTTTTATTTTGGTATGATGCGAAAGAAGTATATTATGAATGAACTACATGGATAGTATTAGTGATATTAATGTTTTCAATGGATACACAATGTTTTTGTTTTTCATTTCATAATGTAATCTAAAACTTATTTTTGAATATTGTACTTCTAATGCTACTAAACTGATCAGTCTTTCGGGATTTGATCCCATATGATAATGACATGTAATAATGCACCGAAAATGGGTAACTAGGGTCAGGGAATTGTAGTTATTATCAAAGGAAGTTTTTTAAAAACCTTGGAAGATAAATTTTGAAAAACATTGATTAGAGAACATTACCTTATTATATGCATTCAGGTTTAGTATAGAAGAACTTCCTAGATTTTTTGTAATATAGAGATTTTGTATATTTTCAAAACAATACATCCCTGTTTGGAAATGATTAGGTAGTGTAGGCTCTATAAAAAAGTAACTTGGAGTGAAAACTCTGACAAAGAGTTTCAGGATTGACCCAGGGTATCTTGATACACGATAATGAGCCTTGCTGCACTTTTGGTTATGACACACGTGGGGGATATGCTTAGGATAATTCATATTTTCATTAAAAATAATTATGAAAGATTTATGAATAAATAACTCCTCAAAGAAAACATTTTTTATGATTATGGATTATATGCATAAACTGTTCAATTTATGTTAGGTATTTTACTAGTTTAGAATTATGTATTGTGATTCATAAACTAATCTAGTGTATGACATTGTTTAGAAATAGTTCCTAGTAGAAGTAATGAAAACCATATCAATGCACATAATCTATGTAGGTATTTCCCTCATAATAATGATAATTATAGTAGAGATGGTGATTCTACTGTTGCTGAAAAACTTATAACCATACTGGAACAACTCACTGAGGTTATGAATAATAACCTTACCCGTATGGAGCACCCTGATCCACAATGCATAGGTTCAATGTTAGACCGCTTCATGAGGAAATACCCAAAAAAATTCAATGGGACTACAAATCCATTTATAATTGAGAAAAGGATAAGTTTCTTACAGAAAATATTTCATTCTTTGGGGAGTATAAAAATGGTAAAAACTTTCATGGGAGTTAATCACCTCACATGACATGCAGATCAGTGGTTTTAATTAATTAAAAACACAAAGGAGGATGAATTAGTATCAAATATTTAATGGAGGGAGTTCAAAAAGATTTTCATAGAAAAATACTTTCCTCGTGGCCATCGAGTAGATATGTAAAGACTATTTCTGAGTCTGAGGAAAAAGGAGGATGAGATGGTTATAAAGTATAAGGCTAACTTTACAAGGTTTTCCAGGCATGTAACATATTATATACGTAACCCAAGGAGTAATATTGATCGATTATTTGATGGTTTAAATCTATTTATCAATTGACTATTAGTCTCACAATCCTTATATTCGTATGAATATATTGTCACATGTGCTATCAAGAAAAAAAAGGAATTATCTATGTCTAACAACTTTAAAGCATAGAAGGAGAAGAAGAGATCCACTGAACACTCTAGAAATGGAATTAAGGCGAAGAAGGTAAAAGTTGAATTTCCAACCTGTAGTAAATGTGGTAAGAAACACCCTAGAACATTCCTAAAGGGAATGGGGTTCTATTACAAGGGTGGTGAAAAATTACACCATTCTCGTGATTAAACTGGAAAGAAAGAGGCACTCAAGGTTTAATGATACACTTTAATAGAAATGGGAAATTATGAAAATAAATTTTGTATGGGCCAAGGAAACACACCTCAGGAAAGGAAAAGGGAGCAAGGACAAGTTTATGTGATCATTAATGCTGATGTTGAAGCTTTGAATGAGGTGGTTGTAGTTAATTTAATGGTTTCCTCAAATCTAGCTAATGCTTTATTTGATTCTGGATCATCAAATTGTTTCATAACTTGGTAGTTTTCTAAGAAAATTATATTTTTCCAATTTTATTTAACAAGGGAGTTGTTAGTAAAAACTCTAAAAGAAAGTATAATTACAAAAACTATATTTCAATTAGTTACCATTAGAGAATATAAACAAACTTTATCTACTAATATCATATACATAACCATGTTTTAATTTCACATAATCCTTATTATGTATTGGGTTATAGACCATGATGTGAAAATTTATTGTAAGAAGATATAGGTAACAATTTTTTGTGATGATAATAAAGAATACCTTATCCTTAGAGGAGAAACATAGTCATCTGATTCCCATCTAGATCCACCCATAGTAGCACTGCTAAATTAAATTATTGGGGAAGAAGAAAATGGAATAACTATGGGTTAGGCAAGGAATGTTCAAATAGAGGATGTGCCTATTTTGAAAGAATATGATGATGTATTTCCAGAGGATTTTCCTAGAAATCCTCCAGAATGAGAAATTAAGTTTTACATTGATTTAATTCCTAGTTCAAGGACCATATTGAATACCTCTTATAGAATGTCCACTATGGAATTAGTTGATCTAATGAAACAACTAAAGGAGTTGAGTAATAAAGGATTTATTCTCCCAAGTGTTTCTCCCTAGGGAGCCCCTGTTCTTTTTGTTCTGATGAAAGATGGATCTATGACGTTGTTCATTCACTACAGGGAGATCAATTCTATAACAAAAAAGAACAAGTATCCCCTACCTTGTAGTGATGATTTATTCAATCAACTTCATGGAACTCAGTATTTTTCAATGATTGACCTTCGATCTGGATATCATCAGTTGTGTATGAAGAAGGAAGAAATTCCGAAGACATCATTTCGTACCAAGTATGGGCATTACGAGTTTACAGAAATTCCTATTGGAATCACTAATTCACCCTCGGTCTTCATGGATCTAATGAATATAGTTTTCAAGGAATATCATGATGACTTTGTGGTGGTATTTATTGATGATATATTGGTTTACTCTAGAAGAATTTATGTTCAGGAAAATCACTTGTGCACAATTTTAAAGACTCTGAGAAGTAATGAATTATATGGAATGTTTAGAAAGTGTGAATTATTGCTTCACGAGATTTATTTTCTTGGCAATATTATCTCAAAGGATGTAATATATGTTGATTCTTCTAAGACAATAATAATCCTAGAATGGCCAGCACTGATGTGTATAACTTACGTACATAGTATTATTAGTTTTGCAGGTTATTATCGATGTTTCATCCAGAATTTTTCCAAATTGGAATACCCATTAACTGAGCTCACACATAAAGGGGTTATTTTTTTGGAAGAAATAGTGTGTAGAATGCTTTGATGAACAAAAGTGAATATTTGTCAATTCTCTTATATTGACTCTACCATCGGAATATGATGGGTTTGTTATTTATAGTGACACTTCAAAGAAAGTACTTGGTTATGTCCTTATGCGGAATGGCAGAGCTATTTCTTATGAATCACGATAGTGAAAAATTTATGAACAAAACTATAAAACTTATGATCTTGAGTTAAGAGATGTAATATTGGAATTGATGATATGGATTCACTATCTCTATGGTGAAAATTTGAGACATAAACCAATCATAAGAGTTTGAAGTAAATGATCTCATAGAAAGAACTCAACATGAGGCAAAGAAGATGGCTCAAATTAATCATGGATTATGATTACAATATACAATACCACCCGGGGAAGGAAAATAAGGAGGAAAATGCTCTGAGTAGAAAATATCATGACATTTTGAACAAGATGAGAGTTGAAAGGGATAGTATGTTCATGGATCTAGTAAAGATGGATATGTGAATAATCATTGAAGGTAAAAAATCAATACCTTTTCAAATGTTTTCTAACCCATCATTACTATAAATGATAAAAAGTTGTCAGAATGATGATGAGGTGCTTAAAAAAATAAAAGCTGTGAATTACGAGAGATTGATTAACATTGTATATGAAGATTGAATTTTGAAATTTGGGCAGAGAATTTTTCTTCCTAGAATACCTGATCTGAAAATAGAATTGTAGGATGATTCTCATAGATCCAATTTCTCTATACTCCCATGTAACACTAAGAAGTATAGTTATTTGAAGGAACATTTTTGGTGGGACAACATGAAGAGGGGGATTGGGGATTATGTGTCAAGATTTATGGTATGTAAACAGGTGATGGCTGGAAGATAACATCCTCGGGGAGTCATGAAACCTCTTACCACATCTGAGTGGAAATGGGATAATATTACGGTGGACTTTGTAATGGGGAAACTAAAGATTCCAAGAAGGAATGATGCAATATGGTTCATTTTTGATCGTCTTACCGATTCAGTATATTTTCTTAAAATAAGAGAATGTTTACCACTTGAACTTTTATCAAGACTATATAATGAAGATGAAATAAATTATGGAGTACCCCTATAAATTTTTTCTAATAGGGATCCCCATTTTACATCACGATTCTAGAAAAGTATTCATAAATCTCTAGATACTTAAAGTTGTTTGAGCACTACCTACCACCCTCAAACTGATGGAAATTCTTAACAGACTACTCAAACCTCAGAAGACATGTTGAAATCATTCTCACTTGACTTTCATGGTATGTGGGATCAATTTATACCTATGATAAAATTTTACTATAATAATAGCTTTCATTAATGTATTCATATGGCGCCATATGAAGCAATATGTGGAAAGTGTTGTCGCACAACAACTTGTTGGGATGATGTAGGTGAAAGAAAACTCATAGGAAAAAAACTTGTTGATGAAACAATGGAAGATGTGAAGATTATCCATACCCACATAAAAGAAGCTCAATGTAAGAAAAAGATCTATACTGATAATCGAAGGAAAGATATGGATTTTCAGGTATGATATTATGTTTTCTTGAAGTTATCTCCAGGGAAGGGTGTTATACGATTTGGTGAGAAAGGTAAATTATGTCCCAGGTAAATCAGACCTTTAGAAATTCTATAATGAACTAGAGTTATAGATTATCATTTGGAAATTCCACCAAGTCTCTCCAATATTCGTGATGTGTTCCACATATCACTATTGAGATAATACATTCTTGACCTAACACATGTACTCAGCTATAATGAAATAGAACTGAAACCCAATATATCTTATTGTGAAAATCCTATTAATATTTTTGATACCATAGAACTACTGTTGAGAAACTAGAAGTATATTCTGGTAAAAGTTCTATGGATAAAATATTTTATGGAAGGGGAAATGTGGGAACCTGAGAAATTTATGATGAAGAACCACCTGAATCTTTTTATGTAGTAATATACTAGAAATTTTGAGGATGATATTATTTGAAGGAGGGGAGAATTTAACACCCCAATCTTCCATGCTACGCTTCTCTTTTAATAGTTCAATAGCTTCCATTATACGCAACTTCAAGTTCTATAAAACCATGACTAATCATACTAGGCGTTATGAATAATAATACCCACTTTTTGAAATATTAAAAAATTTATTTTTCAAAATGGACATTATTTTTGGATTTGGAAAATCGAATTAGCTTAGGGTAATTTTTTTATTTTTCTAAAAACATTCAAGTTTTGATGAATATTAAAAAAATACCTTAATGTTTACATATAAATTTTTATTTAAATAAATGTTTATTTTTCTTTAAATTTATTTTAGGTCAAAATAGATACATAAAACCTATATATGTTCAATGTATTTCATTGGAGTAATTTTAAAATAAAATTTTATGTATAAAATTTAATTGAACATTTTAACGTCTTTTACCAGCCTTATAGGAACATTAGAAAATTTGCATACAAAGTTATTTTACTGATTCTATGAATTTAATTTCAAAATTTTGAGAGACACAGTTGATATCAGTAAGTAAAATATGGATCAATAGGATTAAAATGATTTTTGGTGAATTGTAACTTTTGAATTTTATATACCAAAGATGAAATTATATTTTGAAATTAAAGGTAAAAATGATATTAGAATAACCCTAAAACAAGTCCTAATTCTATTGGATAAGTATGTTTTCAACTAAAATCATCCAAAATAATAAAATATTATCCTTTTTGATACATTTGTATTAGATTAGGAGAATTATTTTTTTTAAGAAGAGTTAAAGGTGTTAAATTCAAATTTTAATATCTAAACGATTTTTAATATAGTGTGATATATAAGATCAATTAGATTATAAATATTCATTATAAAGATAATAATATTTCCTAAGTAATGGTATTTTATTATAAATTTTTAGAAATTAGATAATTAAATTTATTTATAAAACAATGATGAAGTGGTAATTACCTTATTAATGAATGATTAAAATTATTGATATTATAAGTATTCAAATAAATTTAAATTGAAACTTTTGATGTGTTATACAAATTTTTTAGGTTAATATGACATTTTTGGAGTGTTGTAATTTTTTTTCAATGTTATAATGTTTTTATGACTTAAAAAATCATATACTAAATAGTGTCAAAATTGACATAAATGAGATTTAAAAAAAGACTATTTTATTAAATGATATAATATTCCTAAAAATGTCATGTTCGTCCAAAGGACTTATATAAGGTAAGATATGTCAATAATGAACCACTTTAGGTTCTATTGGAAGTTTATAGTATGTTTATTAACTAATAGAATGATATTATTTCTTGTGCATACATACAGATTACCATCTCCCCGAATGCGGTAAAATTCATTCCCCATCATAAAAAGTCAAGAATAATTTTCATTTTATGATTAAATATAATTAATAATAACTTAATATCATTCTGGATATGAAAAAAATACATCTTATCCCTAAAAAATCATGACTTATATAACAAAATGTATAAAAGAAAATGAAATATTTAACACCCTAAACAATGATACTACGGAAATATTATTAACAAATTAATATTAGAATATTATATATGATATCATATTTTTGAATGTGTTTTTTGAATAATTTAGTAAAAATGAATTAACTATTATACAGGATGTTAACAGATCCTCAAACAAAGAAATGTACAAGGTAAGGGTTAATTTTTCAATCTCTTTATTATCTGAGGTTGTTTACACGTGAGTATTTACTGGGGCCTCATTATCATCAACAATCGTGTTTTATAGAAATTTATTTCAAAATATTTTTACTATTACCTAGAATATTGGTTAAATTCAATTATACCATTCTTTTACTTTTTATAAAATGGTTTGAAGGGAATCTTTCCGTCTTTTTCCAAACAGGGTATTTTAAGACCATTTTAACAAATTAATGTTAGAATGTTTTTTTAACGTATATGGTAGGTGCAACTATTCTCTGTTGTTATAACATCATCAAAGATTACATTACAATATTATAAAAATATTTTCAAAATTATAGTTTTCTTTTATAATTACATGTCTTTTAAATGATTCCAAAATAGAAAGATATATTTCTCTAAAATAGTTTTGATTTCAACTATGTCAATATCCTTTAATGGATTTTACACTTATTTGAAGTTGATTTATTATGATAAAATCTTCCATTTCTATTGAAGGTTTTGTGATATGTTTGACTATGGATGTGTTATTTTTATACCATTAATGGTTTATGGATAAAGTATTAACATTTTTTATGGTTGTTTTAATACGAATGTTTATGTTATATTTCAACCTTTTCATATGAGGAATTCATTGGACTTAGTAAGTGATGGGTGGAGCCCGCTATAGCTCCTCGATGCATCAATAGGTATCATGAGACAAACTAGTGTCTTGGAACAAGGCCTTGAAAAAATCTTATTTGTAGTCTGGGCATGAGGACTTGATTATGTTATTATGATGTCGGACCTTATGCATTCCATAATTATAAAAATAGCTATTGATATTACATGAGATTATTAGAGTAGTAGAATATCAATGTGAGTAATTAAATAGATTTATTTGATTTATATTTTCCTTATTATTTTGATGTTTATTTTTAAAAGGATAGTGTTTTAGTCTTATACCTTACCTTAATTGGTTATTCTTATTTATGATTGTTTCTGATATATTTTTATCCTTACTGAGAATCGGAGATCACCCCTTTCTCTATTTTATTTTTCCAATGATGGGATGAAGTATATTATGAAGGACATGTAGGGATTTTATAATCGATATGAATGTTTTCAATGGATACACAATGTTATTGTATTTCATTTCATAATGTAATGTACAACTTATGTGTGTATCTAGTACTTCCAAGGATACTAAACTGACCAGTCTTTCAGGATTTGATCCTTTGTGATCGTGCCATTGTTATGTAATAATGCACAGACTTTGGGTAACAAGGGTCAGGGAATTACACATGTGGAAAAAGTGTGTAGAGTGATATATGGGTGTCGACCTTGGTGTCATCTTGAGAAAGGGGAAAACATAGTATTCATTATCAATGAGTTAGGGAACGTTCTTGAGTTTAATGTGAAATAGGTTTTGTGAGACAATTTTCATTTTTATTTAAAATGTGATGGACATATTGAGTTTGTCCATTTTTAGAAGACCTAATGGTCATAATATTATCTGCCACCTCCCGATGCTTTTTCAGCATGACTGTGACCTTCAACGATCGGCCAACACTGGTGATCATTTCACACATCAAGTATCATCTACGATCATTTGAAAGAGATAAAATTTATTATGACTGGTTGGTGGATGGATTATATAACACTCATAAGTTTAAGAGCTCAACGAACAAGACCTGGACAAATGAAAATGTGGATGCAGAGAATGTTTGATCTTTCTTCTTGACTGGAAGAGTTCATATTTGATCAGGCATGAGGCTTTACATGACTATATAATTATGACGTGTCACTTCAAATTGGAATCCTATCATGAAGAAAAGATTATATCTTTTTAATTTGATGTTACTAATAGTTTTAATGAGTCAAAGCCGAGAACATCATATCATTAATTCATTATTCACACAACATGTTTTGTGGGGATTCATGTTGGTGATTAAATGATGGGTGGCTGTAATATATACCTATAAAAATAGATACCCTTTATCAAAGTGTGGTTATCAATTATTTGTGAATATATCATGTTTTATTAGAATAAAATAGAGTATCATGAATGACTATTTCACTAAGAGGATAATACGAGAACCTATTTAGACATGAAGAAGAAGTACTACTAGACTTCAACCTATATTACACACATGAAGAGATACATGAAGAACAAATTTGTTGAATCCCATCTAGTTTTAATGTATAACTTTTGAGAACGTGTCAAATTTCATGAGAAATATTTATCTTGAGGAAATCCTCTTATGCGAATGTGAAAATACCATTCAAAAAGGTTGTGGGATCATATATCTTGAACATATTTAGTTTTTAAAATATATTTCATGGTGGAGGAGGGAGGAGTGGTTTTCTATTGAGTGATAATTATATTCACATTAATACCATGAAAAAACATTCATGGAGACTGTATATTGGAAATTTCATGTATTTTTACATGCCTGTGTAGTTATTAGAGATCTTTCATGTTACCATCAATCACATGCACATATGAAGACCCATATTAGAGAATCCTAAATATAATATGAATTGAACATTAAATAAAAAATTAAAATATATGTGCTATAATGAATTTTTTAGTTTATTAGTTTAAATATTTTTCTTGATAAATACATTCAAAGAAAGTGAATGAATGAAGGAATTGATTAGAAATAATGTTTTAAGAACTATAAAAATCTATTTTATAGATTACTAAATTCTATTAGTAGAGATTCTATAGTTATTTTGAAACTATTTTTTACATTATTTACTTGTGTGAGGAGCACACACACATATATATGAATAAAGTAAATCAAAAGTGTAAGGGAGCATCCTACTTTTTGTAACCACACATAAAGGATTTATTTCCAGTGGTTGTGTTGTTATGATCATTTGCATACCATGCCAAGTACTATCAAGTATTATATTATAGAAAACCTTATAAATGTTTATTTTTGTTTTTGTTTATGGTTATGTGTTTATTTTCTTGAAAAATCATATCTATTTAGTTGGTGTATAAGGTTGTTTCGTAGGAAGGAAATTTAAAAGGGTTCATTAATTTACCCTCTCCCCATATAATTGATCACACAGATCCAATTAAGTCATTTTAATTTGTATCATAGAATATTTACTTCATTGAATATTTTCTGATGTTTCTGGTAATAAGAAATTCTTATGCATATTCAGAAAATTTTAAACACTGAGTGGGTTCCTATATGTGAAGGAATTAATTATTATATACTGTAAGATATAATATTTCCTTAAATTATATCCATTTGTTATGATGTTCATGAAGTAGTTACTGACATTTTTCATCCTCATATTATTGATGTTTTATTGAGGGATGATGATTAAAAATATTTGGATAATAATCATTGAGCTTGAAGTGGAATACATCTTTCATTATCTATGAGTGGGATTATTAGATTTAAAGGAATTAAAATGGAAAATATTTTCTTAGATAAATTGAATAACCTATAAGGAGGAAATATATATGTGAAGAATTCTAAGTTAAAAATAATGAGGTTGATGTTTAAAAATCATAAAATAGGTCACAATGAATCTATATCAAAATTATTTACAAGGGTAAATAAAATGGTGATCACCATAACATGTATTGGTGAGATGTTGGATGATTCAAATATTATTGAAAATATTTGTACAAATACTTCCTGTTAAATTTGATACAAAATTTTCATCCCTAAATTATAGAGATCTGGAGACTATCTCTGGATGATATGATCATCACTCTGACTATGTATGAGATAAGAAGAGAAAAGTTGATGAAGAACAAAGAGAATATTGAATAAAAAATTTCTTTCAAATATTCCAAGTAAGGAAATTCTAATAAATCCCTTGATGAAGAAGTAAGTGACTCTAACACTGAAGAATAGGCTAGTATATATTTTTAAGGAATTATGATTTTTTCCAAAAATAAACAAATAGGTAGAAGAATTTATAAAGGAATGTTACCTATGAAGTATTTTTGAATTCATACTATTGGAAATTTCAATTACAATCCTCATAGATGAAAGGATAATGAATAAAATGATGAATATGATAGTAAATAAAGAAGATATTTCAAGAAAAAGGAAGAAAAATCAAAATCTTATTATAATGGAATGAATAACAAGTTATCTAAAGAGAAAAGGATAAAAAATATATCTTATTTTTACAAATATGATGGTAGTGTAGTATAATATAATAATTTTAGTGATAATTCTACTAGAAAAACATCTCATTGCATATTTTCATGATGAAAAATTCACTAGGGATAAAATTAGTGGCTTAAAAGGAGAAGAGATTGGGTTTGATTTTATGGATAGAAGAGATTTAAAAGATTATCCTACAAAAATATTAACACAAGAAAGTGATTACAAGATGTTAAAATTCGGAAATATTTTTCAAAACAATAGAGAATATTTTCTAGAATAAAAATGAAATTTTCTAAGAGAGATTGATTATTGGAAAAATTTAGTTTTTGAAAATATGAATTTCAACATCATCCTCGAAGAAACATTGAAAAAAATGGGGATGAATTATATCTTTCTCAATAAAAACATTTTAAATCTTAAAAAGGGATTATAAACATCAAAATACTAGTTAAAGTAGTTTGTGAAATTTTAAATAAGTATACACCTATACAATAAATATGTGTTCATATGAAAAAAATAATAATGAAATCATGTATGTTTCTATAAAACAACGGGATGAAAAACCAAAAGATTATATAATATCAATGTCTTAATAAAAAGTTTGAGGATTTTTTTAGTTGATTAGATATCTAAACTAAAGAAGAAAATTTCATGTGAAAATCAAGCCTTTGGTGTAAAACAATGTTCCAAATTAGTAAATATTAATGATGATGAACAATAGGTACACAGATCTGGATAGTATGCATGCTATAGAGGGGAATATACATTCTATGGTTACTTCTTGAATTGTGGAGGAATTGGGCATGAAACATATATTTTTTTGTTTAACAATCACAATTACAATGAACTAATATTAATATAGAGGAATATTTTGAGGGGAATTAATCCACTAAAAGTAGAAAACCTAATAAAGATAATTCGAAGAATGAAAATAGATTCCAACATGTCAAATTAATTTTTGAAATATATTAACATCTTGAGAATCATGAAAAATTATTTATTGTAATGATATTATAAAAACAATGGTTGTACAAAGAATCTATATAACCACATTAGAAGAAAAGAATAATCAAGGAAAAAGCCTTAATTGTTGAAACAGATATCAATGTAAAAAAAGGTTAACAAACCTGTATTCTGGATAGGGGGTGTTATTTATATTTAATAAAAGATATGATGTTGTTAAATAATGTTAATGGGTATAAAGAAGATACAGTGAATTTTGGGAATAATGATTAATTTAGAATTAAATCCATTGGTTCTGCTCTGACTGGGGAATAATAGTTAAAATCATAAACTAATTTGTTTGTTAATGGGATAAAACACAATATATCGAGTGTTTAAAAATGTCATGATATAGGTAACAATTTTAGTTTCATAAAATATTGTTTTATTTTTATGATAATTGAAGATGGAAAATTTGTTATAATAGGTCAACAAACTAAGGGAATCTTATTCCAACATTGTGGTGTAGGAAGTTCATGAAATCTAAGAATGATGAAACAAACTCAATTGTGGGATAAAAGAAAATAGAATTTTTATTAGATGAATATTAAAAATTTAAATAATTGAACAAGTATTCATGAAATTCCTAAAATTAAATGAAGTAGAAACTCACATTGTTCCATATTCCTGAAAGGGAATATTACAAACACAGTTTATAAAAAAGTTGAAATACATTAAAATCATCCTTAGAGTTTATTTAGTCTAATATTTGTGGGCTAATGAGTAAGAATATTACAAATAAATATTATTATATTATTTATTTTATTGATTAATTTTCTCATATTACATGTTTTTTGTTCTTAAGACATAAATCATAGACTCTCAACATGTTTAAGAGCTATAAGAGAATTGAAGAAAATGAATTGGGAAACTATGTGAAAAATATTTGAACTGGTAACAGTATAGAATATACAAGTGGATAATTCTGAGATTATTTTTAAATGAATGTAATTTATCATGAGCTTAGTGAACCATAAACAAAATAATAGGTTGAAGTTTCTTTAATAAAAAACATATGTTTGGTAGAGATGTCCTATTGTTTTATTATGAATGATACATCTCATTATTTTTGGATGGAAGATATTGGGACCAAAATATATGTATCGAATCAATTTTTTATAGTCCAGGTTCCAATATGAATTATTATGAAATATATTACAAAAAAACCCATGTTTGAAACACATATGTGTTTTTACCAGTCCTTGCATTTTAAAAGCCATGGGTGAGAATCTTGGGATGTTTCATCAGAGGGGTGTTCCTGGAATTAATACTGAATATTCTTCTAATTGTATAGTATATATGTGTTATAACTATTAAACAAGAAGAATTATTTATTCTATTGAGGTAAATGTTTTAGAACATGTTGAAAACAATGTTTCATAGACAAATACAACAACACCCCGAGCCCGCTCTTCCGGTCTCGGTGCATGAAAAATGGTGTGTAATTTTTTTATAAAAGAAACTGATCAATTTCACAATACATTAAATAAATGATGGTGTTTTATTGGTATAGGTTCTAGATAAAAGATAAATTCTTAAAAAAAACTAGAGTTAGAGAATAATTTTAAACAAAATGAAAGATCATGTCCACTACTGTGTGTGCTATAACAAAGAAGACCAACTATTGATTTCATGGAAACCTGTGAAAAATATTTACAAACATAAGGTGAGCACAAAATTTTCCCATTAAGGGGTTAAAAACATTAGATGATTATTAGTAAAATACTCTTTGATAATAATGGGGTAAATATATTTTGAAACAGACTTTTCAAAAAATTGTTTGAAAATACATACGGTGTTGAAGTACTAGATTGTTTTGGTAAATAATTTTGTTCAAATTATCTCAAACAAAATCCAGTGTTTTTCTAAAAACACTGGGCAATCTTCTGAAATCAAAACATCTAATTTTGAGAATTTTTGACACATTGCAGGCCATGATGGGTCCACACCCATTCCCTTTATGTTTATAACGCTTGAGTCAGGTTTTCTGAAAACGTTTTTAAGCATGCTTTAAATATATCTGTATACATTTTTCACTGGAGTTTTCATGTTTCATAAAACACTAACATTTCATTAAAGTACACATGTATTTATAAGTATGGTAGTATATAACTATATAAAGAATTCTATTTTTTTATCATCTGCATGTTTGGTTACTGCCAAAACATCTACAAAAATACATACCTAGGTCTACCCATGTAATCATTCATTCTTCCACAATTCGCTTTTGTTTCCCATATGTGCAGTTCAATCATTATTTATTAATTAAGTCTCACACATAATAAATAAAATATTACAAATAAGGCATTCAATTCATTAACGTAATTCATGTAATCATTAATCTTATAAATAAACATTATGTTTTTTTATGAAAATATAGGTCTGTTTTAAGTGTAATGAATATCGATGATATGCAAAAACATAGAGACATGTATACGACCAGTTGCGACACCCAAAGTGTTGATTAAACATGATGGCATGTTATGTTCATTTTTATTAGAAATTTTATGATAAGTCTTCAATAAAATGATATTAATCAATTAATCCATATATATAAATATATATACACCCATTTTAAAACTCCATTTATGCATATATATATATATGTATATATTCATAACTTGTATAATAAATATGCTTATAAAAATCTTAAAAAAATATAATTTGTTTTAAATAAATAAATAAAACAAACCCTTAGTATGATAAAGATAAAATATAATTTAACTAAATAAAATTTGTTACCCAATTATATGTTAAAGTCAAATTACACAAATGTAGTATTTTCCAATTAAACTATTTCAGAAGAACAATTTTAACAAAATTGAAATTCTAACCAAGTGGAATTATTGGAAATAAAATTTTATTATAAAACTAAAATACCATACAAAAATAATATTTCAAAATAAGAAACTAAATATTTCTCACTTACCTCTAATGGAACCTTATCGAAAAAATAATGGAGCTAAGAAAGGCATTGATAAGTGATTTTTTTCTCTTAAATTTCATGTAGAGAGTGGCAGTACCCAATCTGTTATGTACAAAATGTGCATCACTACAAGGAGTGTAACATCTCATAATACATAATCCAGAAGAAGAACCAAAATTATCTATTTATAGACTTCAAAAACTATAGTGGTAATATATTATATAACAAATTGGTTTTATAAAATTTATGAGGAGGGAATGATTGATAACTGAACATCAAATAAAATATATCCAAAATAGAAGATTCTTTTAATTTTAAAATAATCCAAAGAAGTGTAATAAATTTTATGTTAATGTTTTTTATTTTTTATGATCAATGGATAGTTACAGATAGAATAATGATAGAAAAATTCCATAGCCAAATAAGATATCACTTTCTGTCATGACTTCTTCAGAAGAAAATAATCATGAGCCACACAATAAACAATCAGGATTATTGAAAAATAATGCACACATCATTTTTTGATTTTTATATCAATAATTTAAACAATAAATTTATGATTATTGAATCCAAAAATAGAACAACCTATATTAATACATGCTGAAAATAATTTCATGAATTTCAAAACTCCACAGGTCCAACAAATAGATGAAAAATGAAAATTTTTTACACTAATTAGACTACAGATAATATAAGGATAAACAAATACCTACTCGCAAAACTGGACAACATATGGAAGATCAGAATCCATTTTCACCATAAATCGTTGAGATACATCAACACAAAACTAATCGGGGGCATTTGAACCCTAACTACGACTCAAAATCGACTGGAGATACGATTCTGTCTTGAACTGAAACCCTATGTCCGTGAAATATCTGATTTTCCTCATTCTACCATCCTCCTATGAACCATTAGCTTCGATGAAATAGGTCTCTACAATCTTAGTTCTGCAAGAAGTCGATCCCGCACCTGGTACTCTTGGTTTGCGACTCACGAAGAAGAAGACGAAGTCAATCCCTCACAAATTTCTAGATTCACGACCTTGCCTCCTTGAACTACTCCCCTAACCCCGATTTGAAACCCAACCTGACTCAGATTCTCCCTTCATCCCAATTCATTCACTCTTTCTTTTTATTTTTTTATTATTTATTTTATTTTAATTTTTTTATCGGTAAATATGTATAATCAGTTTTATTTAAAAATTATTTTATAAATCTATATATATATTAATAACAATAATACATTTTATATGTTAAAATAATAATAATAATAATAAGTTTTCTGAATAATTAAATTAAAACATTTATAATTAAAATTTCATATTTTTATGAGTATGAAATCATTATTTATTTATTTTATTTATTTATAGATATTATAAAAACAATCATTAAAATTCATATCATTATAAATAGTTTAATATATAATTTTTAATATTACCTTTATATATTTTTCATTATTATTTTTTGAATATTAATTTATTAAAATATAAAAAAAATTATTTTGTTAAATGTAATTTAATGTTTTATATTTTGAATCAAAACATATTTTTATTAGAACCAATATTTATAATATTTTTTTATTAAATATTTTTCTAATTTGTTTTAATTTATAATCAAAGTATTAAATTAATACTTTATTACTATTGAAAATTATCTTGGAATGTTAAATTCTCCGACCCTTAAATGAATTGCACCCTCTCAATTTTTTTATCGGACATACGAAAAATCTAAATTTCCATCTTAAAATTTAAGAAACTATAGAACCACTAACTCTAAACTTTACCAATTAGACAATGACAGAAATTCTCTAATGTTGTCTAGACCATTCCTCTGATATCAATTATAATTCCCCGAGCCTGATCTTCTTGACTCAGTGCTGGAAAAAGGCTGTGTATTTTTTTATAAATGAAACTAAATAATTACAAAACATTTTAATGAAAAGAGAACCTTTTACCAGTCTAGGTTATCGAGAAGAGATACATGCTTAAACAAATATCCGAGTTAAATAATAAATTAAAATAAAATAAAAGATCAAGTCCTCTTCCATGCATGCTACAATAAATATGACCAACTCTTGATTTCAAGGAAACCCTTGAAAAACATTTCGAAAACGTAGGGTGGGCACAAAAGATGCCCTGTAAGGGGTTTAAAAACCTTAGATAATTATTTAAGAAATACTCATTGATTATAATTGTGTAAATAAATTTAGAAAAACCCTTTTAAAAATACTGTTTGAAAATACATACGGTGTTTATGTACTAAATTGTTTTGGTAAATTATTATTTTGAAAATTTGTCAAACATTATCAAGTGTTTTTCTAAAAACATTAGTCATGCTTCTGAAATCAAAACATCTAATTCGGAGACTACATGACACGTTGTAGGCTATGATGGTTCCACTCCCATTTCCTTTTTATTTACAATGCCTGAGTCGAGTTTTCCAAAAATGTTTTTTTCATTGATTTATATATACACATATACATTTTTCACCGAAGTTTTCATGTTTGTTAAAACAATAACACTACATTAAAGTACACAAGTATTTATAAGTAATAAAGTATATAAATATATAAAGACTTCTATTATTTATCATCTTCTTGTTTGGTTATGAAAAAAAACTTCTACCAAAAATATGTTGCTAGGTCTATCCAAGAAATCATTCATTCTTCCACAATTCACATTTGTTTCTCATATGTGCAGTTAAATCGTACTTTATTTATTATGTATCAAACTTCAAAAATAAAATTTTACAAATAAGGCATTCAATTATTTAATATAATTCGTGTAATAATTAATCTTGAAAATAAACCTTAAGTTTTTTTAATGAAAATATAGGTATGTTTTATATGAAAAAAACATCGATGATATGCATAAACACATGGCCATTTATACATTAAATTACAATGCCCATAGTGTTGAATAAACATGAATACATGTTATGTCCATTTTATTAGAAATTTGACAACAAGTCGACGATAAAATGATATTAATAAATTCATCCATATATATAAATATATATACACCAATTTTCAAATTCCATTAATTCACACATATATATATATATACCTAACTTTTATAATAAGTATTCATATAAAAATATTAAAACAAATATAATTTAAAAAACTAAAAAAAACCCTTAGCATGAGATAGGTAAAATATAATTTAAATAAATTAAATAATTTATCCCCTAATAATTTAAGTTCCAATTACACATATGTAGTATTTTCAAATTAAACTAACATGGAAGTTGAATTTTAACACAATTGAAATTCTAACCGAGAAGAATAATTTGAAATAAATTATTCTTATAAAACTAAAATAGCTTACAAAAATAAGATTTCAAAATAAGAAACTAAATATTTCTCCCTTACCTCAAATGTAACCTTATCAAAAAAATGATGGAGCTAAGAAATACATTCACAAGAGATTTGTTTCTCTTAAATTTCTTACGTGGAGCTGTATTATGCAATATGGTTTGTACAAAATGTGCATAACTCATAGAAGGAGTGCAACATCTCATAATACACACCCCCGAAGAAGAAGTAAAATTATCTATATATAGACATTAAAAACTATAGTGGTATTATATTATATGAAAAATTTGGTTTATATCATTTAAGAGGAGGTCATGATTGATAACTGAAACTAAAATAAAATATATCTAAAAATGAAGATACATTGAATTTTGAAAAAATCCAAAGTAGTGTGATAAATTTGATGTTAATGTTTTTTATTTTTTATAAAAAATGGATAGTTATATATAGAATAAATCAAGAAAAATTTCATCACAAAATAAGATATCACTTTCAGTCATGACTACTTTACAAAGCAATAATCCCAAGCCACAATATAAATAATCAGGATTGTTGAAAAATAATGGGCACATCGTTTTCAGATTTTAATATCGGAAATATAAAGAAACAATTGATGATGATTGAATCCAAAAATAGGACAACCCATATTAATTCATTCTCAAAATACATTTATGAATTTCAAAACTCAACAGGTCCAGAAAATAGATGAAAAACAAGAAATTGTTATACTAAATGGCCTATAGATAATATACAGATAAAAAAATACTGACTTGAAAAATCAGACAACAAAAGGTAGATCGGATGCTGGTTTTTCAAAAACTCATTCGGATACTTCAATGCAAAACCAATCAGGGGAATTTGAACCCTAACTGAGATTAAAAATTTTCTGGAGAAATGATACCATCTTGAACTGAAACCCTAAGTCCATTAGAGACCAGATTTTTCTTGTATGACTTTCCTCCTATGAACTATCAGCTTCGATGATACCAGTCTCTCCATGCTCGTTTCAACATAAATTTGATCCCTCACCTGGTAATCTCAGTTTGGGACTCACGAAGACGTAGATGAAGTCAATCCCTCACAAATTCCTAGATTCACAACCTTGAATCCTTGCACTACGCCCCCCCAATTTGAAACCCTGCCTGACTTTGCTTCTCCCTTCATTCTGATTCTTTCAGTATTTTTTATATTATTTTTATTATTCTTTTAATTTTAATTTTTTTATCAATATCAATATAATCTGTTTTATTTTAAAATTAATATATATATAAATATGTATATTAATAACAATAATACATTTTATATGTTAAAATTATAATAATGATACATTTTATTAATAATTAAATTGTAATTTTTATAATTTTAATGTTCTATTTTTAGGAGTATGAAATAATTATTTATTTATTTTTTTATTTATAAGGATTATAACAATAATTTTTAGAATTTATAACATTATAAATAGTTTAATATATCATTATTAATATTACCTTTACTTATTTTTCATTATTTCTTTTGAATATTAGTTTATAAAGATATAAAAATAACTTTCTTTGTCAAATTTAATGTAATGTTTTTTTTTGAATTAAAACATATTTTTATTGAAATGAAAATTTATAATTATTTTTTATTAAATCTTTTCTTACTATATCTTAATTTATAAAAAAATTCTTAAATAAATTCTTAATTACTATTGAATTTTTTTGGGGTGTTACAGATACTAATATAGTAGAAAAATAAAGAAGAGGAGGTTATAGTTGAGCAACATGAAAAGAATATTAATGATAATAATAGTGTTTAAAATGATCAAAATGAAAATTATGACCCATAGATATAAATTAATGAGGATTTTTTCATCTCATCCTAGGTTGATGAAATAGGTGGAAGATCAAAATATCATTGACGATCAATGACAACAAGCTCAAACTATAATAAATTCAAGGATAGTTTCATGTACTTCATTATATTAAAAAGTTGAGGAAAAATTAATTATTATTCTTTTGAAAATCAATATTGGGTTAATTATATCAATGAATTACTCGATCAAATTAAAAATAATGATACTTGGGAACTTTTACCCAATACAGACAAATAAAATTTATATGTAAAAAGTTGGTATTCCGGAACAAGTTAAATGAGTAAGGTGATTTGATAAGAAAAAAATAACAACTTCATTGCAAAGGGTTATCACAAATTGATGGAATTGATTTTTATGAGACCTTTTTCCATTTATAAACAATAGAAACTATCATAATCATTATTTCCATTATAGCTAAATGATGTTATAATATTATCCATATGAATATCAACTAATCTTTTTTGAATGAAGAGACTGGTGAAGAATTTTATGTTGAAAAACCATGTAGATTCATGATTAGAAAATATGAAATTTATATGTGAATGTTTATGAAGGATTTGTAGGGATTTAATAAATCTCAAAAAGATTATTATTCCAAATTTGATACTTGCTTCAGGAAGATGAAATTCTAAAATATAAGGTTTGATAGAAATATCTACAAAAAATAAATTCAATAGATTTTTCACATGGGGATTATTAATGTTGATGACATCATAATTGTATGAAATGATAAAGAAACATGTGATAAGTTTTCTGAAGAGATGAAGATGATTTTTGAGATGTGCATGCTAGGAGAAATGAAATATTTTCTTGGATTAAAAATATCTCAAAATAAAAAGTATATTTTCCTCTCTTAAGAGATGTATTCTAATGAAATACTAAAAAAGATTTTTATATAATATTTACAGATTGATTCAAGACCAATTTTAGTGGGAATAAAATTGTTAAAATGTGTGGAAGAAATGGAGGTACGTCATAAAAAGATTATAAAATTGACTCCAATTATATTATATATCAATTCTTCTAGACCCCATATATCGTATGTTGTTATATTTTGTGATAGGTTAAAGAGTTTTCTAGAATAATATTATATCATGTGTGGAAAAATAATTCTTAGATATATCAAATGCACCACTGACATCATGTTAGAATGTGACATCATAAGAAATATTGATTTATTTCTCTATACATATGTATATTGGAAAGGAATTTTAGATGATTGTAAATTCACACCTAATATTGTTTTTTCCTTTGGAAAATGTTGTGCTAGTTGGTATAAAAGGAAATGAAATTTAGTGACTCTTAATACAACAGAAGAAGAATATGTTTCTTCCACTCAAGATGCAACAGAACATATATGGATTAAGACACAGTTTGAAGATCTATTTTATGATGTAATGTTTCTCATTATCTTAGGATGTGATAATCAATGTGCTATAAATATCGCTAAAAATATAGTGCCACATTCATGTTCTATTTCTATTGATATCAAATATCAATTCATCAAAAAGCCTGTGGTGAAAAATGAGATAAATATGGAATTTTTTCCTGTAATGAAAAAGTCTGATGATATTTTTAGAAAACTATTATCTAAGAAAGTATTTAATAAAATGAGGTTGAACATAGTTGTACAACCTCAACCTCTTCAAGTCTAGGGTATGTGTTTTCTTCCCCTCTCCATATTATATCTAGATAGTTTTCTCAAGTGGAGAAAAATGTAACATAAATTGATCCAATGGAATGTGTCTTATTTGAAAATGGAAATAATGTATTTAGGTAGAGTTATTAAAAGGGTTAAGCTATTATCTTAGTAAGTGTGAACTATTTTCAAATTTTGTTGATGTAGACGTATGAATAGTTCTTATTGCAGGTTGATTTTTTTATGATGTAGAAAAGAAAGGTTTATTTGGTGGTGTATAAAAAAGGTTCTTAACTCACTACGTATGGAAAATAGGGTAACGTTTTTCAATGATTCTTGTTTCCTATTACATGTTTTGTCATGTGGACCTAGAATTTTTTTGGATAAATAATACATTGTATGAGTTTAAAAAATTCAATGATTTATGTTCCTTGGATGAAAATAAAATACAAAGGGGGATATTTTTGGGACCAGGATTGTTGGAACTATTTTGATAATGCTTATGGCATTGTATTTAGATGTTCAACAATACTTTGTTAACTTTTTTAAGTACATATTTCACTTTTCTAAAATATATGATTATTAAATAGATCATTATTCCCAATAAATTTATCAAATGTGATACAATTTTTAAATCATATATGAAAGTGGTATGGATATTTCATTTTTATTTAAAATTTATATTCAAAAAGAAATAGAAGAATATAATGAATGCTATTTTTTAAGAATTCATGAAGAGATATTGAGGGAATTATGAATTCTAAAATTAGAATTATCTAAGTATAAAAAGGCGCCCTTGAATTTTATAATGAATTAGGTTGTATAATTAGTATGTTACTAAGTAAAATTGATGGAACTAATTTTAAAAATATAGACAACCTAATCCACCCAATGTGGCTAACACAATATCATATATGGGGAGAAAGCATAACCCATGTGGGAGACATCCTGTGTATGAGAGACTATGGAGGAATCATGAGGGTCATGCATAAGCCCTTGGTAGGGCTATGTGTAAGACCCATGGTGTTCATGGAGAAGATTTTACATACCTTGGGTTAAAATCCATCATCCCTGGACCAAGAGTGCCTCATTCTGTGGGGGAACAGTGTGTTTTGTGTTATCTAGGTGCCGATGCCAGTGATGAATTGAGAAAGTTATAGAAAAAAATGATTTATAATTTAGTGGGAGATCATTGTTGAGTTATATATGGGATAGGTTTTGAGCCGAACTGTTCTTCCAAATTTAATATTTTACAGACCTGTCATTTTTTGATCTAAAGCGATCCGATGGTCAATGTATCATATCATACCTCCTGAGGAATGTGCACCTCATCTATAGCCTTTGATGGTCGACCACCAGTGATGATTAGGTGACACATCAAGGAAAATGTATGGTGATTGAAAAGTTATCAAATTTATAATGTATTCCAGGTGGATGGTTTCTATAATTCCCATACATTAATTTTCATGAAGAATAATGCTTGGATGAATGCAAACAATGTTTCAATGAATGGTCGATACATCTTCATCCATTAAGGAGTTCGAGTTTGTGAATGCATGAAAATTTTATTCGTTTCATGATAATAAGGGATCATCATAAATGATATACCTATCACAATTAAAAGAGACCATATATTTCAGAGTTATGGTACTCGTAGTTTAAAGGAGTTAAAGATGATAACATCAACTCATTAAATCAGTATTGACATAGTATGTTTTTTGAGTATTCATGTTAGTGATTAAACTATGGGAGGCGGTGATATACTCTTATAAAAGGAGATATCCCTTGTTCGAGCTCCATTTCCAATTATCTATGAATAGATCTTGTTTTCTCAGAAGATAAAATAAAAGTGTCTAAGACTATTTCACAAAGAAGAAAATCTATGAGCCTCTTTAGTCACAAAGATGAATATCTATGATCCTCTTTGGTTACAAATAAGAAGTTATGTTGGCCACCAAGATGTGTTATACATGTAAAAAGCTATGTGAAAAACTAGTTATGTAATGAACTTCGAATTTTTGGTCATGCACTTTAAAAAATTAGGAAAACCTCATGATAGGTCTTTTAGTTTAGTTCAAGACTCTTATGATAAGGTGAAAATAACATTCACAAATGCTTTGGGTTAATAAATCATGAACATATATTGTTTTTACTTTCAGTTTCATAGCGAATGAGGGAGTTTTTTTTGTATAGTTTGTGAGAATTATATGCATAGTTATACCATTCACACACATTAATGCAGAAGTTATCTTTGGAATTGCATTCATGTGTGGATAGGTACATGGATATTAGATAGCTTATATATTATCATCAATGACATGTACTTGTGAAGAACCATTTAAGAAAATCTTATATATAAAATGAATTTCACATAAAATAATAAATTCCAATGTATGTGGTAGGCCAAATTCATGAGGTTATCAATTTAAATAATGTTAATGATTTCATTAAAAGAGAAAGTGAAATAAATAAGGTATTTTCTTAGAAATAATGTTTGAGTAACTATACACAACAATGTGAGAACAAACTAAATTCTGTTGGTAAAGAGTCTGCAGTTATTGTGAAACACTTTTTTATATAATTTTCTTGTGTGAGGATCATGTGAAATTTTATTTGATTAAAGTATATCTCAACTGTATGGGTACATCCTACTTGTTTTAACCACACTTAGAGGATTTATTACTAGTTTTTTGTCTCCAGGATCATTTCCATACCTTTCTAGGGACTAGTTACCCTTATTAAGCAGTGAAACTTGTAAATTCTTCTATTCCCATAATTTTTCTTGGGTGTTTGTTTTCCTATAAAGTCATATATATTTAACAAGACGTGATGTTTGTTTCTTAGGAAAGAAATTTTAAACGTAATCACTAATTCACCCCCTCCCCCTCTCCATGATCACAATGGTCTTATTTGATCATTTTAGAACCTAGATGTTGTATTAGAGCCCTCACATGTTTAATTTATAATAAATTTCTATTATTTTAGTATTTTAATTCATTTATTATTTATTTTTACTTTACATAGATTCATTTTTAAATATGAACAATGTTTTCACATCCATTATTCTATCTCACTATCAAAACTATCAAGTAGTTTATGATTAAACCTAAAAAACATTCAAAAATCCCATTTGGAGGTGACAATGATTATTCCTTACCAGTACACATAGTGTAGTAACTAAATAGACACCATGTATTAATTTTTCTCGCTTGTATATCTCTATATTAGGTCATGTTTGATAAAATCAGATCTAATATCCAATAAAAGAATATTTTCATGCTCATCCAGACAGTGGAACATAGTTCAAATTTCTATACACCATATTTCTAATATAAATGATGTGTAGTCCTCATTTTCTAATGACCAACAACATAGGGTATCCCATCATGACTTTCATAAATGAAAACTCATTCAAAATGAAATGAAATTGAACTCCATGGAACACACCAATTATGAAGGAAAACATTCCATGTACCGTGAAATATTCTGTGACCAGCAACATGCCCAGTCCCTAAGCATGTGCTATGGAAAGTGGTAGAGGATAGTAAATAACATGAAAACAAGTGCAATAAATGTAGTTCGATTTAGATATAATGATTAATTTAACATGGTTGGAAAAAATAAATGTATTATTAAACTTATTTACATGTATTTAGGCTGTCATTTATTTGATTGTACATACCATATCATTGGATTGATAGTTGTATAGTAAATTAATTTCCTTGTTAAATCCCAAATCCTTAAGACTATGTAATTTTGATGTGTACACACCATTTCCTCTATGTACACATGGGTATATAATTGATATTTAAATTAAATGAAATTTTTAAAAAATTATATATGATGACGAGTTAATGATTTTTGGATGGAATAAAGAAAAACTGAATTAATTGGTTTGAATCATGGAACATTATCTAAATTAACAAATGAATCAATTTAATTGATAACCAAATTGAGAATGTATGAACATTTCATTTGGTGTGATCAATCCTGAGATTAGACTTGTTGTATTCACGTGATAGGTTCCTTTTAATTTATTATGATTAAATTTTATTTTATTTCTCATGTTTTATCCACACAAACATATTATGTAATGTCATGCTTGTTCAGGGTTTATTTTACATAAACACACTTTATCCAACCAATTGGATCCCCTCACATGCATTTATGTAAAATATAATGTATGGATAGATCTCCCATGAAAGAGGAGGTGCACAAAGTCTATGAGGTGAGGAAAAACCAAACTACACATTACATAAGAACCAAGGTGGAATACAAAAACATGGACCAGGATATAGTTCTAGGTGTTTTAACCTAGGTATGAGGGTTAGGTTATCATCATCTTTATAAATTGACCATCAGATAATCTCAGGATTATTCCACATATATTTAATTTCTATCAGTTTCATGGTTAATTGTTTAAATTTATTGATTCTACGCAATAACCTACGAAATAAATTAATAAGAATTTAAGAAGGAAAAAAAATATTATTGGGTTATGAATGATTGTTTTATCAAACATGGTTAATCACTTAAGAAAAATTCACTTTATATTGACCTGGAATGTGATAAGATAAAATTATCTTTTATAAATAAAGATAAAAAATCCATAAGCTAAAATATTAAGTTGGTATAACCTTCCAAAACTTAATTTTGAATTAACCACATAGTTAAAAATACATAACAAACGAAAATTGGTGTGATTTAAATTATCATTGAACATTATGCTTTAATTTTTGTGTTGAATTAACAATATTCACATCTATGGTTGAATAACCAAGATGAACTTAGTGTAACTAGGAAGCACGGGTTAATGAAATATTTATTTAGATTTTTTGGATTTTGGAGTCCACTAAATGGGTCAAGGAGTTACAGGTTTGTGAAGTTGGAAGGTTAGACTTACCAAAAACCCTTAAAATAACATGTTAATCCCAAGTTTGGGTTATAAGATGGGTAAAATGGATCCTTTACACTATAATATCAACACAATAAGATATTCCAAAACATATGATGAGGGATATTATGTTTTGAGAAAATAATTGGATATTAATGTAATTTAGTTAAATTTAAATTAATTTATATATTTTTATTATCAAACAAGTACTTATTTTCTACTACATTTTTTTAGAAACTAAAATTCCAAAAATCTTGACAATATCATTATAAAATATACTACAGAATGATAACATTCTCAAAAAAATGAATTTCCACGAATTGTATAAGAGTTCACTCATTATACTATTCCATGAATGCAACTTATATATGATGGAAACCCCACTTCCTGTGACACTTTCTAAATTAACTATGGAGGAATAGGTATATCAATATATAAAACATGTTGTTGATTCAATGGATCTCCAATTTTTCATGATATCCTCCATGTAAAATGATATTCTAAATCAATATTAGGATTTGGATGCGTATAACATCACTTGTCACATTCTAGATCTCTATCAAGAGAAGGAGACATTAGAGAGATATGAAATCTCCAATACATTTTTTTCTTGTAGAATTAAAGAGTCATAGACAACTGGTTCACATGTATTCAATATGATTTTCTCTATAGAATGATTAGAAATCATAGAGTTCATGTTATCTGATTATCTAAGCACATATCTATTTTTTATCACATCCAAAAAAACATATAAAATTTTATTTTGAATTTAAATTTGGAAATTATAAATAATATACTTTCTTAACTTCTTACTATCATTCTCCGTGTTTATATAGACATGGGGGATGAAAAAATTTCCATCCATATTGTGAATAAGAAGAGGATGAAGTTGAAGACTCATTGAATGTCTAAATATCCATAGAACCATCCTTCCATGAAGAAGAATACCTAGTTGTACTGAATGGAATATGATGCGGCATGTTTTGCATGTGAAACGAAGATCCACTGGAAGAGGAACTGGACTTACAAAAAGAAGAAAGGGAATAGTCTAGGTGCATTCATTATTGATTATAATATTTCCATATGTATATGTTGGTTTTTAGATATTGAATTTGGTGCTAAAATTTGTATCAAAATACAAGAACCAAATTGATTAAAAAATGATTCTAGAGGTTATAAGGACCAATGGGATGAGAATAGAGTGAAGAAAGTTTCTCTATAAATTAGATACTACTATCACACATTGCCAACATGATTGATTTTGGTTCTAAAGAATTGTTATCACGTTCTAGGTTTAACAAAGAATATAATTTATGTTTATTATATAAACATGTAGTTATTTATTTTCCATTTTGAAAACAAGAGTTGATCATTTTATATAAATAAATTATGCTATGGTAAGGAATAGTTGAATAATGGTCTTTATTTATTTTAATAAAAACAAAGTGGGGAATTGATAATGAAACAATTACACACTTATTATTTAACACCCATGTGTAGAATCACCATCATAATCACATAAATGAGAAGTGTGTGAAAAATATATTCCGTGATGGTTAATTATAATATTTTGAGATTAAACAAATTGAAATTTTTCATGACAGATTATAAGGCAATATGACCAAACAACTATTCAGTGTCCAACATGAATTGTCTATATAGTTTCAAGAATTGGTACAAACTAATGGGTGAAAACCATTTCATGTGTAATCTAGCAGTGGATTCTCATAATTTATGAAATTTACTATTGAAATTATTATGTATAGTTATATCTACTTAATGAGGTATAAGTATGAATCATTTGGAAAGTTCAAAGAGTTTATGAATGTGGGTGGGAATCATCATTATAAGGAGATAAATAAAAATCAATCGGATCAAAATAGTAAATTTCTTAACTGAGACTTTATTGAGTTTATATAGGGGTATGGGATTTTATCTCTACTTACTCCAAATTATACACTAAATTAGAATGATTCTCGTTAAAGGAGGAAATGTACAGTGATGGACATGGTATGTTCAACGATGAGTTATATAATACTTCCATTGTCCTTTTTGGGATATTCCTCACAGAGTACATCATACATACATTGATAATTACTAAGTAACGTTAAAAACAATATTCCCTTAAAGTAATGGAGTATAAGGAAACCCATTTTTTCACATTTTCATTGATGCGGTTGCGATGAATTTGTTATGTCTAGACCAAAAAACGAACTGGAACCCCGATGCTTGATGTGTATCATTATAGGGTATACTACAGAAATAAAGAGATACAATCTTTACAACCCTGCAAAAAATAATGAAACTATCATAATGGATTATATATTTTATGAGAGTTATAATATCGTCATGGAGGATAGTGATAGAATGATTCACTCTGATTAATATGATTATCAATATTCACAAGAGTTGATATAAGATCAAATTCCACAGGTCCCTATGGAGGAAGTTTTTTCAGAAACACAAGTACTATGCAAGATCACTACAAAGGTAAGAGAACATGATATATATGGTTTTCTAGTCACTAATGATAGTGAATAAATATTTTTTGAAAACAATGTTCCTATCTTATACAACAAATAAGTAACGAGTTGAACAAACACAATATTGAACTAATACATGAATTATGAGATGGATTCTATGTATCAAAATAATATTTGGGGACTAATCAGTCCTCTAGTTGATGTAAAACCATTTGGTTTAAATGGGTATTCAATAGAAAGATGTAAAATTAAGGTAATTTAAATATGTATAGATCATTAATACTTGATAAAGGGTTTAGATAAAATTAAGGAATTGGCCATGAAGAAACCTTTTCACCATTTTCAATGTTTAATTCCATCATAATTTTTCCTCCTATAACACCTTATTGTTAGTAAAAGGTTTTTAGATGGATGTAAAAACTATCTTCATTAATGGTATCCTTCATAAAAATTTGAATATGAAAAACAAGAATGGTTTGTGGATCCAGGAAAAGATGAGAAGATATGAAAGTTGAAAAGTACCATTTAAGTATTAAAATCAGAAAATAGGTCATGGAAAATTCTATTTGATAAAGCCATAAAATAATTTCATTTCATTAAGAATAATTATGAGACACATGTTTATATGTGGTTTAGTGGGATTATGGTTTTGTTCATAGTAGAATATGTTAATGAAATATTAATAATTGATAATGATATGAAATCCTTACAAAATTTTAAGGAATGTTTGAGAAATGGATTCTCCCTAAAGGAATTTGGTGAATCATCCTAAATTTTAGGGATCATGATCTTGTGTGATAGATATAGGAGGATCATTAGACTAACTAAATTTATATAAATTAATAAAATAATTAGTATGTTATGTATGTATGAATCAAAGAATGTATTGGTTCTAGTGTCAAATGGTATATATCATTATAAATAAAGCATCTCAGACCCAAGAGTAAAAAGGTAGAATGCGTAAGATCCCATATGGTTAAATGAAATGATCTATCATGTATTCCATGCGATATGTCATCCATGATGTCACCTATTCTTTAATCATATTGGTAAGATAACATTAAGATCCTGTTGAACAACATTGGAATGATTTTAAAGATATCCCTAAGTATCTAAGGTGAAATAGGGAGATATTAGTGGTGTATATAGGAGAATAAAATATTATCATTAGGGTTTATAAAAATTGTTGATTTCAGATAGATTATAATGATCTAAAGATGTAGTGTCAATATTTTTTTGTCTCAATGGAGTTGGAGTGAGATGAAAGCGTTCAAAATAGCTAGTCCTCATTGATTCAACAGTTTTTTTGAGTATATTATGGATTATGATGCATCCAAGGTAGTATTTTTTATTTTAAACATTATCTATGATATTTATGTGCTTCCTACCAATATAAATTTCAATGTCTCATTCGTTGTTTCTATAAAAAACATATATATTAGCCCTTAGTATTTAAGATTATGAATAATTTAAAATATGAATCATGTAATTCAATATATTGAGGAAAATTCAGATGACCTTTGATCTTAGTGACTTAGGATACATTGGATGTGTCATTAGTGATATTGCATTAATGAATAATGTGATTTGGGGTTTATCCCTTTTTTCCTTAATAGAAGTTGATATATTTTACTATTTTAGGGAATAGAATTTCCAAAATAAACCATGTAAATAAGGTTTTGTGTGTGATATCATTTACAAAAAGTTATAAAAGGAGACATAGATCAAAAAAGATAATGGCACCAGTCTTCAACTTGCTTGATTTTAGATATCATGAATAAAAAATTATATTACATGGTAAGCGTTAATATGATGTGGAATGCCATTATGAAATTAATTTATTTATCTATGGGTGTCTTAGTGTGTTTCTAGATTATATCCTTATGCTTTAGGATTTTATGCCTAATTCCACTAAAAAATAGTCCTAAATGGTTAGAAACTCTGTGTATCTACAATATCATTTAAATTAATATATTGAATTTTAAAATCTAGAATAAATAATATTTATTCATGTTTGGGTGATCATCAAGACTTAATAACATGTTATTTAAATGGATAAAAATGTAAAATTATAGTTTTAATAAATATTTATCAAGAAGGCTGGGAGAATATAATATTTATTAGTGAATAATATAGTGACATTAATTTATTAAATAAATAATCACAATCCAATGATCGATAAATATCATCTAGGGAAAGAAGACCGATATTAATAGTATAATATGAAATGATAATAATGATATTTATTTATATTATTAATGTTTTTCACATTTAAAATGATTAATAATAATACCGTTGTTATCATTGGACGTGGGGTCAACTAATAATTATAATGTTGGAAAGGGGTTACAAAACAATTTCCGACCATAAACCTTCCATAGTATATATAATTATATAACTTTTGGAAACACTCTTGGTGTGAATAGTTGATAGAGAGTGACTCTCTCAAGACCAAGAGAGATATCAATAGATATATAATGTTCTATAAATTCCTATTCTCATAATCAATAAATAGAAAATCAAGAAGACATCATCCTTAATGAATAATTCTTATTCAATGCTCCAATAACAACACATGCAATCAATATTTTCCATGATAACACATGATAATTCTTAAATGATGCTCAGAGAATTTGGTGCATGTGTGGATAGTCTCTATAGGGATTTTCACATGGTTCCTATAATAAAATTACAATGTGATGAGGTCTAATCAACCAAAGAATAAATGAAAAGATGGAATTACATGTTGAGGTAATTAAAATCAAGACATAAGTTAATTATAAATTAAATTTGAATATCCACCATTTTCGGAAGTGTAATTTTTCTAGAGTAAATTATTCAAAGATTTTAATCTGACAGGAAGTTTTTTTAAGACCATCAATTATTATTTTATATTAAGACTAAAATTTGAGGTGGTCATGCCATCTAGGGGATTCTACTACACCCAAATCGAAACTTCATTACTGGTATAATATGATATAAATATGTTAATAATATTTTTTTGGTTCTATAATGGTAATAAAAATATATAACTCATTAAATAAGATTCAATATTTTTTTCGTTAAAAAATAACCAAAACAAGCTCATCATCGATCTCATCTTAAAGAATATTAAGTAAAACTTAATGAATTATATTAGATCTTTAAAAATAATTAGGGGGAACAAATTAATTAAATTTAAATTATATTTAAATTATAAACATGACATCAAAAATAGGGATTGGTATCACAATTAAAAATATCATATAAAATGAAAAAAATTACTAAAATCAAATAGTGAAAATAAATAATAATGAACTAATAAATATTAAATGAATTTCTATAATTAAACAATAGATATTAAATATATATGAATAATTTTATTAAATAATTGATAAATATATATATATATTTATTATATAGATTTTGAGATAATTTTCAGAGAACGAAGAATCAAAGGTAATAGTTTTCATCTCAATTACCATTATTTGAGGCAAGTTTATATATTATGCAAGAATTTTTATTTTACATTGTCTAATTAATGAAAAAATGGATATTTTTTATTGATGTTAATTTTATGGTATATAAATGTATTTTAAAAAATACCACATTTATATTATATTTATTTAACAATTAAAAAATTCATAAGGGTGTTCTGAAATCATTTTTTCCCATGATAAATATTTCATATTCACCACTTGTTTTATTCTTTGTGGTATATATACTAGTCCTCAGATTTATTTTAGCAAACCTATCATTAAATTCAAGGTATTTATAGTTACCTCACATATATTCTTTTCTAGGTATTTCTATTAAAGTGGTAGTATTTTTTATGGGGTTTTCATAATGCAATCTATTTTCATTAAGTTAAAATGATTATTTTGAGCATAATATTTCTATGTTTTGTTTAATATATTCTATGATGGTATTATTTTTTACTCAAACATTCATTTATAAGTATATATAATTCATTATCTTATAATCCTTTTCACTGGACCATTATAAAAGTTCTTCTTCTTTTATGGGTTTCTTTCTTCATAAAATAAATAATTTTAGGAATAATTATTATACTATTGAATAATTTCCCCCTTATGTACCTGTTATTTGTTTCAAAAAAACTATTTTATTTTTTATTTTAAAAAATAAATGAATATTTTATGTTATGATTATCTTATTTATGATTAATTATTTTAAAATGTAATTTTTATTATCCATTTTAAGACACAGGTTTCAAGAATTGTATTATTAATTATTAAATGGGTTTTCCTTCCATGTTTGTAAATTTTTTATTCTCTATATTTTATCTGGATAACCATTATGAATTTTGAAGGCCCCATTATCAAGATCTCTTTATAATTAATGTTTAAAGCATTAGTCATGTCAATTTCTAAAAAACAAAACATTTTCTATACCAATTATTTTTTTTAATGCCTTTAATAAGTTCCCTAAATAAATTTCATTTACATGTTATCATGGGTTTTGAAAAGAAAAATATATTTACATTATTTTATAAATATTTTTCTTTAACAGAATAAGGAAATGTATATTATATTTATTATTATTTGTGTATGTAAATTTTAATTCTCTTATTGATGTTTTTTAATATTTTCCACATCCTTTTATGTTTTCTATATTTCTGAAGGGATATTATTTATTGATACCATCCATATCAATTATTTGGAAGTGTTTACATCACATATTGTGGAAATATTTATGTATTTTTTTATTAGTTTACTTATACATTAATGAAATTATGAATGTTTTCCTATGTAAAAAAATATACATATACATATTATGATATGATGGGTGGCGATGGAATTATATAGCCCTATAATGCATTGATTAATAATTTACATCTGATGAGATTACATCCATTGGAATAGAGATTAAACCCAATCCACTATGGGACTCTGTCCACTTTTTTTATTATGCCTTGGCAGTGAGCATTGAATTATGCTTTTGATGTCATGTCTAATTTTGTTTCCATGTTCTAATGATTACATGGCCCTATGATATATAAATATTTATTACAAAGTACATATGATATAATTCATGACTTATAATCTATTATTTATTAGGTATGATTTTTTATGAGATGATCTTTCACATTATTATGTTCTTATACCAGCCTATTTATCTTGTGCTCTCCTATGATCTTCGATTAAAATAACTTATATTTACCCAAAATGAGAATTTGATCTCACCCCTGCCTTTTGTTTCTCATTAACCAGGTTATAAAGATGATTATACTTTATTAAATGTCTTGATGGAAATCTAGTATGTCGATATTGTGGTGAAATGTTCAAAAGTGTTGTAAAATAATAAATTTTTATAGATATTCTCTAATAAACTAAACCAAAAGGTTAACTAGATTTTTTTGTTATTTTTATGAGATGTAATATTAATGCGAAATATATATAAGATTATCTTGGGTAATCACACATTCTATTGAAAAAGGTTGTGGAGAATGTTTTTTTAGTACTAGGACCTGGAGAGCAGTTTAGAGTCATCTTAGTTGGTATTAGAGAATGGTTTAGTTATTTTTTTGGATTAGGAATAGAAAATATTAGTAAAACCTCTATGGAATGATATAAAAAAAAGAAAAAAAAACCTAAAATAGTTGGTAATTTATTTATTGTGTAATTTTTATGAATCAGAATCTCATTTTGGATACATGAAAGTGGAAGTAACATCTTTCATAGATATACATATTATAAATAACACTGAAAAATACTAGTTGTGTATTAACTCAATATTTACTCAGTACACAATTAATATACCAAATTACACACCATGTTTGACACTTATGTGGGTTAGGATTTAATTTTTCATATGATCTTTAAAAACTGTAATAAATGATTTATATAGAATTTTAGGATGTGATATACAACTAGTTAGGACAGAGAACATACTTGGAAAATTACCATGTACAACTGAGGTTAAATTGAAGGAGTTATAGGTTGATCTAATTATATAATGGTTAAACTTAGAGTATCATAGGTTGATATGAAAGTTTCAATGGAGATGACTTCTTAGGAATAAATGTTGATATACATGTATTAATCTATTTTAAATTTATTGATATTATCTTAACCATTTTGGGTTTAGTGTTTTTTTGTAGTACGATTATGAAATTAAATTCATGAAATGTATGCCTCTAGAAACATTTAATACATATAAATATATAAGGATGATTATTTGACACAAATGGTTTATAATCTCAATATATTTACATTATAAAGTAATATATTAGTTACCAAGTCTTACCAAGGAGGGTGAGGTTGATATCCCACCATGACTTACATCTTCAATCATGATTATCATACTGATCACACCGTTATCCTTTTTCTTCACCAATAGATTATTAAAATTATGAGGAATCAATTTATTTAAGAGGGGGATATAATATCCTACGTTTTAGGAAAAATTTCTTTATTTAAATTATATATCTATAATTTTTAAAATTATTGTTTTTCTTATTCTTTTATTGGATTAAAAAATTAAATAGAAAATGTGTCTTACATGATATGTAACAATCCCAAAAATATTCAGTTAATCATAAAGCTGCATTAGGAAAAAGTATATGAAACCATATATTCAATAAAATGAAATATTATATACAATATAATATTGAATATATTAAATATGAAATAATTAAATGGTATGTGAATATAAAAGAATTAAATTTTAACAACTATAAAATATTTTGGATCAAATTCACAATTTAGAATATCCATTAATGAAACAAAACCTATAATGAGTAAGAATATCATAAAATTAAAATGAATTATAAATAATAAAAAATTTAGTGAATAAGATTTTTTATTTAATAAGTTAGACTAGAATGAATTTATTTTATTTTATGGGGGTTATGTAGCTGTTATAAAAGGAAATACGGTCACTAGAAATATTTTCATTGGAAATATAATAATTGGAAATATTTCCTTTAAATATACATGTATCCAATAAGTATACCAAATTTTTTATTGTATATAGAAAATTTTAAGTAATATAATTAACAAATGATAGGTAACAGAAAATATAATATTTAATTAAAATATTAAGTAATAAAAACATTTATTCATTATTTATTATTATATTGGTAATACTTTTTTAAAGAATAATAGGATGTATTTTTTAGGACCCAGTTGGATATAGGTGGTCATGAAGTTGACGTATATAAGAAACATTGATTGAAGAGTTTATTTTTTTTCATTGAAAAATCTCCTCACATTGTTAATGTTTTCAATAATGGTGATTATATATATATATTGAATTAGATGAAGACGATTATAAACACTTTTGATAACCAAGACCATCAGTCATACCAAAATTTTTCTAGATTATTTAGTATAAAAATCCTTATATATAAATTTAAAAACATGTGTTTTTTTAAATTTATTTTGATAGAATGAAGATCAAAATAAAGTGTATGGGAATAAGAAACTCTCTGAAATATTTTTTTTAATAAATTATATTGGTCAATGTATTATATCTATAATTTTTTCATTAATATATTCAGACAAATATTGTTCATACATTCAAAATCAAGGAATTATTTTTTACTCAATATGTTTTCAACATCATAAGTTATGAAATAACTCATTATCCAACCATTTATTTGAATATATTTGAAACTTTTTCTGGTTTACAATGTTCACATTTCAATGTTTTGTGGAATGAATTAGATAAAAAATTAGAAATAGTCTTGGTTGAGTAAATTTGTTATCAATATTTATAAAGTTGATGATATCTTTGAATGTTAATTTTTTTTTACCTGAAACTTTATAAAAATATTTATGAACATATCCATGTCTATATAGAAGAGGAAATACATCTATATAAAAAAGGGATGTGGCTAAATAATGTTATCATTAAAAGTATTTGAATTAAGTCCATTATATATACTCCTTTTAAAATATTCATTATACAAACGTTAATGAAGTTATGAAGTTGAAGTTACAAGAGATGATAGAAAAAACATTAGCTATAAAATTCATTAGAAAAATGTTGGGTAAAAATTTCAATCAATTGGATATAAAAAAGATATAAATTAATTTTTTCGATATATAAAAAAGTATTTGTTTTTTTTTCATCAAAAAAAGTTTCAAAAAATGATGTCCATAAACGTTTTAATTCATCATTCATATTTTTATAATGAATGGAATCAAATTAAGAATATTTCTCATTGAATAATTCCACAACAAATTATGATTTTTTGGGATCATGATATGGAATCTCAAGAAATAGATAAAATTGTTGAAGTGTTTTACATAAACATTTTCTGAATAATTTTTTATCAAATTAATTTTATTAAGAAAGTTTTCATGAATATATAAATGTAAAGATGTTGATATAGTCTTTATATTTATCAAATAGAATGGGAGAGAGATCCATGATTCTCACTGATTTTGAAGGAAGGTTGTGAATATTTTAATTTTTTAAAAGTACTAAGAAGTAGATTTGAATATCATTATTTCATTAATAGGAAAGTTAAAATTTTAATCCTTACATTTATCTTAACCATGAATATATAAATATAATGAATTTACAATGTATAGGTTTACTGTTCCGACATTCCAAATTGAATTACTAGAGAATTTATATCAAAATGAGATACCAGAAAAACCATTAATAATAGAATTTGATTAGAAACATTTCCCACTAATGAATTTCTTGGGTAAAAAATAATAAGAAGAAGTTGGGTTTGATGTAATTTTATAACATTTAAAACTATGCAAAATTGGTGTAAGAGAGTTGTAGATGTTTATATATGGAATGAGATGAACATTTTGGACTAATATACTAGACAAATATTCTAGAAGAACACTTAAGGTGAATGTCCATATGACCAAAGAATAATTTATTTCCTACCTCTAGATAATGAAGTGAATTTGTAGTTTTTTATAGAATATAATATGTAAATTTTTCATAAAATTTATGGAGAAAACATTATGATCATGTAGTAGATTGGTTCTAAAATGATTTTATGAAATCTTTGTCGCATATTTTTATCTATGTGTAAATCATATGCAATGTTTTTATGGTAATAGGCAATGAAAGTTATAGGATATTCCCTACTTTCTATAAACACATAATAGGATTATTTTCTAGTGTATTGTGTGGTATTGGATTATATCCAAACCATTCCAAGGATTATTTAATCTTATTAATTAGTGAACATTTTAAATTACTATGTTCTAATGGTGGTTCTTGTGAGTTTTTTATTAAATTTATAACTCCTTAATGGGAAGTAATGGTTTTTAAATAAGAAATAAAAATTTAAAGAAAACTAGATCACTGATTCACCAATCAACATCTTATTAATCACATATATTTTATATGGGTGTTTCAATTTGTATCTATGTGAATGTTTGTTTTCATTGTTTTTTTCTAGAGTTGTAAGAATAGAGAATCTGTTATGGATGAATAAGATTCTGTGAATATTAATGGGATTCCATATTTTTATGGAAAGAGATTTCATATCAATATAGATATAATGTTTCCATATCTTACGTATCCAGGTTATCAAGTTATTTTTGTTTCTACAGATGGATTCCCTCCTGATTGTGAGAATGTTACCATACAAATTTTTTATGAAAAGAAATTATAAGAATTTTATTAAGGATGAATACGTCTATAAATCTTACACTGAAGATGAGGATAGTGAATCTTTTGACATATTTAGGTCCTAATTTAAAAAAACATCAATGGGGGATTAATAAATTACCAAGGTAAGTCACCACTGAAATATGTTTTTCTATAGAGATATTGAAAATATTTATGTCAATTTCCATTCAAAAATAGAATATAAAGAAATTAATGAAGATGATTGTAATTTAAGAATCTATTTTAGGAATATATAGGAAAATAAAAATCCTAATCCAAGGTAAATTATAAAAAATCCCCTAAATATAAAATTATAATCTATATGTCTAAATCTGATGATGATAATAAAAGTGAATAAGAAGATGAATACTTAATTGATAATGCAATAAAAAAACCTTGATTTCTAATGTTAATTATGAACAGTTCACCAATAAAAGAATAAATAGTGATTAATAAAAACTAATTAGATGAATTTTATGGTAAAATTATAGTTGAAAAAATTACATGGTAAAATAGTAATACATGAATGGGATATCAAGTAGTTAAAGATAGAAAATCCAAAGAAATAAAGAATTATTTATATAAGAAAAATTCATGTTTCTAAAATAGATTCATAATATTGAGGTGTATCTTGAGAAATAGAAGAATCTCAATATTATTATTAATATTAAGATAAAAGTGATGGAGATATAACTATTTCTTGTTCAACAAATGTTTTCTGATATTTTGAAATAACTAGGGCTCCTAAAACATAGTTATAGAGAATGGTGATTGTTATGAGAATTATTAATCCATGAAAAGTTAATAAATGTTTTCCTCAATAGTTGAGAAAAAATATCAAGCTTATTTGAATAATATTGATTATATGAAGACCATTTATGTATCCAAAATAAAAAAACATTAAAAAACTAAATTTTATAACATTTCAATATTTGAAATGAAGTCATCCACAATTAGTAATTCTGTTGATACTGAATATTGATTGAAAGTAGGTTTAAAACTCTAGACTATATGGAAGTTACTAGGTAAAATATTCATTTTATGGTTACTACTAATATTTTGGGGGGTTTGGCCATACATCAAATATGTTTTTGGTCAGTGAACAACATTATAATAATACCAATAGACAATATAGTAAGATTTTGAGGGTGATTCGTCCCACTCAATGAAGGAAACTATAAAAATATAATGTGAACATTTAAAATATATACCTACCATCAAAAAATAGTTTTCAAATATTATAATATACCACACTACTCTAAAAATATGTACTTTTATATTTCCCAAACAATAGATTTTTTATAAAAATTATCAAATTCCAAATGTGAATAATGATAATGGTAAGGAAAAAACACTTGTTGTTGAAATAGCTGCCAAAGCTACAAAATGGGAATGACCAATTTTTTTTGGATGATGGGTTTTCTTAATATATGACAAGATAATGGATGTTATTAAATTAAATTAATGATTTTAATAAAGTTACGTTGAATTTAGGAAATAATAAGTCACTTAGAATGAAAGGTAATGGATCTGATATCAATGGGGAAGAAAATTTGAAATCCAAAAGAGCCTTTTTTGCTGATGGGATGAAACAAAAGTTATTATATTTCTCATAAAATTGTGAGAAAGATGATGATGTTATTATCATAAAATATTTTTTTGTTATGAAAAGTGTAGAATAAATAGAATTTGTTATAAAATTCCAACAAATTAAGGGAAACTTGTTTCATGTTTGTAGTGTAGAAATTTCATTCTATCTGAGCATAATAGAAATAAATAAGAATTGACATAAAAGGGAGAGGCATATGTGTCAGAGGAATATGAGAAAACTAACAAAGAGATATTGTATTCATGATATTCCAAATATTATTGGAAGAAGATATTGTGATTTTTCTAAATTCAAAAAAGGGATGATTACAAATTCAGTATATAATAAAGTTGAAATTTTATAAACTAATCACATAGAGTTGATTTATTTTGATATTTTTAGTTCAATGAGTAATATTGAAAACAATTCATTTCTTGATATAATGAATTTACATTATTTACATGTATTATGTTTTTGAAACATAAATTAGAGGCTCCCATAATGCTTAAGAATTATCGGAGAAGTGTCGAAAAACAATGTTGATATTTAGTGAAGAAGTTATTAAATAATAATGGAAATAGATAAAAAAACTAGAGAATCTATAAATTGAAATGAAAAAAAGGGTATTCTTCAAGAGTTAGCGTAATGTATAAACCATATCAAAACTGTGTTTAAAGAAGAATAAATAAGAGTTTTGTGGTGATGGAATGAATAATATTGATTAAAATCAATACTTCTCATTATTTTTAAAAATAGGGTTTCAATATAACAACTTATATTCAAAATAAATTTTTATATAAGCATAAATATAATATAACACCCAAAAGAATTTTCTATAATGAAACACTAAATTTTAAAAACCTATGTGATTTCGAATGTCCTAGCATTATAAAAATCAACGGTAGAAATATTGGAAATATTTATTTTAGAGAAGTTGATGGAATCATTCTTGGACATCTTCCAAATTTAAGTGGATTCATATGCAATAATAAATAAATGTTAAATATGGTTGATTATAAATATGTAAATGTTTTTTTAATTTGATAATTATTTTACAAATAGATGTAGTGATGGATGAAGAAGAATATAAGGTGGCTTTAGTTGATAAAAGTGTACAATTTCATAAAAATTAAGACTCCAATCCAAATATTTCTACTGATGAAAAATAACATTTTTCATCCCATCATAGTATGAAAAAGTAGGTGGATGTTTAGAAAATCATTTTTGATCAACAAAAAAATATTCGAATGATAAGAATATCAAGGTTAGTTTCAAAAACGTTCATATAATCAAACGTTGATCCAAAAGATGTTGATGAAGCCTTTGAGCATAAAGAGTGGATATATACTATGAATAAAGAGACATATAAAATTGAGAATAATGAAAATTGGTAACATTTACAAAAAAAATATTAAAAATTTCATTGGTACAAATTTTGTGTTCTAGAATAAGTTTAATTAAGATGGTTCTATAATAAGATACAAAGAAAGAATAATTTGAAAATGTTACTCACAAATTTTTTGTATTTGTTTTTATGAGACTTTTTTCTATAGTGATAATCTTTGAAAATATCATAATATTTCTTGTTTCAATGCGTAATGAGGGTATAAAATTTTCCCGATGGGTTTAATGAAAGATTTTATTAATGGAGAACTTTATGAAGTAGTTTATAAAAAAACTATGTCACATCGTGATTGGGAATGAAGAGAAGTTATGTGTATAAGTTGAAGAAGGATTTATATCGGTTGAAGTATTATACAAGAGGTAGTTATTTCAAATTGGATACTTACTTAAGAAAATTTAACGTCAAGAAAGGAAGATTTGATAGAAATATATACATCAAAGAAAATAAATAGGTTTCACTCATTTTGATTTTTATTTTAATGATATTATCATTGTTGGGATTGATGAATAAACTTTTGAATAGTGTTCTAGGAAGATGAAGAAGTTATTCGGTGATTCCATTTTTTAAAAAATAAGATATTTTGTTCAGTTAAAAAATTCACAAAATAAAAAATATAGTTTCTTTTATCATGAAATTTATTATAATGAAATACTAAGGATGTTTGGAATGGAATATTTAAAATTCTTTTACAAACCTATTTCAATGGGAACTATGTTTTCAAAAGGTATGGAAGATAAAGAAGTTGACCTTAAGTAATTTTAGAAGTTATTTAGATTTTTTGTTATCTGATGGATTCAAGTCCATATATTTTATATATTGTTAAATGGTGTGAAATTATTCAATGTTCTCTAATATAACATCATATCCTAGTATGAAAATGGATTATATGATATATTAGTGTCACACTAGCTTTTAATATAAAATATAAAAACTTAAGAAATAATGATTTTATTAGTTATTGATGACAAAGGATCCACATATGAAAGATTTTTATTATTGGGAGAATGTCGTATGAGTTGGTATACTAATAAAAAAACATCTTTTTCTCTCTATATAAATGACTCTCAGTTTTAAACTACCACTCAAGCTATGAAACTTCTTATGTTGATGATAATTCAGTGGGAATATTTTTTGGTGGAAGTGAAGCCCAACTCATGGGTTGTGATAATCATTGTTCTATAAATCTCAATAAAAAATAGTTCAATATTCTCAATTAAAGAATATTTATATGTAATATATCTTCATTTAATAGTATGTATATAAGAACTAATTGAAGATAGAATCTGTTCCTATAACGAATCATGTTACTGACATATTCCCTAAACAATTAGCGAAGGAAACATTTTATAAAACAAGGATTAACATGGGTGTACAACCTACCTCTCTTTTAGGAGAAGGTATGTTGGTGTGTTCCCTCTCTCATATTGTATTTGGATAGTGTTTTAAAAAGAAATAATCATGATGTAACAAAAATCTAACCCTTGGATAGTGTGTTAAAATATTTAAGGAAAGTATATATTTTTGGGGATATTTTATAAAGGGTAAGTTATGAATTCAGCATGTGTAATTTTTTTTTAATATTTTGTTAATGTTGATGAAAGAAACATTTCACAAGTAAAAAGAATTAAAGCCTTTTTTAAATTTTTAATCATTAGAGATTTTATAAGAACATGTTTCTTAAGTGATGACATTTGAAAAAAAAATGATTTTTCAATTCAATAATTATTTGTTTCTACATCATATTCTCTCACATATGCTGATAATTTTTGGTTAAGTGATCCATATCCTGAGTTATAATTTTTCAGTGATTTATGATTGTTGGATAAAAATAAATTCCAAAGGGGGAGATATTTTGACCAAGTTGGATGATTATTTTTTTCAATTTACTGGATGTAAGAAGTTTATTTGAACAATTGTATTGTGATTTCCTTATAAAAATCATATCACTTTGTTAATGTTTACAAAAATGGTAATTAGATAGAGTTTTAATTGGATTAATTGGAGAAGAACCATATTAGATAGCCATGTTTATCCAACATACTATATGTTGTATATTTGGTTTGTTATAAACATCATTAGATGAAATTTTTGCATTGTATGATATTTTGGAATGATGTTTTAAAAATATAATATTATATGAAAGTGTCTGAGAATATATAAAAATTAGATAAATTTTTTTTAGCAATGCACATCAGTCAAAGTTTTTTTATCTAGAATTTTATATTCAAAAGAATCATAAAAATATTGTCCAAAAACTAAAAATATTGTAATTATTAAGTACTATAAATGTTTCCATAATTATGATTTTTGAAATATCTCATCAACAAAGTGTATATTAGAAAGTGTTAGAAATTTTTTTGGGTTTACAATGATATCATTTTGAAGTTATGTAGAATTTAATAGGCCTAAAAATTGGGAAGATTAATTGCTATGGTATTTTTTTACAATGTTTTTTAAGCTAACGTTTTCTTTTAAGTTTAATTAGTTCTTAATCTGAGGATTTATGAATTTTGTGATGCCCATTTGTGAATTCTATTATAAAAAGAAAATTTACCATAGTACAAAGGGAGTATGATGAATAATGTCATCAAAAAAGTATTTTGATGATGACTATTATACACACACATTGTAAAAGAAAAAAAATCGATGAAGTTATGAAGATTAACTTCTTACCATATAATCTAATGAAATTTTGGTATAATGTTCATTAGAAAAGCATTGTATAAAAATTTCTAATAAGGGGTTATTGAAAATGTGACTAAGAAATGTTGTTTATATTCAAAATTAGAGTCAATAACATTTTTTCATTATAATGATTTCTAACCGATGATGTCCATCATACATTTAATGTCATCAGTCAATGTTTTTGGATTCAAGGCATCAAACATAGAATTTTTCTAGGATAAGAATTTAAAATTTTCCTATGATGTTTTTTGTTGGATCTTCAGATGGATTCCCATTTTATTAAGAAACTATTTTAATTGTATTGAAAAAATGTTCATCGGATGATGTTTTTTGATGTGAATTTCATTAAAACAATTAAGTGAAGATATAAATATAAATATTTTGCGATGGTATTTAAAAGTTCCAAATATCATTATAGAATGATTAGTGATTATCCCCATTCTTGAAATTTTTTTTGAATATTTTAATTTGTTAAATGTACTAAGTGTGAGATTTGAATTTAATGTATTCATTAAGTGGGAAAGTAAAATTTGAAATCAAAATTTTATCCCATCCACGAATCAATAAATGGGATGAATGTTCAATGTATGGATGAACTGTTCATGTTCACTGATGAGAAGTTCCGGATAATTGATTACAGATAGAGATACCCCACTAAATTCTAAATTTATAATTTGAGTAGGAATGTTTCCAGTTGAGTAATATCTTAGTTGAAGAAGAATAATAACAATATGAAGAATTTGGTTACAATTAGAAGTGTTTCAATTTGAATTAACCAAAAAATTACCTAAGAAGAAAAAAAATATAATAGGTGAAATAGGATGAACAAGGTGTAATAATGTTATAGATGTTTATAGCAGGATCCTAACAAACTCTCAAGAAAACAATACTAGAAAAACAAACTGAATGGACCTTTCAGATATACATATATATAAAAAGGAATATGTTCCCCACCACTTTTAGGTAATAATGTGAAGATGTTTTTTTCATGAATTGAAAACATTATTTTTGTATAAGCATCATAGTGAGAACATTTTAAAAATTTGGGTGATGGTTTCTAAAATTTGTTATGAAATATTTTTTATACCTTCATCTATTCAGAAAGAAGATGCATTATAGTTTTAACAATACTAAAATTCAAGTGTATGTATATTTTTTGTAATCAATAAAAACATAAATGGGTTATTTTATAGTATATTTTGGGGTATTTGACTATATTCAAACCATCCCAAGGACTAGCTACATTAGTTGAGTAGTGAACCATGTGAATTTCTGAGATCTTGTGGTGGAGTTGTTGAGTTTTTTTCCAGAAAGTTTATTATTCTTTAACAATAAGTGAATAATATTACATAATAAATGAAAAGAAGATCAATAATTCACCCTCCCATATTAATGATCATAGATATCCTTCTAGGGCCATTCAGTATTTATATAATTAAAAGAAAAATTTAGTTACCTAGGTATTTAAAAAATTTATCTACATCTTATTAAATAAGTAATAAGTATCAAATAATTACAATGAAAATAATTAATGAAAATAATTCATTTAATCAAAGAATTATAAATTTATATATATTGTTAAATTTGATACCAATTTTTCACTATTAAATAACATTGAAAATAATAATAAAATATATAAAAAAAATAATTTAATTTCAAACTAAATATTATCAATTATCCTGAAATATGAATAAATTATTTTTAATCTTTAAAAAGTAATTTTTTTACAAAAATATATTTTTATGTGATAGAAATGATTTTATTAAAATTAGTTTTTAAAATATATAATTTAAATGAAAAGGTATATGATCCATGAAATACTGATCCTATAATATATTAAGAAAAAAATAAAAAACAAATTCAGTCATTATAATTGGTTTTACAAAGAAACGAATGAATCTCACCCCAAAAATACACACCTAAAAAGGAAGTACAACAATAAAGGATCCAAAAGGACCACATCAAGAAAATATCAATGATTGATCTATTTGAAATGGAATATATAACTTGATTAGTTTCCCTATATGCATGAGATAAAACCAGGTAGATATAACTAGTTTCAAGGAGAAATTCAATCCATTATCGGAGCACATTCCATGTAACACATTTGATTCTAGATTTTATAGATTCAACCCATGTTTATAATCAGATTCTATCCTGAGATATTCTTATCTATGATGGAAATCATACGTAACAACATGAATAATTACCCATTAATAATTATGATGCAAAATCGTAACACTAATATAATGATAAAAGAAACCAATGAAAAATAAATGATCGGTATGGAAGAATCCTAAAAATCCATAAGATCCTGGAGTTCCAGAATTTATCCCATCATTATTAACCTTTTTGTACAGAGTGATCAAGGGAATCGATCAAATTTATTCCAACACCATTTTTTTGGACAAGCCACTTACACATAAAAACTTTAAAATATTCTGATCTGTATGGGTCTTATTTATTGAACCTGTTTGGATTTTGGACACCGTGTGAATATCCTTATGCATTTCCATAATACATACATTAAGGGATGGATTTTTATTTTCTTGAAAAAAGGCATTTTAGGCCTTTCATATGTAAACTATTATCTAAATAAGGAATATCATTAAAAAAATTTAAACATACTCACTCCTGAAATCTACAATGATGGGTTATAAAAGGTATTTTATTTTATTATCCATACATATTTTGATACCAATTAATTTTTGTAGATACTACTAAAATTCTTCTGTAAACTGTCATTTGATGAACATATCTGGTAAATTTTTAGTGTCTTTCAAACCTATCTTGACGGATGAAGGAATATAGATGTGAATCCCTTGATTCTTATCTTATGTAGGTAGTTTTTAAATCTAGATCCTCCATAGAAGAATCCATTTCGATGGATTGATAGAAGGAGATCTAAAATTCCTCAACTATACATGGGTTTTGATGTTGACTTCGCATTTCATCTTATATTATTTCGTTGTATTGAAGATGACTTTCTAGTTCAACATCAAAATGAGGGTTTCCCTATTTGAAAAACCTTTTAAATTCATGGTTGATATAAGAGTTAATTGATATGTTGAAATTTTTATTGTTATTAATAAAATCTATAATTGTAATATGTTTCAGATTAAAGAGAATATAAATGATGTTTTCAAGTTTTTTTCTATAAATAAGGTTCCCCAATAGTCTAAAAATTACTGCTTATAGACTAACAATTTGGAAGTAAACATAATTTCATTATATGTTTTACTTATCACTGTCCAAACATATGATGCGAGGTAGTATGAATAATCATCCAAGATCATAGTTGTGAACCTCATTGATAAAAAACCAAAATATTATTCATAAAAAATCATAATTTTCTAAGTGAATTTCATAATAAGATCAATGTTAAAGTACCCAAGGTCATTAATTCCAAATACCAAAATATAAAAGAGATTTGTGCACTATTTTAGACCATTGTTATTATATTATTTTCATGGAAATATCTGTTCAAAATGAAATTTCTAATCAATAGATTCCAGTTATTAATTATCCCTCTTGGAAATTTTTATATATAAATGGAATACACAAATATGGAAGTGATCACTGAGTTGACTAAAAAATTATTCCATCTTGGGACATAGATTTATCTTTCTAGATATCCAATTGATAGAAAATTTTAGATCAAATGTTTTTAGGGTATGAGATACTAACTCTAACCTTAATGAGTTGGTCACCAAGATAAATGATTGTTAATGTTCATATTTTATTCCATGTTTCTTTTAAATCCTATATTTTCTATTCACAGTAATTCAGTCAGCATAAACAATAATTGAATTATTCTAACTAATGGTTTGTCATGCTACTTCATCATAGAGACCAAAAATATCTTTAATCATTGATAATGTGATTTTAATGGTCTATAAAAATAATAATACATCATCTTTATAAAAGATAAGTGAGGGAGTGAACAATCCACTATAATTTTTAATTTGTTTTGGATAACCCAACATGAGTGATTTCATTAATTCACATACAAATGTATTATTTTTCCTTTTAAAAGAGTAGACCTAAGAGGGGATCCCCATGTCTGAAACCCCCTAATCATTTTAGAAAATCCTATATTGGATCCATTGTTGAGAACTAATATCCTCTTCATTCTACAAGTAGTGTAACTTAATCTGATTAAATTACTAAAAAATTCTTAATTATTGAGAACAACATTTATAAATCTCAATTTCATAGTGTAAAATGATTTAGATATGTCCTTTTAATTAGAAAATCTCCCATACTTGAAATTATTCTTCATTTAGTTGACTCTTTCAGATGTAGTAAACATACTATTCTGGATATTTCTTCTTAGGAAAAATTTAAATATGTCTGGTGTGATAATGTATCCAATAATAAACCACATTCCATACATGATGAATTTTCCAATAATATAAGAGATAGTGTTCCCAATTTCAATAGGCCTGAAGTCTTTGATATCAATGACATTATCTTTATTGGTTATGAGAGATATGGAACTATAATTGATTCTATAGGGTATAAAGTCATGAGTAAATAATTTCTTGATAGTATGGGTCACATCTTTGATTAAAATTCCCAGGTATAACGTGAAAATTTTATTAGTAAATAAATAAGGTCTAGGTGCACTATCAATATTAAAGGATAAAAGTGACTTTTTAACTACTTCTAAAGGATCAAGGATGAGTATTTTATTATGATGATCGTCAATGAATACATGTGTTATGTCACTAATATAATTAGTTTTGGGGATTACAACATCAAAATAGAGTTTTTTAATACCATTCACCATTGTATTATAGATATTACATTTTGAAGTAATGGTTAAACCATTGATATTAACATAATTATCCACCCTTATGAAACTTTTTCCTTTGTGAATGTGATGGAAAAATATAGAATTTCTATAGTTATCCTTATTCCATTTGATATTGACTTGGTTCAGATCTTTCCTTTCCTTGAGAGTAAGAAGGAAATAAATATCATGACCTGGCCCTACCCGGGCTCGAGCCACAACTACCTCAAGCTCGCCTCTATAGGCCAGGGTCTGGCGACCAGTGCTGAAGGCACAAAAACTCGGGGATGCCTTTGCCTAAGTACCTGTACACACACACGCATCACACTCAATGCAAAATACAGAGTAAAAGAAAAGAAAGGTACCAACTATTATAAATAACCACAAGAGTGAATCAACCTATAAACAATACAAATTAAAAGCTGAAAAGGTAAAGGGGCAAAATACATGCCCAACCAGAAAAGTGCCACAACCCGGAAATAGGTAAACAAAAGAAAGCAGCAGGAAGGGTCCCCCACCCGGAACCTGACTCCGACCACTACACGCAGTCCAAGCTCCTGAACTCCTAAGCTCCCCTAAAGTCATGACCAACCTGTCTGTCGTCTACAAGGTCACACCAAGTGCGGGCAAATCCCAAGTAGGGGTGAGTATGATAATACTCAGTAGGATACCTTGAAGGATCGAGGGAGAAACAAAGGAGGTACCAAAGGGTGAGCAGTATATTGAACAGCGGAAAAGTAAATGAGAACAACCAAAAGTGTAGTAAATAGTAATAGTAGAGATTCCAACTAAACCCAACAAGAGGAAAGAAGGTAGACTCGTCCAGACACAAGGAGCTGGAAATGGTGAGAAGATGAGCCTCACGTCGAGTCTTCTCTACCAATAGCAGGAGAGTAGACTCATCCAACCATGAGAATCTAGACACGGAAAGCACGTGGCATACCCCGCATGTCTTCGCCTCTCCTGGAAGGAGAGTAACCAAACCCATGTAGTGGGTACTAGAAAAAGGTATATACATATACATATGCGCAAAAAAGAAGCCCGAACAAGATCGTAAGGGGATCTCCATCCCGTAGCTCAGCCTAAGAAAGTGAGTAGACATCATTCCCAGAAGTAACCACCATCGATGCCTAACATCCTACACGTCTCCCCCGAACTGCAAGTCAAGGGCTCAAATCACCACCCCTCTAAATTATCGACTTTTTGTGGCACTGACTCGCTCAAATGGTTTTAGGTCACATTTCAAGGAATCTTCTCGGTGGGGAAAGTGCCCCTCATACTTGAGGGTTCTGGGGGAATGTCAAACCACACCTCGTCACTGTCCCACATTAGAGAGGTCTCCTCAAAGTCAAAGTCATCACATCACTGACCCAACAAACGAGGGTCCCGCTCCGGTAGTCGCAGTGTAAAGCCACAAACTAGCCTAGTAGAAAGGGCTGAGTCTGAAATGCCAACAGGTGACCCACTGCCCAGCCCTACTGTAGGGTAATTCATAATATGATATCGGGTGACCCGCTGCCCAGCCCTACTGGAGGGTAAACCCTAATACATCAATAGGTGAACCACTGCCCAGCCTTGCTGGAGGGTAGACCTGGAATAAGTCGACGGGTGACCCACTACCCAGCCCTGCTGGAGGGTAAACTCGGAACAAGTCGGCAGGCAACCCACTGCCCAGCCCTGGTGGAGGGTAGACCTGAATAAAGACGATGAGCGACCCACTGCCCAGCCCTGCTGGAAAGTAGACCTTCGAGAGTCGTCGGGTGACCCACTGCCCAGTCTCTGCCAGAGGGTAAACCATAAGAGTGTCGGGTGACCCACTGCCCAGTCTCTACTGGTGGGTAAACCCTAGAAGTTAGTGGGAAACCCACTGCCCAGTCTTTACTGGAGGTTAAACCCAAAGAAGTCGATGAGCGACCCACTGCCCAGTCTCTACTGGAGGGTACCACACTGGCCAACCGAACATGGAGTGGGTATCGTGCAACCACCCGTATCCAGAACAAAACCAGGGGAAACCAATTAACCCTGCTGACCTAAACTATCGAGCACAGAGTCAGGGAAAAAACACAACCCTGCTGGTCAATAATCAAGAACCGAGGGACCCTCTATGTCGTGAGAGGTCAAAAGTAAGAAAAGTAGAACACAACACGCACCTAGGTCCCACATGACATGTAGCCTCAAGTCAACCGCAACCAAGTGCACAAACTTTCTCTGGTACAAACATCCACATGTACCTCCCAGTGTTCTCACATAATCCCAGAGTATGCCACGTCTCTAGCCAAAAAGGGCTAACGTGCACACGACACCCAACGTCAATGCGAAGGCGTAATGTAACAACTCCAACCTATCACCTCAATGGATGAGGCACATCCAACCACATCTCTTCATGCATTTACATCACTCACACGGGAGTTCACGTGATCACACGCCAAGGGTCCGCTACAACCACAGTAGGATGAACCTCTACCAGCACACCTTTCGTGCTACCACATTAATAAGATCACGTATGAGGATCTGCTTTCCTAAATAGATTACACTGTTGTACTCCCCATGGAAAAACACGCGCTTACTTGCCCGAAACGGTCAACCGGTGAAAATATGTACTATTCACCGTAACCAACCCATGTGGTGCCCGCCCCTAGATCCTGAAACTGAACAAACGGGTCACACCACTGCGATCCCCTCGGAAAAACCCGGGATTGAATACTCAATCACCCAAAATGGACACCTGGTGAAAAAGGTATTATTCACTGTAGTAGGGTCTGGTGGGACCCACACCACGTCCCCGAAAAACGTCGGGCGAACTGCGTCATCACAATGTTCTCGAAAAAACATGTCAAAACACTACTCACTTGAGTGGAACGAATATCCAGAGAAAAAGATACATTCTGACTTATCACGCACGAGCGGTACAACATGAAACCCGCACCCCGGTCCCGAAGCGCTGCCAACGGATCGCACCGTTGCGATAATCTCAAAAAGGTACACGAGATGGATTATTCACTTGTCCAAAATGGTCTCCCGGTGATAGAGATGGAAAATCACCATCAACGCCCAAACGGCCCTCATGGGTCCCGCACTATCTTTTTGAATTAGAGTGGGCGGATTGCACCATTGCAATGCCCTCGAAAAAACATCCAGAATCGGCTACCCACACGCCCCGAATGGACATTCAATGAAAAGTTGTCAAATACTTCTCACAGCTCGAAAGAAGGGCCATGGGGCCCACGCCTCAACTCCGGCGTCAACGCCTGAAACCATATTGAAAAAAACCGACCAAACACCAGGGTCGCAATGCCACTGACGGTGCTCAAAACAGATATCGGATGTGTCTGTGCCGTCCAAGATAAGATCCTCGGAGAAAAATACCCACTATTTAACGGGGTATCACGTCACCGAGCCCCTTGTTTCAGGGATTAAAATCCCTGAAACCATCTCAAAATATTCTCTTCGTCCCAAGGAACATGTCTCCGCTGACGGCGGGCGAATCCGACACCCGGGCTGACTTTTACAGCCATTTAAAATTTTTAAAAACAAACTTTAGTGGGCCAGGCCGGTTCGGCCAGCCCACTCTCCTGAACCGGCCTGCGGTCGCGGGCCGACCTTCCACGCCCGGACCAACAGCAAGCCGGTCCAGCTTGCCTTTTTCCACAAAGAACCGCCGAGGGTGGGTCTTGCCTTCCGCGAGGTCCCGAGGACCCCCTACCGTTGCCGTGTCAACTCGGCCAGGAGGGTCGGTCGCCTCGTCGCCCACGTGAAGCGCCTTGCCGATGCCCGCTGGATACCCCTGGCCTTAGCACATTCCCTCATCGTGCGCCCCCATGGGTGCTCCCCTTCCGCTCACTCCCACCAGTCGACACTCAACCGAACCGCCTCGACCGAGCCGTTCCGCCGCCTCCGCCGAGCCGGGCCGCCCCAAAACCACCGGAAACCCCCTTCAACACCCGATCATCGACGATCGATTGTGGTTTACTCGTAACTCGAATTTTAAATTTGTAAAATGCGACAGAAATCTCAAAATTCAAACTACAAGGGTATGGGATTTTCTCAAAATTAAATCATTATTTAGACATCCAAAAATTTGGGTGAAAGTGTGCGGGAAAACAAAAACGAACAAGATCCTACCTCAAGGGCTTCGCCCGACGGTTCGCAACGATCCGCCGGCCGGATATACAACCACCATTGGAGGAGGAGGAGAGGAGATGGGAGGGAGAAGCTCTTGGTTTCTTGGGTCCTTCCACTAGTGATGAACAAGGTAGAAGGGTGGGTTGAGGGCTTATTTAATGAAAATTAATTAATTAAATTCTTAATTAATTTAAAACCACAAAATTTTCCCGCATCCGAAACTCTCGACGGGGTCGAGGTTAATCCTCCCATAGGGTAAAAACCACCTCCCAAGCACAACGGAGGTCTCATAATTTTAATCTAAGGCCCCATTCAAAAGCTATTAAACTTGACACCCGGGGCCGCCAAATTACGAAAACACCCCCAGGACCATTTTTCACCGACGGCCCGCGCCCGTGAAACTTATACCCCTCCTAGGGTAAACGGAACGCTCTGAACTCAAAGGTGCCCTCGGTTTTCCAATCTGAGACACCATTTAATAGATACCCTAGTTAATCCATTTAACGAATAAATTAATTATTTAATTTATATGTTCCATGCTCTGATAGAGAGTGAGGGGTCCAAAAATCCCACGCCGACATGCTTTATGTTGTTCCTAAGGTAAACACTTCATTTTTCACCCATCCGTACACTCGGATCTCAGATCCAGATCACCGTTTAGGATTTATCCCATTTATTTTGCGTTCCCAGTGTGAACGCACTGAAAATTCAATTTCGGCAACACCGGGGCTCGGAATCACACGCCCTCTGAAGGCGCTACTCTAGAATAATATCAAGAATATTCCAAAGTCCTTTATAGGAAAAACCTGGGTTCTTAAATCATTCCCTCCTTTATGCTTTTCATCCCTAAAAAGAAAAACCAGGGAACAACTCAGGGTACTAAGCCTGCACCAGGCTCTCCCGTACCCAGAAGAACTCTTGCACAGCTCCGCGTCACCGCACACAGACCAAAGGATTTGATCTATTCACATGCATCTTGCCCGTGCATAGGAGCACACACACATCTATTCAGGTAAACTATGTGGGAGACGTTGTGCACCCACTCCAGACTTTGGGGTTAGGGAAAGGTGGTAGGGAACCTCACCATCCCTTTTCACGATCTCAAACGGCTGGAAGGCTCTCGTGGGTATCCCACCTCCCCGATCGAACCTCTACATCACACGCCGTCACTAGAATCACTGCCCGCACCTGGAACAAGGCCCGGTGATTCCCTCCTTCAGAATATCCATATGGTGGAACGCCCAAGGATATCTGATCGTGCAATGTTTCACAGTTGATTTCTCACAACCAAGACTCTCTTACACACTCGGAGAGCGAAGGAGTCAACACCATCGACTAAAGAAAAGGTCCTACGCCTTTTTACATCACCAACACCGGGCCACGCCGACACACTGTGTCACTTAGGTAACACCTCAAACCAATAGGAGGGAGAAAATCATTTCACACACAGAGTATAAAAATTATACTGCAAAAAGTAGAAGAGCTGTAGAGCGTACCTCTTATCACCTCATGCTCTGCAGGATCATAGACATCCAAAGCTTGCGGTTATCCGTGGTCCCAGCTGTCAGCTCCCGGAGCCTGACGTGGACCACCTGGCGGTGATAGGAAGACCCTGTAAAGTCTTCCCCCACTACCAGCTCCTCCCGCTCCCCCGCTAGCACCAGCTCTCTGGGTACTACTCCGATCACGGCACTGCCTCCTTCATGGTGGTGCACATACGGCCTGCCCGAAATTCTCCACATGTTTGATCGGGCAGTCTTGTGCCACGTGAACTAGCTTGTCGCAAGCATAGTACCGACTCTATCCGAGATACACTAGTTCCCTCTGGCACCACTATGGTGTACGCCAACACCCATGAGTCCAGTTATCAGAAAGCCACCTGCGCTGAGGTACTGCCTGCCGATATCTGCTAGTTGCGGTAGACGTCTTAGCTCCATCGTGCCTGCTGCAACCACCAACTGTAGAACGTTACAGGAAACTCTCTGTCACCAGTTCCTCCTCTAGCACCCCGAAATAAGTGGGAATTCCCATGGGTACTATGATAACACGAATCTCTCAACAGAGACCCTGCTCGAACTTCCACGCTCAGAAGTTTCTGTTATGGACCAAGTCTCGGTAAAAGCGTGCACGGTCTGTGAAACTAGCCGCATACTCGGCCACTGTCATCCCTACCTACTGACACTGCAGGAGCTCCTAAATCTGAACGGAGCACAATCAGGAGGGGAAAAACTCTTCACGGAACAACAACTGAATGTCACCCCATGAAAGCGATGACTCATCTAGAAACTGAGTCACCAGAATCCATCAACTCCAAGATGCTCCACGAAAAAGGTTGCCTGCCAAAGCCACTCTCTGATCTATCGGTGTCTGCACAAGCCAGAAAAGGCAAACCACTATCTCTAGCCAAACCTCTACTGCCTGAGGGTCTGGCTCACCACTGAACCTCAGTGGTCTCTGCCGCTGGAACTCACGGAGCGCACTCAACATACGCTTAAGCCCCGTTTGCTCTGTTGAAGCTATATGCTGCTCAAAATGTGGGGGTGCAGCTACCGGACCACCTGGAGAAAGGGGCTCGCATGATGGGTCCTGGACTGAGGCCTCGTAGCTCACAGAGTTGTCTTCACACACCAAAGCTGGTATCTTCGTTGGCTGTCTTCGCGGAGACATCCTGAATATTATCAAGGAGTGCCACGGTCAGATGAGCATATATGTATATACCAATAACAACGATGGGGAGCTGACTCAAGAAGGACAGTCAAAGAATCACTCCTATGTGATGCACAAACCAATTTTCCCTGCAACAAGTGTCTCAGCATGCCAATTCGACAAGCGAGTTATCAGGGTCCTGGTGAATGGATACGTCGGTAGTCGCACCATCACTAGACTCCCTGGCTAGAGAGCCGCTCTCGAGGCACGTTAACATTGTTTCCCTAAATCCCAACAAATTCCTCTTTAGCGACGTCTGAAAAACATACCAAGGAACGAACCACATCTGATACCACTTTGTCACGACCCGACCCTACCCGGGCTTGAGCCGCAACTACCCCAAGCCCGCCTCCATAGGCCTAGGGATGGAGACCAGTGCCGAAGGCACAACAACTCGGGGATTCCTTTTCCTAAGTACCTGTACACACACACATAGCACACTCAATGAAAAAGTGCAGAGTAAAAGAAAAGAAAGGTACCAACTGCAATAAATAACCACAAGAGTTCATAGACCTCTAAACAATACAAAGTAAAATATGAAAAGGTAAAGGGGAAAAATACACGCCCAACCAGAAAAGTGCCACAACACGGCAACAGGTAAACAAAAGAAAGCAGCTGGAAGGGTCCCCCACCTGGAACTCGACTCCGACCACCGCACACAGTCCAAGATTTTGAACTCCTAAGCTCCACTGAAGTCACGACCAACCTGTTCGTCGTCTGCAATGGCACACCAAGTGCGGGAAAATCCCAAACAGGGGTGAGTATAAGAATACTCAGTAGGATACCCCGAAGGCTCGAGGGACAAACAAAGGAGGTACCGAAGGGTGAGAAGTAGATTGAATAGAGGAAAAGTAAAGGAGAACAACCGAAAGTGCAGTAAAGAGTAACAATAGATAGTCTAGCTCAACCCAATAAGAGGAAAGAAGGTAGACTCGTCTAGACACAAGGAGCTGGAAACGGTGAGAAGATGAACTTCCCATCGAGTCTTCGCTACCTATAGTAGGAGAGTAGACTCATCCAACCATGAGAATCTAGAAACAAAAAGCATGTGGCATACCCTGCGTGTCTTCACCTTTCCTGGAAGGAGAGTAACCAAACCCAAGAAGTGGGTACTATAACAAGGTATATATATATACATATGCTCAAACAAGGAGCCCGAACAAGATCGTATGGGGATCTCCATCTCGTAGCTCAGCCCAATAAAGTGAGTAGCCATGAGTCCCAGAAGTAACCACCAACGATGCCCAGCATCCCGCATGACTGCCCCGAACTGCAATTCAAGGGCTCAAATCACCGCACCTCGAAACTATCTTCTTTGAGCGACACTAACTCGCCCACACGGTTTTAGGTCATGTCGCAAGGACACGTCTCGGTGGGGAAAGTGCCCCTCGTACATGAGGGTTCCGGGGGAATGTCAAACCACACCTCGTCACTGTCCCACAGTCGAGAGGTATCCTCAAAGTTGAAGCCGTCACATCACTGACCCATCAAAGGAGGGTCCCACTCCAGTAGTCACGGAGTAAAGCCACAGACTAGACTAGTAGAAAGGGCTGAGCCTGAAATGCCAACAGGTGACCCACTGCCCAACCCTGCTGGAGGGTAATTCATAATATGATATCGGGTGACCCACTACCCAGCCCTGCTGGAGGCTAAACTCTAATACATCATCAGATGACCCACTGCCCAGCCCTTCTAGAGGGTAGACCTAGAATAAGTCGACAGGTGAACCACTACCCAGCCCTGCTGGAGGGTAAACCCGGAACAAGTCAACAGGCGACCCACTTCCCAGCCATGCTGGAGGGTAGACCTGAATCAAGACGACGAGCGACCCACTGCCCTGCCCTGCTGGAGGGTAGACCCTCGAGAGTCATCGGGTGACCCACTGCCCAGTCTCTGCTGGAGGGTAAACCCTCAGAGTGTCGGGTGACCCATTGCCCAATATCTACTAGAGGGTAAGCCCGAAGAAGTCGATGAGCGACCCACTGCCCAGTCTCTTCTGGAGGGTACAACACTGGCCAACCGAACACAGAGTGGGTATCGTGCAATCACCCGACTCTGGAACAAAACCAGGGAAAACCACTCAACCCTACTGACCTAAACAATCGAGCACAGAGTCAGGGGAAAAACTCAACCCCACTGGTTAACATTCCAGAACCGAGGGACCCTCTACGTCGCAAGAGGTCAAAAGTATGCAAACCAGAACACAGCATGCACCTAGGGCCCACACGACATGTGGCCCCAAGTCAACCTCAACCAAGCGCACAAATGTTCTAAGGTACAAACATCCACATGTACATCCCATTGTTCTCACATACTCCCAGAGTATGCCACGTCTCTAGCCAAAAGGGCTAAGGTGCACATGGAACCCAATGTCAACGTGAAGGAGTGACGTAAAAACTCCAACCTTCCACCTCAACAGTTTAGGCACAACCAACCACATCTCTTCAAGCATTTACATCACTCACATGGGAGTGCACGTGATCACACGCCAAGGGTCCGCTACAACCACAATAGGATGGACCTCTACCGGTACACCTTTCGTGCTACCACATATAATAAGATCGTGTATGAGGCTCCGTTCGCCTGAACAGATTACACCATTTTTCTCCCCCCAGAAAAACACGTGAGGTAGACTACTTACTCACCCGAAACGGTCAACCGGTGAAAATAGGTACTATTCACCGTAACCAACATGTGTGGGGCCTACCCTTAGATCCCGAAACTGAACAAATGGGTCACACCACTGCGATCCCCTCGTAAAAACCCATGGTATTGAATACTCAATTTCCCAAAATGGACACCCGGTGAAAAAGGTACTATTCACTGTAGCTGGGTCGGGTGGGACCCACACCACGTCCCCAAAAAAGGTCGGTCGAACTGCGCCATCACAATGTTATTGGAATAACATGTCAAAAGAACTACTCACTTGAGTGGAATGGATATCTGAAGAAAAATATACATTCCGGCTTACCGCGCACGAGCGGTACCACGTGGAACCTGCACCCCGGTCCCGAAGCGCTGCCAACAGATCGCACTGTTGCGATCCTCTCGAAAAGGTAAATGATATAGACTATTCACTTGTCCAAAATGGTCACCTGGTGATAGAGATGGAAAATCACCGTCAACAGCCAAACGGACCTCGTGGGGGCCTCACTATTGTGCTGAATCAGGGTGGGTGGATTGCACCATTGCAATCCCCTCGGAAAAACATCCAGAATCGGTTACTTGCACACCCCGAACGGACGTCCGATGAAATGTTGTCAAACGCTGCTCACGGCTAGAAAGATGGGTCGTGGGGCCCATGCCTCAACTCCTGCTTCAACGCCCGCACCCATACTAGAAAACACCGTCCCGACGCCTAGTTCGCAACGCCACTGATTGTGCTCAAAACAGACATCGGATGTGTCTGCGCCGTCCAAGACAAGATCCTCGGAGAAAAATACCCATTATTTAACAGGGTGTCATGCCATCGAGCCCTTCGTTTCGGGGATTAAAAATCCCCAAAAGCATCTCAAAATATTTTCTTCATCCCAAGGAACGTTTCGCCACTTACGGCGCGTGAATCCGACACCCGGGCTCACTTTTACAACCGTTTAAAATTTTTAAAAACGAACTTTAGTGGGCTAGGCCGGTGCGACCGACCCACTCTCTTGAACCGGCCCGCGGCCGCGGGTCGGCCTTCCACGCCCGGACCAGCAGCAAGCCGGTCCGGCATGCCTTTTTCCACAAAGACCTGCCGAGGGCGGGTCTTGCCTTTCGCGGGGTCCCGAGCACCCCCTGTCATCGCCGTGTCAACCCGGCTAGGAGGGTCGGCCGCCTCGTCGCCCTCGTGTCGCGCCTCGCCGGTTCCCACTAGATACCCCCGGCCTCAGCACCTGCCCCTGTCGCGCGCCCCTGCGGGTGCTCCCCTTCCGCTGGCTCCCACTGGCCGACCCCCGACCGAACCACCTGGATCGTGCGGCGTCGCCGCCTCCGTCGCGCCGGGCAGCCCAAAAACCGCCGGAAACCCCCTTCAACACCCGATCTTCGACGATCGATTGCGGTTCGCTCGTAACTCGGATTTCAAATCTGTAAAATGTGATGGAAAGATAAAAATACAAACTAAAAGGGTATGGGATTTTCCTGAAATTAAATCATCATTTAGACATCCAAAACAATGTGCGAAAGGGTGAGGGAAAACAAAAACGAACAAGATCCTACCTCGAGGGCTTCACCCGACGCTTCGCAACGATCCGCCAACCAGATCTGCAACCGCCTTCAGAGGAGGAGGAGAGGAGATGGGAGGAAGAAGCTCCTGGTTTCATGGGTCCTTCCACCAGAGATGAAGAAGTGAGAAGTGTGGGGTGAGGTCTTATTTAATGAAAATTAATTAATAAAATTCTTAATTAATTTAAAACCTCAAAATTTTCCAGCATCTGAAACACTCGACGGGGTTGAGTTTAAGCCTCCCCTAGGGTAAAAACCACCTCCCGATCACAACGGAGGTCTCAAAAGTTTAATCTGAGGCCCCGTTCAAATGTTATTAAACTTGACACCCGGGGCCGCCAAATTACAAAAACACCCCCGGGACCATTTTTCACCGAAGGCCCGCGCCCGTGAAACTTATACCCCTCCTAGGGTAAACGGCGCGCTCTAAACTCAACAGTGCCCTTAGTTTTCCAATATGATCCACTGTTTAAGAGATACATGAGTTAATCCTTTAAACAAATAAATTAATTATTTAATTTATCTGTTCCACGCTCCGATAGCGACCGAGGGGTCCAAACGTCCCTCACCGACATGCCTTATGTCATTCCTAGGGTAAAACCCCCATTTTGGACCCATCCATACACTTGTATCTCTGATCCGGATCACTATTTAGGAGTTATCCCATTTATTTGGCATTCCCAGTGTGAACACACTAAATATTCAATTCCGGCCACACCAGGGCTCTGAATCGCACGCCGTCTGAAGGCACTGCTCTAGAATAATATCAAGAATATTCCAATGTCCTTTATATCCAAAAACGGGGTTCTTACAATCAATCTTGGAGTGGACCAAAATTTCCTCTCAAGAAGTATTATTCTGATTATGATTTCTATTTTGAAAACAAGAATTATGTTCTTCATCACCCCCAATGTCATCCTTATTCTGGTAAATGTTTTTCTCTATTCTATCAATTTTTTATTTTTCATTTTTACTATATTATTTTTTATAGAGATTCGAAAATATTCCATCTTCAATTATTCTATGACAACCTCCCTACAACCAATTCTTATAAGCCATCCATTTTTAAATTTTAATGGAAGAGGGTATTAAATTGTGTGGGATGTGCAAATAAAAATAATAATAATATTATGGTCTAAATTATACATAGGGTGTGTAAAACAAGAGATCCTAATAGAATCACTTTTATCATCAATCAATTTAAAACAACTATCATGTTTTCTATCCTTTAATCCATTGGTTGTAAATATACTCTATGTAAAGTTAGCTCGAGGAATACTTACTTTTGAAATGTTATAATAATTAATGAAATAATCGAATTCATTAAAATACATCCATTTTAAGTTCATCGAAATTTTTTTATGCCTTAGTATCATGTTGAACTCCCCAATCGTTATCTATTTGTTTCAGATCTCATTATAAATCATTTAAATCTCCTCCCAAAGTTTCTTTCTAATGATGTGGGAGGTGGAGGCATATAAAAAAAGTTACATCAATGGTATGGTAGTAAATAGAACATGATTAGTCGATGTGTTTATAACCTCTTTTTAACCAAGTATATTATTACTCTCATATTTTAAGACACATAAATGATCTATCTCATTATCATTTCCATTTTGGTAGACAAATGTATACCTAAGGATGGTCCATTTCAAGGTCTTATAATTTTCCAATATCATTTTTGGTTCATTAATTCCAATAAAATGTATCTTATAGGTCACAAGATAATTTATAAGGGCTTTGACCATGGGAGAAATCTAAATCCCCTGACAATTCCAATACATAATATTCATTGTTTAAGAGCGGTCATCTTATATTTTTAGTAAAAAATAGTTACAATGGTAAAAATTAAATAAATATTATTATAGTTTAGAAAATTAAAAAAAATGTGGCCTGAATTATGTTAGGTTTACATGATATATAATCCACATAGATGAAAATTTTTATATTTAAAAATCATACCCACATGTATAACCATCATTTCCTTGGCCAACACACCTAAATCCTATTTCTTCCCATATTTAAAACTTACTTAAATTTCATTTATATTATTGAAAACATTACTTATATAATGATAAAAAATAATCTTTATTATTTTTATAATGACTTATGACTTTATTGATAGTAAATTGATTTTATGGAAAATCAATGGAAATTTAATAAGTGCATAAGCTACCACACATTATATAAAGTTTCATCTTGGAGACATGTTATATACTTCCTAAAGAAATCATGTGAGAAACATAATATTATTATATGTATTGTGGATACTATAAGAATAAGTTGATCAACAACAAGATGAAGTGTATTGAACCCATGATGAGGTCGATCAACTAAAAGAAGGATTTCATCCGACTGTGTTTGTCTAGTGAAAATTTTCTATGTGTTGAATAGATTTCACAGGGGTATTTGATCAGTCACACATATAAATTTCAAGAGATAAAATGATGTAATTCATGTGAGAAAATATTTAAATATAAGGAAACCATAAGACTAAATTAAATTGACTACACGATCATTTTAATCTATCACAAAATGAGACTGCATCAACCATGAGTGGGAACAAAACTAGGATGATGTTCTAAATCCCAATGGATAGTATTATCATTTAACGATTCCTTCCAGTGTAGTTAATGTTTTTTCAGTATGATAATCATCATTAATTAATGAAATTTTTTTGAATAAGTTTCATAAAATACAAGAAATCCCATATGATGGAAAGAGTGGTGTTCTAGTGGTTTTCATTAGTATTTTCACTCAATAGTGATAGTATATATTCTATGTTATATTGAGAACACATAGAATAATTCATCACAAGATTTTTTTCATAATATTTTAATGAAACATTTAAAAAAATTGGTTAATATAAGAGAACCATATTGATTAAATGAATATTTATTAGTTATTGAGGTATATTATACTTCACTAATCTCTATATATCTTATTATAGTTCTTTTAAATTTAGAATCATTATTATTTTTATTTTACTTTTTCAAAATAAATTCTATTTTAATATAGTGTTGAGTACAAAGATACTAATTATATTATTACATCTCATTTTTCATCGCATGTATAACTGTGAAAAAGGATTTTAATAATCTATACTACTTATGTGTGGTGGTTTTCGTAAAACCCTAATTTATGATGTTGACCATTTTATTAGGTATTACTAAATTTGTTTATCCATGGTTTATTTTCAATTAGAGTGGACAATGATCCAACTTGGATATAACATCTTGATTCAATTACATGATGTGTGTAACTTATTTTTCCTCATTGACTTGTTTTTAACTTCACTCCAAAATAATCTTATAACTATTTCTATTCAAGAAATAGTTTTAAAATTTACTTTATAAGAAAATAATTTTAAAAATTACATTTACATGTGATATAAATATATATAATGTGGTTGATATATGTTGAATATTTTCAAATAAAAATTTATCTGAGTTATTTTAATTGGTATTTTATCCATAAATTGTGTAGGTATTTTGATGTACTTAATTATATACGCATAAAAGTTTTTTAAACAGGTTCAATATTAAATATTATGTGGACATTACATTATAATTTTCAAAAAAAATTAGAAATAAATTATGTTGATGTGAATGAAAAATGTGCATGTTTTATCTTTAAATATTAGAAATTAACATTCTGTTGAAAAAGAGAATAATTCTATTACATTAGAAGTGAATAAAAATGTTAAATTATAAATTTAAAAATTATTAAAATATTTAGAAAAATTTAAAAATGGTACCAAAAATTTGAATATGATTTTGGGAAGTTTGATACCTCTCATTATTAATACTAGACTTAGATAAACATTTGGATAGAAAAGAACGGTGTATAGAAACTATTTTGTTCCATGTTCAAAGATGAAAACCATAATTTATAAAAATAAATTTATTTATAACTAAAAAATATATTTATTCTTTTGGACCAGTGAATACATTGTGTATATTTCTAAATTCTGTAGTAACTAAGCCTGTAAAAAAATTGGATTCCTAAGACTTTAGTTTTTAACCATTATGGACCCAAAACAATATGCTTACCAAAATAATTTATTATATAAATTTTTTATAGTTAATCTGATTGAAGATATATAGTAATATTATATTCTATATGGAATGATTATTTTTTACAAAAATAACAAGATATTACACAAGATTCTTGATTTTAGTAAAAGTGGATGATAGACATGTCACCTCCAGTGATAATGAAAAAGAAAATATAATTGGCCTTTGGAAAATGTGTAACACTAACACTATTATTATTTCAAATGTTTTATTTACTAATGAATTAACATATAATATTATTAATATATCTCAGTTTTTTTAGGATTTTTATAATGTTACATTTGAAAATAAATATAGAGTAATTTATGATCCAAATCATGTTTTAGTGCTCACATATTTAAAAAAAGAACATGTTTAGGTTGCTATCTTTTTATTATTATCTAAAAATGATTCCTAACTGGTTGAGTTTCACATAAAATATTTTCTATGGAAAAGAAGACTAGGACACTGTAACATTACCTCACATTGTAAGTTAACTAGAAAAAGATTTTATAAGGATCTATGATAGATTTAATTTCCAAAATAGAAAGTGTTCATTCCCTATCAAAAGGGAAAGACACAAGAAAATTTCATTCTGTAAAAGAAAGAGGTTTCAAAATACCAAACAATTTAATTTGTTCACATGGATTATTTTTACATTTTTTCTGTTTATTTTCAAGTGTAAAAATATTATGCTTCTCTAATTATTACTAATTATTCAAGATACACATCAGTAATCTTCCTAGCTCAAAAAATTGAAGTTCCTTCCAATTTTTCTAAATATGTAAAATTCTTAGAGAACCTTAGTATACTTACCATTAAAAATATGTAATGTTATCATGGATATGAATTTTATAATTACGACAAGGAATATTTATATTCACTATATAGAAAAAATCACAATTTCTTTTCACCAAGAAGAATTAAAAAAATGGGGATGTTAAAAGGAGAAAAATAACTCCCCAATGAATTACATGAACTATACATAAATAATATGAAATACCTATATATTTTTGGGTTGAATCTATGAACCGAACATATTATTTAATTAATAATTTTTTTAGGCCAATATAGAACAAACAAATTATAAACTATGTCATGGTCGAAAAACTAAATTTAATTTCAATAGAGAATTTAGATGTAAAGTTTTTATTCTGAATACGAAAGAGAATCGAGTCAATTTTTCACCAAAGATTTATGAATGAATTTTACTAGGTTATTCTTCCACCTATATGGAATATAGTGTATTTAATAAGAAATCTATAGTCATGGAAGTGTATGTTCCTGTAAAATTTGATAAAAATGATCCACATGAATACAAACTACTATAGGAACCCAAGATGATGATATGTGTAGTTTTAATATCAGTAATACCTCTAATAACTCTGAGCATGATTCTGATTTATCCAAAAAACTATCTGAATAGACCAACCTATCTAATATTACCGTTAAAAATCCTTTAAATAAACATTTACTTGGATTCCTATTACTATTATAATACATAGATACAACTCTTTGGATGTTGTTATTAGTAATATAGATTGGGGGAATCAAATCCATGAATCAATTATAAACCTCCGTGAAAATCATGAATTATTTTAGCAAAAATAACCTAATAACATCAGTGAAAAAATAGATAATTAACATTTTGTAATGGAAATAAAATGAGAGTTTAATGGGATTGAATGAAATGATGTCCAGAAACATATAACAACCCCAACACCAATAACCTAGTCTTTCTATCCATTTTACTGCATTAGAATAGATAAATATTATATAATCCAGAATAAAGGATCAATTTAGTTTTCTTATAGTTATATATTTACATGATACCCATTTTACATTTGGGAATAAAATATAAAACATGATAAAAGAAAATTATCAGAATCCTTAAAACTCAATCAGAGATTTCATCTTCATATGATGAGGAAAGGAAAAAAATAGTGATGAGATCAATTTATCAGTAAGGGTTATTTAGAGTAGAATATATAATTATTATATAAGACATAACCAATATTCAAAGTTAAATAACTACAAACACATTATTTTTAATCAATACCATAATTAAAAAATAATCCTTCGATACTATCAATGAAGTAATATAATGAATAATAATAATTTATGTGTTAATGAAATAAATTTATAATTATTGATGTCATGATCTCATATATCATGATAGTTATTCTATCACTACATTGTTCTACAAATGTTTAAAATGTTGGGCTGGTTAAACCAAAACCCATTTAATTTAGCCAACAGAATAGTCCTACGAGACTTATCAATGTTTCGAGGGTCTATCTATAACTGAGACCCACAATAACTATAATTACATTGCATTACTGATATATCATTTGATCAATATAACTAAGAAAAAAATATAACTAATCAACAAATATCCATATTGAATTAATAATACATATTTATCATTATTTTCTCTATTCAATAAAATAACTACCAGAGTAAAACAAAATATATAAAAATTTTATGTGGTTTGAGAAATAATCATTTCCATGATACAAATAATATGGATATTTAAGAGAATTTTCACATCCAATAATCATAATAAAGCTATGTTTTTATGATAATTTCAACAACAGGAAAATTAAAAAGAGATGATATAGGTTTTGAGATAAATTCATGTATTTTGGGGAATAAAAGAAAATATATGGGAAATATTAAAGTAATATTTCTCAAAATAGTTTTATTTTGAATAATCATTGAAGAAATTTAAAATATTAAAATTATCATAAAGTAGTTATTACATTGGGGAATTCTATTAACACCATATACATTAAAATAAAACATTCCTTCTGACTTTTGATAAAAAGTTTGAAAAATAACCCTTTAGGGAAAAAAATTAGAAATATTCATTTCAAACCATGTAATAATTCAAGGATAAATTAATAAGTATATAATAAATAATTTTATGAATAAAAATTACATTATTAAAATAATTTTGAAAAATATGGATATGGAATAAGGATACACACAATTGAAAATAAAAATAAGATTTTCATTTTTTTTAAACATTCCTTTTGAAAGAGTAACATAATTTGGATCATTAATCATTATGAATAAATATATATTCATGTTAAATAATTTAACTGGGAATTATGTAGACCACATTAATTAAAAAAGGATCATAATACCAAATATTTCTCATTGATGTGTAAATTGAATTGAAATCCCTTACCTAGTGTTTCCCTTTAGTTGAATTTAATTTAACCTCCTTTATGATGTTTAAGATCCAAGAATTCATGGGGGTATATCCTTATTTAAATATTGGTTTCAATCTAATTTTTTTAGTCAACAGAGTGTTTCTAGGGAATTTGATGGGTTTTGAGGGTGTTCTGTCGGTTTGGGGATGAAATAAAAGATTACTAAGAAAACATGTGCATGGCGCATGATTGGTCCATAGCTGGCGCACATTTAACTATACCATGAAAGGTGGGAGTCCAAGTAGTTCGATTGTGTATAGTGGAATCTCACATGGTTTAAAAATAGTTTCCAATCTGTGCTAGGATCCCCAGGTATCTGTGAGACCCAAATACCATAAAATAGTGGCTTGCACGTGGTTTAAAAAACCATGTGGGTAAACCATGCACCCCAATAAATGTAAGAAATGTTATAGTTTTTACCTTTCAGTATTTTGAGATCCTCAGTTTATTCCCCCCATATCCTCCCCTTCAAAGCTAATGATAAACTAGATCCCTCAAGGTCTTCTAAGTATTGATATTCTTTATTTATTGGCAATTTGGAGTGTCGTTGTTTTCTAATTGAAGATCCATGTAATTCTAGTTTCCCTCATATATCTCTTTTGTAGATTAAGGATTGTATCATGGGAAATCTTCTTCAAAATCATTAATACATTCTTCCTAAAATGGTTTCCAGATTAAGGCTTCAATGGGTGTTTGAATCTAGATCTAAGGATACTATTAATAGTACTTTGGTCAATTAATTCATTGTAGGTGGTATACAAGTTATATATCATTGTTGTTATATGTATTTTTGTATATGAGGTTGTGTTCTTATTTTCCCCATATCGTGTTCTTGGCACCATTAGCCTGGTTTGATATAATTGGTGTCCAATTGAAAAATCAAACCCTTTAGGATCCATGTGGGAGGCATGGAGGATGTTATAACCAACATAAGGTCATCCATAGGGTGCAATGACCTTCCCAAACATTATTAACATAAACATTAAGTGAAAAAATTATTTCTGATTTTTTAGAGACCATTATGAACATGTTAATCAGTTCATGTGATGATTAATATGAAAAATTGTGTCTTTATGAGGATATACCTGATGGATTATTTTTCTTTAGTAGGGATAATAGTTTCAACGGTATTAAGGGGATTTACCAAATGAATTGGGAATTTTACATGAAAATAAAAAATGGATTAATAAATGGGAAATAATAAATGTTTTAAGTGAATTAACATATAGGATGGTTAAATATTTTAAATAGATTAATGTAGTTGAACTAGTTTATATAGTTAGTTCCATAGGCATAAAAAATAGAAATTAAGCTTAATGGATATGTCATATAAATTGTAAATATGTTAATGGAATGTGAAATAATGATAATTACAATATTGATTGTTATGTATTGTTCTATTACAATTGGTATGGGATATGGTGGTGTATGATGTGGTATGTGTGTGGTGAATTGATAAATGAAAATTTTCACAATCTTTTTTTGTGGGATAACGTAATTAGGCTCTTCTATGGGTCTGGTTGGACAGATTCTCTATGATTTCCCTAGAATGCTAGGTTAGGGAGACGGAATGATGCTCTGTGCCCATAATGTTTGAATTCTACGAAACTACATAGACTGAGGCTCCAAGGTAAGTGAGATTTATTGATTTTGAAGTGTTTAACTTGGGTTAGGTAGGGAATTAATTTAGTAAATTTTTGTATAATGAAAAATTTCCTAATCCCTTGGTGTGAATTATGTAAATTCATAACCCAAAAAACACATGAGGAATATGGGCTTTTTAATGAAGATAAAATAATTAATGAAATGGATATAATGATGAAAATTGTTTTAAGTGTACAATGTTATCCAACGAAACTCATGTTATCTTTTAGTAACCATATCATTTATTTATTTCTTGAAAGAAATATCTACATAGATTGAATATTATTTAGACACCTTTGGCGGTGTCCTACTAAGTAGTACTCAAACCCTTCTTTGGTTCCATTGGGTACCTGAGAAGATTTTATAATTGTAGGTTAGGATAATGGAAAAGGTCTAATTCTAGGGAGTCGATTTGAGTTTGGGAAGTTTGTGAATGGGGTTCTAGACTTGGATTCGGGGCCATTTTGGGAATTTTAACTACTATCTTTATTTTGGAATTTCATAAACTTGTTTCATTACTCGTATGACATGGAATTATTATTTTTAGTTGTGGTTTGTACCCAATTTTGGGAGATTTTGATTATGCATTTTCATTGGTTATTAAATCGTATTTCCACTATTTATATTGTTATATATTGTGTATTAATCTAGTTAATAGGATATAGTGTCCCCATGTGACTTATTATACCTTCTATACTAGTGGACCACCTTTGTCTTATGGGGAGGCATGTTTGAGGACATGTGATGAGCCGAATCAGGGCATGAATTTAGTGGCCTCTGGGATGGGGATGTTTGAAAGTGGTATAATAGTATGTCTTTTCAATGGATTTCTATTTGGGGATTAGTGATAAGAGGTGAGGAATGTGATAGGTCTTGGTAATGAGCCGATGTTGAGTATTATTTAACCCATGTATGAAGGAAAACCCATGTCACATAGGGTTGGAATTTTTGTTGTTATTGTGCATTGATACATTTTATGATATTTCACCATTGTGTGATATGATAGTTTTATTATATTTTTATCGGTTCCAGAATGTTATGAGATTTTAATTCATGAATCATAATTGGAACCTATATATATAAGTGACATGCATCGTGGTAGAAACACACAAGAGATGGTTGTGTGATACATAATGTGTAGAACACATTTGACCTTCTTGAAATTGAAGAAAATAGTGTATAATGAAATGATATAACTAGATAAAAATAAAAATTTAATGCCAAGAATGGTTATGGAATTATGGTTAAAAAATGTTGTAAATAGGTCAAAATGATACTTGTAACATGTTGTGAAAGGGTAAATGATGATACTAGGTTATACTTGCTTGTTATGTACAAATTAGTTTTGAAATTTTGTCTAATTTTTGAATTGTGTCCATTTAATATGTTTTACCCTATGTTTTTCATGGCCCTCTGTACGGATAATCTAGATTAGTATTTGGTATGTGATGATGAAATTTTTTATGGTGTATGCAAGATTGGTTGCTTATGGCTAGTAGAAAGCCATATTTTTTATAATCTCTGAACGCCTTATGTTGTTAGTTCTGATATGTGTGCTTGGAATTATAGGAAAATTACTCTACGATGGTTCATTCTAGTTGAGAGACAAGATTATGTCTCCAATAATAATCCTCTAGAAGTTTTTTAATACAACCAGGTGAATTAGAATAACCTGGGGAAGAGAATTTCTATGAAATCCTACCATCCTATTATATAACTTTTCACTACTTTTTACAAACAAATTATCTTTAAAGTATAGTGTCTTATAAAAAAGGTAAATAATACAAGAAAATGTAAACCAATCTTCTAAAAATCTTGAAAGGATTATATATATGTTTATCCAATGTAAAACTATATAATCTCATATCCTTGGGACATATATCAATGGAAAGGGTGATCATAATTCCTAGTAAAGACATACAAGGGAATTTGTTTACTTATGATATCAATAAGATAGTGATGAAATACATAAAACATGGGAAATGTATAGAGAGTAATATAATTATAAAAATTACATGAATAAAAACATAAAAAAATTTCTATAAAATTTAATTTACACATTCATAATCATATAACAAATTTCCATTCCCAAGGTGCCATAAAAATTACATAGGTTATTCACCATGGTATGGTAAAACTTTTCAAGTCTAGAGATTAATTTCATAACACAATTAATTTTATTGCAATCAAAGTTCACACGTAATATATCTTTATTTTAATTTGATCCACATATATCGTAATCAAACATTTTATAAATAACACATAATGAATAAATGAGATGGGTTTTATATCAAAATCATTGCGTTTTAAAACGTGCAGAAAAACATGGTCATTATATCATTTATAACATATGAAAAGGGAATGTAGGATTTATGTATGTAAATTATAAAATAAATTATATAATCATTATTTATTTATGATTACCCTAGGAATGGAAACAGGTTTTCATTTTCACATAAATAAAATAAGTGAATTTATTGAGAAAAAAAGTGATTATGAGACAAAAATTCTGAATCATAACGATTATGAAACATTATTCTAGAAAGCATTTAAAAGGGAGGGTATGGAGGACTATCTTTTATCAAATAATCATAATAATTTAGTGTTATAGAACAATATAGTAATAATAATATGGTATGGAATCTTGAAATTCATACCACATAGAAGCGAACATTAATGGAAGAAAAGATGTTCAGAATTCCCTTATGAAAATTCAGAAGCCTAATGACATCAATTAAAACTTCAAAAAATGAGTTAATGAAAGTGAAAAGGGTTTCTATTAATTTAAAAAAAAATCTAAAAAGTAAGTATATAGAAGAACAAACCCCAACATAATAAAATAAAAACTAAAATACCTAACATAAAAGAAGTCTTGACTAAAAGAGGAGGGTGAAATGCACCCCTACTATGAAGAGTAACTTAAAAAACACAATGGTTGGCACATTGGGGGGATTTAGGGAACCTTGGGAGGACTCTGTGGGAAGTAAAAATATCATATCTTTGTTGAGAAGGAATTTTTAATAAAATTAATGAAGGAATGGGTAGGTATTTATAGAAAAAGTGAAGGAATATTTTATTTATTTCCAAGGGACACCTCATGAGTGGTATTTGAAAAACCATAGGATTTCCCATGGTATGTTCCCATGTTTCTAGCCACATGGGAAAACTAATATAATATTATAATCCAAATTAGTCGACCAACATTTTAATTTACATATTACAACACTATGAGGTCATAAAACACAATGAAAACTCAAAAACTATATTTTTACTATTCACCAAAAAACAAAGTATTTTATTAAAATATAATAAATTCACCCTAACCTAATATCAATATTAAAAATTCATGAATGAACACCATTTTAGGAAAATAACTTTCTAAATATGTGTTATTAAATTTTTAATTAAAATCACTATTTACCAGAAAAATGGTAATACGTAACTAATAGTTTCTGAAACAGTTATTTACTTATGCTATTATATCACATTACCATTAAAAGATGCCTAAATAATATTTATACATTCTAAAGCGATGTTACTATTACATTTGTCACATTACTATTCATAAGGTTAATATTACTATTCATAATTCACGAGTCACAATAATATATGTTGATCTTATCAGACTCTAATTTTCCTACTGATCACAAATGTATATGTCCTTTTTCTGAGAATAATTTCACAATATTAATTATTTTAAGTATAAATAATATTTTAAAATAGACTCTTTTTTTAATAATCATCAATAATATGAAACTTCTTAAAATTCATCCTATATTTATTTTGACTTATGAAATTCAAAAATATCACCATAATAAGATATAACTATTTTATTTATACAAAAGGATACCCAATGTAATTAAGGCCTCATTACATTTCACCTTATAACACATTCATAGGACATAAGATTAAGTTGTGAAATGGTGATATAATCATGGGGCGGCTTGGACAACATTGCCCAAGTGGTGATTTATATCATCTTAAACATCTCTCAATGGTTACTAAATTCATGATTAACATGTTGAAGCATGGATTGGGCTTGGTTGAGGGAAAAGACCAGTGATTCTACATCCTTCCCAAGCTTTGAGAGATAGGCTTTGTATGACTTGAGTCTATTGGATGAGGCCATTGACACATCCTCTTCATTAATTATCCATTATAATTAATATTTAAAAAAAAAATCTAACATTAAAAATTATCATTTTTTCATACAGTTGTATTGACCAATGGTCATATATCATTCATAACCCAATGTTCACATTTCATTTATACATAAATAATTTTGTTATTGATTATGTCATAGTAAGACATTCATTTTTAGGAAAAAAATATCCAAAAGTTAGGGTTGTTACATTCTTCCTCATATAGGAAATTACATCATCAAAATTTTAACATTTACCCTTAGAAAAGAAAAGGTGTGGGTACTTCTGCCTCATGCACACCTCTAGTTCCCATGTGGCTTCTTTGTATTTGTGTTTTCTCCACAACACATTAACATGGTGGGTAGTCTTGTTGTGTATAACCTTTTCTCTAAAATACAAGATCACCATTAGCTACTCCCCAAAAGAGAGGTCATGTTCTTGTTGTACCACCTATAGATTTAGTACATTTGAAGGATTAGGTATGTACTTCCTCAATAGAGATACATGGAAGTCATAATGAACTAGTGATAGATTTTGAGGAATTGTAAGCTAATAGGCCACTACTACAACATGATAAAAGATTTCATCAGGGACAATGTACATAGAGATGAGCTGTCATTTCGTCCCAAGCCTCATGGATATCTTCCAAGGTAAAATTTTATGAAATGATTTGTCATAAATAGAAAACTCCAATTCCCTTTGATGTTTTCCGACATAGCAATTTCTCCAAATCTCAGCAGCATTAATGTGTTTTTGGATGGAATGAACCTTTTCTCTCATCTCTTGGACAAGATTAGGACCAACAATATTTCTCTCAATAGCTTCATCCCAACAAGTAAGTGTTTTACATCACTTCCCAGATAGAGCTTCATAGGTTTCCAATTTAATGCTTGAGTGGAAAATATTGTTTTTCAAGAACTAAACTAATAAGAGATATTAATACCATCCACCTTTAAATTCCATTGAATGTGTTCTCGGCATGTCCTCAAGTCTTTTAATAGTCTTTTTATACTGGCCATCAGTTTGGGGGTGGTAGGCCATACTAAAATTAAATTCAATACAAAGAGAATATTTAAGACTTATCCATAATTTTAGTGTGAACCTTGGATCACGATCAGATATGATAGAAAGTGGAACTCCATGCAGCCTTACCACTTCCTTCATTAAATCATTTCAAGTTTACCAATATATAATTCTTCTCTAATAGTGATAAAATGGAAAGTCTTGATTAGATGGTTCACTATAACCCATATCGCATTGTTTATTTTGAAAGTTCCCAGGAGACCAGTGATAATGTCCACACAGATATTATCCCACATACATGCTGGTATGGGTAGTGGATGTAATACCCGTTCAGGGACTTGTCACTCTTTTTCACTTGATGATATACTAGGAATCATTTAGTGTATTCATCAATCTCCCTTATCATATTATCCCACCAATAATGACCAAAAAGGTCCTAATACACATTCTTGCTTCCAGGATGTATAAAGAAAGTAGACCCATGAGATTCATCCATCAAATCCTTCTTTATTTTTGGAAAAGAAGGAATTCATAGACTTGTATGAAATTTATTACACCTTATTGATAAATATTGAACTCATGAACCTTCTTATCCTTTATAGCCTCAATATTCTTCTATAACAAAGTATCTTCTTTTTGAGCCTTCATGATCTTCTATAGTAATGATGATGTTGAAATAATTTGGGATAAAGATGATGATTCCCCTTCCCATATAATTATCATTTCCATTTTTATTAGGTATTGGATGAAGGGATATCTTTGAATCCTAATCATGGATAGAACAACTAGTTCTTTCATACTTAATGAATTAGTGAATTTGTTTTCTCTTTTGGGATGATAATGAATTAAAAAATCATAGCCTTTAAGAAGTCCCAACCATATCCCTTATCTCATGTTTGATTAATTTTTTCTGAAAATATACTTCAATATTTGATGATCTATGTATATATCATATTTCTCCACATAAATATCATGCCTACAAAGGTTCATAGGAAAAAAAATTGCAGACAGCTCTAGATCATGGAGTGGATAATTCTGACTATGAGTCTTCAACTGTCGAGATGCATAAGAAATGACTTTTTTTAATTTTTCATGACGATGCACCCATGGAATTTCAGGGATGCATCTCTAAAAATAAAAAAACCTTCTCTACTATAGGAAATAGTTAACAGGGGGAAATAACCAATCTCTTCTTTAGCTCATGGATGCTTTCCCCACACTTTTTTTTCCACATGAACATCAGCACTTTTCAAGTTAACTTGGTTAATGGATTAGAAATTTGGTAAACGTTTTTTGAAAAACTCATATATTATCCTTATATCATAAGGAAACTATAAATCAATGTTATTATTGTAGTCTGAGGCCACTCCTCGAAAACTATTTTTTTTCTAATTCAACTTTGATTCCATCATTATTAACAATGTTCCCTGAGAAATCAACTTGTTGTAAGAAAAAGTTACATTTTTTGAACATTAAAAAAGACTCGCATTCTGTAGAGTTTGTAAAATAACCATTATATGATCCTCATACTCCTTGATACATATGGAATATATCATAATATCATCAATAAAGACTACCACAATTTTATCAAGGTAATACCTAAATATTCTATTCAATAAATCCATTAAAATAGATGGTGCATTATTCAGTCTAAAGGGCGTAAAAATAAACTCAAAATTCTCATATCATGATCAAAAGATGGTTTTTGGAATATCATGTTTTTTAACCCTCAACTGATGATAACCAGATCAAATATCAATCATTGAATAATATTTATCCCCACAAATTTGGTCAAACAAGTCATCAATTCTTGGAAGAGGGTATTTGTTATTCACCTTCAACCTGTTTAGTTCTCTATAATCAGTGCATAGCCATAGTGATGAATCCATTTTCTACACAATGAGAACATGTGGTCCCCAAAAAGGAACAATCAGTCAGATAAAACTCTTCCCCTTAAGATCTTGGAGTTTTTTCCTTAATACCTCCAGCTCTATATTTTCCATCCAATACAGGGTTTTTGATATCGGATGATATCCAGGTATGAGTTCTATAGAGAACACCACCTCTCTTTTTTGGGAAGGTCTAGGTGACGCCTCAAGAAATATTTCAATGTATTCATACACAATATTTATTTTTTATAAATTTATACCCTCATTTACATCTTCTTCTTCACTAATCTACTAATAAAGAGGTCTGTATGAGGTGCTTCTAGAAAGGATCTGGTAGAAAAATCTCTCTATGGAAGACAATTATTGTTTTCCCATCCCACACTTCTGATAATTCCATACATCTAATTTTGATCATAGAATTATAATTTTACATATTTTCCATCCATAGTATAATTTTGATTTCAATAATGGTAATGACTAATAGATTTGTGATAAGATTGTGCTCATTAAACTAAATACTAGAGTTTCTAAACACTGATGATTCCTGGATAATACCCTCTTGTTTTTTGACTAATAACTCTACTTTTATCAATTCATGGGTTTATTCTAAATTAATTGTAAAAGGAATACCTAGAACTAGAATAAAAAAATTACATTATAGATTCGATAGAACATCATGAGTAAATTCCACCACATCACTTGGAGCATCAACATCAGATGTCATGATAAAAAAAGAACAACCTTTCTCCCTTGGTGTTTGCTGAGGAAGATAGTGATTCCCCTCCACTTCCCTCAGATTTGGATGGTAATTGGAAAAGTTCCAATGTTGTCAACACATAAATCATTGAACATTGTGTAGGGGCTACAATATCTTTTCTTTGTTATTTGTGTTGGGAATTTGAGGCTTCAACTCACTACAACAATTCTGCATGATATGTCCATATCTTATACACTTGTAGCACCTCCCGCTTCTAAGAAAGTAGTTTCACAAATTCTTCTTTCCACATTTATTACACACATGATATCTCAATTTCTTTCCTCCTTTTCACTGATCATAGATTCTCCCTATATTTTTCTCCATTGATCACTTCTTATAGTTTTATTTAGAAGAACACTACATCTCACCAAAATATAATTTGACTTTTATAAAACTCTGCACAATATTATCATTGCTATCATAATCTCGGTTGTATTGATTCTTTTGTATATGAGGTCTTAGTCCACTGATGAATATATAAACCTTCCCATTAGTATCCATGACAAAGCATGAGGTGTAATGGGAATGGATTGTGAAGTTCATCTCATAACTTCCAACAGATTCATTCCCATTATCCATCAGCTTAAGAAAACCCTTCTCCATTATTTTTCTCATCTATCAAGGGAAATAATTTTTTAAGAACATGACTCAAAACACTTCCCACCCCATAGCTTTAAACTCCTCTATTAGACACGTGATTTTAATAAGTTCCCAACGTTGATTAGTTTTTCCTACATAGTGGTAAACTTCCAAGGTGTCATTATCTTGTTCTTAATAGTAGAGCATAGAAAATATCATTTTTATAGAGTTGATCTACTATTTAGAAATCAATGGGTCTGTATATCCACTGAAAATTTATGGTTGTTGATACAAAATGTACTCAACTAATATTTTTTCCCTTCGTGGTGAAATAATTATCTCATTTTGATTAAAGTTATTTCCCATAACTTGTGTCATCTAGATCATCATTCTCAATAATGTTTCTATTTTGACTTCCATCAGAGGGAAGTCAGCACATTGTCCCTTGTTTTCACCATTTTCACGGTTCCTCCTATTACCGACTATTTTCTAAAAGAATAAAACCTTATGTAGAAGCATATTTCATTTACAAATATTTTAACTATAATGTACTTTTATGTCTTACAACATCATTATTAAATATATTATTCATTAATAATAATTACATTTCTCTATCAATCCTTCATAATGATTCATAAAAATAATGTGAATAACCAATAATATCCTTTGAGAGTGTCTAACCATGAGTGAAGAATGGCATGTAATCAGGCACTAGTTCCCATTCATGTGTAACTCAAAATAGTGCTTTTTGGTTTTACCCCTAAATAAATCTTTTCCAAATCAACATCAACATGTTCTTATCTAGACATGGATTAATTTGTTCAGAAACCCCTTAGTTAATATTTCACCAAAATTCAAACAGAGGATCTTTAGAGTCTAATGTCATGGAAAAAATAAATAATACATTAAAAGGTACAAAAATAGTTTAATACTTTGGAATGGATTATTAAAGTTTTATTAAAATGATAAATTAATGCATCTCATAACATGGGGACATACATCAAAGGAAAGGGTGATCATGAGGCCCTATAAGTGTAAACATGCTAATCAGATTACTTGTGATATCAATAAAACATGATGAAATACATAATGACATGGGAAATGAAAGTAGAGGCATATCATAATAAAAAATAGAAATCATAACGTGAAAATATAGCTACAATCTTTAATTAGGAATTCATAATCTTATCACCAAGGTCTATCCCAATGGTTTTATAAAAATTACCAAGGTTATTCACCATTGTTATTCACCAAGGTATCATAAAATGTGTCATCTCTAGAGATTAATTTCTCTACCCAATTCATTGGAGAACCATCGGGAAGAATCCTTAATATATAATTATTTTAATGTGATCCACATATATCATAATTAAAAATTTCATAAATAAAACATATAGAATAAAAGATATGGGGTTTATATCAAAATAATGCTATTTTAAAAAGTTCTCAAAAACATGATCATTATATCATTTGTAACCCATGGAAAGCGAATGAGGGTTTTTTTGTCAATTTAAGAATAAAATATATATTTATTATTTATTGATGAATACACTAAGAATTGAAATTGTTTTGGGTATTCACCTAAATGGAATAGGATAATTTCTTGAGAAAAAAGGGAGATTTTGAGATGAACATTCTACAGCATAACGACTATGCAACATGGTTATAGAAGACATTAAAAAGAGTGGGGATAGGGGTCAACCATTCAAAAAATACACATTATAAATTAGTGGGAAATAATAAAATATAAATAAGGATATGGTATGGAAACTTTAAAGACATAACTCATAGAAGATAACTTGATGGGAAATAGAGATATAGAGAATTCCCTTATGAAAATTCAACAGCCTATCATCATCAATTAAAACATAAAAAATGAGTTGATGATAGATAAAAAGGTCTCTCATAATTTGGAACTAAAATGGATAGAGATAAAAATATATATAAACATACCCCAACATAATAAAATGAAAATTAGATGACTAATCATGCATGATGTCATGACTAAAAGTGGAGGGTGAAAGGCTCCCTAACCATGAAGAGTAACATAAAAAACACTATGGTTGGGAACATGGGAGGATTGGGGGAACCTTGAAAGGAATATCATGGAGTTAAAAAGAACACAGATAAATTGAAGAATAATTTTTAATGAATTAAATAAAGGAATGGGATGGTATTTATAGAAATAGTGAAGGAATATTTTAATAATTTATAAGGGACACCTCCTTAGTGTTATTTTCAAAACCATGGGCTTCCCTTTGTATTTAACCATATTTTTGGCCACATGGGACACCTCATATAATATTTTATTCAAAATGAGTTGAAAAACATTTTAAATTACATATTACAACATTATGAGGACATAAAACACACATAAAAATCCAAAACTATATTTTTACTATTCCCTGAAAAACAAAACATTTTATAAAAATATCAAAAACTAAATCTATTCTACTATTATTGTTTAAAATTCAAAAATGATCTCCATTTTATGAAAATAATTTTCTAAATATGAGATATTTATTTTTTATATACAATTACCATTTTTCTATTAAATACTAATACTAAACTAATAATTTTTGAAACAGTTATGTACTAGTGTTATTATATCACATTACAATTAAAGTTGCCTAAATTATACTTTTACGTTCTTAAGTGAGGTTACTATTCCATTGGTCCCATTACTATCTATAAGGGAAATATTACTATTCATAATTTACTATTCACCAAAAATTAAGTTGATCTTATCATACTCTAAATTTCTTAATGATCACAAATGTATATGTCTATTTTTTTAAAATTATTTCATATTATTAATTATTTAATGTAATTTTTTTTAAAATATCACTTTTTTTGTATTCATCAATAATACGAATCTTCTAAAAATTCATCCTATCATTATTTTGACAATTGAAATTTAAAAAATTAACTGTAATAAGAAATAAAAATTTTATTAATATAAAAGGATTACACAAAGTAACTAAGGCCTCGTCACATTTCACCTTATAACACATGTATATGAACTAAGAGTAAGATGCTCAATGTTGATATAATATTGCGGTGACTCAGACAAGGTAAACTGATTGGTTATTTTTATTAGCTTGAACTTCTATAAAAGGTGATTACACTCTGGAATAACATGTTGAATCTTGAATTTGGCTACTTCCATAGAAAAGTTTGGTGATGCTACCTCTTTCCCAAGATTTGGCAGATGGGCTTTGCACGACCTTAGTGTACTGGATGAGACAAGAAACTCTTCTCTCTGCTAGAATTATCCATTATTATTAATATTTTAAACAAAAATTATAATTTTAAAAATTATTATTGTTTCTAATATTTGTATTGACCAATGGTCATATAATGGTCAAACCCCAATGGTCACATTTCATTTATTCTTAAATTGTTTTATTGATTTTGAGATAGTAAGACATAAATTTTTAGGGAAAAAAATATTATTCAAAGGTTTAATTGAATACTAGTTCCATGATAACATTACATTTTTTATAGAGATTATGGAAATGTATCCATGGTGGGTTGTTCCATGTATGTTTAAGATGAACAAAGAGAATTTGTTGAAACACTCTCCAATGTTTGGTGTAGACGGTGGACTCAAAGCTGCAGAATTATTTATAGATTATATTCAAATATATTTCAATCACTGGGAGACTCTTCTAGAAAAGATATTCATGTTGGAATCTTAGAAGATGCAGGGTTAAGAAAAAGCACTGGTGGAACGTCTTGGTTCAAACCCAACAAGTTGATGATATGAGTTGGGAATATTTTCAGGATGATTTTTTGGAACATTTCAATCTTGAATCCTTGATGTTGGAAAATTATATAGAGTTTATGTGGTTAAACAAGTGGTATAAGATTGTAATAAAATATTATATCATTTAACCCACTTTGAATATTTTGTTCCAGCCTTAACAGGGGATGGGACGGCCATAACGAGATATTTTTAGGATGGACTCAGTTATGAAATCAAGTCTCAAGTGAATATATTTCTCTTGAAGAGGGTCAATGAAGTGGTGGATGAATAACTTATATAAAAATGAATACTCAAATATCCTTTCATAAGAAGACATATTATACTATTTTTCGGATCTGGTGGTTCTGATTTCAATTATAGGAAGAACCGCTTCAATAGTTTTAACCTAGGTGGTGGTGGAATGGAAAACTAAAAAATCGAAACAGTCTTTTATTCTAGTGATCTAGTTTGTGGATATTTGTGTTGAGGGATAGTGTAACACCCTGAAATTTTATGAGAAATATTTTTTTTAATGTCTTATTTTATACGCAACATCAAAGTAATCTTTCACGGCACACAACACTAGCTTGGCATGCGTTACATGCTTTCGCGACCTTCCTCGAGAGCGTGTGTAGTACGCAATACCAAGTTCCACTAAAAAACGATATATTATTATAATATTATAAACTAGCCGTTATGAATAGTATTAACTGAATTTTAAATTTTATAACATTATTATTCATCTTACATATTTTCTAGAACATGTTATGAGAACAAAATAAATTTTTCGGCTAAAATAAGTATTTTTCAAAAAAATGCAGTTTTGCCGCCTTTTGATGGCACACCCACTTTAAATCTAGTTTTTGACATGTTTATAAGTTCAATTATATAAAATAAAAATCTTCTTTATAATAAGGATATAAAAATTTACTTTGGATAAAATTTTCATATTATTCTGATAACATTCATATTTTAATGAATAGTAAAAACACCCTATATTTTAATTAAAAACAACTTTTTTCATCACAATAATTTATATGATTACATTATAATATTGAAGGGTTTTAACTTATAAATAGAATATATTTTTACCTTTTAATATAATGTATGTCATTATAATTAATTTTAAATTGAATTCATAGGTAAAAACATTTCAATCTTTGGCAATGTTTTAACTTTTAAAACTCGTTTGCTTAACAACGAGATTAATTTTAAATTCATTGCTGCAACTTCTGTGTTTTGAATTTTGAAAAATGGATTCCATATTTTGAATTAGTGGGTCCAAATTATGTTAATAGTTTACTTTTATTTTGTTTTTGATATTATGAATAGAAACTACGGTAAATTTAATTTACTACAGTTTAAGGTAAATAGGGTAATTCAAGTTTAAAAGAATATTATAATAATTCAAAATTACTTTGAAACTTGACCTAACCTTATTGTATGATTATTTTAAAACCATGGGCATCCTTGGTCTGATTTTGGGACCTCATTTATACACTTCCTAGTGGTAATGACAATTTGGATTAAGTAATTTAATGTAAAGACAAAATTGACATTAACAAATATCTTTTAGTAATTAAGTTTTATAAGGGGTTATATAAATTATATTTTAGACTATAAATATTCATTGGAAATATAAAAATATTTCCTACATGATGATATTTGTTTTATAATTTTTATACATTAAATAAATTAAATTATCTATGACACAATAATGATGAAGTATTTACCTCATTAATAAATGATTTGAATAAATAAGATTATAATAACTAACATATTTTCCAAAACATGTACAATTCTGATTGGATGATTTTATTTCGACCATTATCCATCTTATATTCATCTTTAATTATTCTTGGACCTTTTGAAACCGAATATAAGTTTATAATAAAATAATATTTTCACACTTTCCAAAGGTGCCCCTCTCCTCCCTTATAAAAGGGAACCTCCTCCGTCTCTTCCTCACACCACATTGAGCCTTCAATATAAGCCAATACTTGAAAATTTCTCTTCTCCACTTCCCTAGAAACATCTTAGAGGTCCTGGTCTTCTTCAAAGACCATCATTAGTGCCCGAAGAAGAGGTTAAGAAGAGGCGCTTCAAAGAAGTGGTAATGTCTGTTACCGATTCTTTCAACTTTATTTCTTCTTCTACTTCTTAATGTTTAGTTGTATCATTATGAAGTAATAACAAAATTATCACTCATATACGGATATGTCATTATAAGTATGAAACAACCCTATTTCACCATCTATCCATCCTACAGAAAACGAAATCACCGCGGGTGCGTACGTACGGAATACCGTCTCCACGCCGTGGTGTAATCTATTTTCCACCACCACCTTACTTGGATGGGTATAATGGTGTAATGAATAATTATATACGATTATTGTAAAGTGATATTGATTCTGAAATAGTATACATACACTTCAATACAATTCCACGATCATGAGAATGATATCATAGCTCGTGCGTACGTACGGCCTACCGTCTCCACGATGTGATGCGACTCGTTCTACATGATATTACATGTATAATGAATATATAAATGAATTGAATGAATAAATATAATATATATTACACTAATACCATTCTTTAAATGAGGTATCTATAACCTAAAAAAGAAGAATAAGAATTTATTCGACAAAACACGCATAAGAACAAAAAGCAATAAACACTTGAATAACAAGTAGCAATGAAATATTACTAATAAGAAGCTAAGAATATGACCATATATGATATCATAACAATTATTATGATTATGTAATAAGTCAATAACATTATTTAAATAATTATACAGGAGTTTCAGACACGTATGATGAAAATTAGACCTAAGGTAAGAGAAACTCTCGCAATCTAATTTTTATCTGATATTGTTTAAACTTCAAAATTTACTGGGGAATATTTATTATCCACATCCATGTTTCCTAAATATGTAATATTATTTCCATCCTCCTATAGTTTTTTAAATATAATTTTACCCTTCGGTGAGTTTTTAATAAAAGATATGAAAGGAATTTTTTGTCGTTTTTCGTACGAGGTACTTTTTGACTTTTCCAGCCAAAGTACGAGAAGAATGTATTTTTTAACTTATACGGCATGAATGGATATTTATGATTTCATAGAACATTATTTCCATGAATCTTCCTTTACAAGTTTTAAATTTTATTTTTAATAAACATATTTTTGTTTAAAATTTTATGACATATTAAGAAAGGAAAAATGTTTTTGAAGTAAAAAGGATATTTTCCCCAAGAATGGAGTTTAAGTGTTTTATCAAAATTATTTTCCATCTAAGATAATATAGGGTTCTATTTCTATCCCCATTTTTACATTGATTTTATTATGTTATGATGGAATTAATTTTATGATTTCCTTTTATCTTATATGGATTATGTTTTGATGGCATGATGTTTAAGAATCCCATTTTTATTACATGGGTTATTCTATGATGTATGATATATGATTTTGTGGAACACATAACAATAGTTTCATTATGAGATGGGTGGGACCTATATCTCCCTCCAATGCATTGGGTAAAGATTTTTATCTCATGAGATAGACATGGCTGAAACGACAAGTTAATCTGGTTCAGTGATACAGGACTGGAATGAGGAGTGAACTCGGTTCAGTACTGGACTTTGTCCACTATGACAGTCTTGTCAATGAGTCTTGACTAAAATGAAATTATTTTATATGATTATGTGTGTATGCCAAAAAGTTTCATGTTTTATGTTATGATTATTGGGATTACATTTCACCACTATGATTTATCCCATGTTATGATATTATGATTTCTTTTGCAGGTTAAGATATTCAAAATGTTATGTTCTTATTAATATGATATGATTGATATTTCTTTTGTTTACCCTTACTGAGCATTTGAGCTCACCCTTATGTATGTTTTCTTTTCCCCAGGTCAGGAAGAAGGGTATTAAGTAGGATATGCCAAAAGGAAGTCTAGATATGATAAAATAAATGGGATACAACGTAGATGATTTTTGAACCAGTTGTTTATGTTTCCTAGTTTCTAAAGACACTATACCTATATGGTTCATTCATGGTTTTGTTATATGTTGTAATAAGTGTACTTAAATTTTGAAGTAATAACAATGTTTGTAAAGTATGGGTCCTTATAGTTGGTATCAGAGGAAAGGTGTAGTCATCCTTTGGAAACTAGGATGTGAAATCCTTAGTAAGAACCCAAAGGATATATCTAAGCATAGAACACAATATTAGTTTTTTATAAATGGCCATGAACAACCTATGATAAGGCCTTAAGTGTGAAACTTTATTCTTGATTATGTGGTTTTCCTATTATGATTAGTGTTTCTCACACAATGCATATTGGTTTTAGTCAATGGCTGGAACCCGAATAAACCGTGTTAATGCTGAATGCGAAGGGAAATGCAATGATTTTCCCCCTAAGAAACCAAAGGTTATGGGAGCTAGAATGAAAAATCTTGTATCCATGCTTACAAAACTTTCTCAAGCTATGAACCATGTAGGACTTCCAAACGAACAAAAGAAGGAGAAAAATTCTGTTGAATCCTTCATGAGGCAGTTTCCACCTTCATTCAGTGGGTCTTCTGATCCATTAGTGGCTGAATAATGAATTAGTACCACTGAAAAGATATTTTCAGTGCTACAATGTTCTGAACATGACAAAGTCATCTTAGCAGTGTATTGTTTGAAAGGTGATGCTGATCAATGGTGGAATATTATCCAGAATACGAAGCAAAGAGATGAATTTGAGTCCATGGAATGGGATGAGTTCAAGAACTTATTTTTCAATAAGTACTTCCCTCATATTCTTCGAACAAAGATAGATAAGGAGTTTCTTGAACTGATGCAAAAGAATAATGAATCTGTTGGTACCTATGAAGCAAATTTTACAAGACTTGCAAGGTATACTTCCAGAATTATTATCCAACCTGAGAGTAAAATCGATCGATTCTTTAGTGGCTTAAAACCAAGTCTTCGAAGGGCATTAGCCATAAGGGACTTCAATAGCTATGAGGAAATTGTTCGATGTGCTCTCAAGGTTGAGATGGATATTGGAGTAACCCATCAGTCATATGGGTTTGATAAGAAGAGGAAAATGGAATTCAAAGGAAACTATAAAGACCACACTGAAAGGAAGATGATTTTTTCCTTTATGCTCAAATTTTGGAAATAAACATGGAGAGAATTTTCTTAAAGGGACAATAAAATGTTTTAAGTGTGGAAAAGAAGGTCATCGGGAAGTTGAATGTCGAAATAATGGGAAGATGATGTCTAATGATGCGAGCAAAGAAAGGGATACACAGAATGAACCTCCTACACTTCAACTTTTCAAGTTCAAGGAGATGTGGCATTATGCCAATCAATGCCCAAATCCAAGGGTTTTTTATGATGATCGACATCAACAAACTCTTAAGTCCAAAGGCAAACGAAACTCACATGCAATTATTATCGGCGATGTGGAGTACGATAACGAAGTGGTGAAAGGTACACTTACCATCCACTCTAAAGTAGATAATTTTTTATTTGATTCTGGATCCACCCACTCTTTTAATTATGAAGAATTTTCTAAGGGTATCACCATATTACCTCAACAATTAGATGTTGAGTTAGCTGTGACAACTCCTAATGGCACAACTGCCGCATCAAAAGTTTATAATTCTTCTCTGATTAAAATTTGTGGGAAAGTGCTTCCTGTAAATCATGTGATCCATCCTATAGTGGATTTTGGTCTGATTCTTGGCATGGATTGGCTTTCTTTATATTGATCTCATATCAATTGCCAAAGAAGGGAAGTCACATTTCATATTCCAGATCAATCTATGATCGTCTATCGATGCAAGGATAAACATAACCTTCTAGTGGAAATTTCTTCCATCTTATGGGTCTTGATTCCACTAACTAAAGGTTATTTATCTCAAATGGTAGGTGAGAAACTCATGATTAAGAATATGCCCATTGTACGAGAGTTTGATGATTTCTTTCTAGAGGAATTTTCGGGTCTTCCACCAAATCGTGAAGTTGAGTTTTCAATAGAACTCGTATCGAGTTCTTTGCCTATTTCAAAGACACCTTATATAATGGCCTCAATTGAGTTGCAGGAATTGAAGAAGAAACTCCAAGATAATCTTGATAATGGATTTATACGCCCTAGTGCGTCACCTTGGGGAGAACCTATTCTGTTTGTTAAGAAGAAAGATGGATCAATGAGACTCTGCATTGATTATCGAGAACATAACAAGAACACTATCAAGAACAAATATCCTCTCCCATGCATTGATGACTTATTTGACCAACTATATGGAGCACAATACTTTTCCAAGATTGATCTTCATTCAGGGTATCATCAATTAAGGGTCAAAAGGGATGATATACCAAAGACGGATTTTCGTACAAGGTATGGACACTAAGAATTTATATTGATGCAATTTGGTTTTACTAATTCCCCTTCTATCTTCATGGATCTAATGAATAAAGTCTTTAGAGTCTATCTTGATCAGTTTGTGGTAGTCATTATAGATGATATTCTTGTCTATTCAAAGAGTAAGTAAGACCATGAAGATCACTTGAGAATTGTATTGAATACCCTGAGAATGGAGAAGCTTTATGCCAAATTTACCAAGTGTGAATTTTGGCATAAAAAAAGTGCATTTTTGGGTCACATAATCTCAAAAGAGGGGATATATATGGTATCTTACCGATTGGATCTTCCACCGAATCTCTCTCAAGTTCATGATGTGTTCCATGTATCGCTCCTGAGAAAGTACATATCTGATCCTTCACATGTACTCAGATCAGAAGTTGTACTGATAGAGAAAGATCTATCTTATAAAGAACAGCCGATAGATATTCTGGATCGTAGCGAAAAAGTTCTATAGAACAAGACCACTCTCTTTGTGAATGATTTATGGAGTAACCACCAATTAGAAGAAGCTACATGGGAGCTTGAGGATATGATTAGGGAGAGGTATCCCCATCTGTTTGTTACGAAGTGACAAATTTCGAGGGCGAAATTCATTTTAAGGGGGATAGAATGTAAAACCCTAATATTTTATGAGAATTATACTTTTTTATGTATTATGTTATACGCAACATCAATGGAATCTTTCACGGCACACAACACTAGCTTGGCTTTCATTACACGCTATCACGACCTTCCTCGAGAGTGTGTGTAGTACGCAATACCGAGTTCCACTAAACAACGATATCTTATAATAATATTATAAACTAGCCATTATTAATATTATTAACTGAATTTTAAATTTTATAAAATTATTATTTATCTCACATATTTTCTAGAACATGTTATGAGAGAAAAATAAATTTTTCGGGTAAAATAATTATTTTTCAAAAAATGCAGTTTTGCCACCTTTTGATGGCGCACCCACTTTAAATCTAGTTTTTGACATGTTTATAAGTTCATTTTGACAAAATAAAATTCTTATTTGGAATCATGATATAAAAATTTACATTGGATAAAATTTTCATAATATTCTGATAACTTTCATATTTTAATGAATAATAAAAACACGTTATATCTTAATTAAAAACAACTTTTTTCATCACAATAATTTATATGGTTAAATTATAATATTGAATTGTTTTAAAGTATAAATAGAATATATTTTTACCTTTTAATATAATGTATGTCATTAGAATTAATTTTACAGTGAATTCATAGGTAAAAACATCTCAATCTTTGGCAATATTTTAACTTTTAAAACCCGTTTTCTTAACAACGGGATTAATTTTAAACTAATTATTGCAACTTCTGTGTTTTTAATTTTGAAAAATGGATACCATATTTGGAATTAGTGGGTACAAATTATGTTAATAGGTTTCTTTTTTTTGATATTATGAATAGTAACTACAGTATTTTTTTATTTACTGCGGTTAAAGGTAAATAGTGTGATTCAAGGTTAAAAGAATATAATAATAATTCAAAATTACCTTGACACTTGTACTAAAATTATTGGATGAGTATTGGACGACCATGGGCATCATTGGGTTGATTTTGGGACCCCATTGAGCCACTTGGTAGTGATAATGACAATTTGGATTAATTAATTTAATGTAAGGACAAAATTGACATTAACAAAAATCTTTTAGTAATTAATTTTTATAAGGGGTTATATAAATTATATTTTCAACTATAAATATTCATTGGAAATTTAAAAAGATCTACTACATGATGATATTTGTTTTATAATTTTTAGATATCAAATAAATTAAATTATTTATGACACAATAATGATGAAGTATTTACCTCATTAATAAATGATTTGAATAAATAAGATTATAATTATTAAAATATTTTCCAAAACATGTCCATTTATGATTGTTTGACTTTATTTCGACCATGAGTCATCGTATATGCATCTTTAATGATTCTTTGACCTTTTTAAACCGAATATAAGTTTATAATAAAATAATATTTTCACACTTTCCAAAGGTTCCCCTCTCCTCCCTTATAAAAGGGCACCTCCTCCCTCTCTTCCTCACACCACTTTGAGCCTTAAAGATCAGCCAACCTCTTCCAATTTCTCTTCACCACTTCCCTAGAAACATCCTAGAGGTCCTGTTTATATTCAAAGACCATTTGTAGTTCCCTAAGAGGAGGTTAAGAAGAGGCGCTTCAAAGAAGAGGTAATGTCCGTTATCGATTATTTCAACTTTATTTTTTCTTCTACTTCTTCTTATTTAGTTGTTTCATTATTAATTAATAACATAATTATCACTCATATACTGATATGTTATTATAAGTATTAAACAACCCTATTTCACCATCTATCCATCCTACGGAAAACGAAATCATCGTGCGTGCGTACGTACGGAATACCGTCTCCACGCCGGGTGTAATCTATTTTCCACCACCATCTTACTTGGATGGTTATAATGGTGTAAAGAATAACTATATATGATTATTGTAAAGTTATATTGATTCTGAAATAGTATACATACACTTCAATACAATTCCATGATCATGAGAACGATATCATCGCTCGTGCGTACGTACGGCCTACCGTCTCCATAATGTGATGCGACTCGTTCTACATGATCTTCCATGCATAATGAATATATAAATGAATTGAATGAATAAATATGATATATATTACACTAATACCATTTTGGAAATTAAGTATCTATAACCTAAAAAGAATAATAATAATTTATTTGACAAAACACGCATAAGAACAAAAAGTAATAAACACCCGAATAACAAGTAGCAATGAAATATTACTAATAAGAAGCTATGAATATGACCATATATGATATCATAATAATGAGTATGATTCTGGAATAAGTCAATAACATTATTTAATTCATTATACAGGAGGTTCGGATACGTATGAAGCAAATTAGACCTAAGGTAAGGAAAAATCTCGCAATCTCATTTTTATCCGAGATTGTTTATACTTGAGAATTTACTGGGGAATATTTATCATCCACATCCATGTTTACTCAATATGTAATATTATTTACATCCTCCTACAATTTTTTAAATCTAATATTACCCTTCAGTGAGTTTTTAGTAAAATATATGAAAGGAATCTTTTGTCGTTTTTTATACGAGGAACTTTTTGACATTTCCGGCCAAAGTACAAGAAGAATGTTTTTTTACATATATGGAATGAATGGATTTTTATGATTTCATAGAACATTATTTCCATGAAGCTTCCTTTAAAAGTTTTCAAGTTTATTTTTAATCAAATTATTTTAGTTTTAAATTGTATGACATGTTATGAAAGGAAAAATGTTTTTGAAGTAGAAAGGATATTTTCCTCAAGAATGGAGTTCAAGTGTTTTATCAAAATTATTTTCCATATAATATAATATAGGGTTCTGTTTCTATCCCTATTTTTACATTAATTTGATTATGTTATTATGGAATTAATTTTATGATGTCCTTTTATCTTATATGGATTATGTTTTGATGTCATGATGTTTAAGAATCCCATTTTTATTACATGGGTTATGCTATGATGTATGATTTATGATTTTGTGGAACACATAATAATGGTTTCATTATGAGATGGGTGGGACCTATATCTCCCTCCAATGCATTGGGTAAAGATTTATATCTCATGAGATAGACATGGCTAGAACGACATGTTAATCCGGTTCAGTGATACAGGACTGGAACGAGGAGTGAACTCGGTTCAGTAATGGAATTTGTCCGCTATGATAGTATTGGAAATGAGTCTTGACTAAAATGAAATGATTTTCTATGATTATGTGTTTATGCCACAAAGTTTCATGTTTTAAGTTATGATTATTGGGATTACATTTCACCACTATGATTTATCCCATGTTATGATATTATGATCTCTTTTGCAGGTTAAGATATTCAAAATGTTATGTTGTTATGAATATGATATGATTGATATTTCTTTTGTTTACCCTTACTGAGCATTTGAGCTCACCCTTTTGTATGTTTTCTTTTCCCCAGGTCAGGAAGAAGGGTATTAAGTAGGATATTTCAAAAGGGAGTCTAGATATGATGAAATAAATGGGAGACAACATAGATGATTTATGAACCAATTGATTTTGTTTACCAGTTTCTAAAGACATTATACATATACAGTCCTTTCATGGTTTTGTTATATGTTGTAATAAGTGTGCTTCAATTTTGAAGTAATAACAATGTATGTAAATTATGGGTCGTTATAGATAATACATGTGTGTTCTCAGTGTTCCTAATCCCCATTTGAGTTTCGAGCATGCAATATATTGGTCCATGTGCATAGGTTCTATTTTTTTTAAAAAAAGTGATACATGGGAAGGTTTCCCAACCCATTTACCTAAAGAATTTATTCAAAAATTAAAGAGTTACAAAGTAGTCTCGAGGTGTAATGAAGCGACACCAACAAGGGAAGGAACCAAATACATGGGGATAGGAAAAAATTTAAAACAGGTACCGATTCAAAAAACAGGAGCTGCAGATCTTCAAGCTTGTTCACCATTCATCCGTGTCCATTCCACCTCAATCTTATAGGGAAGTAGAATCAAAGCATCTCAACCAAGCATCGAATCCCCAAACTCCTGGTTGTTGAACATTCTAGCCAAATAAAACCTTCAAATCCAGAAACTGAAGCAGATGACCATAGAAACAGAACAAACTCAAAACTGAATTAATGAGGCAGATCCAAATCAGCCTTAATCAGACAGAGCAGATGAGAGGACAGTCCAAAAAAAGCAATATACAGCATCTCAAATGCAGAACCAGCCCGTGTAAGCATACACAACCAGGATTGTATCAAAAACCAGGAGTGTTCTTCACCAGGGGAGATGGAGGCATCAACCAAAAACAAGACAGAGAAAACAACAACCGATGTAATCAGAAAGTCTCATAGCAGAAAAGAAGGTTCAACGGCTTTCAAAACATGCAGGAAAGTGAAAATCTGCACTCCGAAAAAATAAAAAATCATATCCAGATTATAACTCTCAGCCAAAACAGAGGAGCAAGGAGAGGCCAATAACCATAAAAGCATGAGACAAACCAATCCAGCAATCAAAACAGTGAGATAGTAGCTTCACCTGAAAATAAAACAGCACATCAAGAGAAATAAAACCGAAAGGAGTAAAATCTTCTAGAATTAGGATGATTTGACACTCATCTTTGATTTTTCCTCTACGATGGATCTTTTTATACTAAGGTATTCAGCAACTGAAATATTCTTTTCTTGAAATTCTTGATGGGCAATTTCATGTTGCCTATCCATATACTGAGTCCACACTTGTATATCTTGTTCATCAAAATCCTGCGAAAAGTAGTACAATAGAGTGCTAGAAGAAGCAACCTGGGTATTTTCTTGAGTTTCCTCTGCAGGTTTAGGTTTGGAAGAATCAACAAAAAGTTTTTTCCTAATGGACTTCAACGGGTTCAGACTTGGAAGAATTCACTGATCTGGTCACAATTGTGTGTTCTGTGTTCGAGTAATCCTTACGTCTTCTAGATTTTCTTGATTGTGGGGTGATGAACCCATCCTCATCAACCAGGGGTTTCTTACCTTTTTTTCCATAGCATTTATAAATGTTTCTTCAATATGTCCTGGTTTATCATTATAACCAGAGGGCTCAAGATCTCCTTTATCTTCATTCTTTTCTAGAGCTTGTGTGTTATCTTTATTCGAGACAAGTCCTTCATTATTACTTTAGGTAGGGAAATTATCACACCCTTTTTCAATAACCACCTTAACAGGTTCCTGTGAAGTAGCCAGATTAGGATCAGGAGTCAGGGCTGTATCCTCTGAGACAGCCGTGATAAAAGCCTCAACTTGATTATCATCAATGTGATTATCCTTCAAGCTATCTCCAGATACCAAGTTATAGGTTAAAGAATCAGAAGAATCAACCATTACATCCTGAGCAGCATTCTTGATAGAAACGGTTTGATTGTTTTGCAAACTTGGTTTTTGTTTTTCGACCCATGTTGGATTAGAATGTATTTGAGTGACAAATTTCCCACAGTCTTTATAAGAGTGACCTGCTTTGAATCATTTTTTACAAAAAGGTGGTAGGTTCTAAAAAACCACATCCTGGACAAAGCCGCTCTCACCATTTTGGATCCAGAAACAAGAGGGAAGATCTTTGGATAGGTCAATTTCAGTGCAAACTCTAGCAACTGAAGGCCGAGTGAGATTCAAAGTGGCATAATCTAATTTAATGGGAGTTCTGAATAGCATGGAAATTGAAATGATAGAGGAAAATGAATAGTTCATATTACAGGAAGTGGGTCGGTTACATCATATTAGGCAGCCAGTTGGAGCCCCACGAACCATACTAATAGAGGTGATGGATATGGTACTCTAGGGAGAGATTATCTATACCAGTTGGGTAGAGCAGTTGTAGCAACATAGGCTAGAGCCCCGGGTATAGGGACATGAAATATTCACGCGGTTTAGTCTACACCTAGAGGTGGTGAGGATAGACAATCTATTGTTCTTAGTTTGATTCATATTATTTCCATGATTTCTAGTGCTTTTCTCAACACATGCGTCACACACTCTTTTATCTATTCTCAGTTTGTAGATGTGTTGGGAATAATAGTGGAACGTGTGTGTGGGGTTACGTCAACTGATACATAGTTGGGGGTGCGAGATGTTGATTCCAGACAATGTAAGGTGTGTTATCTAGTGGTTGGTGGGTACCGTTTTCTATAGAACTTTTTCACCCTCAAGATTTCTTGTTTTGACCTGATTTTGGGCATGGATTTTATGGTTTTTTACCAAGACCATATAGACTGTTACAATTGTCTGGTAACATTCATTTCTCTTGAGGGAGACACTAATGTACTTTATGGTGAGGTGGATGATCAGGTAGTTTATGCAAGGATATTTTTTATCTATAGAGTACACTCTCTACCCAAGTGTATTTTATTGTGATTGATGATGGAGGAGTATAATAGAATTTATTTTTTCCTATGGTGGATTCATTTTAGGATCTTTTTCCTAAGAAATTGTTTGAGTTTCCACCTTATAAAGACATTGACTTTAAAATTGAGTTATTGTGGGGGGGTTGATCCAGTTTAAATATTTCCATATTGAATGGCACCAAAAGAACACTAGGAACAAAAGGATCATGTAGAATAGTTAGATCATAAGTGGTTTATATATTCTAGCACATTTAATTGGGTCCACCCATGTTTTTTTTCTAAGAAGGCTGATAGTTCTTAGAGATTATCTGTTGATTACATGATGATAAATCATATGATAGCTAATAATAGATACCACCATCCTTGAATTGATGATATGTTCAACCAGCTGAGAGGTTCTCTAGTGTTTTATAAGATTTATTTGAGATTGGAATATCATTAGTTGAGGGTGAAACCATCAGACCAACCATTTATTTATTTGAAAAGTAGAAACTGGTTGTATGAGTTTGTGGTGATGTCATTCAGGTTGGCCAATGCACCTGAACTATTTAGGGATATGATTAATAGAGTCTTACAAAAATATCAAGACCAGTCTCATGTTATCATCATTTACTACATCTTGGTGTTCTCTAAAACTAAGAACAATAATTCCAAACATTTAGATATCATATTGAGTACACTAATACGTAATATGCTATATGACAGTCTATAAAAATTTCATTTCTGGATGCATATGGTGCATTTATTTGGTCACATTATCTCAGAGTAAGGTGCATCATTATATTTAGAGAATGTTCCATTAGTGGTCTCTTTGGAACAACAAATTAATATTTCTGATATCAGATGTTTTTTGGGATTGGATACTTATTACCTAAGGATCATTAGATATTTATCCCATTGTCAGTGCCTCTTTTGAGATTTACCATAAGTGGGTTTATGTGTGAATGGTTTAAGGAATGAAATAACTCATCTCATGAGTTGAAGATGTGGTTGACCACCTCAATGATCCTGGTCTTTACCAAAACAATAAATAGGTGTGCAAGGTTATATGATTCATCTAGTGTAGGTATTCGAGCTATGTTGGTGCATGATGGTCACGTTGGTGGGTATGGTTCAAAAAAGTTAATGCCACCTGAACAAAAATAGACCTCTCATGATCTTGAGTTGGCTGTGGTGGTTTATGATTTGAAGTGTTGGAGGAACTACTTATTGGGAGAGCTGTTTACCATGTATACTGACCATAATTCTCTAAAGTACATCTACTAACACTGTGACCAGAATCATCGAATGTGAAGATGGGTTGAGTAACATGAATCCATATATTTTGATCTGGTTTGTACATCGGGAAAGTGGAAACGTTTTGTAGAATATTTGAGTAAAAAATCCCAAAGCTATGAAGTTCTAGAATCTAGTTCTTAGTGGAAGATGATGGTTCCATTTGCTGAGATGCATTTGGTGTTGCCATATGGTTATATGAAGATCACCCTTTCATTCTGAGCATTGGAGTCCACATTTTTTAGCTGGTTCGAGGAGAGTTATCTTGAGTATCCCAATGGTTAGGTTATTAAGGATGGTCTTAAAGGTTGGGAGTCACCTTATAGTATGGTTTTTTATGATAATGGGATTTCCTGTGTTTGATCTAGTGTGTTTTTTTAGTGTTTATGCCAAAAGATTTAATGCACGAGTTCCAGTCATCAAAGTGGGAAGTAAGTCCAAGTTTTATAATATTTATCATTATATTTATAGGAAATATTGGTGGACAATAATGGAGAAAGTGGTTGTGGGTATTGTAGTACGATACCTCCCCTATTAGTAGGTGTGGGTTAAGAATCAGCACCCAGGTGGTTTGTTATAGCCATTTTATATTCTGTAGTGGAAGTGGGATGACGTAAAGATGGACTTTGTAGTGGGACTTATTAGGACGCCTGAGAAGAATGATACAATCTGGATATTTTTGGAAAAATTTGACCAAGGTGGATCATTTAGTACTAATACAAGATACCATTACCATTGATTAGTTTGGTGAGTTGTTTGCTCAATAGATAGTGTGGTTTCATTATTTTCCAATTACTATAGATCTAGATCATGATATTTATTTCATGTTGCAATTCTGGAATGTATTACTGATGGTGATTGGGACACAAGTGTTTTTGAGTATGGCCGTCCACTGATAGACTAATGGGAAATTAAAGCAAATAATGCAGGTTCTAAAGTACAAGTAGAGAGATCATGTCCATGATTTGGGTGGATCATGGGAATTTAATTTATCACTTATTTAGTTTTCATAAATCAAATTGTTTCCAGGAAACAATTATGATGGAACCGTTTTATTTACTTTATCATAGAACATGTAGATATTTCTTGTGTTGGTTGGGAGCTTGAGAGTCTGAGTTGTTGGGGTTGTGTCACCTACTAGAGATTTCATAAAAGTTTTGGTTAATGAAATCATTTAGGCAAGAGCCGGTACACCAATTTTGAAATTATCATGGTTATATGTAATGAAAAATCTTGAAGGAATGATCAGTTTAGTATTCTTGAAGAAACTAGATACATATATTTTACTTAAATTACATTGGAAAAGTTTACAAAATACAATAAATAATGAAAAAAAAATGGTATCCATAAGAACTAAATAAATTATCTCATCTTTGTCACCTGTTGAAAGAAAACAATGAAAGGGGGGAGCTCAAATGCTCAGTAAGGGTTACAAATAGAGGAAACATAAATCAATAATAACAGAATTGTAAACAATTTGACATGATCAATATAGCAAGGTGAATAAATGAAAAACTCACCCCATTAATAAACTGAGAATGAAACCGCATCCATAGATTTTTTTCATAGTGAAAACCTCATTGATAGTAATAACTAATAATGAATAAAGATAATGATTATTAATTAGACATCATGTATCTGGAACATGAAATCATAATACCGTTAAATCAGTTTAGTTCTGTAGGTAGAAACCCGTCTTATTTTTGGAAGCCTACTTGAAGGGTTTTTCGCCAAACTGATTTTTCTCATGAGACCTACCGATGCATCGAGGGGCTATAGTGGGTCCCAAATTCCACTACATGTCCAAATAATTTTTTATAAATTGATTCAATATAGGTTAATTATGCCCTTTCTATATCTGTATAGAGTGGAGTATACAAATTCATCAATATTTCCATTGTTAAAATAACATTCCAAATAAAAACCATATGTAAAATGGTATAAGGTTTTGTCAAAAAACATATCCATTATATGAGATTTTTGATATTTAATATAAATATAATTTCAAATGAAAAGTGATCTCAAATGGTAAGTAGGTACACTACATAAGGATTATTATGTGCATAATACAATGTTAGTCACAATAAAATTGTAGTTGAGACAATAACCCTTACCACAATTTAATTGGTCAAATCATATGACCCGAACATATAAACCTCAAATTAATCATTTAATAAAATGAATATAAATATAAACATGTTATTATATATCAAATGTACGTACACATATACCACATACAATAAATAAATATAAAACAATGAAAATATCACAGAAATGAAAGTGAGATGAGAAATCCCTTACCATTTGCTCGAGTGTGTTCTTTTTTTTGTTTTAATGTCCTAAATAATCAAACTTATATTCCTTAATTAATAATTATAGAGCCTTGTATACATTTAATTTATTTATTATTACCTTATTAGGTTCATTCATTTCCCATTTAATAGGTTTAAGAGGTTTAATTTTATTGTTTTGGAAGAATTTTCTTCCTTGGTTTTCATGATTCGTTTATTTGCATTCATGAATGGAAGTTTGATTGAAATTTTGTTAAACATCCAGAATTGATAATATATATTATTACTTAAATTAAAGAGATATAAATTATCTTATTGTGATTCTAGGTTATATACTTGAGGATGAATCATTACTTAACAGTTTTTTATAAATGCTTGGATTTAGCATGGCGGTTTTGTATACAATGATAATGTTTGTATTATTATTCCATATTACGAGTGTGAAAAGACTCCAAAAAATTAATGAGATGAAATAAATATATATTCAGATCTGGTTTAAATATTAAAATGGTTTGATGTCCTGTAATAATGGAGAAAGTGAAGAAAAAAACTCCACTATCCACAAAGGTTATAAATTGGAACCTCATGGACGTTGATTTCGTTTATAAAAATCAAATGGGGGGATTAAGAATATTGAGGAAGGTTATTCCATTAACATGATATAATTCTAGTATATATATGATAATGGAGTTTATATTGGTCATTTGGACAGAGGAGATGATAATAGAAAATGAAAAGAGATGAACTTGAAAATAAATGAAAAGTTGAGAGATCCCTTATGAAAATGAGGCATCCTAACGACGTCGCTAAAAATTTAATAAAATGAAATGATGAGAAAAAAAGGGTATCTCATCATATTGATATCAAAATAAATGTATGAATAATAAATAAAATAAAACCCAAACATATGAGAATGGAATTTCAAATAGATAACATAAAATAAGTCTCAACTAAAAGAAGAGAAGGAAGGATCCCTTTACCTTGTAGAGTAACTCATAGACCATGAAGGATGGGACCTTGGAGGCGTAAGGACAACATGGGAGGACTCCTATAAAGTTAAACCCCCCAGATCCTCAAGTATGATAGATTTTGAATGAAATAAAATGAATTGATGAGTGGGTATTTGTAAAAAAAGAGGTAGTTATTCAATAATTTCAAAGGGACACCTCATTAGTGGTTTTTTACAAACCATGGGCTTGCCCATGGTATTTTCCCATGGTTTTAGCCACTTGGGACACCTAATGTAATAATATATTGTACAAAATTTGGCCATACTTTTATATTTAATTATTACATAATTATGATGTCATTAAACTAACAAAACCTCAAAACTGTATTTTTACTATTCTTGAAAATTCATGTATTTAAAAAAATCCCAAAATTTCACCATAACCATTTTTCTATGTGTAGAATTCAAAAATTAACTACATATTTTGAAAATAATTTTCTATATATTTTTAATCTAATTTTTAAGTAAAATCATATTCAATTTGAAAATAAGAATTTTAAAGGTATAATTAGTTCTATATCACATTGAAAATTTAATTAAGATTGCATTATCTTATTACCTTATGAAAATAAAATATTATCATATTTACTATTTACAAGGTTCAAATTAATATTAATATTACTATTCATAAGGGTATGTTACGAGTCATCCAAAAATCAATTTGTTTATATGAGACTCCAAATGACATACCTATCACAACTCTAGATGATTGTTTTTCGAAATTCAAAACATAGAAGTGAAAAAATTATGTTTAATGGATTGGTTTTTGACTATCTCCTAAATTAACAAGTGTGGTTTAATAGTAACATAGTGATTTATAAAATATAGGATATGAATAGAATTTATTTAAAAGAACAATACCATAAAATGTTTGGGGTGTTATATTATTCCCTCCTTCGGAAATTTCATCCACAAAATTTTATGTATAAATCCCACCAAAAAGATGTGGGTGGTTCTTCTTCATGAAACCCTCTGGTTCCCATGTTTCTTCCTCCATATTATGATTTCTCTAATGAACATTTACTGAACAAGTTTTTTGATTTCTCAATATCCTCTGCCTTGTGTCAAGAATCCCAATAGGCTTTTCACAGTATGACAAATTCAGTTCCAGTTCAATTTCTTCATATGTGATTACATGCGTTGGGTCTGACATGTATTTAATTAACAATTATATATGGAACACATCTTGAACTCTGGAGAGAATTTTCAGCATCGCTAAATGGTAAGCTACAGCTCCGATTATTTCCAAAATTTCAAATGGTCCAATGTATCAGGGGCTCAGTTTCCCTTTCTTACCGAACCTTAAGACACCCTTCCAAGGAGATACTTCCAAAAATACATAATCTCCCACTTTGAATTCCAAGTCCTTTCTTCGATTGTCATCATAACTCTTCTTCCTACTTTGAGCTGCATTAATATGGGATTTTATTTTTTTCAACTTTTTTGTGGTCTCTTCAATAAGTTCTGGGCCCATAAGTTTCCTCTCACCAACATCATCCCAACAAGTTTGAGTTTTAAATCTCTTTCCATATAATGCTTCATATAGAGCCAATTGAATACTATAATGGAAACTGTTGTTGTAGAAAAATTACACAAAAGGAAAGTATTGATCACAAATACCTAGGAAGTCAAGAGATCATGATCTCAACATTTCTTCCATAGTTTGAATAGTCCTTTTAGACTATCTGTCAGTTTGAGGGTGATAAGGACTACTTATATGAAGCATAGTATTCAATGCCTTCTAGAGACTTTTCCATAATTTTGATGTAAACTGGGGATCTCGATCGGAGAAAATTGATATAGGTGCACCATGAATTCATACAACATCATTAATATAATGTCTTTCTAGACACTCAAGTTGTAAATCCTCTCTTATTGGATGAAAATGTGAATATTTTATGAGACGATCAACAATTACCTATATTTCAGCATTCCTACTAGGTTTCATCTATAGTTTGATGACAAAATCCTTCTTAATGTTTTCCATCTTCCACATAATAATAGGTAGAGGTTTCATCACTCTTTTGGGATGTTGTCTCTCTGCCTTCACTAGTTGGAAAACTAGACACCTTGACACATAATCAGCAATTTCTCATTTCATATTATCCCACCAAAAATATTCCTTCAGATCTCTATCATCTTGGTGCTACACTGGTGAATAGGGAAATTAGAGCAATGATCATCATCTAATAGTTCTCTTTTTAGCTCAGGTACTGATGGAATGCATAAACACTTCCCAAATTTTAGAACTCTTCACACACGAAGTCAGCCAGTCTCCCATCCTTAACTGCATTAATTTTCTTGTACATATTCTCATCATCCGATTGAGATATTTTTATCTTCTCTAGTAAAGATGGTTTAGCCATCATTTTAAAGAAGAATGATGTTTCCCCTTCCTCGGCAATTCCCTTATCCATCTTTAGTAGAACCATGAATACAAGATCTCTTTCAATCCTCATTTGAGTCAGAAGGCCATGGTCGTTATTGCATAATGCATCTGCCATTATATTCTCCTTTCTTGGGTGGTATTGTATTGAATAATCGTAATATTTGAGTAACTAGAGCCATCTTATTTTCCTCAAGTTGAGTTATTTTTGTGTGAAAATTTATTTCAAACTCTTGTGGTCCATTTAAATCTCACATCTCTCTCCATAGATATAATGCCTCCATATTCTCAGAGCAAAGATTATGGATACTAACTCAAGGTCATGAGTTGGATAAATTTTTTCATGATTCTTCAACTATCTTGATTCATATGAAATAAATGGTTTGTTTTGCATAAGGACGCAACCCAGTCCATTGTTTGATGCATCACTGTACATTACAAATCCATCACTTCCAGATGGAAGAGTCAAAAATAGAGCAATAAACAATATTCTTTTCAGTTCTTCGAAGCATTATGTACATTATTTTTCCCACACAAACATAACTCTTTTACATGTGATCATGGTTGGCAGGTTATCTAGTCAGGCAAAATTATGAACGAAACACTGATAATAACCTCCTAAGCCAATAAAAATTCTTACCTCAGTTATGTTTGTTGGCGTGGACCAATCTTGTAATTCCTTTTTCTTCACAGGATCAACTAGGATTCCATACTTGAAGGCAATATGGCCTAGAAAAAAACTAATTGAATCTAGAATTTTCACTTTCTAAAATTCCCATTTAATTTTTTCTTCTAAGAGTTCTCAGAATAACCCACAAGTGATTATCATAGTCTTAATAGTTTTTTGTGTATACAATGATATAATCGATGAATACCACAACAAAGTTATCAATATATTTCTTGAAAACTCTATTCATTAAATCCATGAAAACAGATGGTGAATTTTTCAGTCCAAAAGGTATCACTGTAAACTCGTAATGCCCATACCTTGTTTGAAATGTTGTCTCAGGAATATCTTCCTTCCTCACACGCAATAGATGATATCCGGATCTGAGGTTAATCTTTGAAAAGTATTGAGCTCCATGACTTTGGTAAAATTAATAATCAATCCGGGGTAGAGGATACTTATTCATTATTCTAATATCATTGATTTCCCTTTAATCAATGCAAGGCCTCATGGATATATCTTTCTTCTTGGAAAAGAGCCCAGGGGCTCCCCATGGAGAAACACTAGGTCAAATAAAACCATTTTCACTCAAATCCTCTAGTTGCTTCTTTAGATATATTAATTCCACAGTGGATATTCTATAGGGAGTCTTTGATATAGGTATTGCATTAAGAATTAAATCAATAGGGAACTCAACTTCCCTCTCTGGAGGATGTCCAGGTAAATCCCCTTAAAATACATCAATGTACTCTTTCACTTTGTGCACGTCTTCAATTTGAATATTTCTTTCCTTTCCCATAGATATTGGTTTATCTTACTTTCCAAGTGTTTAATTTAGTAAGTCTACTAGGGGTGGTTCTAGAAATGATTCAGGTGGATATGTTTCTTCCCTAAAGACAACGAATTCTACACCATTTTAAATAAAAATTAACTTCCTTCTTCTTACAATAAATCACCACATCATAATTTTACAGCAAATCCATACCGAGAATTATATCAAAGTCATTCATTGGTATGATGTTAAGGTTATCGACTAGAGCACATTTTGGTGTCTGGAGAGGGACTAGTTTGCATGCCTTTTTTGAAATGATACAACCCCAGAGTGTTTTGACTGAAAACTCCGTTATTAAATCAAATTGGACATATTAAATTTGTTGACCTCACCTATTTTGAGAATCCCAGTTATGTTTTCACATACTTTGATAATCCCAATTAACGTTTATCTATATTTTAATTCGTTCAATATATGATATTTTATTAAAAATTTGATAATTATTTTAAAATAATATTTGAACTATGTTAATCAATGTTTATCTATGTTTATATGAATTCTGAAATAACTCTAACTCAATCGGATATGTTTTGAATAAAATAGATAAGTGTTAAGTCACTGATATGATTATAGATACTAACACAGATCTACCGGTACTTAATCTACCTATAGATAGAGTCACCGATAAGCTAAGGTCACCGATACGCAGAGCTACCGATATATATAAGTCCACCGGTAAGCACATGTCTCTGATAGATCAAGTCCACCGATATAGACAGCTACCGATAGAAGCTGAGATATTGACAGAACAAGTCTACTGATATGCATAATTCTACCGATATACACTTCAATGGTACATAACAGATATAACAATATGCACTGACTACCGATACAAAAGTCTACTATTACAAGCTACCGTTACACCAGAGGTACCAATAGACCAAGAGCTACCGATATAAGGAGTCACTGATATATAGAGCTACTGATACACAGAGTAATAGTGACTAATACAAGGAGCTACCGGTACAAGATCAAAGAGCTACCGATAGAAGGTCAATGCTACACAATGTCCACCATTACACATCTACCAAAAGAAAGCTACTGATGAAAGACTGACCAGTCAAATTCTACTTCTCTCAATATTATTTATTTATTAAGAAACAATCATATTTGATGTTTTTAATGCAATTAATGTTATTTAATGATAGTTGATGGCATGTCATGGAACTGTAGATAGTACTCAGGAAAAAGGTAATCATTATTTTCACCGGATCTGAAAGATATAAAAGGAAGGACAATGACCGGGAAGAAATCAATTAAGAAGGCACGTGAAGGGTGTGAAAAATCAAGGGTTGAATAACATTGGAAAGTGGTGCATTCACAAAGAAAAGAAAGGCTACATTCATACTAGAAGTGCACTGGACATACATGAAGCCATTTTCATTCTAGAGGAAAACACAAGTTGTACCTTAGTCAATGAGTGAAGAACTACAACGAGCTCTTCATGCACTCAAGATGATCAAAATGAACTTGAAAAAAATGACCCTCTATTTTTCATAAAAAACCCAAATAAGGACTCAGAAGCATTTACGATTAATCAAAAGAGTCCAGAGCTGCACATCAAATCACTAGAACATTCTAAAACTCATATTTACTCGCTTAGTTATTATTTTATTTACATTTAGAGCAGTGTGTGTGCTTTGTATATTTTATACACACACTGTCTCTAGAGCTAAGCCGGAGGATTTCTAAACCCTTACTCAAACTTTCTATAACTACCTTGTATCCCACTGTGGATAGTGGTAGAGGTAAAGTAAGAACTGGACAACCTGTGAGTTGTTGTTTGTTTTCCCACGAAGAACTATGGTAGAGGTCTTAGTACCTAGATAGTCTTTACACTGTGGTTTACCTCAATACAAGGTGTGGATCAAATTTATATAAATTAATTGAGAGGACTAAGTCTTGTCTTGAGACTTAACCTCTTAGTTACATCTCCTGTGCATTTTAGTTTAAGTTTAAAGTATACTATATATTTCAAATTCTGCTGCTAATTACATGGAAATACAATTTGTTTTAATGTTACTTTGATAGTTAAACTAGAAAGTGTTTATACTTATTTGGAAACCAGTAAGTTAGCTTCAAAAGTTAATTTAATCTTCTGATTAAATTAACTGATACTTTATCAATATTTGGGAAACTAATTGAACATTTATAATCTATATAAATTCACTACAGTTTAACTTTTTTTTAAAAAGAGGTATTTTAATAGAAATATTTTTAACAGAAATTTTAATTGGAACTCAATTCACCCCCTCTTGAGTATCCACTCTGACCCACATTTGGTATCAGGGGATTTTTTTTATTATTAAAGGTTTTCTAAACACTCTGTTTTTCAACTGTGGTTTTATTTGTATCTTAAAGATCTTAAATTTATGTTTGTTCTAAATTTTATCTCTTTAAATATATTTGCTAAAATATAATTATGGATAATAGACTTGAAGGTGTTGCTACCAACCGGCCACCTTTCTTCAATGGTACAAACTATGCCCAGTGGAAGCTTAAAATGAAAATTCATTTGGAAAGTATGGGATTTGATATCTGGATAGCTATAGAGACTCAATATAAGATTCTAGAATTTGAAAGAACTACTTGGGATGAACCTACTAAAACTACTTACAATAATAACTGTAAAGCAATGAATTCCTTGTACTTTGCTTTAGGAGATGAAGAATTCAATCGCATATCCGCTTGTAATCTACTTATGAAATCTGGGACACTTTGGCTCTTTCCCATGAGGTAACAACAAATGTCAAATAAATGAGATTGAATACATATACTGTTAAATATGATAATTTTAAAATGAAGCATGATGAACCTATTTCGGATATGTATCTTAGGTTCAATGAAATTGTCAACACTATGAGCCTACATGGAAAATTTGTTCCTGCAAAGGAGTAAATCATGAGAATACTAAGATGTCTGCCAGATCAATAGAGAGGCACATCTATCTTAATTAGAGAATCATGTGATATTGGTATGTTTCCTGTTAAGGAGCTTATTAGTAAGATTATGATGTATGAAGAATAGCATAAAGTAAATAAGGAATAGGATGATGAACCAAAAAGGAAGTAAATGGATTTTAAGTCTACTTCCTCAAAGGGCAGGGACAAAAAAAAATTTCACATACTTACTAAGAGCTCAACAAGTTAATGTTTAGATTCTAACAGTGATGCTGAAATGGATCAGATAGCCAGGAGATTCAAGAAATTCTACATGAAGAATAAATTCATCAGAAAATAAAATTATAAAGGAAAATATGAAAATAAGGGTCATTGGAAGAAGGATTGGAAAAAGTCTGATAAAAGTGATGAAATTGTCTGCTATGAGTGCAAAAGGAAAGGAAATGTAAAAGCAGACTGTCCAAAGTTGACATTCAAGAAGAAACATGAATACAAGGACACTAATTAAAAGAAGTCAATGAAAGAAACTTGGAGTGCTTCATAAGACACTTCATGTGACTCTGATTCTACTCAAGATAAAAAAATCTCAAAAGGAAAATATGTTTTTTATGACAAACAACTCTAGGTAACTTTAGATACTCCTACCATAAATTCATATTATGCTGGAGTTGAATGTGATTATGAATCTGAAAATGTTTCTAGTGAAGAGTTATTTGAATATTGTAATATGATAGAAGAAACCTGTAATGAATTTAAGGACAAATATATGACCTTAAAAAAACAGCAAGCCTTGACCAGCTCTGTTAAATCGTCACTTGATATAGAAAAGGAATAGAATGCACAATTACATAAGGAGAATACAGCATTGAAAATTTCTAATGAGAAACTGAGAAAGGACTTAGAAAAGTTCACAAATGGAAAGAACAATCTAACACAAATTATGGGTAAACAAGGTGAACCAATGTATACTACTGGTTTGGGATACCAACCTGGACAGAGAAAATTTAACAAAAATATATTTATTCTTAAATCTGGAAAAAATTACGCTAGTTCCATTTCTGAAAAATCATATGCATCAACTAGTTAATCCCATTATTATTGATCAAATGATGTTTATATTTCAAAATAAATTGATTCTTTAAATTATATGAGACCCATAAGACAAATTTGGGTACCTAAAGCTTTACTTGCAAACCTGTCTGGACCTAAGAAAATATGGGTACCAAAATCATTCTCTGTCTAAACCTGTTTTGTGAGATACATGCTTAAATTGTTCCTATAGGAAAACATATTACTTGGAAAGTGGATGTTCAAGGAACATGTCTGGAGATTACTCGTGATTTAAAAGTTTAATCAAATTTGATGGAGGCCATGTCACCTTTGGTGATAATTCTAATGGAAAAATCATCACCCAAGGCCAGATTGTGAACAGTAACTCAGTTTTAATTTCTAAAGTTTTATTTGTTGATGGATTGAAATACAACTTGTTAAGTATTTATCAGTTATGTGATGATGTCTTTAATGTTTTGTTTGAAAACAATTCTTGTAATGTTTTTAATTCTAACAATGTTTTAGTCTTTTCTGCCTTGAGAAATGAAAATTTTTATGCTATTGATTTGAATTATTTAGCTAAACAAAATGTTACTTGTTTAAATACTTTTCATACATAATCTTGGCTCTGGAACAGAAGATTAGGACACTGCAACATTCATTCACTTAGAAAACTGACTAGGAAGAACTTAGTTAGAGACCTATCTAATCTTGAATTCCCATCAGACAAAGTTTGTAAACCCTGTCAAAAAGGAAAGAAACATAATGTTTACTTTAAATCAAAGAAATTTGTTTCAACTTCTCAACCTCTCAAGTTGGTTCACATGGACTTGTTGGGACCTTCTAGAGTTTCTAGTTTAAATGGGAAGCACTATGTCTATGTATTAGTAGATGACTTTTCTAGATACACTTGGGTATATTTCTTAGCTCACAAAAGTGAAGCATGTTCTTACTTTATTAAATACTCCAAATCAATAGAGAACCTTAGTGGACTTAAGATTAAGACCTTGAGAAGTGATCATGGCTGTGAGTTTGAAAATCATGAGTTTGAATCTTATTGCTCACACAATGGCTATAGTCACAATTTCTCTTCCCCTAGGACACCCCCATAGAATGGTGTAGTAGAAAGAAGAAATAGATCCCTTCAAGAGATTGCAAGAACCATGCTTAATGAGTATGACCTGCCTATTTACTTTTGGGCTGAAGCTGTAAATACAGCTTGCTATATTATTAATAGAGTCTTGATTAAACCTGTTCTTAAGAATACCACTTTGGAATTATGGAACAATAGGAAGCCTAAGTTTTATTACATTAGAGTTTTTGGATGCAATGTTTTTATTCTCAATACAAAGTATAATCTTGTCAAGTTTGCCTCTAAAAGTGATGAAGGAATTTTTCTGGGTTATTCTTTAACAAGCCAAGCCTATAGAGTTTTTATCAAAATACCCAAATGTGTGGAAGAATATGTTCACATCAAGTTTGGAAAAACTGGTCGACATGAACCAAAGTCTTCTCTTGAAAATCTTGAAGAATATTTGACTGTTCTAGACCTTAATGATAAAACTGAAGAACATGATGTAAAAACATCCAGTTCTGGACATATTCCAGAATATACTTCTATAGACCCCGAACATATAGAGGAGCCTGAAATTTCTAGTCCTACTTTTACTAGATCAATAAGGATTCTAAAAAATCATCCTTTGGAAGCTGTTGATGGTAATCTTGATAGTGGGACATATACTAGAGCTTCTCTAAGAAACTAGGTTGAACATCAAGACTTTATTTCACAGCTAGAACCCAAAAATGTAAATTATGAAATCAATGATGAATTTTGGGTAATGGCTATGAAAGAAGAGTTAAATAAATTTTAAAGAAACAAAGTCTGGGAATTAGTTGAATGGCCCAAGGGCACATTAATAATATGCACTAAATGGGTTTTTAGAAACAAAGTTGATGAGTCTGGAAATATAGTTAGAAACAAAGCAAGGATAGTTGCACAAGGATACAGTCAAGAGGAAGGTATAGACTATGAGGAAACCTTTTCACCTGTAGCTAGATTAGTAGCCCTTAGGATCTTACTTTCCTATGCTACTCGTCTGAATTTCAAGTTATATCAAATGGATGTCAAAAGTGATTTTATAAATGGTTTTATAATTGAATATTTTTTTTGTTGAACCACCACCTTGATTTACTAATACTTATTTTTCTAATCATGTTTTCAAACTATATAAGGCTTTATATGGTTTAAAACAAGTTCCAAGAGCTTGGTATGATAGACATATCAATTTTCTTATTTCAAAAGGTTTTACTAAAGGGATTGTTGATCCAACTCTTTTTATTAAAAGAATTTCTAAAGATGTTTTGATAGTACAAATCTATGTTGATGACATTATTTTTGTATATTCTAAACATTCTTTATGTACTGATTTTACAAAGAGTATGAAAAATGAATTTGAAATGAGTTTAATGGGAGAACTCAAATATTTTCTAGGATTTCAAGTTTTTTAAAATGAAAATGGTATTATTTTGAATCAAAGTAAATACAAAAAGGATATTTGAAAACGTTTTGGATTGGATAGTATTAAGGAATATGATACTCCTATGAGTACTGTATGTAAATTGCATGCAGATGAAACTAGGAAACCAATGGATCAAACAAATTACAGAGGTATGATTGGAAGCTTACTTTACCTTACTGCTAGTCGAGCAGATATTATGTTTAGTGTCTGTATGTGTGCACGATTCCATGTTAATCCAAAAGAATCTCATTTAATTACTGTTAAAAAAAATTAAGTATCTTAAACACACTGTAAATTTAGGTTTGTTTTACCCAAAAGGACAATATTGTGAATTAATGAGTCATTCAGATGCTGACTTTGTTGGTTGCAAGTTGGATAGAAAAAGCACATCTAGAACATGTCATTTTCTAGGTATGTCCTTAGTATCTTGGTGTAGTAAAAAAAGAATTTTGTAGCTTTGTCCACTGCCGAAGCCGATTATATAGCTACTAGTAGTTGCTGTGCACAAATTCTATGGATGAAACACACTCTTTTGGAATATGGATATGATTTTAATCATGTTTCAATTAACTGTGATAACACTAGTGCAATTAACATTTCAAAGAACCCTGTATCTTACTCTAGGGCCAAACACATTGATGTAAGGCATGATTTTTTGAGAGATCATTACAAGAAAGGTGATATTACTCTTGAATTTATAGGCACTGAACATCAATTAGCTGACATTTCCACCAAATATTTAAGGTCAGATAAGTTAAGTTACATTAGACATGAGTCAGGAATGATCAACCTTAATCTGTAGAAACTTCACCGATGTGATACCTCACTGATGTACCTCACCGATGTGATACCTCACCAACGTACCTCACCGATGTGATGCCTCACCGATGTACCTCACTAATGTGATACCTCACTGATGTACTTCATTGATGTGATACCTCACCGATGGACCTCACTGATAGGAATTCTCACCGATATACCCTACCATTGTGCGCTCTTTTAAACTTATGTCTGCCTCCATAATCTGTATCATTTATAATTTATTTATTTTATTTTATTATTTATTTTATGATTCCTAAATGATAAAAAAAGTCATAGTTACTTCTCAATCCACCAAGCCTCAAAACCTTTACCCTCAAGCCTTAGCTCCCAAATTTCTCAAAAACCCTATGTTCATCAAACTAGAGATGGAAAAAACCAAAATCCCTACCATCAGAGATGGCATTGATTATCCAAATGCAAAGAAGTAGAAGGATGATCAAAAAGTAGGTGGTAGTGTTGGTAGAACAAGGTCGGGAAGGCGACCAATGAACCCTCATTTACAAAAATAGTTTTATTGTGATCGAAAAAGGGCTATGAGTGAAATGGTTCTTGTCTAGTAGATCGTTAGTTCTAGAGGTGTTGGAAAATCAGAAGTGGGAAGAATTCTTCTCAAATAATAATGGAAACTACTATCCGAAGCCAGTGAAACAATTATATGAGTTTGTGAGATTTGAGAAATCAGAAGATGAGAACTGAGTGACTTATTTTGTGAATGGAAAGGATATATCTTTTTCATCCATTAAGTGGGATGAATGCCTGAATTTTCCACATGATGTTGTTCCTGGATATTTCTCAAAATCAGTACCACCTACAAGCGACATATTTGATTATGAGACTGCCTTAGAGGAGCTCACGGGTAGTGGAAATCAAAGACAAGTGGTGGCTGTGGAAATGGATGGAGATAACAGATTTCTATTCATGTTTGTTCAGCATGTTTTAATTCCAAGGAGAGGGGACTATTCAAATTTAAGATATCAGGATAGCTATCTGTTACATCTTTTGAGACATAGTTTACAGGTAAATCTATGCAGGTTGCTAATGATTCAAATGAAGGAAATGGCCATGGAAAAATCAAAGACCAGTGCCTTATTCTTTGTCAAGTTGATCTTAGTAATGATTAAGGTGAATGGAGTAGTTGAGTCTTTGGATGAGACTGTTGAGGTAAGAAACAGCTTCTGTATTACAAGCACAATTTGCAAATACATGAAGATAAACTGAAATACATGGAGAGGAGAGTGGGTAAATGATGCTAAGAAGGTATATGATAAGTTCAATAATGTGTATCATCCTTCAAGACCTAAGGATGTGAGGGATCCATGTCTTGGACCTGATGAAGAAGAACCCAATTACAGTGATGATAATGATGAAGAGGAGACTTCTATGGCTAATGGAAGGGATCTGGAATTGCCCCCAAGTCCTATTGCTGAAATTATATCATTAGGAAAGGAAACATTAATGGAAGAAGAAACACCTGTTGATGAGGAAGACCATCCAGCCCCTAAGAATGAAGAAGAAAGAGACAATGAATCTGAAGCCTCTGATTCTATCTTCTTAATTCTAAGTCCATTGATTGGAAGCTCAGTTGTTCCTATTAAGGATGTAGTAGGTGAGAAAGAAGGACCTGTGCCTAATCCAGAGGAGCCTCCTTCTATTGCAGAAATGGAGTTAGTTGTAGAGGATTCTTCTGAGGAAGAAAGACCTGCTAAGAATGATTTTGTTGTACAAGAGAATTCACCCCTTGAGGGGGAGAATCCAACCAAGTTGGGAAGTGTTTCAGTGGCTGTTAAAATTGAGGATTGGGAAGAAGACCCAGGTTTTGTGTTTTTTGGATTGGATTATCTCGATTCTAATAATGATTCATGCCTCAATAGACCAAAAATCAATTATGATATTCAGACTGAGTTGTTACCTAAAGATTTGGTCAGAATACATGATCTGGATAAGATAAAGTCTGATCTCAAAATCAACTTTGTGGAAGAAATAAGGAAAATGGAAGGTTCACTGGTGGCATCAATTCAATTGATTATTAATGACTCAGTGGCCAGTATAGTATTTGAAAGATTACTTGTTGTGGTTTCACCTGCTGATTTGATCACCAGGGCTGACCTTGAATACATAAAGGATGAGCTAAAACAATCTTTTAGTGATTCTGTTTCCGAGTTGAAGCACTGATTTGTTGAATAGATGAGAAATTTGGAAAAGTATTTTTAACTCTCTCTCGGTTGTAATGTGTCAACCTTTGTGGAAGAAATAGTAGATGAAGTTACAGCTTTCCAGAATCAAGTATCTAGACTAGAAGAGGATTATGAAGTTATAAAGAAATCTGTTATCTCTTTAGATTCTTATATGAGTTCTAAATCCCAAGAAGATAAGGATTTAGCTTATGTCATGAGTGTTGTAAGACATATGGTATCAATATTTGAAAGATTTAAAACATCCATGAAATATCATGTCAGTACCTAGGATTTCCAAGTGAAAAATCTTTTCAGTGAGTTGACCAAAAACTTCAAGGAAATAGTAACCTTTTCAATTGGTTCTCTTTCCTCCAGACCTTCAATAGAACAAAATCTTATTTGAGCTGTGATGAAGGTGGAGCTTGGTTCAGCATCAACCAGTGGCACTGTGGACTCATCTGATCTGACAAAAGTGGTGAATTCTACTAGAGATACCACTAGGGAGATAATGAAGATTGTTCGGGACTATATGAGAGAAGCTTCTGCCTCTCAGAAAGAAGTGAAAGACAAGGTATATTACTATTTCCAAAGGATTTATACCAGAAATCAACTAAACAACCATTTCAAACTTCTGTTAGAAAACCTGAAGTTACATCATGTCAATCAAGCCTTAAAAGATCAAGTCTACAAGCTCAGAGAGTTAACTCTAGCCTTGGACAAATTAATGGAGAACAAGGATGATTTCATATCTGCTATGGAGAGAGGAGGAGGAATCATTATGGATTTCATAAATCTCTTGTTTCCTTTCTTGCATGTCGATGCTAGGCCAGTGATTGTACCTCCATCTTTACATTCCTCTACCTCTACTATTCTCCTGTTCAGATGACTCCAGCCCAAGCCATTCGCAGCCTTACTCCTATGATCACTCAGAGGGCTACTCAGTACAATCCAAGAACAGTTTCAGTCGCTCAGCCTCTTGTGATAATTTTTGGTGTTCTTAAGACTACACCTACATCGACACAGGCTGAATCCTCTTCGGATCCCAAGGAAAAATATCACATTGAGGACATGGATTGAATAGGTTGCTAAGATATTTGATTTGAATCCCTTATATTTTGTTTTTATTTCTCTGTACCTTTTTGAAAACATGAAATACAAATGGCTTTCTTTTCTTTCCCATTCTGTTCCTTCTCTCTTTGTTGTTTCGCATTTTTGATTATCAAAAAGGGGGAGAAATATTATCTAAGGTAGAAACATATCTAGGAATAATATCCTTTATATGACAGGGGAGAGCTAACAGAACTAAAGAGGAGAGATATCTATTGCATTTTTTAACTTGTAACTTTGATACCATTGCATTTAATTCTACCTCTGATCATTTAATTCTACATACTCTGATACAGGTACTCATTATTTTGAGACTATAACATCATAAGTTGTTATTATCAAAAAGGGGTGGATTATTGACCTCACCTATTTTGATAATCACAATTATTTTTTCACATACTTTGATAATCAAAATTAATGTTTATCTATATTATAATTCATTCAATCTATGATATTCTATTATCAAGTTGATAATTATATTAAAATAATCTTTGAAATATATTAATCAATGTTTATCAATGTTTATATGAATTCTTAAATAATTCTAACTCAATCAAATATGTTTTGCATAAAACAGTTAAGTGCTAAGTCACTGATATGCTTAAATCTACTAACACAGATCTACTGGTACTTAGTCTACAGATAGACAGAGTCACAGATAATCTAAGGTCACCGATACACATAGCTACTGATATGTATAAGTCCACCGGTAAGCACATGTCTCTGAAAGATCATGTTCGCCGATACAGACAGCTATCGATAGAAGCTGATCTAGCGATAGAACAAGTATACCGGTATGCATAAGTCTACCGATATACACTTCACTGGTAAAGAACGGAGCTACCAATATGCCCTGACTACTGATACAAAATTCTACTCATACAATCTACCATTACACCAGAGTTACCGATAGACAAAGAGCTACCAATAGAAGGAGTCACTGGTATATAGAGATACTGACACATAGAGTAACAGCTACCAATACAAGGAGATACCGGTACAAGATCAAAGAGCTAACGATAGAAGGTCACTGCTACACAAAGTCCACCGTTAAACATCTACCAACAGAATGCTACTGATGAAAGACTAGCCAGTCAAACTCTACTTCTCTCAATATTATTTATTTATTAAGCAACGGTCATATTTGATGTTTATAATGCAATTAATGTTATTTAATGATAGTTGTTAGCATGTCAAGGAACCGTACCTAGTACCCATGAAAAAGGTAATTATTCTTTTTATCGGAGCTAAAAGCTATAAAAGGAAGGACAAGGACCGGGCCTAAATCAATTAAGAAGGCACGTGAAGGGTGTGAAAAATAAAGGGCTTAATAGCATTAGAATGTGGTGCATTCATATAGAAAAGAAAGGCTACATTCATACTGGAAGATCACTGGACATACACGAATCCATTTTCTTTCTAGAGGAAAACACAAGCTGCACCTTAGTCAAGGAATGAAGAACTACAGTGAGCTCTTCTTGCACTCAAGATGATCAAACTGAACTTGAAGAAAACAACCCTCTATTTTTCAAATAAAAATCAGAGAAGGACTTATAAGCATTTATGATTAATCAAAAGAGTCCAGAGCTGCACTTAAAATCACTAGTGCTTTCTAAAACTCATATTTACTCTCTTAGTGGTTATTTTATTTACATTTCGAGCTGTGTGTGTGCTCTGTATATTTTATACACACACTATCTCCTAAGCTAAGCTAGAGGATTTCTAAATCATTAATAAAACTTTCTATAAATCCCTTGTATCCCACTATTGATAGTGGTAGAGGTTAAGTAATACCTAGACAACCTGTGAGATATTGTTTGTTTTCCCACGAAGAATTGGGGTAGAGGTCTTAGTACCTGGATAGTATTTGCACTATTTTTTACCTCGATCTAGGGTGTGGTTCAAATTTATATAAATTGTTTGAGAGGACTATGTCTCAGCTTGAGACTGAAACTCTTGGTAACATCTGCTATTTATTTTAGTTTAAGTTTAAATTATACTATATATTTCATATTCCGCTGATAATAACATTGAAATACAATTTGTTTTAAAGTTACGTTGATAGTTAAACTAGAAAGTGTTTATACTTATTTGTGAACTATAATGTTAGTTTCAAAAATTAATTTAATATTCTGATTAAATTAACTGAGACCTAATCAATCGTTGAGATACTAATTGAACATTTACAATCTGTATAAATTCACTACAGTTTAAATTGTTTTTAAATAGGGGTATTTTAATAGAAATATTTTTAAAATAAATTTTAATTGGAACTCGATTCACCCCCCTCTTGTGTATCCACTCCGACCAACAAAATTTTTCTTGGAAAACTGGGAAGATATAAATGAATGCGATGATCCATAATCAAATAATGTTTTGGATGTGTTTATGGAAACAATTAAAGTACCTGACACCATATCATTAAGAACTTCAACCTCTGTAGTTTTAATTGCATAGGCTCTCCCTTACTCTCTTGGCCTTTTCTGAGTCATATTTCCTTGGTGACTAGGACACTCATTTTCAAAGTGTCCCTTCTCTTTGCAATTGTAACATTGAATATTAGTGAATTGTTTCTTCCCCTTTGATTCATCAAATTGATGACCCTTTTCTTCGTAGTTATAGCAGACTCCCATGCCTTTCTAGAATTTCCCCAGATGATTCTGTCAAGAGTTATCACATGATGAGAATAGTTTTATTCCCTTACTCTTATTTGGTGCTTCTCCTTTTACTTTGATATCAAAGTACTGCTTCATATCATGGATTCCTTTAAAAAGATTTCATCTAGAAAAATTCACTCCCCATTTTGATGGAACATGATACATTTTCATCATATGATGAAAATGATTGAAAATATAGTTCCTTACGAAGACTAGCTTAATACCTTCTATGAAATGATCAAGCTTGTCTACTGGGTCACGTATGTAATCTATGATATACCTGGCCAACCTGGTGAAAGTAGTCTCGTACTCTACAACACTTCCTTCTTACCTTTGTTCTAAGATATGAAATTTCATCTTCATTTTAGTTTTTTGGTCACGAGTGAAATATTTTTCGAATAATATTTCCATATAAGTCCTCCATTCAATATCTTCTATTTCGTCTTCCTCTATGGTATTCTAAATCAAGGACCACCATTGATCAGCATCACCCTTGAGACAATATACTGCCAGTACTACCTTTCCATTTTCATTGCATCATAATTCCATGATTATATTTTCAAGGGAGTTGATCTATTGCTCAGAAATCACTGGGTTGGTAGTCCAACTAAAATATTGGGGCTTCTGCCTTATGAAACGATCCAACACAGGTGTGGAATGGTTATTCATTACAACTCGAGTAAGTTGCCCCAATATAGTCATGATCTGATCTGCTCCAACATTGATTGTGTTGAATTTCTTAGTAGGGAGAAACAAACCTTGATCATGAGTATTCATTTAACTTCTTCTATTATATTCCATTTCTAAATAATGGGATACACTATAATAGTTTATGATTCACAAACAGAAAATCACTCAACAATGATAGAAATTCAATGCATAGCTAATCATATAAACATGGTTTCTTTGAGAAAAAATTAACATTAAACTCTTTCATAATGGATTGTAAAAAAATGTGAATTATCCTATGAATATAATCTAGGAGTTTCATAAGAAATAGTGAAGAAAAGATCATTGTCATGTACCAGGATACCCCGGGTCAAGCCTAAAACTCCTTCTCAGAGTTTTCACTCCTAGGTACATATGTGCCTGATCCACATCTACATACTCATATGCATACATGAATTTATTTTCTAGAAATATTCCTATAATATATTCCTTAACAAAATACTAGGACGTTCTTGTACATTTATCCTCAAATACTACATTAGGGATTTGTTCCCTACTATATATTTCCTACTATAGTTTTCAAATTTCCTACTAAACTTCCTCTGATACCAACTGTAACACCCTGACCCCTCTATGCTGGAGCCGGTAAATTACATGTGATATTGGCATGGTTATGTGGAATGAAATATCCCAAAGGAATGATCAGTTTAGTAGTCTTGAATAAACTAGATACATAGATGTTACTCAAATTACATTACAAAATTTTACAAAATAAAATACATCGTGATAACTAAAAACTATATCCACAAGAACTTAATAAATGATCTCCTCTTTGTCACCTATTGAATGTAAAAAATTAAAGGGTGAGCTAAAATGATCAGTAAGTGTTACAAATATAGGAAACATAAATAAATAATATCTGAATTGTAAAAAATTCGACATGATCAATATGGCATGGTGAATAAATGAAAAAATCACTCCATTAATAAACTGAGAATGAAACCACATCCATAGATTTCGTCATAGTAAAAACCGCATGGATAATAATAAATGATAATTAATAAAGCGAATTATTATTAATTGGATGTCATGTATCTGGAACACGAATCCATAATACCATTAAATCAGTTAAGTTATATGGGTAGAAACCCGTCTGATTTTTGGAAACATACTTGAAGGGTTTATCGCAAAACCGATATGTCTCATGAGACCTACTGATGCATAGAGGGGCTTTAGCGGGACCCAACCACCACTAAAAGTCCCAATAATTCTTTATACATTGATTCAATACAATATAATAATTCCCTTTCAATATCTGTATAGGGTAGAGTATACAGATTCATCAATATTTCTACAGTTAAAATAACATTCCAAATAAACACCGTATGTAAAATGGTATACCGTTTAGACAAAAAACATATCCATGATATGAGATTATGGATATTTTATATAAATATAATTTCAATTTAAAGGTGATCTCAAATGGGAAGTAGGTACACCGCATATGGATTATTAGGTGCACAATACAAAGTTAGTCACAACAGCATGGTAGTTGAGACAAAGGCCCTTACCACAATGTAATCAGTCGAATCATATGACCAGAACTTATAACCCTCAAATGAATCATTGAATAAAATGAATAGAAATAAAATAATGTTATTATATATCAAATGGAAGTACACATATACCATATACAATAAAAAAGTGTCGAACAATGAAAATCTCACAAAAAACAATGTGAGATTAGAAACCCCTTACCTTTTGCTCGAGTGTGTTCTTCATTTGTTTTAATGACCTGAATAATCAAATATAGATTAATTAATTAATAATTCCAGAACCTATTATACATGTAAATTATTTATTATAACCTTATTAGGTTCATTAATGTACCTTTTAATGGGTTTAAGTGGATCAATTTTATTGTTTTGGAATCATTTTCTTTCTTGGTTTTCATGATTTGTTTACTAGCATTCATGATTGGAAGTTTGTTTGAAATGTGTTTAAAAATATAGAATTGTTAATATATATTATTAGTTACATTAAATAGATGTTAATTATCTTATAATGATTCTAGGTTATATACTTGAGTATGAATCATTAGTTAAAAGTTTTTGATAAACGCTTGGATTTAGCTTGGTAGTTTTCTATACAATGAACTTGTTTGTATTATTATTCCATATTATGATTGTGAAAATATTCCATCACATTAATGAGATGAAATACATATATTCTGATCTATTTCAACCATTTAAATGGTTTTATGACCAATAATGAAGTTGAATTTAAAGAACAAGACTTCGTCGTCCACAAAGGTTATAAATTGGAACCTCATGGACGTTGATTTCCATTATAAAAATAAAAAGGAGTGAGTAAGAATATTGATGATGAATATTACATTCACATGATATAATTATAGTGTATAGATGATACTATAGTTTATCATTGTGATTTCTATAGAGGAGGTGAGAATAAAAAAAGAAAAGAGATGAACTTAAAAATAAAAGAACAGTTGAGAGATCCCTTATGAAAATTCAACCGCCTAACGACGTCACTTAAATTTTAATAAAATGAAATGATGAGAAAAAAAGGGTATATAATCATATTGAAATCCAAATTTCATTAATAAGAATAAATAAAATAAAACCCCAACATATGAGAATGTAATTTCAAATAGATAACATAAAATAAGCGTCGACTAAAATAAGAGAATGAAGGATCCCCTTACCTTATAGAGTAACTCCTAGATCTTGAAGGATGGGAACTTGGGGGATTAAGGACACCTTGGGAGGACTCATAGAGAGGTAAAACCACCAGATCATCGAGGATAAGTGATTTTGAATGAATGAAAATTAATGGATGAGTGGGTATTTATAGAAAAAGAGAGGTAGTTTTTTAATAATTTCCAAGGGAAACCACATTAGTGTTTTTTTCCAAACCATGGTCTTTACCATGGTAGTTTCCCATGGTTTTAGACACTTAGGACACAAAATGTCATCAATAATTGTACCCATGTCGACCATAATTTTATATTTAAATATTACATCAATTTGATGTAATTAAACTACTGAAAACTCAAAATAGTATTTTTACTATTAATGAAAATTTCATGTATTTTAGAAAAATCCCAAAAATTCACCACAACCATTTTTGATGTGTAGAATTAAAAAAAAATTTGAAAATAAAGTTCTTCGTATTTTTAAATTATTTTTTAAATAAAATCTTAGTTTATTCGAAAAATAACAATTTCAAAGGTATAGTTAGTTCTATATCACATTGAAAAATTAATTAATATCTCATTATCTTATTAGCTTAATAAAATAAAAGATTATCTTTATTTACTATTTATATGGGCCATTTTACTATTCATATTACTATTCATCAAAAAATAAATTTGGTACTATCAGACTCCAAATGACTTACTGGTCACAACTCTAGATGACTGTTTCTCGAAATTCAAAACATTGAAGTGAAAAATTTATGTTTAATGGATTGGTTTTTGACTATCTCTTAAATTACCAAGTTTGGTTAAAAATGAAAGTTGTGCTTTATGAAATATAGGTTATGAATAGAATGTATTTAATAGATGAAAACCATAAAATTTTTGGGGTGTTATTAAAATTCTATCTTTTAGCAGAGAATTGTGATGATTTGGTTAGTTGACCAATAATAAACCATATTTCATCATTGTTTTTGGGAGACATTGGTAATCCAATGACAATGTCCATAATAATGTTATACCATTTCCATATAGGAATAGGTAGATGTTTCATGAATCTTGTTAGATGTTTTTCTTCAGCCTTAACCAACTAACAAACTATAAATCTTTATATGTAGTTAGAAAATTAATATTTCAAATTATCCCACAAAATATGTTCCTTCAAATACCAATAATTTTTTTTCTATCAGGGTGTATTGAGAAATTTGAGCTATATGAATCATTAAATAATTTCATTTTGAGCTCTAGTATAGATGCAACACATACCCTCCAATAATATTTTATAACTCCATCTATATATAAAATGTCTTTGAATTTTCCAATGTTCGCAAATTTATTTTTCATTTGAAAATTATCATAATCACACTAAGAAATTTTTTATTTTTTGTAATAAAGATTTATTTGTAGTAATTTGATAAAGGAATGATCTCTCCCCTTCCAAAAATATTTCAATATCTATATTTTCTAGATCCATGAACAAATTATCCCCTATATCCTCATTTTATATGTAACTCCATGTTCTTCTCTACTCAATGCATTTGCTACCTTATCTCACTTCCCTAGGTGATTGATTATTGAGGAATCATAATCCTTGAGTACCTTAAGCTCTCATCCAATCCTCGTATTGTTCTCTTTCTATGAAAATAAATATTTTAGACTATTACAATTTGTGTATATGTTATATCTTTTTTACATAGAGATTATATATCCATATCTTAAATGAAATGATTATGAAATCCAATTGAAGGGAATGATATTGATAGTTATATTAATTGGTCATTATATGAATACATATGCAATGATTTTATCATTATTTACAAGTACACAACCAAGTCCCTTATTTAATGAATTATTATATACCACAAATCCATGCAGTTTTGGTGGTTGCCGAGTGGTTTACAAACCCTATAAGTCTGTATAAAACACATGATCAAATCCTAGTGGAGGAATATATTTGGGTTACTATTGAAGTACTGTAGAAGGTACTATAGTGGTAAAATAGTAGCTAAAACTATGCATCCATTTGTTCCTTCATTCCACTAGTTTTTCCACACAATCCACATGGGATATAGGCCATCCAAATGCCTTCGTGCTAGTGAACCTTCGGCCCACCTCATGTCTTTTAGCCTTAGGATTTATGTTCACAAAGACCATTTAAAATCCTAATATTTCAATAGAGAGAAGGTACCAGAAGAGGATTCAGATAAATTAGAGGCCACCTATGTAGTGTGATGAAAATTGGAAGAAATAGAGGGTATGGAATTATCCATCATTATGAGGAACCATACAGTTAGGCAGGGAGAAATTCTAGATAGTTTACAGTGAAAGGCTAGAAGACATTTTCATTAAATGATGTAGATTATAGGGAGGGGTAGTTCTATTGTAGTTTTTTTGGTCCTTTATGTCATTTATTACACCTTATGCCAATGGAACTTCATATCCGGTTCTGGGACTTATTCCACTGGGCCTATAGGTCTTGTATGAGTTCCCTCTCAACCCTATTAGAAAGTGTATTATCCAAAAATAAATAAACAATCAAGGTTGTTTGGGTGATTAGGATAGTTATACCACAAATCCATCATTTCCTAACAGTAGAGTAAAAATTAGGGCATTGAACAATATCCTCTACAATTATTAAAATCATTATTCACATTCCATCATCCATACAAACTTAACACCAATATATGTAGTCTTGGTTCATGGGTTATCCAATTGAGAAATTTTTTCAAAAAATCAACGATAGAGACCTTCCAAACTAATATAAAAACATTTTTTGTTATGTTCATTTGTGTAGATAATTCCTTGACTGATTTTCTCATTGTATAAACTAATATTCTGTCATTGGAAAAAATATTTCAATGAAAAAAAACATTATGAACCCATAATTAAAACCTTGTAAACTGACCATATAAATATTTTCTTCTGGGATTCTTAAGAATTATTTTTATATGATTCTCATGACCCTCTTAGATTTTAGAATAAACCATGGTATCATCAATAAATACCAAAAAAATCAAGACATTACTTCAATACTCTATTCATTAGATCCTTAAAAACATAAGGTTTAAGAGTCAATAAAAATGACATTAATTTAAGTTCATAATGTACATACCTAGTATGAAATATTGTCCTCAGAATATCTTCCTTCTTCACTAACAATTTATTATACTAAGAAAAAAGTTAAATCATTGAAAAATATTTATCTCCATGAAGTTGATCAAATATGTCATCAATTCATGTAAGGTGATAATTTTTCAGTATTGTAATATAATTTATTTCTATATAATCAATGCACAACCTCATAGATCCATCATTATTTTTTTTGAAACGAATGGCTGATTCCCAACGTGAAACACTTGGGCGAATAAATACCTTATAACATAACTCATATATATATTTATTTAACTCCACTAATTCTAAAGTTTTAATTTAATAGGGATTATTTTATATAGGTTTTTCATCAAATAATAAATTAATGAAAATATTGGCTTCATTCTCTAGAGGATTTCCATGTAATTCCCAAGGAAATAAAAAATGTATTCATATACAATAGGTACATACTCAATTTTATAATTACCTTTTCAATCCATAGATTATATTTTTTTTATTATTCAACAAGAATCTCATTGAGAGGTTCTTCTGATGGAGGATCTAGAAATGAATCAGATGATGAAGTATCTACTCTAAATATAAGAAATTCTAAATATTCATCATGAGTCATAATTTAATTCTATTTGACATAATGTTTTGAACTACATTTTGAAATCCTATACATTTCAATGATTTTTCAAGGTCATACATAGTTTGGATAATAAATTCCAAAACTATAAAACCTTTAAATGTTAGAATAGGATTTGCCGAAAACAACCTTTTTTGCTTTGATGTTTCCACTATGAGTTTTGACTGACAACCCCCTTTTTAATGTTCTTATGAAATATATTATTTTCTTGTAAAGATAAGAATATATAAAAGAGTGAAAGGATATAAAATCAAATAAAGAATTATATAAATATGAATATATGATTATTTTATATTCTTTAAGAAACTTATGGACTTATTCTTCAACTGTTGTGATTGTATATGTTTGGAATTATCAACATAGCCTCTTCTATGATAGATATCATTAAATATTGGGAAATTAGTTTTAATAAACACCCATTAATTTATTTTTTAGTAAGTAGATATTAGACATCTCCTTAAATCCCTTACATTCATGATCTAGATGACGTTTTTATCCACACACGTGAAAGGAGGTTGATAGTCGTCCCAATCGTCACCCTTCACATGGAACCCTGCCTGCGCTTTCATCCCTCGAGCGACGGTTATGGCCATCCTGCTCATCACCCACCCTCAACCGGTGTTCTCCCCCTCCATAGACCCATCCTCACTCCATGATTTCCTTTTATCCACCTTTTCCTGAAATTCCTTGCCCTCTAAAATGGTGCTCCTTCACTTCCAATTTCTCTTCATGAGTTCTTGGAGGCTTCTTCGCTCAACGGGTTGTCCCTAATCCCCCATTTTGGTCGTCGATGGCCATCCCTCGACTACTTCAAAAGTTTTATCAACAACACATGGACCATGAAGAACCACATTGTAGTTGGGCTTCTGGACTATTGTCAATTCCTTCTTCGCTTCAATTGTGCCAATGATATAGCTTTGGCGTGGTCCAAAGGTCCACGCTCTTGTGATGGATCCTAATCATTCCTGCTCAAGTTAAGTTATGAGTTCCACTGGAAATCTGACACCCCACTCATAGCGATTTGTGATAGCTTCACATATCTCTTACTTCCATTTCAAAATCCCAATATTCTGTAGATGCTGGGTAACCTCATCGGGAGGTTCCATACATTCGATGAGCGTTCTCATTCCTTGTGTCATCTGATAGCTCCCCGCATCTGTGTGGAAGTGGATATTTCAAATCCCTTGGTGGAAATTTACTGTATTGACGTTGGTGAAGAACTTTGTCTTCAACAAACAATGTTCTTCAAAAATTGGTTCGATTTCTGCAGTTCTGGATTTCATCTCGGGGACCTTCAATCTAATTTTCATTCACCTAGTAGCTCAGATAAGTTAAGGGTCTCTACTGGAAACACACCAAGCAGTGGTGTTCCACTTTTTTTGGAGGTGCGCCCATTCCTTCCTGGCCTGCAGGTGAATTTTGTGGCAATGGAGGGGGAGCCCGCTTATCTTCTTCTATTATTGTTTGGTTGTCGTATGTTGATGCTACTGTCTTTGCTAGTCTAGATGGTTCGGATGTGGGTCATAGCACATCCATGGTTGAGGTTGTTCAATTGGATCCTCCAGGAAGAAATCCCCTGGTTCCTGATGTCTTCAATCGCCTGAGGGTTGATTTGGGTATTGGATCTCTTGCGGTGCAAGGATTTTTGGGACTGACTGAACTGGTCACGACAAAGGATGCTTCTCCTATTCAAGTCCCAGGTAGTAATCGAGGAAAGTCTTCTCAAAGGAATGCATGTCATAATTATTCCAATGTGGAGGCTGTACATATAGAAATTGTTGTCCCTGAATGTGAGGCCTCCCAAGTTGAGCCAATTCCAAGGAACATTTCAAGACCGATAAGTGTGGCGCCAACTGTGAATCTCAGTAATCATTATGAGAGTCTGTAGAACTAAGTTCCTACTGAGGAGGCAGATTAGGTAGAAATATTCATTAAGGAGTAGGGGATCCCATGGGAGGAGAATGGGGATGACTTATCCAGTCAATTTTCAAGAGTTAGTGCTTAGGAAGTCCAAGATAATGATTTTTACATCCCGCAGAGGAGGAAGGGACTGCATGGAGGCAAGAAAGGATGAAAAGACAATTCTTATTTTAATTCACTAATGAAGACTCGATCTTCCAGGAAGTTGAAGGCCCGACTGATGGAAGCTCCTCCCAACTATAATAGTAATTTTGTTAGTGCTGAGTCTATGGTATCTAAGTCTGATCCTGATTATAATGTCCCACAAAAGATAGGTGTGGATGTTGGTCAACCATTGGAGCTTCTTCTGCACTCTGGAGAAATTATGGAGGTGGATAACCTTGTCCTTAATTTGTCCAAAGAAAATGGTGATAAGATGATGCTAAAGACAATTCGGCTGGACACCAATATAGAGGAGACTGACTGGATTTCCAAGAAGAATCTAATCTTGGTTAGAGGCTTTAATGAAGGGAAAATCATCCAAGAGGATTTTATACATCCATGGGACAGACTGGAATGCCACTTTGAAGAACATATACAGGATAATCCAGAAACACTGGTAATCTCTCTCTTTGAATATCCTTAAGGACAAGCATGCTAATAGGCTTAAGTTTTCCATTAATAACATTGTTTTCTCTTAGGGTTTCTCAAATTTACCTTAAAAGTGTATTCTGGTTTAAAATAAAAAATTAATTTGGATGATATCCACACATTTAATAAACTCCCATGCTCTTCAATAATATTGTAGGAAGTTTCTTCCCACAATTTTCACATGTTAGAAGGTGAATCATCATCATATTTTTTATGCATTAATTTAATTTTATTTTTAAATACATATTATTTTATTGATTTAAAATTATTATAAAATGTCTTTAAAATTACTTACCTATTGTTATAGAACACAATTTTATTTTATCATATGATGAAAATTTTGAGAAAGTTGTTCCCTTTGGAGATTTGGTTAACGCGTTCAAAAATATGATTAATTTTTCATTTTGTATTAAATATTTAATACATAGAATAGCTAAATGGTCTTGTAAATTTATATTCATACTCAAAACACATTCTTATCACTTTTATATCATGTCGAGGAACTCTCTCCTCATTTCATTACGTCACTAATGATGGAATAATTCTTCAAAGAAGATTACTTTAAAATCTCCCCATTACATATTTTTGATTTATTTTTCCTACCAAGTATTCTAAATCAATAACGATCATTGATCAACATAAAAATTAATGAAATATACCACAAGTATAAATATTTTCATTTAACCACATCTTAAAGCAAGAATATTTTCTCAAGATAAATAATCCATTTCTCACCTTCTACATGTTTTTTAGTCCCACCAAAAGATTTAATCTTCTATCGCAGGAAGAAATATGACTTACTTGAATAGAACTATGGAATAATAGGTTTACCTCTTAAATATATTTCATTATTTATAACTCCATATATATTCCTTAATTTTTCCAAGATTAGTTCAACTCCAATACCATTTTTATTGTATTTCTCAACAAGAAAATATTGAAATTTTTCAAAAGTATTGATACCATTATTTCTTATAAGATCTATTTCGATAAAATAGAATATATTTAATTAGTTCATAAAATAATAAATTTTAAGTCAAAATTTATAATTCTTAATCTGATGTAACTCATAGCATAAATTAAAAAGTTATGCATTGTAAAACTCAAATTTATTAACATGGTTTCCATGGGACTAACATTAAATAAAATGATTTAAAATCCTTTATAATAGTCTGTAATGAAAATGTGAATTAACTAAATAATATCCCATGGTATTGTCAAAATAATTGGTAAGAAATTCCTATTTTCATACACGAGGAGATGACCTAGTCAAATCCAAATGCACCGTTTTCAGAGTTATTACCCCTAGATAAAAATATTCCACATCCACATCCCCAATTAGAATCCAAACTGGGATTTAATTTAGTTAAAAAACCCACATAATACTCTCCTTAATAAAATATTATTTTATTATATATTTATTTTAATGCCTATCATAGGGTTATGTTCCTTGGTTTATGTTTTCCAAAATCTTTTTCCAAAGGTTTCTAATAAACATCTTATGATACCAACTGTAACATTCCAAAACACTATAACCAAGAGTCAATGTCAATTTTATAACAATATCATAGATAAGATGAATCTAATATAGAAGGATCAATCAGATTATTTGACTTTTAGTACCATATTCAACGATAATACCGATTTTATATTACTAGTAAAACAAAAAACATTGTAAAAGAAAATGAATAGAATCATTAAAACTCATTCAAAGAATTCATATTCATATAATTGGGAAAGGAAGAAAAATAAGTATAATCACAAATGGATAGTAATGGTTTCATACAGTGGAATATATCATGAGTAAATATGGAATAACCATGATGAAAAGGTAGATATTTGAAAACACGGGATATTTAATCAATAACTTGAGCAAGAAAATCCTCCTTGGATAATATCAATGCAGTAATATCATAGATAATAATAATTGAGTTATCAATTAATTAAATTTATAATAATGGATTAAATGATCTCATACATCATTATATCTATTTGATCAGGACCTTACAGAAAGATATTTTAAAACCATGTGTTGGTATACACTAAAAACCAATTTAATTTGGCTAACTAATTAGTTGCATGATACAAATATATACATTGATGGAATATCATTAACTGGGCCCCACCCATCACTGAATGTCCAATAAATTCCTCATTTAATTAACATTGAAGTTAATTAAAAAAATATGACTTAACAATCAATATCTATATTTTATAAAGAAAATATATTTTTCATGATTTTCCCCGATCAATCAAATAACATACATTGTAAAAAATAGTATGTATAAATGGAAAATGGTTTTTTGAATAATAATATCCATGATACAAATAATATTGATATCTAAGAGAAATTCCACATGAAATAATAAAAAGGAAGTGAATGTTTTATGTTAATGTTAAAAATTGAAAAATTAATGAGAGAAAATATAGTTTTTGTGATGAATTTACGAATTTTGGCATATAAATGAAAATAGAAAAAAAAATTAAAAAAATAGTTGTTAAAATACATTTCATTGGAAAATCTTTCATAACTTATAGAATTAAATAAATACCCTAAAACCATTAAACCGATATGTATGTCTGTTAATGCCCTAAGGGTCAAAATAAAACATTTATTTTCACTTTTGATAAAAAGTATAAAAATGATCCTTTCGGGGAAAAAATTAAGTAGATCCATTTTATACTATGTAGAATGTTAAGGATAAATTATAATATCCTTAATAAATAAATTGATTAATAAAAAGGAATTTTTTTAAAATAATATTGAAATATATTAATATGGAAGAAAAATACACCTAATTAAAATTTGAAATAAGATCGTCTCTTTTTTAAACATTACATTGGAAAGAGTAACAAAAATTGAATCATTAATAACCCTGAAATAATATAGTTTTTTTAAATACTTGAAAGGGTATGTATAAACCCCAATTTGTTTTTAAAGGTTCCTAAAACAAAATTTGTCTCATTGAAGTGGAAATTGAGAAAAAATTACTTACCTCACACTACCTGTTAGTTAAACATGGTTTAGACATTTTATAATGGTTTTAAAATATTATTCACTTATAAAAAAACCATAATAATATTTTTAATATAAAATATTACCCTCCTATAACATATTATTTCCCATTTATTAATAATATGTCTTTATTACCACTGTTTTGGGTGTCAACTATTTCTTTTACTCGTACATGTATTCTCACAAAATTTATTATTTTATTGAATAAGGAATAGTTAAATAATCTCTAGAACTATATTAATGTTAGTAATATAATATTTATTTTCTAGAATCATTTTTATAATCACACTTTATTTTTGTACATGAAAAATAAATCACATTGCTTTTTGGATATTGTAGGTCGTTTGTACGCACTAGTGACATTATCATTTCCTTTATAGATAAAGGGTAATGTATTAGATTATATAATAAAATTTTAGATCCAATATCATGTAATAAGTATAATAAATATTTATTGGTTACACCATTAGGAATATCCATGTGAGTTAGTGATTGAAAACAAATGACATCGGTTTTTTAGGTGATGGTCCACCGTACACATGTATAGTGGTTTTGTTTCCAATTTGAGGGAGAAAAATATTCATAAATATTATTTCATTCGTATAATAAAATATAAATTAAATGATAGATTATGGAGTTATTAGGTTGTAATTTTTAGGAAATAATTGATGGTGGTAAAAGAAGAAGGGAAAACAAAGAGCTTCGTTAAGATGATTACCTTCTCCAAGCGAAATCCCATTTGTATCAATATAGGGTTGGTATTTTGGAAATACCAATAGATCTAGAAATTTAAGAAGGATATTTGGGAGATATTTTGGAAAAAAATTCAATATATATGGCTTAATGTGATGTAAATAAAATAAAGGAGGGGTATCCTTTTATAATAAGGGGAGAGGACACACTTGGAACATTTAAAAATAATAAAATACATCAATGTATAAATCTATCCAAATGGATAAAAAATGGTTCCAAAATGGAATACTCAAAAATATTTGATAACATGGGATATAAATATTTATCAATAATATAAATTAAAAAAGTTTTAGATCATTTATATCCGTATAACATTAGTGTAACCCTTAGTAAACATGTTTTAACCATAACTATGCTGACAAATGTTTTATATTTTTACAATTCATTATTTCCAAAAAGGAATGTATCCCCATTAAAAAAATTTACTTGATGATTATAAATATAGATTAAATTTTATATAATTAAACATAAAAAATTCTATTAATTTAATTTACATTTAACCCTTTAAAATTGGATGAAGAACTATTCTTTAGAAAAATGTGTTTTAAAATATAAAAATATTTTTATTCCAAATTTGAGTATACAAATAATTAAAAATATAATTGAAAAATATTTTCTTTCAAAACTTTTTAAAAGTTGAACTATTTACATTCTTGAAACGAAATGAAATTTTTAAATAAAAGTTAGCATTTTTTCACTATTCATTAGAAAATTATAGATTTCTTAAAAATACCAAAAATTCATTATAACATAATTTTTATCTATAGTTATTAAAAAATTAATTTTATTTTATAATATAAATTTTCTAAAAATTGAAAAAATTAATTATGTTATTTTCACACAAAAATAAATACAAATCATTTTGAAAGGTAATGTATTTTTATAAACAATAAATCAAGTTTACAAATAAATGAGTGTTTTTATCATAATAATTAATATATTTGAATATAATATTCATATATATTTCATAATTTTGTTTTTAAAATTTGTACCTACCAGTTGAATGAATTTTTTATAATAGTCATATTTAAATCATAACAATTCATGGTTTGTTTAAGAATGATGTCACATGTTGTATGTACCAGCGAACGTAATATTCATTTAATTTTTTAAAAAAAATTAGTTGAATGAATTTAAATAATATAAGAATATTGGGAAATAATGGGTTTATATAAATATGATTAATTATTTTATCACTATATTTAAAAATAAGGTTAGATCAATTGGAAAAGGTTATAGTCAAGAGAATTGTATTGATAATAGTGATACCTCTACACTAGTAAGTAGACATGAATTCATTAAAATAATTCTCATTTATATAGAAAATTATAATGTCATACAATATTAAATAAATTTTAATAGATAATTATTAAGTGGTTATACAATTGAGGATTCATTTTTGAACAACCCCATGGTTTTTCATACCCTTGTTTTTCAAATCATGTTTTTAAACTTTCAAAATCACATTATGGAATAAAAAAATATCTTAGATATTAGAATGATGGGATCACGAATTTTCTTATAGTAAATGGATTTTCAAAACTAATACATTATCTATATTTATTTATCAAAAAAAATCTAAAGTATGTTTCGATAGTACAAATTTATATTGATGTATTTTTTTTTTGGTTCATTTGAAAATTCATTATGTGTTGAATTTTAATGTATACAAAAAATGATTTTGAAATGAGTTTAATGGTAGAATTAAAATTCATCATTGGTTTTCAAATAATTCCAAACGAATATTGAATTTTTTAATACCAAAATATATACACAAAATAGTTTTTAAAATGTTTTCTTCTAGAGAGAAAAAAGGAAGTGATACTCCAAGGAGTATAAGCTGAATACAATATTTTAATGAAACTTTGAAATAAGTTATCCAAGAAACATAAAATTGTATGATTATTATTTTACTGTATTTTAATGCTATCCAATATGATATAATATTTAGTGTGTGAATGTGTTCAGTTTTTCAAGATTACAATAAGGAATATGATTTAAATTATTTTAATGTAATTCTCAAATATTTAAAAATTTCCCAAAAAATAAATATTACATTACTCTAGAGGAAATGTATTTGAGTTAGTTAATTAATATGATACATGACTTGGTGTCTAAAAGTATGATATAAAATAACCTTAGGAACATGTTACTTTTTGGTCATGTCTCTAGTGTCTTGGTGTTGAAAAAAATATAATTATATTCTGTCTTATTGCTAAATGTGAGTAAAAAACTACCACTAGATGCTAAAAAAGTCCATGTGTAAAAAATATTACTATTTTATTCTTATCAATTCTGATATGTCAGTATAAATTTTGATAATATATGTGAATTTGACACTTCTAAAAAATTGTATCTGAGTGATGGAATAAAACCATGGATATAAGGCATCACATTATAAGAGATTTTTTTTAAAACATGGCCATCACACATTATTTTATTGGAACTGAGTATTATCTCAATTATATTTTCACAAAATAATAAAATATTAAATGTTAAATTATATAAAACCTGAGGTAGGGGTTATTAATTAATATTTAATGTATTTTTCATTCCATAATCGTAATATGGTAGTCAATCAGTTTTATAAGGATAAAATTAATTGTAAATCTTGAGTAGTCATAAGGAAAAGTTGTGTGGTATGTTAAGCTATTGCAATACCCCATGATGTTCTGAAGATTTACTCATTTGGCAAGTCAAGCTACGTTGACTTCTCATCCTACTGAATGGATCACTATTACTCAAGTAACCATAAGAAACTTTACATAATCTTTCAAGTTTCTATTTATACCTTTTTAATTATATATAAATATGAACTCATATGTTTCCATTTTAATACCTTTTTTAAAAAAATATGCCTCAATTAAGACATGAACCAATTTTCTCTCTCAAAATTCTAATCCCCTTTAATTTTGAATATGTATCTCTTGAAAATTTTAATTTAAATATTTCTTAGCCTATATAGATTAAAATATCATGAAATATTATAAAGATAATGTCCTATTTAGCTTTTTCAGATTCTATATGTATGTCCTATTCAAAGAGGAGGAAATCATCATTCAGTGCACTAGTCAAAAATAATAATCCAAAAATTTTAACTTGATTGATCATGACAAAAATCGATGCAAATGATGAATGGTTTAGTAAAATTAAGTATTAAAATTGAAAAAACATTTAGAATCAAGGGTGGTACATGTGGTATTGTGTAAAAACACCATTATTTCTATGGTTAGTCAAATAATTTAATTTAGACATGGAACTCAAAACATGTGAGTTCGAGGAATTCATTAATACATATCTAAATGGATAATTTTTAATATTTTAAGTAAATATTTTGGTCCCATTTTTTAAGATACCTCATAATAGTGACTCTGAGGATTTCTTGAGTTATAATCATATAATTCAATCGACCATACTGAATGAGAAATCCCTCCAAGATTTGATTGGTAATGGAACCTATCAATGAACTACTAATATAGAGATTAAAGGTTAATGTAGGATATTAGTTAATTTAATCAAACTTTTCATCCACCCATGGTATAGGGATTTAAGTATGATAATACCTAAAGATATATTATTTCTATATGTAATAATGTTTGGGATATAGAGTAAACTACCAAGGTATTTGATGAGTGACATGGAAGAGTTTTTCAAACCATGTTCCATGTATAATACACTATAGTAACCAAGATTTATCTCATCGTTATTAGGTTTTAAAAGAAATTTTCCATATTGGAGGAAAAATCACCTATATATGGTTGTGTATGCCTAAATTGGACTATTTAAAAGACATTTTCAATGTGCAATCATACACTTCCCAAAGTCCTAGTGTACAATGTCCAAAAATAGAATTTCCCAAGGCCCATGTAGTAGTAGATCTCACCTGATTCACCCCTGAGCCACGACATTGACCAACATCCAGGACCATAACTTCAACTAATGTATGAAAGTCAAAAACTAATTTTTCAGTTCCTAGTGATCTATCCTATAAAATATTCACCTGATAATATTTATGACCAACCAAACACACCAAAACCAATCCATCACATGAGCTTTATGCAACAATGCTTAGGGAAATCAGATCAATACTGAATAATCATCCTTCGTACATACAAATTCTCATTGTTACTCAACTAAACACTACAACATAATAGATACCTCGATGAATTGGTACATCCTGAGAAAAAATGAACATCATCAAAAATTACATGGGTACTAGATTTGTAGCAATAACTAAGGGAGCCTAACAAACCTGATCTAACCAGGAGTTCACTTCATGTAATAACAATGATGATACCACAACAATGATGAAACATAAAGATTAAAGAATATAGAAAAGTATGCTTCCATAAGAACCAATACACGTGACAAGTCCAATTGTGATAAATATGATAAAGTGAAAGAGGAAATTTCCAATAAGGAAAAATGTGCATTGGGTAGGAATTGATTCTTTATTACTAGGGGATGAAATCCTGGGAGGCGAAGCACCACACCTTGGAGAGTCGGTTGGGAGAGATAAGATCCATTACTTATAACCCAGTACTTAAATTCATAATATATATATATATATTTCATGTTATTATATATAATTACAAAATATTATCTAAGAAGATTTCAATTATCCTTATTCTACATATTTTAGAGACCTAATAGAGTGAATTAATATTCATCAATTACTACATGATAATTCTTTCAATTTTCATCATTTTTAATAAATATTATTAAAATCCATATTAATAACCATGTTCAGATTCATATGTTTTTCTTCCTCCACATCCATTATAAATTTATTAAATATATACATATCCATTATTCATCTAGATTCCATATTATTATTTTATTAGGTTATTCTCATCCTTTTAAATGAGGAACTGAAGTATGAAAAAATCACACATGTATAACAATATAATTTAAGAATCAGGTTTCTTTCTTATAAGGAACAAGATTCAAGCTCAAAAGATGAATAATTGTTTGGAGAAGGATTTTAGTACAGGATATAACTAACATAAGAGAATTAGAAGAATTATAGAAGGCTATGAAAATTTAAATGTTATGGTATGTATCCCCCAGATTTGAGAGATATAAAAAAACTCCAACAAGGGAAAGAGATTTTTTGGTGTTATAAAAAACATAGAGTTCACAGATATATTCTTGAAAAAAAACTGAATATTATATTAAATTTTATTTTCCTATTTTACATCAATAAGTATACTCATTCAAGAGTCATAAAATCATGGGATTGAATATATAATTTAATCTTCATCATAATATATTTAAAATCCATGATTTCCATATTTAATTAACATTAATTAAAAATTGAATTAAAAAAAATAGAAGAAGAAAAACAATATTCCCTATTTAAAATACTGACAATAAATAACATCTACACACTACAAAAGGGTAAATAGATTTTACCGGACATGGTTGGTTTCCATGATGATGGGATAAGAATTTGTAACCTGCCTTTTCGTGACTAAGGGACTACCCTGAAATGAGATGAGGAAACTCATATGATCTCTTATACGGGCTAAGAATATTCAATCTATATTATAAAATATGGAGAATTTACCCATATAAATGGAAAAAACACCACATTCTATTGTTATGAATTGTTTAGAAAAAACAATATACCCTTACACAACAAATGATAAAATTACCTTACACATACACATGAAATACGTACTCTATAAGGGAAAGGAAATAATTTTATGGAAAATTAATTTTTAATTACAAAAACATATAAATTATTATGCATAGGGTTTAATATAATTTCAAAAATTCCAAATAACTTCTAAAACTATTTAAATTAGATAAAAAACATTCAAATTTATTCCCAATTAATCTTTTAAATTATATATTTATTTGTACAAATCATAAAAATTAGTGTAAAATTACTTCCCCAATCTATAAATCCATTTCAAAAAATACTTATTCAATTTATAAATATTGTCCCAAACCACATGACACACTGTAATGTTAAATAAAAGGATAAAAAAATCATGAACCCTATTTTAGATACCACTAAAAAATATCATCCTTTAAAAAATAAATCAAAATTTGGATGGGAATAGGAAGAAAGGGGAATAAATTAACCAATCCACAATATACCTCTTAAATATCTCATGATATCTCAAACACATCTAGCAATTGAGAGTGACAATGAAAAAAACCTTGTAACATTTCAAAACACTATCTCATGGGAGATACCTCTCAAACGAGATCAATGCATTAATTGAACATGGCATCAAGGAGAAGAATAAATCTCAGATATCAACATCCAAATAATTTTATCATCTAAAAAATTTCAAACATTAAAAAAATTTCTATATTTAGCATGAATTTGTTACTCCAAACTCTAATATAAGTAACAAAAATCACAAAAAGGCCCACATAGATAGCCATATCATACCCTACATGAAATACATATAAGTCAAAAAATAATATTTAAAACATAATTATTATAAGAAGAAACATTTATTAAAGTCAATTTATTCATAGTAATTTAAAAAAATATATTATATATATTCATTAAGGAGAAAACAAATCAAATCTAGTACGTCAACAATTTTACATATTCATGCTATCAAATTATAATCTATCAAAGATTTACCCTCATTTATTAGGATATAAATTCTTATATCATATTTTTTACCCATATTGAATTGTTTATTAATGACTTAGAATGATTTTAATTTATCACTTAATTTATACATGTTCCCAAATAATGATTTATAAATAAGAAAAACATGGAATAATAATAATTTGTATGACTTAATTCATAACTATTATATCTTATCATGATCAATCTCTTAAGAACTAAATAGATTTTCATACATGTATGTCAATTTATTAATAATAATACTTATATTACAGAAAAAAATTAATTAATTACTTTTATTTAAGGATATTAAAACTTAATAATTATTCATAAATGTTTTTTACATTGTAATAAGTTATCACAAAATTACATAATAAAAAATTCTAAAATTATACATCATACTGCTTCGTATTTTTCAAAAAGGCCTTTGGCATCTAAAATCCAATTTATTGGAAAAAAATTAAATGAAAACCATTTAATCATTCTTTATAAAAATCCATCATAAAATTATCTTTCTTAAAAAAACTTCCTATTCATTTTCAAAATTCTTTTTTAAAAATAAATTCTATTTTAATACAATAATGGATAATGTTAATTTCAGAATACATGTTACCCCAAAATAAATTTTTATATAATGTTTTTATTACTAATTAGAACAAAAAATGAATAATAAATTAATGAATTAGATTTATCATGAATCCAAAAATTAAATAAGCAATCCATTAATGTAAATAAATACTTTAACAAACTTCATATTAAACTAATTACCAGCTAGAGGAGATAAAAAACATTCCAAGCAGGTTGTATAACATTTCATCTTTAACAACATCTCATCATATTCATTTAAATTCAAAAAAAAATCTACCATGATTTTTATCAAGTAAATACCAATACACAAAAATTAAAAATTGGTGAACCCAATCTAATATATAACATGCAACATAATGAAAATTAACGGATATAATAAACCACTTTATCTATCTTTAATTTTTTCCAAGCTTGTTAAAAAATATTTATTTACCAATAATTTTACTTATTCTATTTACCATTCACTACAGGTGAACGTCATTACATTCAATAGTTTTAAATTAACACCCCATTAAATTATATAACAAAAAGACGTGTATACTGATATTAAAAGAGCTACCAAAAGTATAAAATTCCAGTAAACTCATTCACTACATTTTGATATTGGTTGATCTTGGAGTCCTTGACTCACAAGAATTATTTTAAAATTCATTACATAAAATAACACTCTATGATGGATGATGGGTCTCCACACTTCATATGTTTGAGGCCATACATACGTTACCCATACATGAAGAATCATTCTAGAAGTACAAGAATATAAAATCAGACACATATTATAAATAAATTCACATAGAAAACTTTCGTACATAATAATTTCATTCACAATGTATATAAAATAATATAATACATTAAATATTATAAATGAAATTTAAAACATAAAACATTGCCTTAACCCTGGATAGGAATCATATAACAAGGACTGAGGGAATTTTATACTGAATAAAATGAAGGAAAACCTTAATGAATCCCCTTCCCCGGAACCAAATCTCAAACACATCTAGATTTATGGAACAGATATATAATACACATGATTATAACTACCTCTTCACTAAACCATACCTTTTAAACTCCAAGTCCAAAGAGAGTTATGGAATTATTTAGACAAGGTGAGAGAAACAATTTCCCCAAACCATATATCCATCTCAACATTAGTCTTGAGGAAAGAGGTAAAATTACAACATATATTGGAAATTTAGGAATAGGTTTTTTGGAAACTAATGATTGAAGTGGTACAAAACATCATGGATCAAGCATTTAATATGTGGGTTTATATTGTGTAAAAGATAAGTGTTTCCTTTACTCATTCTTATGGTATAATAATCCAATAATAATGAAAATATATGTTATTCACTTCATGGGGATAACAATCAATTGGGTTTTGGATCAGAATGGAAAATCAATGGTCTCAAAACAAAACAATAGTAGAAATAAAAATTCCCAATGTAGAGGGAAATCATCATTGTCCAACAAGACTCCTTAGTAGTCGATAAAAACATGTGCTAAAATTGATCTTAGAATATCACCCCGACGACCGTCAACTCCTTGCATTCCATAATGAACAATAACCAACTCTATTGAGATGACCCATAGAAAATTGACGTAGTTAAAGAAACCCAGTGATCATTTTATGTATGAATCAAACTAGAGGATATATTCACCTCCTCCAACCATTAAATTATCTCAGGTTTTGAAAACATTCATCACACCCCTACATAATTTAGTGATGAAACTCTTAGAGTGTACTCCCAAAAATTTCCACATCATCTACCCACACTCTATAGTGATCTTCTAGAAGATCTTACCAATGAGGTTGTTGATCTTATGCCAACCTTCAAAATAAAAAAAATTATAGAATCCTAACACATGGTACAAAATAATCTTCAAGTTTAATTAATCAATTATTTATTATCGTGTTTCCCATTGTCTACACAATTAAGCACATGAAAAAAATGATGATGTGTAATTTTTTCCTAGGTCTCTAATATACAGATAAATCACTTCAAATTGAACATTCAGTAAACATGAATGTACTTGTATCAGATCACATGGGTGCCTAAAATATCATGTCAAAGATGGCCTCCATATTTTAAAACACATACTAAGGACAAATAATACTTTTTCTATATCTACACATGTATCCTCACTAGGTCCTATCTCCAAACAAAATTCTATATATCTACCAGGAGCTCTGATATAACTCTATCATAACCCCTCCCTCAAAAATGACACCTCCTAATATAATAATGAAATAAGAGAGATAATGACCCCTAAATCCAACCACAAAAGGGAATATTTTGGAAACTATCACCAAGGGTATATCAATCACACACATGGGATAAATTACCCTTAAAAAGATGTAAGAATTAAGAGATAAGATAAGAAATTCATCAACCAAAACCCCAGGAAAATAAAATAAAAAATCCAAATACTTGATATGAGAGATTACATAAATGGATAAAACTAAAATGGAAAGTTAATGGAGATAAATCAATAATATGATAAAAAACTCCAATCAATTAGGAATATCTCTATTAACTATTGATGTATAACTCAATTAGAAAATGACTCCAATTATCCTAGAAAATAGTTTATTTAGTTTTAAGGTGTCAAAAATATTTATACTCAGCATGATCCTCCCCAAACTCAATGTGAAATGTTTTAATGAGGAATATGTAATCCTAGTGAATAAATAATTGAAACTAACTCATTATCGAAATTAATATTCAACTATTTTCCCATAATAACCATTGATACTTGCCAAATAATGTATATATGTAATTCATTGTATATCAAAAGTAAATATATATATATATATATTAAGGAAACCTACATCAACTTAACCATAGTTTTTCCACCATCACACCGAAATACATACATTTTCAGATCAATCCACTTAGAAGTTATACCATATCTATCAAAATAGTATCATAACCATTATTGAATCCCATGCAACTTGAAATATCATCATAATCATCATATCCAAATTTTAACTGTGTATATGCTTTGAAGCCACTAAATCATGTGTATATACATTATAACACAATCTATTACAACCCATGCACATACACCTAAGAAAATGGGAACCACCATGTACCGATACATGTGTGTGCTATACCTTTATCCACTATAAGCTATAGATAAATGTATAGTAAAACAATGGGCCATCATAGACCATGAATGAATACACCCTATACTACAATTGATTATATCTTGGTATTCACATACTCCTCTAATTTTAGAGGTAGATTAGGGGATAAATATAATTCAACCATCTATTCCCTCACCATATTAGATATTAAAGAATATAGCCCCATAATATTTTGGTGTTAGTTTCATTACCAACATGGGTGAAAATGATTATTAGAAAATACAGAATAATACCATGCAAAAAACTAACTAACAGAAACATCCCACCCTTCAAAAAAAATTCTGCTATTATTAAATATGACTGTAACTTCCATTGAAAAGTTTATAGTCTCAAACAAAAATAAAAGAAAAAATATATTACCTAATAATACATTAATTATTATTATACGATTTTCATATCCATAATTCATATTTTAAACCTTTAATCATGTTCCTTCTACACTATAACTCTTTTCTCTATTATCATGTATGTTATCATCATTTAAAAACATCAAGAACAAACATCATTATATAAATTAATCCATTCATCATCTCATTAATTATTCTAGTACTCTAGGAATCCACCTTGGCTAGCAAATCAATGTTTCACATTACATTAATTTAGTTAATTTTCTTCGATCTATTGGAAACTGATCATATAAATAACATATAACCATCTAACCATCAAAAAAGTTTCAAGATAGATTATGATATTTCAATGAAAAATATATTCTCTTAAATCACAGTCACACCCAATTTCTGTTGAATACTACTTCATATAATAAAATATGTATTACCCCTATTGACATGAACCATTACCGCATCCCGGGCTCTTATCCCATTATTTGACATATAACCTACCATTAATATTTTCCCAATCCTTAAACCCATTTATCAATATATATTCCAACCATAATTGGATATCAATCATTGAATAAAGATCTTAAATTCATAAAGAAGTCATACATATCAAATATATTTTTTCTCACCTGATTGAAAAGAAAATATGGCCCGATAATTGAGTCATTCAAGCATACTATAATCACAAATGAGCTCGTTCATAACCAAGTATTTATTATTTAAAAAACCATTTTAATCTCCTCATTAATTCATTTGTTTATTTTTCTTAGGTTTTATGCTCCAAGAAACATATAGGAAGTATCTAATAATATATTCAAATCACCATAAGATTATTCCATAATTTATTCTATATTTTATACATTCCATTACGATTTGTAATTATTTTGATGTCACATCATTCATTAAATAATATATTTATCATTATTTACATTTTTAACAATTTATAGTAATTTACCACGATAAAAAATTTGAAAACACTACCAAAAATATCGTACACTCTATGGTAAATTGAGAGGTAACACACAAAAATCCTAAAAATATGTGATCACAATAGCCCAAAAAAATTTTTAATCTATACATAAAATAATATTAATGATATAAACATGTAAAAATTACCATTTCAATTATTTATTATCCATAATTAAACTTGATATTGTGATCATATAATGTTAAACAAATAATAATCCAATCATGAAATTTTCTAATTCACATACTCAAATTTATCATTGGTCATCCTACATGCTATTATTTATATTGTACTAGATAATTTCATGAAAAAATATCATTATTCTGTAACAAGTGATAATATAAAATTCAATTTCATAAATAATAATACTATATTAACAATATCTACCCTTAAGAAATTATGATAATACAAATAATATTGAGGTGATTATACTCCCTATATCAACATCTGATATCATATTAAAACTCAATTATTGAATTAAAAATACATCATTATATTCACTACATGTGATTATCTTAAATTACCAAATAATACCTATGAACATGATATTTTTATTATTCTATCAACTTAAAAATATTAATATCGTGAATTAATATTCAACTATTAATAAATTATAATTATTTAAATTTCAATCGTTTATACACAATATGATTAAAATAAATGGTAATGGTTGTATCTGGATTCCTAAATTTCTATATTTTTCCTCGTCCTTTATAAATATCCTCAATATTTACACAACTATTCTTCATCTATAATTTAGATTATTATATAATTATGTTAGTACCATTCATTTAATCATAATTGTGAAATAATCATAGTTAATCAAATTAGAGTAGATGAATTATGGTTTCTTCCCAGAATGAAGAATATTCAAATATACATCACAAGAAACAAGAGAGAGGAGGTTGTTTCTATAGTGGTTGAACTCATAGACTATATTGAAACAAATTGAAGAAGGATCAAAAACTCAAACAACAAGGTCTATATCTCATTGACTCGAGAGAGGGGGAGAATCTTGATGATGGGAAATATATTTTCTTGTTTTATAAAAGAATAGAGTGTTCCATGACATATTCGTGGTAACTCTATTAAATCTACCCATTAATTTTAGTTTCCTATTTTAATTACTTATATATACAGATTCAAGTCTCCTAAAATATTTTGTGGAAAATATATAATAGAATATTATTCATAAAAGATTTTACCAATGATTTCAATATTTAATTCAATTATTTTAATTAAAATTTTGTAAAAAACATTATTGAAGAGGAAAACCAGAAATCCTTATTTAAATCACTTTATATATAAAATATATTCTTATTGTATAGGGTTAAATTGAATTTTCCATTACATGACTAGTTTTTTTTAATATTATTATTAGAAGTCAGGGATTCCCATTACATGACTAAGATAATACCCTTACATGAGGAGAGTAAATTTGACTATACCCTTATATAGGATAAATAATTCTAGATTAATTTAATGTGGGGGAAATTTAACCAATATTTAAGGACTGGTCACCAAATTATACCCTTACATAGAGTCTGAAAAAAACATACCCTTAAATAAAAATTGAAACTGTAGCTTAGACCTTACAAGTGAAAGAAAACCTATGTAAGGGTAAAAATTGTTATTTAAGAAAACTATTTTTGAAATTAAATAAACCATTAAAAAATATTTAAAATTTTTAAAATAATTTCATAAATTATATGTCACTTGAAAATTTAAATTAATTACTTCAAAAATTTAAAAATTATCTTCCAAATATTCTTTTATAATATTATATTACTTTTTTAAATCATGAAAATTACTTTGAAATTACATCCATAATATTTCAAACCATTTAAAAAACTAATTCATAAATTAATTAATGTTTTTTAAAACCACCAAATATAAAATAATAAAAAATGATTGTATTAGAAAAATCCAAACCCTTAGACAATTAGAATAATTATTTTTGGAGATGTAATGATCTTTTTGATCATCATTGTTCTATAATTTGTTTCATCTATTAAGTGTTTGTATTATATTGTAATTAAATATTAATTTCTATAGAATTAAAATTATTTCAATTGAACACATTTTAATAAGACTATTATATCATTTGTTCTTTGATGAGTTTTTACCTTCTAAAAAATCAAACATCGTTAAGTATAATTTTGATCATATTCAAATATTATTTATCCGCCATGCATATCTGATTTCATTCCTAAAATTCTTTTGTCTCTTATTTTGACACCCAAATATATATTATCTCATTTGAACTTGTCATTTCTCTTTAAAACTATTCAAATTTTTGTTCTATTATCTGATTTATGATGTGGGGTTCAATAATGGTATTTTGAATAATTAAAAAGTGATTTTCCACATTTTTAGAATTTTTCATGCATTACATATTTTATGTTGATAACAGCTATTTATTTTTAAAAGTTTCATTATTGGGATATACTCCTAGGTCATGTATTAAAGTGTATTCATTTCAAAAAAATCAAAAATTAAATTTATTCTCTACCAATGTTGTTTTCTAGAACCTTTATAAGTTTACATCAGGAGATTTACTCTATATGTTTTCATTGTTTTTATAAATGAATTTATTTTTCATTTGTTTTCTTATATCTCATCATAAAAGGAATAAATAATTTAATGGTTTTTCCTTGTCTTTCTCATAGAAAATATTAATTCTCTTGTAGATGTTTTTTTTATCCATGTCAACACCCTTTGATACCTTTTAAATTTCATTTGGGGTATAATAAATTTATACAATTTATCTCCTTTATTTGGATGGATTATATTCACAAATTGTGGAAATATTCACAAAACCCATTTATTTCTGAGTTAAAATTATTATTTATTGAAATTGTGATTTTTTTTATGTGGAATATAGATTTATGTATATATTATGATGTGATGGGTGGGAATAGAATTATGCAGCCCTATAATGCATTAGGTAAGGCTTCATATCCTACAAGATTAAATGTATATGAATAAGAAGTAAACCAAATCAACTATGGGACTCTATATACTATTTGATGATGTATTGGAGGTGATCCTAGGGTTATAAATATATTTTCATGTTTAATGTTTTGTTTCACAATCTTATGTTGGCATGATCCTATGATATATTTCTCATCATGTGAAAATCCTTATATTTTTATTCTTGGAATCTGATCCATGTTTTATATAGTATGATTTCCAAATGATATATTCTTGTACATGATTATATTCACATATCACTATTTTCATCTTATTCTCACCCATGAACTTCAAATGTTATCACTTATGTTTACCCTTACTGAGAATTTGATCTCACACCTTTATTTTGATTCCCATTCCCTAGGTTATGAATATGTGTATAACATATGAGATATCTAGAAGGAAATATAGTACTGTGTGATAATAAAATACTATTAACATGTGTTATAAAATAATATATCTTTTTATCTAATCTCTAAAGACCCAAAACCTAAGGGTTGTTGATATTTATAATATTATTTTGAGATGTAATATTAATGAGAAATATATTCATGTTTATCTTGGATTATCTAAATTTTTATTTAATCTAGTGTATAATGAATGAATTTTCAGCACTTTTCTAGAGTGTATGGGTTTGGGTAGTCTTAGTTGGTATTAGAGGAGTGTTTAGTTATATTTTGGGATTATGACAACATAAAATTAGAAAAAACCGTATGTAATGATATTAAATATTAGAAAAAAATCACAAAATATTTTGTAATGTTATGAGTGTGTGATTTCCTAAAATTAATATCTATATCTGGATAAAAAAAATATAAACGTATTCTCTATCTTAGATTACCCTATTGGTAATGAGCATGGAAATAGTTTCTTAAGTAATAAGTCGATTGTCACTCATTGCACAATTAATGGGTACAACTGCACACCAGGTTGGACGCTACCAATTAATATGATTTTGATAATTCGCAATCTCTTTATGTACTTTATGGGTGATTAAAAGGTAATTTGAAGATGAAATTAAGGAATAGTAATATTATTAAACATTATAGGATATTTATCTTGTAAACACATGGGGAAAAGTGAGTTATAGGTTGATATAATTATATTATAGATTAACATAGAGTATAATATACTTAAATTGGTATTTCATAGAAAAATACATCTTATAAATGAAGATTAATTATAATCTGACCATTTTCTATGATTTTATTGATATTATCATAACCATTTTGTTTTCAGAATTTTGTTGGGAATATGATAATGAAAATTATTTTAAATGTGTGTCTCTAGAAAACCTTAAGACATATAGAAAGATAATAAAGAATATTTGGTACGAATGATTGAGAATATTAATATATCTAATTTATAATGAAATAAATTAGATTCATATAAATACAAAAAATTATAATGGAGATATACCATTTGGGATTAAATTAAAATCATTTCTATCTTATGAATACTTGAAAATTTTATTAATCAATTGAAGATAATTTAAATTATGTGGATAGAATTATTTTATTGGGAGTGGTGTAACATCCTTGGTTTTAGGAAACATTTTTTTCATTAACTAAATGTTTATATTTACTAAAAAATACTATTTTATTTTTGCTAAATAATTAAAACTTTATTAGAAAATGTTCTATAAAAGGCATGAATCAATATAACAACACTTTATCCAAAAATAATGGACGATTAAAAAAATCATATAAAACCTTGTATTTAATATAATGTTTTTTATATATAATGATTAATTAAATCCAACTAAATTTTATAAATTAAATTATGGTAATTAATAGAAAATAACAATATATTCTAAATTATGATATCTCATGAATCATCTTCATCCTTGATAATCTCGATTAGTTAAACAAAAACTTATAATAAGGGAAAATATCATGATATTATAAATAATTAAAAAAATATAAATTCAGTTAACGAGAATCCTAATTTAAGAAGTTAAAATGGAATAAATTTATTGTTTGAAATGGGGCTTATATATCCATTTAATAGCCATTATAAAAATAAATACTTTCATTAGAAATGTGGCCATTGGATGTATGGTCATTAGATATATTTTATTAAGATATAAATTTATCCAATATATATAAATATGTTTTGTATAGTATGATGAAAATATAAAATTATATATTTCCAAAATAATAAATATTTTAAGAAGAAATATAATATTTAATTTAAATAATATATATGTGTTACACATAATTGTTATTATATATTTTTAAATATTGATTTTGTGTATTTAAAAAATCAAAGGTAATATTTTGATACCAATGTAATATAAAAATTTAACTAATTCTTATCACACAAGTATTTAATCTTATATAGATATAAAAAAATTTAGTGAAAAAAGGATTATTCCCAAAGAATTATACTTTTCAAAATATTTTATGTTTCTAAACCAATTGATCTCTATTATATAACATGGAATATATATATATATATATATATATATATATATATATATTAGTTTTCACCTAAATATTTTCACTCGGCATGGAATATGAAAAAATTATTTATATTTTTTGTATATTCATTTTTTCTTAAAAACTATTATTATGCAATATGAATTCTTATATTAAAATTAAATTTTATCAACATTTATTGTGAAAAAAATTAGTTTCATATTTTTAATCATAATATTTATATTTGACAATAAATTCAATTTCATATATAACATAAAAATAATATATCTGTGTAAACATTATTTACCACTGTAAAACAACTAGTTTTCAAAGAATATTGTTATAAATATTGAATAAATTCTATATAAAAAAATTATATTGTTATGTTTTGGGGGTCCAAAATATGATATTTAAAAATATAAAAAAAATATTAACACTATATAAAATGGGAATTTATAGAAAATTTAAATAAAAACACTTAATGTATAAAAAATATTGTATACAAAACGTTCTATTATATTTTATATGTTTTAAATAAATATTAAATATAATAATATTTATACATTGTGTTCGATTAATCATAATTTAAATTATAGTTAATTAAATTGGTATTATTTCATATGGGTGATTTTATATTTTTAGTTAAATAATAATTACAATGGTAAAAAATTATTCAAGGTAAATATATGATAAAAGAAGAAATGTAAAGTGCACAGAATTTTGTTAATTTAATTAGAAAAACATAACATATAAAATAAAAATTTTAACTTTTAAATTGATACCCACATTTCTCATTAACTATTACTCACTAAACCCACCTAACTCCAATGTGATATCATCAATACCCTTACATGGCATTAATTTCCAAGAAAAGTCCATTTTTTTACCAAAAATAGAGTTCACTTCCCAAATAAGGTCAATCCTCTAATTCAATATTTTTATAAAATAATAATATTTTTTTTATCTCCTATAGGTATATTTAGTTTTTAAGCCCTTTTTTATAATAAACACCCCATGTCCTCCAATTATAATATGTCTTTCAAGAAAAGATTCAAGTCCTCGACATGAGTATTATCCTCTCCCTAACATTTTATTATTCATTTTTTCTCATGAAAACAAATCAAACCTTATTAATATCATGAAATAATTATAATTATAATATTAAAATGTTATTATATTAATGTTAAAATGATTATCTATCTCCCTTACATTCATTAAAAAAATAAAAACATCAGTCGTATTGCGTGCGGACTACCATATCCATGAATGACATATTTTTATTCATTATTTCCTTGAAATATTTTTTTAAAAAATGAAGTTGTGAATAAATATTATATTTATAATATTATCCCAAAATTTTAATTCACAAATATTTAATCTATTTAGATTCATATTCAATACTTAATAATATGATCCGAACAAGAACCGTAAAGGTTTTGAGTATTTGGAGACTGGATATGAAATCTATTTATTTTATGAAAGGGATTCAATATATCGCATAAATATATTCTCTAATAGTAAATATCATAGGTATACTCAACTAAAAACATTATCATAACTAGGATAAATGATACATAAGAAAAGGGAGATCTCAGATGTTCAGTAAGGTTAAATATATGATATATAAATAAATGGTCTCTTAAAAGCTTCATGTAAGAAAAATGTATTATATAATGTCAATTACATAAAAATATCATACCAAATCAGAAAAATATCATAAAAATTTGTTATGGAATAAAACATTAGTTTTTCAAAATACATGAATAATAAGAATGAGAACTCATCATTAGTCTATCATAAACTGTAAGTTCATTTCATAAATGTCTGTGGTGCCATGATAAATATAATAATAATTTCATAGGTAATTTTTAACTACCAATACCATATAATTTTAAATCAACACATATTTCCCATAGTGGATTAAGAACATAGATTTGTTTCACATAACAAATCTAGAACATCAACCAATTTCCTATAATGATCAATAAAATTGACATTTTCCCCATAATGTTTTCATGAGATATATTAATTTTCCCAATTAAATGGAGTGAGATATAGGTCCCACCTATAAGACAATGAAAATCTTACATATTTGCGTCACATGATCATAAAAAATTCATCATAAAAGAACCTATTACTGGAAATGGGATTCATAAACAATTTAGCATAGTATAACCCATGGAAACATGTTTCATAAATATTCATCATATAATCAAAATCAATCATAATTAATAGTAATTAATGTATAATTGGATTATATATGAATAAATTAATTATTAGAATCAAGGGATGATGTCATTGATGAATATATATACCATTAAAATATAATTAAAATACTATTAAGGAAACCCCCATTTCAATTTTTAAAATTACATTCCAAAATAGAAAAATCATACATGAAATAAAAAAACATTTATTTTAAATGTATAATGTAAACAATTAAATTATGATTAAATTAATTTAGGTGTCATGATGAATGTAAATTCCGTTCATAATATATATGTATAAAACATTCCTTTTAAAATTTTATTGGAAAAATCAAATATTATCTCATTTGGAAAATGATAAAAATGATTTTTTTAAACTACTTTTTAAAAATTAAAAAATGGGTAAACATTATTTTTAAAAAAACATAAAGGATTTATAAAATCCATCATTCTTTTTCTAGAAATCATGGGTATGGAAGAAAATGTATTTTCAAATGAAGAAAATATATGTAGTTTAATTTCATTAAAAACATATTTCTAGTCTCCTAATCACTTGAGGTGGGAAAAATGAAATAAAAAGATTTTTTTTGACGAAATAAATAGAGGAATGTAAAATTAAATGGATTAATCAAATAAGGATAATATAATTTCGTCAATGGAAATTCAGTAATAAACAATCTAGAATAAAATAAACTGAGGCATAATTCCCTTACCTCAAGTCTTTCCATTCCTTGTTCTCATTAAAACCTTCATTATAATAAATATGGATTTACTATACATTTATTAATTAAAAAATTTCATATATATAATATCATTTATGATTTATATGTGACATCCTATCATTGGATTATAAATAATTTATTATTAAAAGAAATATTCTGGTGGATAACTTCTTTTTTTTACAAGAATGTTTCAGTTTGGATGTCCCAATACTTATACTTTGATCATGGATAAATCTATTATGTAATTTTAATAATGGTATATATATATACATTATATACATTTTAATAATCAATCATAAAAATAAAAGATAAAAAAATAACAGATATAATTAATGGAGACAATAGGCCACATGTACGGATGAATGTTGTTCATTTTCAATAGATGAAATGAATGAAATCTAAATAATAATTCAAACATACAGAAAAATTTTTAATTCATATATATCATATATATTATGGAAATTTATCCTCAATAACATCTAAGTAAAATGTAAATGAAAAACGAATCACCACACTTCATGGTAGTTCTAGTCCACATGTATGCACGAAAGACATTATGGTTTCCAAAGGTATTTATTATAATATGGTAAATTTTATATTATTATTTGAAAATTTTAATTATTTTAAAATTATAATATATAAAAATTGAACCCATATAATACCAATTCCTCATATATGGTGTTGAAAAATGAATTGTATATCTATGTGGAGATGGTAATCTATACATACACATGAGTAATGCTTTCACTTAACATTTAATAAGAAATTGGGAGTATATTCGTGTTTTAATAATCATAATAAAGTTTCATAACATTTTTTGTAATTATTTTTATATTCTATAATAAATAACATATATTTAGAGGAGTAAAGTACAAGTATAAAACAAGGTGGTTAGTTTAGGTGATTACCCCTTCTTTGCAATGACTCTATTATATATCCTATAAAGGGATCATGGGTTGGTATTTTGGGAAGGAGGAAACCTATAGGATGTGTATAGGTAATTTTATAAGAGATGTTTTTAGATTTTGGATGAAATATATGGATCAATGTTGTGTAAAGATGTGTTAGAGGAATTTCCCTTTTATAATTGAGTTGATGGGAATTTTTGGGATTTCTCAAAAGATTAAATTATAATGAATTAATTATCAAGAGAAGGAGAGCATCACATACATGTAACAACTATATCCTGGAAGTTGTTTTGAGATATGCTTTCTTGCAGAATAAATTTTTTCTTCAATTATTCTACTTAAGACATTTATTCTTAATTCTTTGTTTCTCACCTTTTCTTGAAGCATATGAAGTGATGTATTTCATTATCAATTTATGTGACTAGAGGATAATTTGGGTGTTTTATTTCCATATTGTTTCCTAGTTCCACTTCAGATGGGATTCAAAGCATGAGGCTGTCACTTATGCATGTCACTAGCAGTGGAAGACTGAGAGGGTATGGTTTGGACATCGGTACCATGCTCGTGAATCTTTGCACGAGACTATTTTCCGAGTGCTCATGCTTTGGTGGAGGGCCATAACTTGATATATCTGTTGGGGAGTGGTGGAACCAATAATTTAATCGGGTTTTTCTATGCGGTTTATTATGGTTGTTTTTTTTGGATCTAGTGTTTTGTCACTTTCTCATTAAAAATGATTTGATAATAAAAATAAAAAATAATTTTCAGTCAATTATCAAGAAAAAGCCATCAAATGGTCATAGATTAGAATATAAGCTACTGTATCATTTTAATACCATTAAATAATAATTTATATAAGGTTTTATTACATTTTAAACCATATCATTTTGATTAACCCTTTTTTAACAATTTTTATGTTTAACTATGATAATTACAATTTTAATAATAAAAGGATGCAATTTAAACTTATAAGGTGATAATTATACCATAAATAGATAATTTATCAAATCATAGACCATATAATATCCAAAATTTATTTATTTATAAAATATTTTTTTGATAAAATAGCATTATTTTCAATTTTGACTCTATTCATATAAGTTAACATTAAATATATCACGTAAAAGTGGGAATTTGAACATAATGTCTTCACACCTTCCAAACATGATGCATATATAATTAAAATTCATTGGTCATATTTACTCATTCATGTTAAATAACTTCAAATATTGTAACAATATATTATTATATTCTTTATTAATTAGAGAAATACTGCATCATTATTTCATAATCAATTGAAGACATATTTTAAATACTAGAAATTATAAATAAATTTATATATTGGAAATAATTATAATAATCTCAAAATAACAACATATATTCATTCATAGAATACTTTTTTTATTATGTTGATACATAAGATATATTAAAAAAAGATAATGACATTTTATATCTTTCTTTACATTAAATAATATATATGTAATTTTCAAGAACAAGATCCTATAAAAAACTCAATTTTGAATCTATGTTTACATGGTTTTAGTTACAATTATCCAATAATAATTTTTTCTAAAATCTATGTTCTTATCACTTATTTTTAATCTAAATTAAGTATATTTACCCTTTAATGATATGATAACTTCTACCATGGTTACTATTCCTATTGATAGAAAATAGCAGAGGCCAAATTAAATTTTTTTTCTTATTGATTATAAATATATAATTCATTTTATCTAATTGAATAATTAAAAAAGGAATAAATTGATTTTAATGTATGTCCACAAAATGCATTATTAACTTCTTTTTAGAAAAAGTAAATTTTGAGCCAAAAATTCGATTTATTGTTATCCTATGCCTAGAAAAGTATGTATTGAATATTTAAAAATATTAATCAAGTAAATATATATATATAAATTTAATTAAATTCATTTACTAGTACTGAATAATTTAATTTATTAATGTAAAAATATGTTGCCTGCATAAAAATGCCTTTTCAGGAAAAAAAAAACATCACAATTATTTTCAAATAATATTTTTCAATATGAATCATTTGATAACTAATGATTTTATTTTATAAATTTGTAGATCATATACATTTCATAATTTAGTTATTACAACTCATACCTTCTAATACAATGATTATTTTATAGTAGACACATAATATTTTTATAATGTTATGTGGTTCATCAAAGCTCATTGTTGTTTATAACAAAATATATTGAATAAAAGGAATTATTTAAAGAGAAATAATTCATAAACATATCAGGGTGTTATATTTTACCCCCCATAATATTAATTTCACATTTGAAATTCATTACTCTAATATAAATAATGAGGATATATATTTCATTATATCCTAATGTTATTAATTTACTTCTTGAAATTTATATTTTATCTAGAGAAGTTTGAATATGTGATTAGTCTAGTTTATTGCACTCTATCTCTATGATATAGGATTTATACTAGTTGTTACTCATAGGAAAGGTCATTCACTATTGATATAACCTCATATATTTTTACATGTAATTGATTAGGTATGTACTTTCTTTGGTGAGATACATAGAACATGTCTTGAACATGAGAATAGTTTAGTGGAAACACTAAGCAACAAGCTACTATCCCTAATCAATAAAGAATATATAAGTGGCCAATATAACTAGGGCTAAGATTTATTTTATTACCAAATCACATAACCTATATTCCATGGATAAAATCACCTGAAAACCTTTTCACCAACATTAAATTCCAAACCACATAGATGATTAAAAGCATAATTCTTCTTTCTACTCTAAATATCCTTGATGTGATAATTAATTGTTCTTACATTATTTTCCATTTTCTCAGATAGACCAGGTCCAAATAAATTTCATTCTCTATCTGCATTCTAGAATTTTGGGGTTGTACATAGCATTCCATAGAGGTATTCATAAAGATAAATATGAATGCTTGAGTAAAATATATTATTCTAATAAAACTCGACTAGAGTAAGGTTTTTATCCCAAAACAATTAAATACACAGGGAATGATCTCAGTATATCTTTTACACAATACTAAAACTCAAATCTACATCCATACCATACTAAATAAATCACCATAACTGTCACGACCCAATGCAACGGGGCTCGAGCCATGACTCCCCAAGCCCACCTCCAATAGGCAAGGGGCTGGCGACCAGTGCCGAGCAAGCTATCACACCCATGGGTGGAATTAGCCTAAGGTACCTATACATAAACACCCACATAAACCTCCATGAAACTCTGCAGATATGTGTATATAAAAACTGAAAAAATGCATACATATATCTATCCCAAACCAGAGTTCAATAGAAGTACAAAAGGAAAAAATATGGCCCACCTAAAGAAAACTACAAAAGTTTCCAACCTTCTCAGAAGGATGGAGAACACTTCCAAAACACCTGCTAGTAAGCTCTTTAGCACAACTCCAGTAAACACCCAGGTCAGCCTCGCTCACTAAGCTCTGCCTGCTCCGGGTCTTCCTGGAAATCTGTCGAAAGGCATGTGGTCTTCAGAAGACACAAACATGTGCGGCAAAAGCCTGTGCAGGGTTGAGTATATAAACTACCTAGTAGGAACCCCACAAAACCCAAAATAAAAGGGACCAACTGAAAGTATATAGTCAACTCATCCTAACTAGAGGGAACACAAACGAGAGGGAAACTCCATCTCGTGACCATCCTCAGCTAAACACGACTAGTCTGCTCAGCTCAAGTTTATGTTCATACATACACCATGAACATCCTATCAGGTTTTTTCCCATACATATACCATGAACAACCAGATATACACAAAACATTCACCAAGCATCATGAGGTTCTGACCTCGTAACCAGTGACAGGTACATAACTAGGAGAACACACTCCAGGAGCTCTGTCATCCCAGATAACACATGTCCGAGAGATATACGCCCATAAAATATCATCACTGAGAACCTCATGCTGAAACAGTGGAAATACCAAACTCCTCATATAGGGGATCGCTCCTAGGGTCCGCTAGGGGACACAAAAAAATCCTCTCTGGTAACTTGTTGAAATCAAAGATAAGGGATCACTCCAAGGGTCCTCAAGGGGATACCACAACCCAATCTGGTGCTCCACAGATCATGTCACTCAGATAGAGGATCGTCTCCCATGTAATTGTGGTCATGACGATACCGGAACCCTATCTGGTATTACTCACGATGTAGGGGGTCAAACCAATGATGCACCAACCCTACTGAAACCATAAGCTAAGTAGGGTATCATATAACCAACGATGTCGGAACACTACTATAAACCACATGTTGAGTAGGGGATCATATAACCAATGATTCCATAACCCTACTATGCAAGGCCCACAACATAGGGGATAATATTCCCAATGATGCCTCAAACTCTACAAGATTAACCTGTTTGATAGTGGATCAACACATGTGGATAAGCGGTCAAACCGATACCAAGAACCCGATCTAGGAAAGAGAATCTAGAGGATCTCGCTTCGAACCCTCCAGAGGGATTCCACAACTCTAATAGTAAAATCATCCTTTTAAGTGGATAAAAAACATATATTGAGGTAGTAATTCCACACAAACACTTATAAGAATGAACCAATGGAGTACACTCAACCAATACTAGTCCAAACCTTGCTAGCCCTAGCGACCCGCATCATCATTACATTGTGCACCTCCTAGGCCTATACTCAGGCCATCATCGTGATCTATGCAAAACAACATGCTGGTTAGGCTATTAATTTTCCATGAATGGACTTGTGAATCATAAATCATAAAAAAGCAGCCTATGCCTGGTAGCCGCCTCATAGGGCCCACTCCTCGACCACAAATTTAGGTGGGCAGATTGCACAGTTGAAATACTCTTAGAAAAACACACTGAAATGAGTTTCTAAACACTCCAAACAGATATCGGGTGAAAAATCAAAATGTAATCGTAAAACATTTAAACTGGGCCCTATGGGGCCCGCACCCTGTCTTAAACCCGAATAATCAAAGGAGCATCTCAAAATGTTTACACGAGACCTTGGATCACGTTGTTGCTGATAGTACATCAATCGGACATCTGGCTCATGGGGCACGTTCGTCAAAAGCTTTAATAATAATTTCTAATTATTAAATTAAAGAGTTTTGGGTCATCCGCCTATGGGCGCAGAACACAAAAACCCCAAAATCCATATCAAAAAGTCCATCTCGAAGATACAAACCCATAGTTGCAGATGGTGCGTCAGACGGACACGCCTTTTAGGAGTTGCGTCCCTTTGAATACAAGGGGCCCAATCCGGCCGGTCCACCCCGGTCAGCCTGGTCCAGGCCATCATCCCACGGTCCAGCCGCGAGTCTAGTCCAGCTCAATGTAGCCAGCTAGCTGCGGCCTGTCCGAACTTTGTTAGACACCTCAGGTCTGGTTCCTCCAAACAGACAGGCAAAGTGGCCGGTCTTTGTTCGTGCACCTCACCGGCAAGACCCACAACACGCGGTTCCTTGTCCGTAGCACCCCCCGAGGCGCTAACCTCGGGGTTTCCGCTGACCACGATGGGCCGATGCTATTTCCACCCCTTCTGTAGATCTCACCACTGCGACACCTCCTCCCACACCACATCTCTTCCTTAGCCGCTGGCAAGCCCGGCTCCTCCGGTCCCCTGCTACGCCATGCTCTGGCCGCCTCCGCCCGACCGCACCCGAGCTAGCTGCTCTGGCCACAGTCGACACCACCTCTCCGCTTCTCCGCACAAACCCCTCCAAAATCTTCTTGTCCACCAGCCACCACACACAGGCCGAGGGTCACCTCACCAAGGCCTCGTGTTGCCAGTGAAACCTCTGGCTGGTTCCACCGCTACGCCACCTGGACCACTGGCCACGACCCCTTACCGGATCCAGGACTTCCATCCGCCGCCATAACCACTCCGGCGGCCCGATTTCAAAACTGAAAGTGGATTTGGGATCCCCGGGACAATGCATTCTCAGCGCCTTCCCCTGATCAATGATCCAAAGGAGTTTTGGCGCATTGGAAAATTCAGATTAAGAACGACGAAAAACGCATCGAGCACAAAAATTTAGAATGGGACTTGGACGGTGGATTTGTTCATTTGGCCATCTTCATTATTCTAAAATTATATAATTTAAAAATCCAACTTGTCGAAAAGTCATGAAATCGACGAAGGAGGTGGAAAAAAATATAAATCCTACTTTGATCCGGTCGTTCATCATTGGCAACTCACCGGCTGCGATCCCACATCAATCCGCCGAAGTTTGCTCCTCAATCCAGTGATGAATGGTGATGAATGCCGAAGAACACTGGATAGAGAGAGAGAGAGAGAAGAGAATAGAAAATGGGTTCTCCCCTTAATTCAAACACTTCTGTGAAATTTATAAACTCTCTTAAACTCTACTGATGGGCGTGGATTCTGAATCCTCCATGCCCGCCTATTTTATATCACACCTAGGAAAAAGACCCCATTTCGAACTCAATAGATGTCTCTTATTTCCATTCCAAGACTTCTTTTGAATGTTATTTGAAAATAATTATAGTGATAAAAATCACTATGACATTATTTCAAAATGATGCTTTCACCCCTGGATGACATCTCTCATAGCAGGCCCGCGCCTGCAACTTTTACACATCGCTTAAGGTAAACGACATGCTCTGGATGCAACCGTTACCTCAGATCTATGATCCGAGATACCTTTTAAGAGATAACACATTCTCTGCATGCGTATAGTATAAAAATACTTAATATTTTTATAATACTAATTCCAGGAACACTAGGCCTTGGAATCTCACGATGTCTTCGTGCCTAGCTTTGGAATTATTCATAGGAATATTCAAAAGTCTGACAGGGCCAAATACTGAGTCTATAAATCCTCCCCACCTTATACCTTTTCATCCCCAAAAATCCAAAAGCACATGGAAAGAAACTGTACTCTCAACTGGGTATCCCTCGCTAGCGAGTTCATCAAAAACACCCTTGCTCGAACACATATGCCAGAGGGACTCATCCACCACACCTCAATAGTATCCGCTTTGGGCAGCACTGACTCGCCTGAACGGTTTGATATCTTCACAAAAATGCATCTCAGTGTGGAAAGGATCCCACATCCTCACACATTTTAAGCATGCTGAACTACACCCACGTAGATTCTTACCAACGCCCTGAACAAAACTCAAGAAAGTAATGGAAAGGGAAGAGTATCACTAAACAATGTCTATCAAAACTACTGCAGAAAGTACAAAGGACACAAGGTGTACCTCTATCCATCCGCAGAGCCACCTGTTCAACATCTTCTAGGGAATGTAGTTTTCTTCGCCCTCACACTCCAGCACCCTAATCACGGCGTGGACCACCTGGGGATGGTGGTAGTGGCATCTGATACTGCCTACCACCTCCCACTGCTGCACCAACTCCATCGCCACGTCCGCCGCCATACGGACCTCCAAACATGAGACGTTACGACAACCAAGGCGGCCTATCGACCGGCACCCTCTCAGTAGCACGACGGGTCAGAAAATCACTAGCAAGATGTCCCCGACCATCGCAAGCGTAACACAACCTCTCATGTGGCTGAACAAAGCTAGCTTACAATCCCTATGAGCCCTAAGCCTCAAATTGACCATCCTAGGGTCACCTCCTGAAACATTGGCCACATCCATAACCTTGAGCCTCCCACCGACTACAAGTAGATGACATCTCAGTTTCCATGTACCCAACACTGATGGGCTCAATCTACTTATCTAGAAAGCTCTCCACCACCATTGCTCGCTCTAGCACTCCAGCATAGGTGGGAAGACCCAAGGAAACCACACCTGTTTGGATGTCTCTATGTAGGCCCTACTTGAAGGTTTGAGTCCTAAAGAATGGGTCTTGAACCATATCCAGGGAGTACAATGATAGTTCTGAAAACCACGCTGAGTACTCCGACACAGTCATGCCCTTCTACCAAAGCAGCAGAAGCCCCTGAATCCGCATTAACCTCAGCATCATCTAATAGAACTCTTCTCTGAAGAGCTACTCAAACTCTTCCCATATGAGCATCTTCTCATAGTGGGAATGCGTCACTAAACTCCACCATCGCCTGGCCGAACCATGAAGAAGTCTCGCCTCTAGGACCACTATTTGATATGCGGGTGACCTCAATCCAGTGATGAATGGTGAAGAATGCTGAAAAACACTGATGAACGTTCGATACAAAGAGATAGAGAAGGGAAATTGGGTTCTACCCTTAATTCTAACACATAAGTGGAATTTATAATATATCTGAAACTCTACCGACAGGCGCGGATTTTGAAACCTCCGCGCCCACCTATTTTATATGACACATAGGCAAAACACCCCATTTCGAACTCAGCGGAAGTCTCAGATTTCCATTCCAAGACATTGTTAGACATTTATGCGAAAAGAATTCCAGTGATAAAAAATCACTATGTAATTATTTCAAATTTTTTATTTTTTCCATGGGTGAAATCTCTGACATCAGGCCCGCCCCAGCAAATTTTACACACCGCCTATGGTAAACGGAACGCTCCGGATGCAACCATGCCCTCAGATTTCTGATTCGAGCTACCGTTTAATAGGTAACTCATTCTCAAATCCTACATAGTATAAAAATACTTAATATTTTTATAAAATTAATTCTGGCAACACCGAGCCTTGGAATCGCACACCGACTTCGCACCTGGCTCTAGAATTATTCATAGGAATATTCCAAAGTCTGATAGGGCCAAAACTAAAGTTGCTACAATAACTTCAGGGTAACCCTCATATCATGAACAAATACAGTGGAAAGTTGTGATCCAAAATATCTTTCAACTTCCTTAATCTATATTCAGGACACTTTGTCAATATAGAATCCTTTCTAATATAAATGATTATTTTTTAGTATATAAGGTGATAGAATATATCCCATATTTCATTTATGATTTTATATGTTTTAGTGATCCATCAAAAAAATACATGGTGATGTTTTCTCATTCCCATTCAGGTATGGTTAATGATTCCATTGTCCCCTTAAACATTCGTCTGTTAGCCATAAAATGATGAAAAACCGAGCATTGAGAAACATAATTAGAAATATCATTTCTTATTACATCCCTCCATAAATAATCTCTATGTTTCCTATAAATCGTTGTGTTTCCAAGATGAGTTTATAATAACTAACTATGAGAATTATTTAATAGTTCCTCCTTTAGATCTGGTATGGGCGGGACACAGATATGGTTTCTAGACCATACTATTACCTCATAATCAAGGTTGAACTCTTAAACATTTTTCACCTTATTTTAAATCTCCAAATCCTCATTTATTACCATATTAATCCTCACATGGATAGATGGTTGATAATTAAATTGTAAAATATAAGACTTCTCCAATTACATAAAGACATCTAGATCCATTCTTTAAAAATGCAAAAATACTATATTTTTTCTCATCCTCATCAAAGACAGTCTTCCATGGTTCTTAAAACCCAATGAATCTTATACCTTATTCTCATTTATAGGGTGTTGATGTATTGATTAGTCATAATCTTTAATCATCTCAAACCATTATCTTTGTTCAATGTTCACCTCTTTTTGAGTGAAAATGAACTTTAAACTTTTTTCTTTAGTTTATATGTCACAACTATCTCTATAGAGATTATGCTTCCAAATAAATAATTCAAAAAATACCTCAACTAACTCCAAGTCCATAGTGGGGTAAATTTTCACATGAGCCTTCAATTAAAGTGATGCATAAGCTATACCCATATCATTTTTCATTAAAAACATCCCACTCCCTTTAATGATTCATCAGTATAGATCATATAACTTTCTATAATATAGGGTATAGTGGTCATAGGTTCACATAACAACATTGTTTTGTTCTCCTATAAATTTTCATTCCATTCTCTATTCATATGAACTTAAATCATTTTGTAGTCAATTTTTTGAGTGTATTAGATAATTATTATTTATCTCTCAAAAAATATCGATAATATTAATCCACACATAAAAACTATAGATATAGTAACCATGGTTCGTACATGACATTTCTCAAATAACTTATTTCTTTGAATGATACACTAGAATACCCTAACATTATATTAAATTACTAAATAATGAAACTTTTGGAATCTAAAATTTACATGTGGTAAATTTTTCTTAAATCTTATCCATACATTGGGTCTTCACCACAATACCCATGTGATCATCAGGCTCTTAATCTCTCATTGAATATAAAATAACATCATCTATATGACTACCAAAAAAGTTCAAGGTAGTATCTAATGACATGATTCATTAAATATATGTTGATAGAGGGAAAATTAGTAATACTAAAAGAAATAATTATAAATTTATTATGTAAATTCCTTGTATGTAATATTTCCTTAAGTATATCCTCTTTTTTAACCCTTAATTAACAATATCATGATTTTGTTCAATATTGGAATAATATTTATCTCTGCAAGGTTTATCAAATAATTTATCAATATGGGGTATGTGATACTTGTTCTTTACATTGATAATTATATATTCTTGATAATCAATGAAAAGTTTAATTAATCCATATTTATTCTTAATAAGTAGAATAGGTTCACCCCAAGGTGACACAAATGGAAAAATGAATCCCATGTTAAGATTCTCATGGTGTTTATCATTAAATTATTGTAATTCAATTGGTTCCATTATTTATGTTGTCTTTAAAATAGGGATAACACCATGTATGATATTTATTGCAAACTCAACATCAGGATTCTGTGGAAGAATCAAAAAATAATTTAAAAACAAATTAAAAAATCTCATACAATTGATGTATCCTTAATGTTGTGTTTCCCACAACCATTATAGAGACACAAATTTCATGTAAAGGAATTAAGACCAAAAATATGGAACAAATTTGAATAGTATGTTCATATTCATTATCAAATTGAAAAAATAATCATATATTCATTGAGGATATGGAATTCTTGTTCCCTTCCTTGACAATTGATATCATATGGATACAGAGAAAGAGAATACATCTATCCAAATAAAAGAGTGGGAGGATCCATAATCAAAAAAGACATTATCTATTATATAGTGTATAATAAGTGTACATTTCAGAATATCATTATCATAAACCACTTCACTAGTAATGATTTTTGGAGACTTCCCTTTGTATGTGGTATTAAGGGGTATTTCACACTAATCAACAGAAATTGTTGGATTCATGTACTTGTTGACATACTTCCCACACTCCTTTCATTTGATTAATTGTAGTGTGGGTTTTCCATTTGTTGGAATCATCTTTCCCTCCATTATATTAACCTAACTATTCATCACCTTTCTATATTCATGAGTTTTATGGACCACCTTTCCACATATAAATCACCTCCTAGTTCAATTAATACATTTCACATTATGTCAATTATAACTTTTTTTCATGTAGTTGGCTATAAATTATATCCACCAAATGATTTATTCAAGTTTGGATTAAACTTGATATTTCATTTGTTATCAAAACCATGATAATAGTGTGAATGTCTATTTTGAATTTCAACATTGAGTGCACATAAATCGATTTCATTATAGTTAATGAAGTTTCTTATAGATATTTCCATTCATGGAATAGGTTATAAGACACCAAATAATCGATCGATTTTGATTTTAGGGATGATAATTAAACAAAATGCATAAATTATATTAAAAAAATTAATATTTTAATAATAGGCACTGATTGATTTATCATCATTTTTCTACAAATTAAGAAGCTCATTCAACGTCAGTGTATATAAATATAAAGAAATTACTTACTGAGTAGTGCCCTATTAAATTTATCCCATTACTGAGATTCAATTTCTTCCTATTATCTCACATCTTGATATGATTCCATAACTGATCCGCCTGACCTTCAAGATCGTAAATAGTCTCGATCGTTGAATAACCTAAAATATTTTCTCAATTGTTTGGATATATCACTCAACCACTAGTTGATCAAAATGTATATTAGAAATGGTGGATGGTTCCCCATGAAAGATTAATCAAATCATTTTTACCTCCTTTTAGCATTTTAAAACTAAACATTATTTATTTCTTAAGAATGTTATGTGAGGTTAGTAGTAAGATTCTTCATTCCATATCTGATAACATTTGATTTCTCAGGTGTACGATCATCGCATTTTCCATTATATTTTACATTTTCATAATTTATTTGGGTTCTATCATTTTACTAAAACTAAAAATCATAATTTTAGAAGAAATAATCATTTTGCAAAACTATATAATTATAAAAAGTCAGTTATAGAATATCCAAATGATGACACAATTTTTTATGACAACTTTGGATTAACCTAGTTCATTCATGATCATTACCAAAACATAAAATTTTATCCTATAAATAGATCTTTCCCCAGGTTATTCATAAATATTTTTAAAAATAATCTTCAAATATTGACTAAACCCTATTATTTGATACCAACTATAAAGGACTAAGATTGTTACACACAATATTTTATCTATTTTGAATAATGTTCAATACATAATAATATGTTCCATGCTATAAATGTAAATAATTAGAGTATTTGAAGACTATATATACAAAATCCTTATTTTATAAAATATATACAATATTTCACATGAATATATTCTCTCATATTACTCGTCATTGACATACACTACTAAAAACAATATTCATATCCCATAGACTAAAAACATAATAAAAGGGTTACCTCAGATGTTCAGTAGGGGTATAAATTTAATATATCAATTGTTAAACATTTTAAGGTATAAGATAAGTATAATGGTATTAAATCTTGATCATAACATAAAAAATTCTTACCAAATCTGAAAAAGATCATATTTAAGTGTTATGTAATAACATATTTTCATTTAAAAGGAACTAAATCATAAGAACACAAACTTATAATTACATAATCTTAATCCTTATGTTCATGTCAAAATTATATGTGGAACCATAATAAGTAAGGAAAACATTTCATATATCACGGTTAACTACCAAGAACATAGAATTAGGTATCAACACCCATTTCCCATAGTGGATCATGTACATCGACTTGTTTCCCATAACATATCCATCACATCAAATTGATTCTCATAATTATATCATGAGATAAAAAACATTAACTAATTAATTAGAGGGAGATATATGTATCACCCGGCACATAATTATAACCAGGCATATGTGTTCCATAGTATTATAAAACATTCATCATGTTAGACCCCATAAAAATAATTGGTTTTCATAAACACTTCCTCAATGTATAACCCATGGAATTATATTTCATAAACATTCATCAACATACTAATAATCTATCCAAGGAAATAATAATTATTTTATCCTTGGGTTATAATACTATTAAATAATAAGCAGATTAAAGTTATGTTTTTATAAATGAACAATGATACCATTGAAGTATCATTAACACTTTCTTGAATAAAAAACCTTTTCAAATTTTAAAATAACTTTTAAATATATAAAAAACCTGGACGTAAAATAGAAAAAAAATTAATTTAAAATAACATTTTAAAATTTTAAAATATGATCCAATGAATTGAATTATCATGATGGTGGGAAATTCCATTTATGCGTTATATATTAAAAACTTTCCTTCCATACTTTTTTCGGTAAAGTTATAAAGTACCTAATTTTGAAAAGGAAAAAAAGATTCTTATAAAATTATTTTGTAGAAAATTATAAAATGTGTAAAAATTTCATTAAAAATAATAATATAATTGTAAAAAAATATTGAAAACAATTTATGAAAACATGGATATGTAGAAAATGTTTTTTCAACCAAAGAGAGAAATGAACTTGTTTTTCCTTAAATCATATTTTTGGTCTCTGAAGTACATAAGGTGTGAAAAATTAAATAAAAACATTAATTTTAAAAATTAATGATTATAGAATAAAATTAAATCTTTTCATTAGATAAGGGTCATATAATTTACTTAATGGAAATTCAAGGATAAACAATCCCGATTAAAATAGGATTAATACATAAATCCATTACCTCAAGTCTCTCTTTTCCTCTTTCACATTCTAACCTGATGTATAATAAATATATATTTATTATACATTAATTTCAAAACCAAATTCATATCTCAAACACCATTTTGGATTTATTTATGAAATTTTTTCACCCATTGGTTAATAATTCATTTTTAAAGTCACTATTCTGGATGATAACTACTTCATTTTCCAAGAATGCTTTCGTTCTGGAGTCCCGAATCTTACACACTGATCAGGGTTCCATAATTAAAAAATATTAATAATTGTAATAAAATAATATATATTCATTATATAAATATTTATAATCATTCATTAAATTTATATATAGAACAATGAATTAAATTTTTCATGGAGAGGGTAGGTTGTACATATGCATGAATGCTATTTTAAATTTCAATGAATGGAAAAAAATGTAAAAAATAATTCATCAAAAAAGAATAATTATTATTTCATATATGTCATATATATTAAAAAAAACTAATCCTCATATTCATCCAAGTAAAATATAGATGATAAAAAAAATCTGATTGGTTTATGAGGGTGGTAGTCCACGCATACTCATGAACAACATTATTGTTTCCCAAAGGATTGGATGGTAAGATATTAGATGTTATACTATAAATAAATAAGTTTATTTATGTAATTATTATAATATATAATCATTAAAAACAACATTATACCCATCCATAAAATATGCTAATAAAAATTAATTACATCACTACGTGGAGATAGAAAGCCATACGTATGCATGGGTGAAACATTCACCTCTCATTAGATGCAAAAGTTGATGTATAATGGTGTTATCAGAAAAAAAAAAGTCGTTTTAATGAAATATTTTCTCTAAAAAAAATTTATTCCCCTGATTTAATTGAATGAAATCCTTATTCTAATTGAAGTGTGAGACACGCTTAATAAAAATTCACCATTATAACCAAGTTGTTTTGTTAGTCGGAATAAACATAACGAACTTATGAAAATGTATAAAAATATAAATCAAATATATATTTGTATATTTTTTATGTGAATTAATATTTAATAATTAAATTAATTAAATTTAAATTTAAATACTTAATAAGATATTTTTTATATTCATCTAATGGATATTTTGTTCATAGGGTATGGATTAACAATATTTGTTGCATAAAAACCTATATTTCTCAAAAAGAAAAATTAATTAATTTTAATGGAAAACAACATTAAAATTAATATATTTTCACATTAATATTTTTTATATGAAAAAATAAATATTTTTTTCTGAAGAGGGATATAAAAATTTACTTTAGATTAATTTATGATATTTTTCTCAATTCTTTCATGTTTTGATGAATATTAAAAATACACAGAATTTTAAGGAATTTTTTTTTCACCAAAATAATTTATAAGCTTAAATTAGAACATTTAATTGATTAAAAGTATAAATATAATATATTTTTATCCTTCATTGTAATGTATGTCATTAGAGTTAATTTTACATTCAATTCAGAGGTAAAAACATTTCAATCATTTCCAATGTGTTCACTTTTAAAAACTCGTTCTCTCATTTCCGACACTGAGATTATTTTTTAATTAATTAATGAAAATTATTTGTTTTAAGTTGTGAAAAATGGACTTTATATTTGTAATAAGTTTATCCAAATTAGTTAAATATATTTATTTTATTTTTGGGCGTTATGAATTGTAACTTCAGTAATTTTTATAAATACTTTAAGGGTAGGAATAATATTATAAAATTACCCAAACACATATCTCAGTATCATTAGATGAGTTTTTATTGACCTAAATAATATTTGGGTCAATATGATATCTATTTTAATCCTCTTGGATGAGATTAGGATATTCAATTTATTTTATTTATGGAAAAGAAAACTACGTATCACTCACATTTTAATTAGTAAATCATTTTTAATACAAGTGTATAAAATAGATAAATTTAACTATGATTAATATTTGGAAATATCATATGCTTTTATTTGTCAAGGAAAATTATTTTTAATTTTTATGAAATAAATAATAACCTTAATATCTTATGCATTAGTGATGTAGAAATTATTTAATTGATGAAAAATCAATAATATTGTTTTCAATAAAAAAATAATATCCATTAAAATACCCAAAAAGAAGAACAAATATTATTTCTAAAGTATATCGTGACCAAAATCATCCATGGAACGAGTTATGGACTATTCAGAATCTAATAAAATGGATTATGACACGTATATTATTTTATTTAATGTGATGTTATATTTGTCTCATTCATAATGTAATAAGTATAACATTTTAAATATTTAATTTTACAGAAGATAAATTAAAATAAAAATATTTTTCAAAAATATAAATTATTTATCTTCGTCGTAATTTAATATTTTTTAAATTTTTTGTCAAAAATATTTATATTAAATAATTACAAAAAATTGTTGTATATATTATTTTATTAATAGAGATAACAAATAAATGTTCTAAAAAATGTTAAAATAAATATAATTTCATTTATTTAATATTTCTAATAAATTAAATATATTAACATTAAATAACAAAAATTATTAAATAGTTTGTTCTATGTTAAATTTTTATCTTGATATTTTTAAAAATAAATGAATTCAATAGTGTCAAAATTGACACTATTTATTATTTATCCAAATAATGTTGTATTAAAATATTTAAAAATCATAATTTTTTAAAAATAATTAATAATTATTACATGGTATATAAAGTTAAATTTTATTTATTTAAGGTCTATTTTACATCACATAACTATATATTTTACCCTTTTAATATTGATTTATTTGATACCATAGTTAATAATTAAATAGAATACCAAAGTGTTAATTAAAATGATAAGTTTTAAATTGATATAAATTCATTTCTAAAATCTATTAAATGATGATATTACAACCCTATATCATATAATCTTCTAATTTGGGTAATTTTTGAGGTTTTTTATGAGGTTTATGTTTTATTATATATTAATATATTTGGAGATCCCAAAAGTGTCCTTCATCTCAATTATAAAAGGGAACCTCCACCCTGACGTATTCACTTCACATTTTGTCATCAGGATCAGCCATATCCTAACCATTTCACTTATAAAATTCTTTAGTAACATCATAATTGATGTGGACTTTTTCAAAGATGAATTATAGTGCTCTAAGAGGTGATTTAGAGGAATCACATCGACGAAGAGGTAATCTCCTCTACAGATTCATTCAAACCTCATTATTCTTCTAATTACTCTTCATAAATTGGTTCACTAAACATTAATAACTAAAATATCACTTATATATTTAAATGTTATTATAATTATTAAGCAACCATATTCCACCTTCTATCCATAAAATAAATCACCACACGTACGTACATACGGCTTACTGTCTCCACACCGTGGTATAATCTTTTTTCACCACCAACTTTCTTGGATGGGTATAATGATAAAAATAATAACAATATATTATTGATAAAAAAGTTATATTAATTATGATATATTCTAAATTATCCAATACATTTCCATTCAACAAATTTAAGAATGATATCCTCCCTCATGTGTACGTACAACATACCGTCTACACAAAGTGATGCGGTTCATTCTACTTCATCTTTATAATATCATGATTATATAAATGTACGTAAAGAATAAATATGTTATATATTATGTTAATATCATTTTTTAATGATATATCTATAACCTAACAATGATAACCATGACTTATTTGACAAAACATGCATTAAAACATAACGAAGATAATATCCGAATAATGGGTAATAATTAAATGTTATTAACTAATAGGTAATAATATGATCATATATGATATCATAAAAATGAATTTGCTTATGGAATATGTCAATAATATTATTTAATCCATTATAAAGGTGATTTTGATACATACAATGGAAATAATACCTAAGTTCCGGAATAATTTTTCAATCTAATTATTATTCAAGATTGTTTATTCGTAAGTATTTACTGGGGTATACTTATCATCCACGTAAATATTCCCTAAATATGTAGTAATATTTATATTCTTCTAAAATTACTAAAATTCAGTTTAAAAAATTGGTGATTTTTTACTAAACAGTATGAAATGAATCTTTTGTTGTTATTTGATATGATGTACTTTTTCACTTTTCCTACAACACTACGAGGAGAATGTTTTTTAACTTATATGGTATAATGAGAGTTTTACATGTTCTTAATTCCTTTTTCCATGAGGCATACACTACATTATTTCATGTTTATTTACAAAAAAAATATTTTTTAATATTTTTTGAAAATGTGAGAAAAGAAAACATTTTAAAAAAATACTGTATGTTTTCCAAAATAATTAATATCAAGTGTTTAATAAAAATTAATTTCCATCTATGATAACATTATGTTTATATCCCTATTGTTACTTTGTTTTGATTGTGTCTATTATGGAATATGAAATCCATTTTGTTAATTGAATTATGATGGAATGAAGTTTTAGAAACCCATTTTATTCCTTAGGATATGTAGGGAAGGATGATTTTTGTTTTTATGGAACATGTAAGAAATATTTCATTATGAGATGGGTGGGACCTATATATTCCACCAATGAATTGGGTAAACATTTATATTTTATGAGATATCCATGGTTTGAATAGAAAATGATCTCATATCAGTAATACATGTCCGGAACGATGAGTGAACTCAGTTCAGTAATGGAATTTATATTCAATGATGGTCTTGAAAATGAACCTTCACTAATATTAAATTATTTTAAATACTTATGTGTATGAAAAAAACTACTTTTCTTATGTTCTGATGTTTGGGATTATGTTCCTTGATTCTTATGAATTATTATGATTTAACCCATGGCATGATATCATGATATTTCATAAACAAGATAATATTTTTAAATTTTACTATCTTATATATTATGATTTATATATAATTTATATCTACTATTTTTACCCTAACTATGAATTTGAGCTCTCCATTTCATCTATTTCTTTTTTTACCAGGTCCTGAAATATGGAATTAAATAAGATACATAAAAAAGGGGAATATTTATGATGAAATAAGTGGGAGAAAATTAATATTTCCAATGATCCAATTGTTTATGTTTCCTAGTTTCTAAAGACATTATAACTATATGGTCCGGTCTTGGAATTGTAATATTTTTTAATGAATATTCATCTATTGTGTTGTATTATCAATGTATGTAATATATGACATGTTATAGTTAGTATCGAAGGAATGTTATATTTAAACTTTCGTAACTATGATGATAATACCTTAGGAAGAACCCTAATGATATTTCAAATTATAGGTCATAGTCCACGTGTTATAGAAATGATAATGAATAACCTAGGATAAAACTGAATGTGTTTAAAATTGAAATTCTATTATTGATTATGTGGTTTTTCTATTATTATCAGTTTTTCTCACACTAAAGTTTAAGATTTTAGTTAATGGTTGGAACCCGAGGAAAACATGTTAATGATGGATGCGATTAAAAATTCAATGATTGTCCTCTGGATAAACCAATTATTATGGGAGCAGTAATAAAAGATCTTATCAATATGATGAGACAAATTTCTCAATCTATGAATCATGGAGGACTTCTAAATGAGAAAAAGAGGGATCAATATTTTGTTCATTCCTTCAGGAAGTAGCATCCACCTTCTTTCAATAGGTATTCTGATCAATTAGGGGCTGAATAGGGGATCAGTAACACTGAAAAGATATTTTGAGCTCTCCAATGTTCATAACCTGATAAGATTATTTTATCATTCTAGCATTTGAATGCTGAATCTTATAAATGGTTGAACCTTATGTAGAACTCTTGGAAAAGAGATTAAATTGAGTGAATGGAATGGGATGAGTTCCAGAACTTATTTTTCTAGTAATTACTTTCCTGGTATTCATTGAACAATGATAGAGACGGAGTTCCTTATCTTAAGAAAAAGGATGATGAATTTTTTGGTACCTATGAAGAAAAATTTACAAGACTTGTAAGGTATGCTTTTTGGAATTATTATCCAATCTGAGAGTAAAATTTATCTATTCACTAATGATTTAAAACCATGTTTGTAAAAGGAATTAGCCATAAGTTATTTCAATAGCTATGAATAAATTATTCGATGTGCACTCAATATTGAGATGGATATTGGAGTGACCCATCAGTCCTATGGTTTGATAAAAAAAAGAAACATTGAATTAAATGGAATGTCTAAAGACCAAACTGAATAGAATATGGGTTCTCCCATAAACTCAATATGTGGTAAAAAAAATAGAAAAAATTGTATTAAAGGGACTAATAAATGATTTAAGTGTGGAAATGAAGGTCATCAGGTAGTCGAATATCAATGTGATGGGAAAAATATGTCTAATAACGTGATTGGATAAAAGGCTACATAGAATGAACCTCCAATACATCAACAGTACAAGTTCAAGGAAATGTTCCATTATAAAAATCAACTCCATAATCCAAGGTATATTTATGATGATAAATGTTAGAAAAATTATGAGGATAAAGATAAACTCAAGTAACATGAAATCACTCTCAGCGATGTGGAGTGTGGTAATGAAGTGGTGAAAGCTACACATATAATCTAACCTAATGTAGATAATGTTTTATTTGTTTATAGATCCACCCACTCTATTAATATTGAAGAATTTTATAAGTTTATCAATATATTACCACAATAATCAAATGTTGTGTGAGTTGTGAAAACTCCTAAGGGTACAATTGTCGCATCCAAAGTTTATAATTTTTCTCTAGATAAATTTTCTGGGTAAGTGATTCCTCTAAATCTTGTCATCCTTCCTATAGTGGAATTTAATGGGATTATGGGCATGGATTATCCTTATATATATGGATCTAATATCAATTTACAAGGGAGGTAAGTCCCATTTAACATTATGGTTCTATCTATGATCATCAATTGATGTAAGGATGAGTATGTATCTCAAGTGAAAATTACTTTCATTTTATGGGTCATGATTCTTAAAAATAAATATTATATATCTCAAATGGATAGATATAAACTAACAATTATCAATACACATATTGTACGATATTTTAATGATATATTTTTGAAATTATTTATAAGTCATCCACTAAATCGTGAGGTTGAGTTCTAAATAGAACTCATAACAAGGTATAATCCAATTAAAAACACACCTTATAGAATTGCACTAATTGAGTTATAGGAATTGAAGAAACAACTCCAAGAGAATCTTGATAAGGGATTCAGTTTCCCCAGTGTGTCACCATGGGGAGCACCTGTTATGTTTGTTACAAAGATAAATGGACCAATGAGACTATGAATTTATTATTGGGAACATAAAAAGATTACTATAAAGAAAAAATATCCCCTTCCTTGACTTGATGACTTGATCGACCAACTACACAGAGCTAAATAATGTTCCAGTATTTATCTTCATTCAATATATTATTAATTAAGGGTCAAAAAGAAGGATATACCAAAGATGGCATTCTATACAAGATATGAAAACAATGAATTTATAGTGATGCGTCTTGGTCTTATGAATTCCCCCACTATCTTCATGTATCTAATGGATAGATTCTTTGGAGAAACTCTTGATCAATTTTTTGTAGTCATTATAGATTATATTCTAATCTATTCAAATGGAAATAATGACCACGAAAATCAACTGAGAATTGTAATGAAGACCCTAAAAAAGATAATATTTATAAAAAAATTACCATTTTTAAATTTTGGATTAAAAAAGATTCATTTTTGGGCCGCATTATCTCAGGAGAGGGGAAATATGTGGATCTAGAAAAAACAGAAGTTACTGAAGGTTTTTCGAGACAAAAATTGTAACTATGATTTGATTGTTTCTTGGTTTGGCTAAGTGTTATTTGAATTTTGTGAAATATATTCCATGGTTATCTAATCCACTCATCGAGTTGGAACAAAATGGAGTTATGTTTGTCTGGATGTATGAATGTGAATGTAATTTCAAATAGCTCAAACGAAGGGTAGACAGTGCACATGTGCTCACACTAACTTGTAGCAGAGAAAGGTTTCTGATCTAGAGTGATGCATCCATAAAGGGGTTTGGTTTTTTTCTCTAGAAAAATGATATGGTGATTTATTATGTCTCCTGGAAATTGATAATACAAGATACAAATTACCCATATCATGATTTAAATTTAGTTGTGGTAATATTTTCATTAAATATATGGATGCATTATCATTATGGTGAAAGGTGTGATATTTATTTTGATTATAAAAGTTTAAAGTATATTTTCAAACAAAGGGAGTTGAATATGGGTTAAATAAGATGGTTGGAGTTTTTTAAATGTTATAACTTCTCAATACATTACCCTCCTAGGAATGAGAACAAGGTGGTAGATTCCTTGAGCTGAAATGACCAAGCAAGATATGCATGATAAGGATCCCAAAAGATTTAATATTTATGGTTTTTCAAGGATGCATCCTGAAATTTTAAAGGAAGGGTAGAAATATTTTCCTTACCAAATGAATTTTCATCCATCAATACAATTGATGATTAAGGGGGAACATAAGGAAGACATAGATCTACAAAGGATGGTGAGAAATTTTCATGAATTTGACCTTGATTATGATGGAATAATAAGGTTCAAGAATTAGGTTTGTGTTCCTCCAATACAAAAATTAATGAAGGAGAAAGTGGATGAGGCTCAAACTTATTCACCTTCTATTCACCCTCGTAGAACAAAGATTTACGTGGACCTATTAGATTATTTGTAGTCGGATGTCATGAAAATAGATTATTTCGAATATGTCACTCGTTGATTGGTTTGTCAGCAAGTAAAGGTTGAGCGATAGAAGTATAATGGGATGTTAAAACCATTACCCATACTAGAATGGAAATGGAAAACATCATTATGGTCTTTGTCATCATATATCAAAAAAAAATCTACAGGTCGTAATTATATATGGTTTATAGTTAATCACCATATTAATTCTACAAGCATCGTTGCTATTATAGAGTATTTATCTCTTGATCATCTTTCAAGGATATATGTAAAGGAACTAGTTAAGTTGTATGATGTAACTCTTTAAATTTTATCTGACCAAGATCCAAATTGTACCATGAAGCTTTTGTGAAGTCTTCAATAGACTCTAAATAGAGAGTTATTTCTTCACCAATCTTATCATCCTAAGACACCTAGTCAGTCTAAGTAGACAATTCAAACTATATATTACATGTTGTGGTCCTCCACTATGTATTTCAAAGGTAGTTGGGATCAACACCTAACTTTTGGAGGAATTTTATTAAAATAATTACATTTTTTATTACAGTCATATGGATCTCTATGAAGCCCTCTTTTGAAATAATTGAAAAAAACCAACATACAAGGATGAATTTGGGGATAGAAAGCTATTATGACCTGATCATTTGTATTAAATGACAGATCAGATCAGATCTATTCAAATCTAAGTAAAAGAAACTCAAGGTTGAAAAAAACATTATGATGACAACCAATGAAAATTACTATAGTTTGGTGATTGTGAAAAGTTGTTTCTATGAATATCACTATGGAAGAAAGTAATGAGATTTGGAAATAAGGGAAAGATGAGCGCTGGGAATATCAGTCATTTTGACATTCTAGGTTGTGTTGGGATGGTAGAATATCAATTGTAACTTCCACTGAATCTCTATAAAGTTCATGATGTGTTCCATGCATCTCTCGTGAGAATGTACATACCTGATCCTTCAAATGTAACAATCATAGAAGTCATACCACTGGAGAAAGATATTTCTTATGACGAAAAACCAATAGAAATTACTGATCATATAAATTTTTTTTGTGAAACAAGACCAATCACTTGGTTATTATTTGTCGTCAGTAATAAATTTGAGGAAGCTATCTGATAATATTATTATATGATGAGGTAGAGTTATCCTCATTTATTTTTATCCAAGTGATAAATTTTGAGGGATTAATTTAGTTTAAGGGTGGTCGAATGTATCACCGAGATGTTTTTAATGAAAACTTTTGCTAAATATTTTTCATTCAATATCTTACATTTCCCAAAATCATGATTTTAAGCACACTATGTGATGTCCTTAATATAAAATTACATTTATAATTTATTCATTAGTTTAGAGGGAATAAACATAACTAACTTATGAACATGTATAGAAAATAAATATTAGTTATACATTTTTATATTTTTATGTGAATTTAATTTATTAAATGAAATTATTGAAATAAATATGTTATATAATTAATAAAATATATTTTATTTTAGTATAATGTTTATTTTTTTCATAGGGTATCAATAACCCGTATTTTATTTATAAAATCATATATTTTTTAAAAGGTTAATTTTACGCCTTTTAATGGAGAACCTATTTTAAATTAATATTTTGAAACATTAATAATTTTTATATGAAAGAATAAACATGTTATTTTGATGAGTGATATAAAAATTTAAATTGGAATAATTTCTTATATTTTTCTGATAACTGTCATGTTTTGAAGAATAGTAAAAATGCACAAAAATTTAATAGATTTTTTATCAAAATAATTAATATGGAAAAATTATAATATTGACTATTTTTTATGAATAAATAGAATATATTTTTTTTATTAAATATAATATATATCATTATCATAAATTTTACGTAGAATATAAATTTAAAAACATTTCAATATTTTGTAATATTTTAACTTTTAAAAACATGTTCTCCCATTTCGGAAAATAGGATTGATATTAAATTAATTACTGTAACTTATATGTTCTGAATTTTGAAAAAGGGTATTAATATTTGAAATTGGTTGATCCAAATTATCTAAATAGATTTATTTTATATTCTAGCATTATGAATTATTAGCTCAAGGATTTTAATTAATATAGTAAAAGGGAAAATCAGGTAACTAATGGTGAGAATAATTTTATAAAATTACCCTAACACATTTCAAAGCATCATTGTATGAGTTTTTTTGACCTAAATCATTTTTTGGTCGAAATGGTTTCAATTTTAATCCACTTGGATGAGATCATGACATTTAATTTATTTTATTTAAAGAAAACTTATATATGTCTCACTCAAATTTTAATTATTAAATCAATTTTAATATACCGTTATAAAATAGATAAATTAAACTATAAATAATAATTTTGAAGATATGATGTTTTTTATTTATCATGGTAATTTATTTTTAATTTTTAAGAAATAAATAATTACCCTAATAGCTTATACATTAGTGATGCTGAAATTATTTAATTGATGTGAAATCAATAATACAGTTTTTATTAAATTAATAATACCCAATAAAATACCCAAACACTAGACCAAATTTTATTGGTCAGGTATATCACAACCATAATAATCCATGGGTTCATTTATTGACCATTGGGAGCCTTATATAAGGGATTATGACACTTATATTATTTTATTTAAAGTGTTGTTAAAGTTCTCACATTCATAATTTAATAAGTATAACATTTTAAATATAGGATTTTTTAGAAGAAAAATTCAACTAAAAATATTCTTATAAAATATAACAGATATATATTCATTATAATATACTATATTTAATTATTATTTAACACATAATGATATTAAATAATTACACAAAAAATATGTAGTGATTATTTTATTAATAGAAATAACAAATAAATGTTAAATATGTCAAAAAAAATTACAATATGGGATAATTAATATTTCTAATGTATATTATAAATTACATATACCTATTAATAATATAAAAAAATATTTGGTTAGAAGTTAACTTGTTATCTTAATTTTGTTTAAAAATAAATAAATTTTATAGTATCAAAATTGACACTATAGATTATTTATCAAAATAACATTTTATTAAATTATTTAAAAACAAAAAAATGTAAAAATATATAATAATCATGATATAGTATAAAATATTCTAATTGAATTATTTATGGTCTATTTTACACCAAATAAATAAATATTTAACAATTTTAATATTTAATTTATTGTTAGCCTACATAAAAATTTAATAGAATACATAAGTTATAGAAAAATGATAAGGCATACATTTTTATGAACTTGGTTCTTCTTTTGAGGTAAGGATATATGATTTTGGTTTATACATGATGAAAAATTCTAAATGATGTCAAAATTCTAGTTCGAGCACTTACACGACATGGCTTCATGGTTACACACCGTGTATTTCTTTGTACATGCCATATAACTATGTCAGTAGGATCTGAAATTTACATTTAAGGGTCGCCAAAAAAATGAATATAAAAAGAATTAACCCAGTGTGCATTTACACTTACACTCTATGTATTATTGTTTTCTTATTAAAATGGGTCTTAGATTTATTATCTCATTCCTAAACAGAACCTCACCCACTAGTTCTCAAACAACATCATTGTGGGAAGACATGACTTCCTTTTGTCTATCCAAACTCCGATTAGAACGCCATCAGATGAATTGAAACACCATTGGTAAGATCTACATTCCTATTAAGTTTTTTTTCAAGATTTATTCTCTTGACCTATATATCGAAGGTTGAAATTTAATTATTTTTTGGGGATATACCCTATTCTAGGTCAAATTAGAGGCTGATGTTGGACATGGAGAGTTGTACGACTATAGGCTTGGCAGTCTTGTGATTTTCACTAATTATTAAGTTGATTATATGTGAGGAGTGTCATAGACCCATTTTGGGATGTCTCCGTGAATGAATTTCGTAAATTTATTTTTCCTATATTTTTTTAGGTAATTGATTATGTCATTGAAAGCATGATTAGGGTAGTTTACCTAGAATTGGGGCCACCCCATGGGTGCATTTTACCTTGGATGACCGTTTATGGATGTTTGGCCTTAGATGCCTATCAGAATTCCTTTGATTCAAAATATGGGATGGTTTAAATGAAACTGGATATATAAATGATTTTTCCATGTAAGATATTTGATGGTTAAGCCTCGTGATAATTTAAATTTACTAATAGGATTTTTAAAGGAAATATATTAACAATCTTATTTGACATTGATTTATATGACACCTAGAGTGTCACTGGGATTCCAGAGTGGTGTGCTCGGACATGCTTGTAGGATTTTGGTAGGTTTTCATGTGGAGGGACACTTAAAATCAAACTTTGAAATGTCATGGATGTGCATGGGTAGTAAGTTAAATATTTAAATGAAACTTATTATGATGCATATTCTAGGACAAAGTACAAGCTCAGATTCGGTCTTCACTTACTTTTTTAGGTATCCTTATCAGTTATATGTTGTTCTTAATTTTCACAGGGATTCTCCGACATAAGAGGGATCCCCAACCATTTATAATTAAATTTATGTGAAACATATAATGTATCAGAAATGAATGTTAATGGAAACTAGTGCTTCTATGATTGTTTAATTTTTATTACATCCTAGTTTATTTCTTTCACTATTGTACACTACCTATTATATATATTCACTCATATATTGGCATAGTTCTTGGGTGGTTTATTATTGGGATTTTTTCACACACCCTTTTTGTGTCATGTTTTTTAGGTCCCAAACAGATTATAATGTTACATGTTTCGATAAGGATATGAACCCATCTACAAGTATTTGATGTTATTCTTAGGAGGAGGAGAGCATGAGATCATGCTTATGATTGTGATGCTTATGAGTTCATTAGTCCTTTTTATGTTTTTGGTATATGTTTTGTGTATTAATATAGTGTATCCAATTTTTTCTATTTTCCACGAACATGTGACATGAAGAATCATCCGTGTATGCTATGAGATCTGATTTTTTTTATTATCAGTCTACTAATATGTACATATATTGTATAGTATTAAATCTTCTATTATTGTTTTATTAATGTTCTTACTTTTAGACTCTTCCAATAAGGGCACTGTTTCCCCACAACCATACCTAGTTCCTCAATTCTTTTCATCATCCTCTCGTGTTTCGTGAAATATTCTTGAGGCCATGTTACAAACCGGGCTTAGAGCACTATCAAGTGGCATCTGGTCATTGTTTGTTACATAGTTTAATTAGAGTATTTATAATCTATTTTTCTTTATTATTTTTCTACATTAAAAATTATAGTATGGAAATGGGATTTTCTACATAGTTGTGCCTAGGAGTAGACACACCACATATAGTGAAATGCCAAATTGCCTCGAATTGAATTGTTTGTTTTGGGTTTTGATCTATTATAATTAATTTGATTTCACCATTGGGTGATTAAATATTATTATATTATTATTATTGATTTTATTATGGTTTTATTTCTTTTGAAACATGATGAGATGAGGGTATTCCATCTCATGAATCATATAGGCACTTGTTAGAAAACACATTCCTTGAAATCATGCCATTCCATTTACAGAGCATTACTAATTGGATGATATTATGATAGATCTCATTCTAAATATGAATGATATTGTCATAGGTGTCTTGGTTAATATTATTGTCCAAATTGGATGGTCATCATGATTTTCCCTGAGGTATTTGGGCCCTCTTGGATCGACATTTTTTGGATCATGGTGTATCCTCAAATTGTATATGTTGTACTATATTTGCATGCCAAACTTTTTATTCTCGGGGAGGATGGGTCCCCACAGATCTGAATATGGAATACCACTAGTTTAGTTTCCATGAATGGGGGTTCCGTGGAATTTTTAAGTTCATTTTTATTTAGAAAACTAGAAAACACAGTGTTTGGTGCTATGAATATAACCAATGTATTCTTTTATTCAGGAATAAAGACTTTTCTTAAGTACATTATGTGTACTATGTGTACATGCATTGTGGTATGCAACTATGTGTCCGGCCGTGTGACAGAAAACACAGAATGATGTGTTTTGAATAGTTCATGTCATGTACTTTAATTACTCACTATGTAGTATTACCCAGGCCGAACCCATGTGAATCTGTCCATTTAAAAGTATATGGCCAGGAGGGGGGAAATTCTGTACATGCAGTGTACCTGACTAACATGCAGTGTACCTAGGGTGTTCCCATTTCCGTACTGGAGGGAGTACACGACCATGTAAGTGTTTATGTATACACTCCGTGTATGGTTTCTACACACTGTGTACTCATCTTTTTTAAACTTTTGAGGATTTTTGTCTCCAGTTCAGTTCATATGATCTATAACTAACATGTGTGATTGACCATGCAGATCTATGCCTCTATGAAGACCTCCAGTTGTACGCTAAGAGAGTGCTAATGATCATGCCCTGAATATGGTAGGCCTTGAGATAACAGTGGATCCTCCCTTAATTCCCGTTGAGGCACTAACTATTGTACCAGATGCAGGTGTTGACACATAGTTTTGTAAATTCTTAATGTGATTCATGAAAACCCTTTAGGGAGCACTACACCATGACTTGTATAATGAAGAACTTACACGAGTGTTCTAGTAGAAACATCCACCCACTTCTTTGAGGTATGGTTCACCACATGATTCCAAGTCATGGCTAGAGTCCATGATTACGATCTTCGAGCATCTAAAGCCACCTCTAGAGAAGAGGGTAATGCTCACGATGTATTTGTCACATTATTCCTCCAACAGATGGTGGGATGTTATCACTCTAGTAGGGAATCATCAAAATATGGCATGGGGATATTTTCAAACCATCTTATATGATTATTACAATCTAGAGATATTGAGGGACAAATGAGACTAGGTTTTCAGACATCTAGAGCAGGGCACTTTATCTGGGATGGACAACCCGACCTGATATTTTGAGCTCTAATGAGTTTCATCGATTATGATGGGTAACAATGTATCGAAGGCTAGGTGATTATAGGATGATCTTAGGGTCAACATTCGATCATATTAGAATGTATTCAAGTCACCTTCTATATCTTCTATTTTAAATCAAGTGCTAATTGTCAAGAATAATCTGAGGTAATATGGTAGTGAAAACCTGGGAGGTTTATTACCAAGATCTGGAACCATCTCTAATGGTAGTTAGAACAATAATCTACAACTTTCTCATGATATAATAGTAGTGAGAATGTATTTTCAGAATGCCAAGTGAGGTGATACTAGTGAGGAAGGTTAGGGAATAAATGGTTGCAGTGTTAAAAGGATCGGGTCGAGTTATGATATTCCAGAAAGATTGGACATCTTTTTCACTTATATAGGATGTTTTTACTAGTGGATAGATATAGATGGTACAAAATAACTCCATGTTCAGGAGTATGGTCATCATCTTATCATTATCTAGGGAACTTGAATATGTTTGGCCGATCATGCCAATGTGGTGTTCATGGTCATTATAGACTAACCCCAGGGTCATGTAGACAATAGCATGGATCTGCATAGGGTATCCAGGTAGGGTCACTAGCCCATAGTATAGGTCGGACTTATGCAATGAAATAGACCGATGTAGAGTAGGATCAAAGACCTTATACTGTCATAGGTTCTATACTAGTTTCCTTCATTTTAGATTCTATTATTAATAATTTATGGGATTCACATTGTTTCCTATCAATGCCAGTTTTGGAGATCCTTGGGCTTGTTTTTTTACCTATACTGATGTTATGATCCTAGAGACTTCATTAAGGATTACAATTATGTGTGAGTGTTAGTGCAAAGAGATCCCCTTGAGGTTGGTTGGTGTCACTTTGTATGGGATCTCTATGTCTAAAAGATGACAGACTTTGATGTCACTCTTAGAGTGGATTGGTTGGTTCCCTGCAGATCCATTATTGATTGTTTTCTTCGAAGGGGAGTTTCACATCGCCAGAGGGTTGAGAGTTTCTATGTAAGGGTGAATGGGATATCTAGGTGAGTCGAGATGGACCCAAGGATTTTGGGTTTGGTAGGATTACATACAAGATTGTGAGTTTATACCTGAATGACCAGGGAACATGTAAGGTATATTTCTATCCAGTGGTTGATCATTTCAGGGATGTCTTCCTTAATGTCTTTTGAGGTTTACCTTCGATGGGAGAGGTAGAGTTATCTATCTATATAGTTCCAAGAGCTACACTAGTATCCATTACTACTTATAGGATAGCTACAACGGGGTTACATGAGCTCTAGAGGAAACCAGAGGATTTAGAGGAAAAGGGTTTCATCAGACCCATCAATTATTCATGGATTTAGAAAGTCCTTTTTTTTAAAACGGCGGATGGTGCCCTTAGTATTTTCATTGATTATCTGAAATTGAACTAGTTAAATGGTAAGAACTAGTATCCTTTTTTGAGGATATATGACCTCTTCCATTAGATTTCAGGATCTTGGATTTTCTCAAGATTAACATGATATATAGTTATCATTTCTTTCATGTTATATCAATAGAAATACCTCAAAAAACATTTTGGATCAGGTATGGTCTGTATGAGTACTTTGATTTGCTGTTCGATCTCATGAATGCACTGAATGTTTTTATTGAACTAATGAACCAACTGTTCCATCCTTTTCTATATTTTTCTATTGTGGTTATCATGGATGATATCATGGTGTATTATCTTAATCGAGATGACCATGCCACACTTAATGAGATCATTTTGATTATATTGAGATAGCATCAATTATATGCTAACCTCACAAATGTCCAATTCTGGATGGATGATATTCACATCATGGGTAATATCATCACAAATATAGGAGTGTTAGTGGACTAGAGAAGGTGAGATAAGTAGTATAATGGGAGTAGCACAAGAATATCATTGAGGTGTGAAGTTTTCTATGGATGGATATTTATTACAATAATTTCGTATTAGAGTTATCACATTTAGCAGCACTATTGAAAGGCTTAACTAAAAAGGGTACAATGTTTTTTTAGATAGATTCGTGTGAGAGGGTCTTTCATGATCAAAAAGTGAGATTGGATTTGACACTGATACTGATTTTTAAAATATGTAAAAGAGTTAAACAGTGTTTTGTGATGCATCATATATTATGCTAAGAGAATTGCTTATGTAGGGGGTTGAGTTTCTGCATACAGGTCTTAGAAATTGATACCATATGAGAAGAATTATATGATTCATGATCTTGATTACGTTGCATTCATTTATGAATGATGACATTAGAGACATTATATATTGTAAGAGAATGTTTTGGTGTACAAGGACCACAAAAGCCTCAAGTAAATACTTAAACAATGTTATCAGAATTATAAAATGAATAGGTGAGTGGAATACCGAAAGTATTTTCACTTAGAGTGTTCCTAAATGTCAGGGAAAGGTACTAAATTGAATGATGCTTTGAGCAGGAGTAATCTGATACTGACAATGTAGGGTTCCAGGGGTGAGTGGACTCTTATGGAATTGTTCTCTGACATGCATCAGGATGTGCAAGACAGACTAGGCCAGACTTATCTATCATCTATAGTTGTGACCTCTACACTACTTGATATATTATGTATGAGGAAGATATTGGACTCAGAAGTCTTAGTTATACGTGTGTGTGTGTGTTGTATGAGAAGATCCTCCTCCTGGTTGGATGGTAGGTGATGATGATATCCTGCATATCCATGGATGATTTTTGGCTTCTAGAAGATATAAGCGATGAGGTGACGTAAGAGTTTCATTTTTCATCTTATGAAGTGCCCCACCGAGTTAGAAAAATGTACTGTTACTTGTAAAGTTAGTATCAGTGGCCGACTATGTGGAGAGAGGTAGATGTATTTGTTATGACGTGTTCCACCTATCAGTAGGTGAGGGAGGAACATCAGTGACCAGATGATATCTTAAAGTAGTTAACTATTATGAAGTGGAATTGGGATGCTTTCATGATGGATTTTGTGTCCAATTTACTGAGGATGACTTGAGGTAAAGATGTTGTGTGGGTTTTTGTTCACCGTCTTACAAAGTTAACTCATTTATTACAGATTAAGGAGACCATCAGTGTTGATGATCTCCGAAGGTTCTACATCTAAGAGGTGGTATGACTTCACTGGGTCCCACACACTATCTTTTCATATATGAACACCTAATTTACGTATCATTTATACAATATTTTTTAGAGGATGATGGGTATACAAGTACTATTGAGCACAACGTAAACCCTCATACTGATGTCTAGTTAGAGCGTATAAGACAGGTGAAAGATGAAATATTATGGGCATGCGTCTTGGATTTTGGGGGAAATTGGAAGAGGCACATTCCCCTGGTTGAGTTCATCTATAAAAATAGTTATCAGGCGGTGATACATATGGAAACTTATGTGGATTTATACTTAAGACCATGTGTTTCAACTTTGTGATAGTTAGAGGTAGGTGAGGGATCTTTACTGGGACCATGTCTCATGCAGGATAATTCCAAGATGGTCTACTTGATTCAGAAGTTGGTGGCTACTACACAGTCTTGTTATAAATATTACGTTGATCGTCTGAGAATATCTCTAGAGTCTTATGTCAGGGATATGGTTTTCTTGAAAGTTTCACTATGTTTGGGACATTGGAAGATTAGGAGGTAGGTTATTCTCTCATTGTGATATGTTGAGCTGTTTGAAATTCTGGAGAGGTCCAGGTCAGTTGAATATCAGTTGTGGTTATCTCAGAGGTACCAATAAATTCACAACATCTTCCAGGTATCTCACCTATTCCACTATCACTCAGACCCATCTCAGGCTTTTCATCATGAGGAGTTCATGCTTTAGGTTGATACATCCTTTGAGAAGCATCTGATTTGTATTGTTTATAGGATCACGAAGGTTCTCTAAGGCTATCAGTTCCTTTAGTATGGGTGTTATGTAATCATGGATGTTTACAAGATGATACAAGGAAGAGGGAGGCCAATGTATAAGCTCAGTGGCCGGAGTTATTATCAAATATTTTATCACCACCCTTGGAAGGGAAATTCAGGGATGAATTCTTTTAAGGGGGGATGTTTGTAAGAACCCAATTATTCATTTGAGGTGCATATCTCTTCTTCTATTTTATACTTAATAAAAAAGAGTAAAAGAGGTCAAAATAATAACTCCTCTTACATGACATGACATGGTGATTACATACTGTGTACCCATGTCGGCAGGACCTATATATGATGTGTAAGGTAATTCTACAGCAAGTACATAAAAATAATACGCACACCATGTACTTCCACCTACATGTCGTTTATTCATGTTTTTTGTTAAAACATCTAGTATCCTCATTTTCGCATTTATAGATAGAACCTCACCCACTGGTTCTAAAACTCCAATGTCGAGGGAATATTTTTCTCCCTTTTATCTATCCAATCTTATTTTGGAATTCCATCATATCAATTAAAACCCAATCGACCAGATCTTGATTCCACTTGAGAAATTCTTCATGATTTATTATCTCTACATAGTTATAAAAGGATTAGAGTTTTAGATTATTTTATAGATCTTCACCATTATAGGTCGAATTAGAGGCTGACGTTGGACAATGATAGTTGTAGGACTATGTGGTAGGGGTTTGTGTTCTTTTTACTAATTTTTAAGTTGATTGTATTTGCAGGAGTGCCACACACCCATTATTGGGGTGTCACCTTGAATGAAATTTTCCAATTTTTATTTCCTAAAATGGTTTAAGTAATTCATTATGTAATTAATATTATGTTTAGTGTTTCATACCTAGAATTAGGACAAACCCACGGATGTGTTTTCCCTTGGATGACTGTTTATTTACGTTTGACCTATTATGCCTATCGAAATACATTTTATTCCTATCCTTGGGATTTGTGGAAATGAAATTGATTATATAAATTATTTTCCCATGAGATATATATTATGTTTAAACATCATGATAGTATAAATTTAATTATAGGATTGTTATATGAATTGTCCACATGAGTTTATTATTGTTAAAGTCCTTTAATAATTTAAATTACATGTCTTTCTTATTGTTTACTTGACCAATGTATGTAATCCAAAGGTCGTGCATTACGAGGTTGGTTAGGAAATTATGTTCAAGCTGTGAGAGATCTACAAGTGTAGTAGTAGGGTTCATGGATTCTTTATTTTTTTCAAGTGAAACATGGATTGTTGATGGATGCCATGAAAATACTCTATTGGATTTTTTAAATGTCATGAGTGATACCTCGGGATTCCTTATAGGACCTCCAATAGTGGGTGTAGTGGAAATTGATATATACAATACCTAGAGTGATGCCATGATTCTAGAGAGGTATGACAGGATGAGCTTCTCAGATGTTGGTAGGTTTTCACTTGGAGTGATACTAGAATTCCAAACATAGGAATGTCATGGATGGGCTCAAATTAGAAATTGAATATTTATATTAAATGACTTATGAAATATTTGTGAAGCCAAAGCACAAGCTTGGATTTCGTCTCCACTTTCTTGTTTAGGTAGCCTTCTAAGGCATATGGTGTTCACACATCTACACAGGGATTACTGGGTATAGGTCGGATCCCAATACATATATAATTAAATGTAATTGAATTAATTAATGAAAATAAAATGAATATAAATGGAATACAGGGCATGTGGGACTATTTACTTTTTAGTACATAATAGCTTACTTCTTCCTCTATTGTACACTGCATGTTATATATATTCACTGAAATATTGTCACAGAATTTGGGTGATTACCTATGGGATTTAGTCTCACACCCTGTTTTGTTCATATTTTCTAGGCCTAAATAGATTATACCATTTCATGTGTTGATAAGGATATGAACCCTTTAAAAGTTATTTGATTTGTTGCTTAAGAGAAAGTGATCTTGGGAACATGTTGTGGATTGTGATGCTTCTAAGTTCTTTTAATCATTTTTGTGGTTTTGGTAATTTTATAATGTATAACTACAGCATATCCTTATTTGGATGTTCTCCAAGAAAACATGGCATGCATCATCATCCTTGTATGCTATGAAATCTAGTTTTTTGTATTATCAGTCTACAGCTTTTTACTAATATTATATGGTATTATTTCTTCCGCTATTGTTCTATTATTTTTGCTGATATGTTATAATCTACCATTTAAGGCATCAATTCCATAATATCACACCTAATCCCTCACTACCGGTCAAAAAAATCTGGAATTTTTGGAAACGTGCTTGATTCCATGTGGGCAACTGTTCTCAGAGAAATATTAGGTGGCATCCGACCCGATATGTTAGAAAATAAATATAAATACACGTATAAAAACTATAAGTTGATGATATAACAACACTATCGTCTCTATTATTTTTATTGGGATATTTTTTGTGGATTTTGGATGGGGTTTTAGTTTATTATAAATTAATATATTTTGATATCCTAAAAGTGCCCCTCACCTCAATTATAAAAGAGATCCTCCTCCATCACCCCTTAACATCACATTGAGACTTGAAGCCTGACCATCCCATGCCCTTTTACATTATAAACATCCATAGAAACATTCTTGTGGTTCTAATCTTCTTCAAAGACCAACTCTAGTGCTATAATAGGTGATTTAGAGGAAACACATTGAAGAAGAGGTAATCCACTCTATTGATTCTTTCAAAAAAAATCTTATTCTACTTCATCTTCACAAGTTAATTCATTATAAATTAATAAATAAAATATGAAATATATACTAAGATGTTATTTTAATTAATAAACAACCATATTCCACCTTATATATATCCTATGAGAAACAAACTCCCCACACGTACGTTTGTACAGCTTACCATCTCTATGTTGTGGTGTAATCGTTTTTTCACCACCACCTCACACAGATGGGTATAATGATTGAAATTTTATCTATATATTATTTTACTAAAGGAAATTAATTCAGAAATATTATACACCAACCAATTCGATACCATTCAAAAAAATTATCATTGATATTGTTGCTTGTGCATACATATGACCTACCATCTCCACGATGTGGTTAAATTTATTCTACATGATCTTCATTAATGCATGATTATATAAGTCTAAAAAATAAATAAATATTGTATATCTTATATTAATATAATTTTTTAATGGTATAATAATGCCATAATAATGATATCCAGAACTTATTTGACAAAACATGCCTAAGAATATAGACCAGTTAATATCCAAATAATGAGTAACAATGATATTTTATTAACAAACGGATGATAATATAATCATATATGATATCATAAAAATGACTAAGATTATATAATAAGTCATTGAAGTTTTTTAAATCATTAAACATGACGTTCTTATACATATAATGGATAGAGGACCTAAGGTAAATGATAAATTTTCAATATCATAAATATCTGATATTGTATATTCCTAATTATTTACTAGGTTATATTTATTATCCACATAAATGTTCACTAAATATGTAATACTATTTCTATTCTTCTAAAATTTTTTAAAGTAAATTTTACCCATTGCTATAATTTTACTAAAAATTATGAAAGGAATCTTTTTCCATTATTCTATATGAGGTACTTCTTGACTTTTCCGACAATAGTACGAGGAGAATAATTTTTTAACTTACACAATATGAACAGATTTTTATATCTTCATAATGCGTTATTTACATGAATATTCCTCTACATGAATTCATGTTTATTTTCAAAAAAAAATATTCTTTTAAAAAAAAATTCATGCTGTGAAAAGAATATTTTTAAATAAGAAAGGATATTTTTCTCATAAATTAATATAATTTTTTTATCAAATATATTTCCCATATAAGTAAACATTATGTTTCATTCCTTATAATTACTCTGGTTTGATTGATATTATTATAAAATTCTATTTATGAAATTAATTTGTTTTATAATGATTATGATGGAATGGTGTTTAAGAAACCCATTTTATCACTTATGTTCTATTGAGATGGATGATTTATGTTTTTGTGGAAAATGTAAGAATGATTTCACTATGAGATGGGTGGGACCAATATCTCCCTCCAATGAATTGAGTAAAATTTAATTCTCATGAGATAGAGTTGGATTGAATGGGAAATGATCTCAATTCTGTAATACAAGGATGGAACGTTGAGTGAACTCAGTTTAGTAATGGACTCTATTCACAGTGATGGTCTTGGATAAGATCATTGACTAATATGAAATGATTTTCTATGATTGTGTGGATTACACAAAACTTCATGTCTTACATTGTTAATTTTGGGATTCTGCTCAGTGATTCTTATAAATATTTATTATTTATGCAATGGAATGATATCATGATATTTCATATGTAGGATCATATTTTCAAATAGAATGTTCCAATATCTTATATCTTATGATATGATTTATATCTCTTTGTAAACCCTTACTGAGAATTCAAGATAAACCTTTCATATGTTTCTTTTTTCTCAAGTCATGAATAAGGGTATAAAATATGATATATCAAAAATGGATCTAGTTATGAGGAAATTATTGGGATAAAGTGAAGATTTCTTATGAACTAGCTATTTATGTTTCCCGATTTCTAAAGACACTATACCTATATGGTCCTTTTGTGAGTTTTTTATATTTCGTAACGAATATTGTTCAACTTAAAAGTAATATTGATGTATGTAATATATGGGGCATCATTTTGTCACAATCATAATAACATTTAAAATTATTTAGGATACTTCATTTATTAATTTATGATAAATAAAAAATATTTAGAGGAGGTAAGGAATATAAGAAGGGAAAGTGATCAGTTAAGGAGAAAACCTCATCCTTTAAACGACTACATTACATATCCTCTAAAAGGATCAAGGATTGGTAATTTGGGAAGAAAAAATAATTATTATGTTTTTAGTAAATTTAAGAATTTTTATTGATAGATTAAAGTTGTTGTATAAGGCTCAATGTAATGTAAAGAAGTTTTGGAAGAGGTTACCATTTATAAATAAGGTGAGGGGAACTATTTGAATTTCTCAAAAGACTATATTATGATAATTTATTTCTCAAAAACAAATGCCTCAAAATGAACATATATTATATGATAAGTCTATATATAGTTATATCACATAAAAATTAAATCTAGAACAATTTTTTATTTTTTAAACCTTATCATTTTGATTAAATCTTTGTTAACCAATTTTAGTTTTAACTATGTTAACTAATATTTTAATATTAAAGGGTGGTATGTTTTACATATCAGATGAAAAATTGACCATATTTGGCCAATTTGTGAAAATTTAGTCCATATAATATAAAAATGTATTCTTTAAATATTTTTAATATTTTCAAATAATTTGATAAATTTTTTTATCATAAAATATCATTTTTTTCAATTTTGAAACTATACATTTAATTTATCATGAGATACATAATAATAAATAAGGATTTCAAATATAATTATTTCAAACTTCCCTAATATTTCATATTGGTTATTTATTGTTTTCTCTCACATTAACTAAATCGAATTATTTTACTTTTAGTACTAATAAAACCATTTATTATATTTTTTTATTAATTATAGAAATACTATATTGGTGTTGTATAAGAAACTATGGACATTATACAATTCCAAAAAACCTTTTTATAAATTTCTATAATGAATATTTTTTATTAATCTCAACGTATATTATTATATTCATTCATAACATAATTTTTTCTCTATGTGGAAACATAAGAGTTATAAAAAAATAGTGACATTTTGTTACTTTCATAATTTAAATAATATATTAGAAATTTTCATGGAAAAGTGTCTATTAAACTACTAATATTTTAACCTAACATGGTGATAATATAATTAAACTAATCTAATACTAATTATATATAAAAATTATGGCCTTATAACTTATTTTTAACCTAGATTAACCTAATTTACCTTTTAGTGATGTGATAAATTTTACAACGGTCGCCATTCATCTTGAGTACAAAGAAATGGGAAATAATTACCAAATTTTAACATCATGATTATAAAAATGTAATATATTTTACCAAATTGGATTCCTATAAAAAGAATAAATTGATTTTAATGTATGTGTGCAAAATTTGATAAAAACCTCTTTAAAAAATGTAGTTCATGCATAAATCTGGATTTCTTATCCTATGACTAGAAAAATATTTCTTAATTTTTTACAAATATAATCAATTAAAAAATACATAAATTTAGAAAAAATAATTAACCAATAGTTGTTAATTTTATTTTCTAATACAATAATACATTATTCACATAAAAACAAATTAAAAAAACAACATTTTGAATTTCAATTATTATTTTATTAATACTAATCTATTTATTTCTAAAAATTATTTATATATATTTTTAGACATTATAATTTTAATAATAAATTTATTACTAATAATAATCTTTAATACCTTAACAATTATATACATGAAACATAATATTTCATTAATGTTATGTCGTTCATCAAAACATGATGTTGCATATAACTCATGCTATTGAAGAAATCAAATTATGTGAAGAGAAATATTTTTATAAAAATATTGTGCTCTAATTTTATAAAATAATTAATATTATATAAATATATATTATTCATTCTATTGATAATATTAACAATAAATAATTATCATAAATTTAATCCCCTAAAACGAGCATACCAAGAGGGAAATCAATTTCTTCTTTGTTTTTAATAGCTTTTAATCCTATATTCGTCTTAAAAATATCCTAAAAAATGACTGAACAAATTAATAACATATATATATATACAATATGATTATAATTATGTTATTATTATTTTTTAAGAAAATAATCACTTTCATAACTATATTTATCCATGGATTATAACATGTTCTAGTTTGGGTCGGTTTAACAACCTATAGGGAAGATGCTATAAATTTTTATCTTGGATGTCTATAGAAACATAAATACTTATATAAAATGATATAAATAGAATAATAATGTTTTTAATTTGGTTTCATAATTTTAATCTTAATATTTTACTTATCAATTATATGACAACCTTTTGTTAAAAAAAATTTCAAAACAGTCTCATCACCGATATAATCTTTATGAATCGTAAATAAAAATTCTTGTAATGGTGTAGGAAGTATATAAATAATTTTGAAAATTATATATAGTACATTAAATAATTTTAGAATGACTAAATTTGTATTAATTAATGGGGTCTGACATCGCCATTATTGAACTGATACGAAAGGAACAAAATCACTAACATTTAATGAAAAAAATAAACAATAAAAAAACAATAAATGATTAACTAATTATTATAATTAAATTATATAAAATGTAATATATATATATGAATATTTTATTAAAAAAATTATAAAGGTAATTAATTGAATTATACAGAGGATAAGAGTATTCTTGACCATGTTGCAATCAAATGTTAGGGGTTTTTACTCAATTCGTGTTCCCTAAGGCATGTTTTAATATTAAACATCTTTTATTATTTTATTTGATATAATTAATGAACCATTAGATTATACTATTATTTTTAATGATTTATTCATGTGTTTAATAATACTTTTAATGAATTCATCCTTTACATTTTTTAAATTCCATTGTTTCAAAAAAATTAATGGTGTTTCTAATCTCAAATTTCATTCATTGAAACAGATTCAATATTCACCCCTTGTCTTTTATGTGTTTTGTATATAATACCCCATGAGTTCCTTTCATAATACCTATTTTTCAATTAAAGGGATTAAAAATTCCATCATGACTCTTATTTTTCAAGGGAATTCGATTCAAGTGTTAAAAATGTAATAAGATTTTTTTATATCCCAATATATTTTCATTGAGTTATAATGTATTTTTGAGATTAATTATTATAAATATTAATTTATATAATAAATTTTTTTTTTATGTCATACTTACAAATTATTATATAATTATTTTAAATTATTTCCCTTCAAATCATTTTTGAATTACTATTACAACAATTCTTTTTCTTTGATAGGTTTATTGATTTATAAAAATAAAGCATTGTTATAATAATTATAATCCTTATAAATGGATAAATCTCCTCCATGTAAATGTTATTTATTTAAAAAAATCATTAAATTAATTTTTTTGAAACCTAATTATTTTTTATCTCATGTTGTATTCTTAATTCTCATTACCTTTGTTCAATATTATGTTTTTCATCCATTTTTTAAAATGGGTTTCAACCAAGTTATTTGTTAATTAGTTAAAATGTATTTATTTTCACATTCGTATATTTTATCTACCATCACACATTTTCCCTAGATAAAATTTATTTATTCTTTGAGGCTCCATTATTGGTATTTCCATATATATAATTTTTGAAAAAGTATTCATGGTAATTTCTAAAAAATGAAAAATTTTCATTACCAATGAATTTTTACACCAACTTAGTTGATTTTCATTAATTAACTTCCTTTATAATTTTTAATGGGTTTACAAAAGGTATTTTTATTCCTGTTTTTTATAATGCAATTTTATATAATTTTGAAGGATATTTATTATTGTTTTTATTTAAATTATAATTCTATTATAGAAGTGTTTTCATCAATTTCACATCCATTTGGTGTTTCCTAAATTTCTCATGGGATATTATCAATTGATACCATTTATATTTTTTATTTGGATCAGTTATGATAACATGTTTTTGAAACGATCATGAACCCCATTTATTTATTATGTTAATTATACATTAATGAAATTATGATTGTTTTGTTATAGGGAAGACAAATGAATGTACATATTATGATGTGATGGGTGGGATCCAAATTGCATAACCATTCAATGTATTTGGTAAAGCATTATATGTCATGATATTAAATATATGGGAATAATGTGTAAACCCATTCCACTATGGTACTCTGCACACTATGTTATAATGCCTTGGTAGTGAGAATTGTCTTATGATTATGATATCATGTTTCATATTATTTCTACATTCTTATAATTCCACGATCTAGTAATATGTACAACTGTGTTTGAAAAGTATTTTGGTAATGATTCATGACTTATAATCAAATTTTTATCGGGTATGATTTTATTATTATATGTTTTTAATACTTGATTATATTTGCATACCAACATGTTTATCTAATGTTCACTAAGGATCTTAGATTGTTATCACTAACTTTTTCCTACACTGAAAATATCAAACCACTATTTAATTTTGATTTTCATTCACTAGATTATGAATAAGGTTATAAGATATGATAATTCGAGAAATAAATCCAGTTTGATGTGATTATGGGTAAATTTTGAAAAAATTTATAAAATAGAACGTTTATTTAGCTAATTTATAAAGACAATAAATCTAAAGGCTATTAGGATTTTTTGAAATTATTATAATATGAAAAATGAATGTAAAAATATGAATGTTTAGTTAGATTCATCTACCATGTTATCAATTTTAAATTTGTGAAGAATGTTTTTCCTCATCGGGCCTAGGATTTTGGGTCTATGGCCTTTCAATTGGTATCATAGATGGACATAGTTTTTTGGGTGATTAACATAATGATAAATTAGAGGAAAACCTAAAGGATGAACCTAAATACAGGAAAATCTATTAAAATACTTTTTATAGTATAGATTGTGTGGTTACATAGTAATACAATCTTTTTACAAATACAAAAAATTGGATATAGGATCTAACTGTTATGAAACAAATAATAATAACCCTAAAAACATTTGTTTGAGTGTTAACTTGATCTTTACTCGATGCACAAATAATGGGTCTAACTGCTCACCTGGTTTAACATTCCTGGAGGATATTCTTTTGTTGACTCAGAAGATCATTATAAACCATTGTGAAGGATTAAAATTAAATTGATCAAAGTAATATATCACTAGTGATGTTAAATAACATAATATGAAAATTATATAGGTTAAATTTGTGGAGTTGCAGTTTGATCCAATTATTTCATAGTTGGACCAAGAGTATAATGGGTTCAAATAATTTTTTTCTATGATAAGATATATTGGGAATGTGTTTTCAAATTAATATGATCTTTTAATATATTTTTATTGATATTATTATAAAGTTTTTTTTTATTTTTTTAGGAACATGATCATTTAAATGATGTTGTGAACAATAAGTTTATAGAAACTCCTAAAAATTACAGTCATATAAAGAATCATATTTGGAATATATGATGATTAATCAAAATATATTAATATTATGATGGAATAAATGAATTCCATAGTCTTACATTTGATGTTGAGGTTGATATTAAATTCGTAATTACATATTCCATCATTTATATGTTATGAATACCCTTAAATATTTTTATCATCAAGAAATAATTAAAACTGTGAGGATGAAATTTATTTACATGGAGAATTTGAATTACAATATTGTATGAATCATTTTTCTTCCTAATAATATATGTTAATATTTATTAAAAATGTTTTATTATTATTTCAAAATAATTAAAGAGTTACTAAAAATGTTTCATACAATATTTGTTTTAAAATAAAAACAATTTATTCAATCATAATTGAGAAATAAAAAAATTACCTGAAAATTTGTATTTAATAAAATGGATTATTACATATTATGGATTATTACATCCATTAAATTTTTCATTAATTAAAAGAGGATAATAAATATAAAATAATAATATTATCAACACTTCAAAATATCACAGATTATCCACACCCATGAGAATCACAATAAGTGAAAAACACAATAATTAGAAATAAAATCATGTAAGGTTAAAGAATTTTGAAAAAACCAAACTTTTTGTAATAAGAAGTGTAATTTTGGAATTTTTTATGGAATTGATTTATTTTATTAATTTGGAGTTATATATCCATTTTAAGAGGAAATATATTATTTGGAAATGTTGTTTTTTAAAAATATAGTCCTTGTATGTAGATGTGTCCAATTGGTATTCTAAAGTTGAATTTTATTGTTACAAATTTTAAAATAATATAAACCACCATTAATATATAATGAAGATAATATACAATTTAATTAATATATTTATTTTCGAAATTATTTTTGCATTATGTGTTATTAATATTATTACTATTTTTAAAGAATGATTTATTATATTTATAAAACATTATAAATATTTTCATACCAAAGCATTTATTTTAACTAATTGTTATTAAATAGAAATTAAATATTAATGAATTATGAATAAAATTCACTTTGAGAAGAATACGTTTTCATAAAGATTTACACATTTCCATATATTTTATATTTTAAAACTAATATTTAAATATTAAATAAAATATAATATATTAATAATATATATATATATATATTAGTTTAACTTTTGTCACTTGTGGTGGAAATGAAGAATTTTATTTTCACTAAAAATAATATTATTTTCTTAAAAATATTTTTTGTAAAATGTACATCCATATATTATAATTAAATTTTAACTTCTATAGTAGATTTTATTAAAATAATATTGAAATTTTTTATCATAATAAAATTTTTGTAATAAGTCCATTTTATTTCATCACATAAAAATAAGTTTTCAAAATAAATTTTAGTTACCACCATAAAAAGATTTTTCTCCCAATAATTATTTTATAAAAATGGGTAAATATTATATAAATAATTTAAATTAATATATTTCTATTGACTTAAATAAATTTCATAAAAAATAAGTAAATATATTAACACAAATTTATTTAGTAATTAATTTAAAATAAAAAAACTAATGTATAAAAATATTTTTTTCTACAAAAATAGTTTTTTCTATATCTTATATTTTAATTTAAAAGTTAATTAACTAAAACTAAGACATTTTATTAGATTAAATGGATAAAAAAATATGTATTTATAATATTTATCTTTTTAAATAGGGTTCATCTGATGTTATTATTAAAAAAATAAATTAACTTAGTAAAAATTTAATTTGGGTTATTATGGGTTAAAAGATTTAACTTAAGTGACTAAAATCTTAATATATATACATGAAAATTTAACCTTAAATAACTATGTTTATAGGTTTTAAAGGAATAAAAACATGTTTCACCAAGCTTTCCTCACCCAACACACCTATCTTCTAAGTGATTCTGTCATTAACCATAACCTAATATTCAATAAAATGGAAAAGTCACTCATTTTCACGTATAAAAGATGCTCATTTCCACTCACATCAATCTGCACCTATCATTTGATGTTAAATTAAAATACAGAAAATTTAACATCTAATAATTCTTGATTCTATTTTTGAGGCCCTTTTTACAATAATTTTTCACAATCTCTCCATTTCAAAAAAGTCTTTCATTAGGATATTCAAGTCATAATTGTGAGTATTATCCTCTCCCTGACATTTTCTTATTTATTTTTTTCCTAAAAACATATTTAAACCCTAAAAATATAATTTAAACTATATAACTATTATACTTAAATTTTATAATAATAATTTAACAACCATTATCTACCCCCATCCATTCGATAAATAAATAATTTGTTCATATTATGTTCAATGTACAACCAACATGAAATATGCATTTCATTTTTCATCACTTCCTTTCATGTATTATTTTAAAAATGTATTTGAAGAATATATATTATATTTAAGAAATATTTATTATTTGGGAAAATTAAATATTCATTAAATTATTAATATTAATAATAAATGATCAGCATATAATATATCATTTAGAATGAGCATACCAAGAGTGGAAAATATTTTTACTTTGCATCTAATTGATCGTTATATTATTTTTTTTATTTTTCATACCCTCAAATAAAATGAATTGAATTAATATCATCAAAACAATATCATTATATATCAAGTATAATTAAATTATAATAAAATTGTAACATCCCAGGTAAGTAAAGAAATAATAAATTTTCATTTTGATTAATATTTTGTGAATTAAATATTAATTTTACTTTAAAAGAGTTTCTATGTTCGATGGCGTATCTGATACACAACAATGGGTTTCATTGAAATCTTATGTTGAACACAAGGCTGAATCATACTAAAAAATAATAATAAAATATTATTATTTTTAATGGTAGTTAACGCCTAGACGTTTTATTAGATTTAATGAATAAAACTAACTAAATTATGATTATACATGTTTGTAAAATGTTTTTACTTTCTTCTAATAAATTTTATAGTCTTAAAATTTGAATGAATCTGATTTTAAGAATAATTTACTTTAAAAGGTTGAATTACGACCTTTTGATAGAGAATCCTTTTTAAATATAATTTATTTCACTTTTTTATGTTCTATTGGACAAAATAAAATATTTCTTCATAATTGGGATTTTGAAATTTACTTTGGGTAAAATTTTGGTATTTTTCTGATAAAATTCAATTTTTACTGAATAGTGGAAACTACTGTATTTGAATTCAAAACATCATTTTAATTTAATTTATTTATAGGGTAATATTATCTTTTTAATTTGTTTTAATGTGTAATTAGATTATATTTTTAACATTTAATCCAATGTTGGTCATTTGAAGTAATTTCACTTTGAAATTGGACATAAAGAAGTGTCAATATTTTGATAGATATTATTTCTTAAAAACATGTTTTTTGTTTTGACAACAGAAAGTAAATTTTATGTCATTAATTCATCTTCAATGTTTTGAATTTGTTAAAATAAAAAACCTTTTAGAATTAGGAATATCAAATAAATCATAGGCTGAATTTTTTGTAGTTTCTGAAAAACATCAATTTTTGATGAAAAGTGAAACCACAAAGTAGTTGATAAAAACATACTTTTTCATTTAAATAAAATTTTACCACTTTAGTGAATTTAATTTTGAAAATATGACATACATGGTTGTTATTAGTAAGTAAAATGTGGTTCAATGAGATAAAAATATTTTTTCGTGAATTGTAACTTTTGACTTTTATTTACCACAGTTAAAGGTAAATAACCTGATTCAATTTAAAAAAATTATTATAATAATACAAAATTACCTTAACACTTGTTCTAGCCTTATTTAATGAGTCATGTCTGACCATGGGAATCCTTAGGTCTATCATGTGACCCCATGGAGCCACTTAAGAGTGATAATGACACATTATTTTAAACAACTTAAAGTAAAGACAAAAATGATATAAACAAATATATTTTAGTAAATTAACTATTACATATGGTTATATAAGTTATATTTGTGACAATAAATATTAATTTGAAAGATAAATCTATTTCCTACATCATATTATTTTTGTATAATTTTTAGACATTAGATAAATAATATTATTTATGACACAATAATGATGCAGTGTTACCTAATTAATAAATGATTAAAATAAATAATATTATAATGATTAAAATAATATCCATAACCTTTTCAATACTAATTGGATGGTTTTATTTCAACCATGAGTTACCTTATCATCAAAATTAATATGTTTGGGACCTTTATAAACAGAAAATCATTATATAATAAAATAATATTTTTAACCATTCTTGAAAAGCCCCTCCTCCCTCTTAAAAAAGGACACCACTTCTAAAAAATTCATCAAACATCTTAATCCCCTTGTATAGTCCACCCTCTACACAATTAAGCACCCTATATCCTTTTTTTCTTCCTAGAATCCATAACATAGGCAGAATGAATTTCAACAAACCCTTTTGGGTAAAACCAAAGGGATTTACCCGATTTAAAGGTAACATATTCTATTATGTTCTTTTGTTTTATTTTACTTCTCCAACCCCTAAAATATTTTTATTCCATTCTTTTATAATAAAAACATTATCCTAAATATACTAGGATGTTCTTATAAGAAGTTTTTAAACTACACTTACACAAACCTCCATCTAATGGGTAAGGAACATACTGTTTTCGGTGGATGGGAAACTAACGCCTCACTAAACGATGATTGTTCAATTATCTCCAACTGCCCCTCATGGTGTCCATTATGATGAATCTATATTTATATATGATATATATTATGTTTATTTTTTCTTTTTATTCTATATTTTTCATTTATTGCATACAATTATGGCTTCTATTATGGGTAAATGTGATAATTTAATTTGAGTAAATGCGGACTACCACCCACTCAAAGTGAAATGACTCATTAATGCCATATGTGGGACATATAAATGATGGAGTAAATGATATTATATTATACTGGAATTATAATATATCTATGTATCACTATGTTTTAATTCCATTAAAATAAGAAATTTAAATGAACGTAGCGTTCATGCTTACGTATGACTTACTGTCTCCATAAACCATGCATTTCATTTAATACATCCAAATGTTACTTCCTGTTAAAAATAAAGGAATATAATGGATACATATGATATAAATGACCTCAAAATAATGAATATCCTTTTGGATATAATGAACTTTTGACCACGTGAACAACTTGTAATTATAAGAAGTCTATTTTGAACTCAAGTACCAAATATCGACAAAACGACCATTATTAACATAAATGATTACATAATATCTATAAAATAGTAATAAGTGATATAGAAGGAATAATAAAATGGAAAAATGATCTTAATCAAGTTGAAATTAACATTAGTTTATTATTTAGGATATTAAAGAACGAACAGGTCAAGTTGAACACGAGGTAAGGTACTTGTCTCAATCATCTTTCATTGATGCTTATTTTTTTTAATACACGACTATCATTTATACGATGTATAAAAACCATTTAATTTTTATTTCATTCAATGGGAGTCTTTTTCAATGAATCATTTTACTAATTGAGAAAAAATAATGTTTCTTTTTAACGTAAGCATTGACAATGACCTTTACGCCGCAGCGAGTATTATTTGATCATTGGCTTCCTTAACAAGACTTAATATTTTTAAAAGGAAATTAAATACAATTTACTTTTTTTAATTATTTTGAAATATAAAATGGTTTTGAGAAATAATTGATTATTTAATTATCTTTAAATGATATATTGTGATTCAAATGTGGAAATTTTATCTTTCCATTATGCTTTTTTATGTGTTATGGTTCTTGATAATTGCTTACGTACATGGGTGGTTCCATGATATACCTAGGGAAGGTGAGCCTGAGATAGCTCTCCAATGCAATGGGTAATTTGGTGGAGGTAAACGTGAATGTTTCTCTTAAGAGATTTAGGGAATCTACTGTGACGGGTATTCCAAATGTAACTCCCTACATAGCTGTGATAGCTACTATGTAAGTATGTTATGGATTCTACAAGTTACCTTTATGATTTATGTTTTATATGTGTTATTCATAAATCTTATGATTTAATGGGGACCTAAAGATTAATAGGGTCAAGGATTGGATTAAGGAAAATTCATTCTATCTAAATCATGGGACTAGACATGACCATTTTTTCAAGAGTATTTATTTTATGAAAAAATGGAAACTGAGTAGAAGTGTATACCTTGTAATTTTTGTGATATAATGTAATAGTTATGGCCAAATTATCTATAACACTAAACCAGAATAAATTCTCAACGTGAATTATTAATTTAATTAAATATTATTTAATGTTTAAGGCCGAGATCTTATAGTTGGTATCAGATGTTGGTTTAGAAAACTTTGGAAGTTAGGATATTGTTAAATTAATGCCCATAAATTAATTTTTTGTAATATTTAAGTGATATAGAATTTATATATTACCATGTTGCTTCACCTAAGATATTTCAATGTTCATAATGGTTTTCTGTAGAGGAAACATGGCATCTATATTGGAACAACATCAAGAGGAATACAACCTTCCAAATCAGCAACCTGAGATAGTCAGAATCGAAAATGAACAGTTTGTTGTTGTGATGGAACAGTTGACTCACGCCATAATTGGCGATGTAATCCATGAATGAGATTAGCCAGATCAACCACAGAGGAAAATTTTAGTAGTGGTTCATTACATGAGGCATTATCCCCCATTATTCAAAGGACCATCTAACCCTATTCCAGCTAAAGGGTGGATTAAAGAACCTGAGAAAATTGTTGATTTCATGGGGTGTTCAGAACATCAAAAGGTTAGTCTCGTTATTTACATTTTGGAGGTGAAACTGATTAATTGTGGTCGATGGTGAAAATAATTAGGGAAAGTGAGGAGATTTATGTCCTTGATTATTATGTATTCAAAGGTATGTTTCTGGAGAAATATTTCCCTACGGTGGTTCGTCTTAGGATGGAAAAATAATTCCTGAAATTTCGATAGGAGGATGACTCAGTGGCTGCTTATAAAGAAAAATTCACTTGACTGGTAAGGTATGCTCCAAATTTCATATGAGATCTTGACAGTTAAATAAACCATTTTTAATCCGGATTAAATCCAATGTGTCTAACGGATTTAGCTTCTCGTGAGTTCAAATGTTATGAAAAACATTTTCCATGTGCTTAGAATGTGGAAATGGTGTTTGTAGAAGATCAAATGTTCATTGAAATACAACAGAATAATAGGTCAAGGTGGTAGGAGGAAAGAAATAAATAATAAAAAATGTCTGATGGTGAGAAAATTAAGTATAAATTTTGTGAAAATTGTGGTAAAAATCATGCTAAGGAATGTATTTTGAATTCAGGTAAGTGCTAACGATGTGGAAAAAATGGGACATAAATCTCTTAATTGCACTGAAAAAAAAGAAGGGTAATAGTAATACAAAATCTGATTTACAACCAGTAAAATTTTTTAAGTGAAATGAAATGGGTCATTATGAAAATTTGTGTCCAATGAAGAACTCAACTGAGGGAAAGAAACTTTACTACAAGTAGAAATGGATGATGACGTCCTTTGTAACCACATCATAAGATGTTTGTCCATCAAATGAAGAAGTATCATGTACACAATTTGTTTGTTATTATTACGCAGGTGTGTTGTTTGATTTGGGGTCTACACATTCGTTAATTTTGGAGATGTTTTCTAGTAAATTATTAATTCCATTTCAATATAGGAATCCTTAATATATGGTAAAAACACTAGAGGAAATATTGAAACAAAATGAAATTATATGTACCTTCATATCCTTGTGTGTAGAAAGAATATACCTGGAAACCTTATTGTTTTGCCTCTAGTTGAGTTTGATGTTATTTTGGTTATGGATTGCATTTATATTTGTCATGATAAGATTGACTGCAGAGCTAATGATTTTTATTTTCATAAATATTTTCAGTTTGTTTACAAAATTGAACCCTTATTTTTGATAACATATCATAAAGCTGAGAAACTAGTAAAAGATGGAAATAATGTTACCTTACACATATTGTTGAAAATAAAGGAACTGTTTAGATTAATGATGTGATAGTGGTAAATGTGTACCTTGAGGTTTTTTCTAATGAGTTTCCTGGTATTATACATGATCGGGATGTTGAATTTATTGTTAACTGAGTTCCTGATGCTATGACAATTTCAAAACCCCCTTATTGAATGGATCAAATTTAACTTTTAAAGTTAAAGAAGAAATGATAGAAGTTATTAGATAATGGTTTAATTCAAACTAGCACATCATCATGGGGTGATCCTATCATATTTTTTATAAATTAAGATAGTTCAATGAGACTTTGCATTTATTATATAGCATTGAATAACAACACTATTAAGAACAAGTACCATTTACATCATATCGATGATATATTTGATCAGCTCCAGGGAGCTCAATATTTTTTGAAGATTGAAATGAGGTCGAGGTACAATCATTTGAATGTAAAGGAATCATACGTTCCAAAGACTTTGTTTCTTACTAGATATGGCCATTATGAATTTGTAGTTATGCCTTTTGGTTTAACCAATTCACCTGCTGTATTCATGGAACTTATGAATACAATTTTCCATGATATCTTGGATTTGTTTGTAGTTGTGTTCGTTAAGGATATTTCTGGTTTATTCAAAAAGTAATAAGGATCATGAATGTTATTTAATGGTTGTCTTGTAAACCTTAAATGAAAAGAAACTACTTGGGAAATTCATCACAAGTGAGTTTTGGTTACATAAAATTACATTCCTTGGTGACATTATTTTAGAAAATTTCACAACTGTTTCTCTTGCTAAAACAAAAGTTGATGAAGAATTGACAAGACCCTCAAATATAACCGAGATTCGTAGTTCTCTAGGTTTGGAAGGTTATTACCGGAGGGTTTTTGAAATGTTTTCATGGTTATCTAGTCCAATGAATATGTTAACATGAAAACCGGTTGTGTTCATTTATAAAAAAGAATAGGATGATTGTATTTAGTAATTGAAAAGATGATTGGTGAATACTCCCCTTTTTGAAATACCTTCCAGAAATAGTGAGTTTGTTATCTATAGTGATGCTTCAGTGAAAGGACTTTCTTATGTCCTTATATAGAATAATCAAGTAATTGCTTATATTTCACGCCAGCTGAAACCTCGTGAGTTAAATTACCCTACACATGATTTGGAATTAGCTGTTATTGTATTTTCTTTAAAAATTTGGAGAAATCATTTTATGGGGTAAAATTTGAAATATATAATGGCAAAAAAAGATTTAAGTATACATTAACTCATAAATAAATGAACTTGAGACCAAGGAGATGGTTGGAATTAATCAAGGGTTATGGTTTCACAATCCTTTAACATTAGGAAAAGAAAATAATGTGGCTGATGCTTTGAGTCAAAAAAGTAATGCTTCATTGACTATTATTCATTTTGAACTAGATACTTTGGTTTTTTATTTGATGAAATTTGGAATAGATGATGTTGGTGCTGGAAATTATTTTGTTTTTTCAGGTGTCAGTGAAATCATCTCTCTCGGAGAGAATTAAGCAAGCACAAGAAGGAAGATAGTGTGTAGTAGAAAAAGGTAGATTTGGTTCTGAAGGGTAAGTTTCTTGAATTTAAAATTGAAAATGAATTTGTTTTAAGATTTTGAAAGAGATTATGCATGACTTATGATTCATAGTTGAAGAATTAGTTGTTCATGAATCTCGTAGTTCCATGTTTTTATTTCATCTTGGCTGTAATAATATGTACATATATCTCTGGGAGTATTAATGGTGGGATGGAATGATAAAAGATATTGATGATTTTTCTATGAAGTGTTTGACTTGTCTGTAGGTTAAAGAAAAGTGGAAGTTATTGAAAGGGATGCTTCAGTCATTACCAGTGCCATAGTGGAAATGGGAAAATATATCCATGGACTTTGTTGTGCAATTACTGAAGACATATCAAGGTAATAATGCAATCTAGGATATTGTTGATCGATTGACTAAATCTACTCATTTCCTTCCTCTTCAATATACTTTGTCTCTAGATCAACTTTCTGGTTATATGTTAAAGAGATAGTCAAGTTGCATGGTGTTCCCCTCTCTATTGGATCCGAGCGTGATCCAATGTTTATATATATTTTTTGGAAAGTCCTTCAGAAGTTGTTGGGTACTGAATTAAATTTAAATATAACATTTCATTCGCAATCAAATGGGAAGTCAGAATGAACAATTCAGATCAGGGAGTAGATGATACGGGCCAACTCGATGGATTACCGGGGATGTTGGGACCAACATCTTTCATTGGTTGAATTTTCTTATAATAAATGTATTCATTCAAGTATATGAATGGCTCCATTTGAGGAATTATATGAGAATTAGTGTCAAACTCCATTTTTTGGGATGGAGTAGGAGAAAGGAAGCTGATGGGACTCAAATTGGTAGAAGAGATGGTTGAAAAATTTCAGTTGATACAGAATCACATGAGAACATATCGGAGTATATAGAAAAGTTATGCAGATAAATGGAGGAAGGATCTTTCATTTGAGGTTGGTGGTCTTCTCTTTCTCAAAGTTTCTCCATTGAAAAGTGTGATGAATTTTGGTAAGAATGGAGTGTCGAGTAAAAGGTTCATTAGAACTTATGAAATACTAGAGAAAGTTGGATCAGTTGTGTATTGAGTGGTGGTACCTCCATGTTTATCATAGGTATGAAATGTTTTTCATGTTTCAATGTTGAGAAAGTATATGCCAGATCCTTCTCTTGTTTTATGTCCAGAGGTAGTTCAGTTGGAAGGGAATCTATCTAATGAGGAATAACTAGTCCATATTCTAAATAGAAGAGAGCAGGTTTTGTGGAATAAGATGACTCACGAGGTAAACTGTTTGTAGAAAACCCATGTGGTTGAGGAGACAACGTGGGAATTTGAAAATGCTATGAGGGCCAAATACCCCCATATATTTGATATGTGGATAAAGTTGAAAGGACACAATTTTTAAAAGGGGGGAAGGATGTAATATCCTAGGTAAATAAAGAAATAACAAATTTTTATTTTGATTAATATTCAGTGAATTACATATTAATTTTTCTATAAATGGGTTGCTATATTCGATGGTGTAGCCGATATGCAACAACGGGTTTCTTTGAAATCCTATGTTTCACACAAGGGTGAGTCATACTAAAAAAATAATAATATAATATTATTATTTTAATTTTTTTTAATGGCTAGACATTGTATTAACAGGAATGAATATAACAAACTACAACATGATTATACATGTTTGTTAAATGTTTTTACTTTTATCCAATAAAAGTAGTAGGCCTAAAATGTAAATGAATCTAATTTTAAGCATAATTTACATTAAATGGTTTATTTACCACATTTTGATATAGAACCCTATTTAAATATAGTTGTGGTCACTTTTATATTTTCTATTTGACATTTAAAATTTCTCTTCAGAATTGAGACATCAAAATTCACTTTGGGTAAATTTTTTGTATTTTTCTGATAAAATTAAAGCTTTGATGAATTGTGGGAAATAATGTATTTAAATTCCAAAATACCTTTTAATATACATTATTTAAATTGTTATATTATCATTTTAATTGGTTTTAAATTGTAATTAGATTATATTTTTAACATTTAATCTGATTTTGGTCATTGGAAGTAATTAAACATTGAAATTGGACAAAAACTAAAGTCGATCTAGAGATAGTTAGTATTTCTTAAAAACACGCTTCTGGTTTGGACAACAAGAATTAATTTTAAAGTAATTAATGATACTTATATGTTTTGAATTTTTTAAAATAGAAATATTTTCTGATTTCAGAATATAAAATATAGCATAGGTTTAATTTTGGGTAGTTTTCTGAAAAACATCAATTTTTGATGAAAAGTGACACCACTAAGTAGCAGTTAAAACTGACTACTTCATTTAAATGAAAATTTTACCAATTTTGTGAATTAAATTTTGAAAATAAGATATACATGGTTGTAATTATTAAGTAAAATGTGTTTAATAAGATGAAAATATTTTTTTATGAATTGTAACTTTTGACTTGTATTTACCGCGGTTAAAGGTAAATATGGTAATTCAATGTAAAAATAATATTATAATAATACTAAATTACATTAACAGTTGTCTGAACCATATTGGATTAGTCATGTCCTACCATGGGCATCCTTGGTTCTATTTTGGGATCCCATGAAGCCATATAAGAGTGATAATGACACTTTATTTGAATTTACTTAAAGTAAAGACAAAAATGACATAAACAAACATTTTTTAATAAATAAGTTTTTACATAGGGTTATGTAAGTTATATTTTAGACTATAAATATTAAATGAAAATAAAAAATACTTCCCACATCATGGTATTTTTTTTATAATTTTTAGACATCAAATTAATAATATTATTTATAACACAATAATGATGTAGTGTTTATCTCACTCATAAATGATTTAAATAAATTATATTATAATGACTAAAATAATATTCAAAACCAGTCCAATTCTAATTGGATGTTTTTATTTCGACCATGAGTCATATTATCATCGAGTTTAACATGTTTTTGACCTTTAGAATCTGGAATTAATTATATAATAAAATAATAGTTTGGAACATTCCTAAAAATCCCATCCTCTCCTTTTAAAAGTACGCAACTTCTAACCCATTCCACACACATCCCAAGCCCCTTGACTCATCCAAACATGTCCCAATTAATCTCCATACATCCCACTCCTCCTCTTATAATCCTTAACATAGTTATAAGGCACTTCAAAAAACAATTTTGCTTCAAACCAAAGGGAGTTACCCGATTTAAAGGTAACATCTTCTCTTATATTCTTTTGTTTTATTTTACTTCTCAAACCCCATAAAATCATTTTATTACATAATTTTATAACAAAAACAGTAACTTAAATATACTAGGATGTTTTTATGAAAAGTATTTGAACTACACTTACACACACCTTCATCTAATGGGTAAGTAAATATTGTTTCTGTGGATGGAAAACTAACACCACATGAAACGATGATTGTTCAATTATATCATAACACCACTCATGGTGGCCATTATGATGGAACTGTATTTATATATGATATATATTATTTTTAGGTTTTCTTTATGCTAATGTATGTTTTATTTATAGCATACCTTTGTGGTTCCCATTATGGGTAAACACGATAATTTCATTTGAGGAAGTGCGGACTACCTCTCCCTCAATGTGATATGACTCGTTAATGCCATGTGTATGAAGTATAAAGGATATAGTTAATGATATGTTATTATACCAGAATTATAATATACCTATGTATCATTAATTTTTAATTTCATTAAAATAATAAATAGAAATGAAAGTAGCGTTCATGCGTACGTACGGCTTACCGACTGCATGAACGGTGCATTTCATTTCATACATCCAAATTTATGTAATATTATAAATACATGTATATACTAGATATATATGATATATATGATATCTAAAAAATTAATATCATTTTGGATATAATGAAATTTTGATCATGTGAACAACTTGTAATTATAAGAAGTCTATTTTTGACTCAGTACCAAATATCGAAAAAATGACCATTATTAATATAAATGATTACATAATGTTTATAAAATGGTTATAAGTGATATAAAATGAACAATAAACAAGAAAAAATATCTTAATAAAGTAGAACTTAACTTATTTTTATTATTCATGAGATTAAAGAACGGACAGGCCATGTCGGACACAAGGTAAGGGAATTCGTCTAAATCTCTATTCCTTGAGGCATATTTAGTATTAAAACATGACTATATATTATATTCTGTATAAGAACCATTGATATTTCATTTAATGCAAAGGGAATATTTTTCTATGAATCATTTTACTAAATGACCAAAAAGAATTATTCTTTTTAATGTATGATGTGACAACGTCCTTTCCACCGATACGAGTATTATTTGATCTTTGACTTCCTTAATAAGCCATAATGTTTTTAAAAGGAAAGTAAATACCATTTAAACTTTTTACGTATTTTGATATAGAAAATGTTTTTAACAATGAATTTATGATTACATTATCTTGAAATTATATATTGTGATTTAAATGTGGAATTTTTATCTTTCTATTATGCTTATTTTATTTGTTATGGTTCTTGGGTGTTGTTTATGTATATGGGTGGTTCGATGATAAACCTAGGGCGGGTGAGCCCGAGATAGCTCTCTAATGCATTGGGTAATGTGGAGGAGGTAAACGTGAATGTTTCTCTTATGAGATTTATGGAATATAATATGATGGGTATTCCAAATGTAACTCCCAACGTAGCAGTGATAGCTACTACGTATGTATGTTATGGATGCCACAAGTTACCTTAATGATTTATGTTTTATATGTGTTATTCATATATCTTATGATTTCATGAGGACCTAAATACAAATAGGGTCAAAGATGGGATCATGGAAAAGTCATGTTGTCTAAAACATGGGACTAGACATGACTCATTTTTTCAATAGTATTTATTTTATGAAAACAATGAAAACTAAGTAGAAGTGTCTACGTTGTTTTTTTGAGAAATAATTTAATAATTATGGCCTAATTCTCTAAAAATATAACCTGAAAAGATATTAAATGTGAATTATTAATTTAATACAATATTATGTAATTTTTATGGTCTGGTCCTTATAAAAATAATCAATTTCATAACCATACCCCCATGTAATGTAACATGTTTTTGTTTGGATCAGTTTTATCCAATATATGAATGATAATATAAATTTATATCATTGATGAATATTGAAACATAATTAATGGTTAAATATTATATAAATATGATAGAAATGATTTATTTTTAGTTCTATAATGGTAATATTAATATTTAACACATTAATTTAAAAACCACCTTTTATTCCACAAAAATTATCGAAGCAAGATAATCATCGATCTCATCTAAACGAATCATAAAAAATCATCCTAGAATGATATTGTAAAATTATTCAAAATTGGGATTATTAAATTAAAAAAAAATTACAGATCTTGTAATGATGAATACGGTATCGAATAATGGGGAAAATATCCCAATTATAAAACTCTTACAAAATGAACAATATTACTAACATCCAATGATGAAAATAAAAAAATAAGTAATTAATAAATGTATAATGACATATAATAGTTAATGTTTAATAAATTTAATATATATGGTAATGTTAGTAATAAGTTATTTATTTTTTTATGTTTATTATAAATTGTTGTAGTGAAAATTTTACCATGTGAGAATCAAAGGAAACAGTTTTCATCTCAATTCCCCTTTATTGAGTATTATTTTCAAATTATGCACTTATTATTATTTTGTAAAGTTAATTTCAACCCCATTGGGTTCTATTATAATTATTATATTTTCTTTCATAGGATTTATTTTTCTTTTCAATAATACCTCCTTGATATTACATTTATTATATTGTTACCAAAAGTTGTAAAATTGTGTTCCCAAGACCCATCTTTAGTAGTACTTTTGATGACCATATCATGGAATCTATGAGTTAGGAATGATTGTTACATAAAAATTTACTATATAAATTTATATTTCCATAATTAAATATTAATTTTCATATATTAATTTTCATATCAAAATGTTATAGCTAAACACATGATATAATGATAACATCAAGATACTATGATATTAATATAAAATAAATTTATTATGGACCAATTAAATCATATTGAATGGAAGAAATTGATTTCCATCTATTAGGTGCTATAGAATCATAAGAATTGAGAATTATTCTCATAAGGTTTGCACTTTGTGGTGTCAAGTAGTTTATATCACAAGTAAATTCCCATAAAATAGAACAACACATGTTTATTGTGTCATTTGTATTTTTTATTTATAGAAATATGTATTAGACTCTTAACTGTAGATCATTATCAATGTGCTCCATTATATCACATAATTTGATTCAATTTAAAAACTGGGATAATTAAATCATGGAAAGGTATCATTTTTTGGGTTCATTATTGGTGGTATGACATTGGTTGAATGATCATGATATAATTTTTATCTTACAAGTTTAGTAAGTAATATCTCTGGCCTAGTTGATTAGGATCGTATTAAATTCATAAATTCATTTCCATAGTATTCAAAGGTATGTCCATCCAGATAGATCAAAAAATAATAAATCAATAATAAATAATGACACAATTGTGTGTCCTACATTATGAGATATCGAATGACAAGGATATTATATTACACAGTGTGTGTTCATAGGTTGGATTTCATCGTTATAACTATTATTTGTCTCTATAGGGGCCTTGGTGGGTTTCCGGACTCCACATATAGTATTTTAATACTAATCACTTCAATTGAGATTAGGAACTGTAGGGTCACACACAATATAATATTCAAGAATCTACCCATTCAATCCGAATAAGTATAAATTAAATTTTGTTCTCTACCATGGGGACTGAAAGTTTATCAATTTTTAACGGTCACTGTTAAATAATGAAAATCATTATTACTCAAATAAAAAATGAATGGGATGAATTTATTTATAAAATATATTTACAAGTATTTAATTAAATATAAAGAATATTAATATATGAGTAAATATAATTTTCATATTCAATGTTAGTATAACATTAGTAGGAATTTTTAGTTGATTTAATGTCTTTGATTTATCATGTAGTATATATTTACTATATATTATGAGAATGTGATAAAATATAAATAATTTATATAATTTATTTTAGGTTTTTATATTTATTTATTTATTACTTATTTAGTGGATGTTTAAATTAGAGTTTCAGGGAACCCCTTTTGTGTATTTTCATTGCCCACTATATATGTTAGAGGAGGGGCTCATACCTGTGACTATTCCTTTAATTAGAATGAGAGAGGTTTTCTCCACACCTAATTTCTAGGGAAAGAATTTTTTATACAAATTATTGATCATTGGGAACACAATGAAAAAGGTTGGGCCATGGAATTTAAAAATTTTATCACTAGAGTGAAGAAAATTGTCCTCTCTGGTGATCCAATCCTTGGTATAGTTTGGGGATCTCACACTGATTATTATAAACACATAAAATAAACTTAAAAAATTCATATTTAGATCTGAATCCATGAATGACATCTTATTTTCACCAGGGATAATTTCTAAAAGAAACCAAATAAAAAACCCTCTAGATCATTCAAACATGCTTAAAAAACACATAGTAGTGTCGTCTATAAAATTCATAGTGGTTGTATAGAGATCCAATGGTTCCTTTAACTGGATCCCTTTCTCATAATATTCTCTCTCATCTACCCATGTTTTTGTAAGGATTTATAAGAAAAGAATATAGATAAAATCCTTCTTTTCATTTTTGGTATGGTCACATGAATATAAGAACATTAATAACCTATTAATCATTAGTTAAAATTGTGAACAAGTTGAACGACTAGGTGAAAAGAAAATGGAAATCATGATGTCAAAGGCACATTCACAACGCCCTTTACAAAAAAAGGTATTAAACGTGATGTTATTTTGTTTTCATATCATGTAATAAATAATTTTTAGTTTAAATGAAATGAAAAAAATCAAAAAAGAATGTAATCACTTATTCTTATAAAATATTCATAAATTTCTTGAATTAATATATGTTCTCCAAGTGGCTGAGAATGGGTGGTTTGTATTTCAACTACAATAATAATGAAAATTGTAATTTCTAGGTCTATTGATTCCAATTTATGATTTATATTATTGCCCAATAAATTAATCCATGTTTCCTTTGAATAGAAGGAGACATTATTACATGTTTAGGTTTGAATGATTTTTTTGGGGTTGAATACTCAAGTAATACTTCAGTATTAATTAAATCATAGGCAATACATGACGAATAAAAAAATCAAGACTTATATACCTACTTTTGGAAAGACAATACTTTCTCATGAAAATCTAATAGTGGACATCAAGGATTGAGCTAGTTTGGTATTTATACTTTTTGGATGTAAAAAAATTAAGTAGTCCTGACATATATTATTATCTAGTTTAGACAAAGATAGCTATAGAAATAAAGGTGTCAAAAAATCTATCGTAATTTTTTCATCTAGAGAGTATGAACTATTACAAGGGTATTTTTGTAGTAAATTTATTTTATTAGATTATTTTTAGTGTCAATTAAGTAATGAAAACATGAATTATGGTATATTTATGGTCATAAGATATGAGATAATATGGGCTAGTATATCAAAAACTATCTTGACAATGTATTCATTGGTCAATATAATGTAGTGTGATTTAATTCCAAAATGCATATTAACGTATCCACCTAAAAGTTATGCTGCTAATAAGTTAGATCAATGATGAAAATTACATGAAAAAATTGATCTATAAATTATAGTGTTGATCAATTCATAATTATAAATTTCATTATACACATCAGAGCTATAATTTAAGCTAAATCAGTTTTCATAATAAAATGTGTTTTGATGAAATGTTTTTTTTAGGATATAAAAAACTAGCCTAAAAAATCTCCATCTATAATAATCATAAAAAAGTATTCATAGGCGATTTCTGAAATACCTGTGATAGAAAAGTGATAGTGATATTAATTGGATATATTTCCATACAAGTGTTCAAATACCTTGTTAAGATAATGGGAGAAATATTGACATGGGTTTTTTCAATTCTAGATATTAAAAAATAATTTTCATGGTGGAATACCCTAAAGGGTGAAAGATCCCTTAGAGGGGAGGGGTGAACTATTGATCCCTAGATAAATTTTTTCATTTTATGAATTGTTCCCTTTCATTATCAATTCATCCTATATGGCTGGTTAAGGCCTATATCTATAATTCAAATAATGTTGCAACCCAATATCATAGAACATAGGTATTTACAAGGTTCTGTACAATTACCAAATCCTTTTCATGCTGGTTATTCTCCCAAACATAAATTATTCACTATAAAATAAGATTATTACACATGTTAATAGGTTAAACCCCCTATTTCAAGCAGGATAAACCCCCTCAACATTCCTGCACCTTCTACTTATTTTAAAAACTGGTTATGCTCCCCATCTTCAACTTCTTTTTAAAATGGATTGTTTCATTTTACGAGTAACTTGAAAAAAATATGATATAATTTATCAGCCTTGCTTAACTATTCTAAAAAATAATAATGACCAGTTATCTTAGTGCAAAAAATGCTCAGGATTAGAGTTATTTCTTCCAATTAAAGTCCTGGAATCACTTTGACATGTGCATGTGGTGTGCACACATTTGTTAAAATATTAAATATGAAAGAATGGACTTACACAATTTGTCTAATTTTTTTCTCGTAGCACACACAATATTCATATTATTTATATTCTTCTTTATCTCTGTCTTTATCTATATTTTTTCTTAACACACACACACACTTGTTTCTATTTTGTTTGGATTAAATGTAAGTATTTTATGCTTGAGTTTTATTTCTTCTTTAATGGACATGATTTTATCCTTCTTCACAGACAAGTTTTGTGTGTATATCCTTCACATAACCATGATGGATTTCATGGTTCTTTCTATACAAAGGTACAACAAGGGTGACATGCAGTTGTTGTGTACCCATGAGATAGCTTCTCACCAAGACACATTAGAGTTCAAATGAACCTATTATGTTCTTTCATATTTTATCCTATAAACAGAAGGTGAATATCTTCACCTTTGCGAACCAAAATGGTTCACAGTTCTCCTTTTTCCAAGTGATGTGTGTCACCTTCTTCTTCAAATATCAAGGCTATGCAGAACACTGCCTTGTGCATAGAAAGGCTGCGAGGAACCTAAGTTGTGTAGTGATCTAGTTTTCAGAAGATGATATCATATCTCAATATTTTCAACAACACTTCTGGGATCGGTGCTTCCTTATTTATAGGTCGGGTTTAGGCCTTTTTTACATTCAAATATTTCATGAAATGTTGCGGTATTAAATTCATTTAATATCTGAGATCATCGGCTCTGAATATTTCCAATGAAGCATAATAGATATTTCACAAGTCTTGGGTTTTTTCATTTTCAACCACGGGCTCGTCTTTCTTGGTTTTATTCTCTCATGCATGTGAAGAGGTACTCATTTTAACATCTTATCTAACTATTAAAGCATCCTAACGTGGAATTTCGACTTCATTTTCTTTGGCCACGTTTGATCATTTTATATCAATGCATGCAAGAAAACATAATTGAATACCTAAAATCATGTTCCTTAGATGATCATAATGAAGTAGGTTCAAGCATAAATGGTGGATAGTTTCTTGATCATGGTGTACTAGTAGTGGTAATGGTGCACTAGAGTACTTTGGGTTGCAAAATGTTATAGACAACCACAGTAGAGGATATCAGATGGCTATAATGCACTGGATTGAGATCACATTGATCAGACAGTAGATCATATTTAACTTAGGAATCAGTGGTTGAGATCATATCACGGTCAGATTGGACTGTGGATATTGCATCCATTTTTTAAAAACATATACCACATAAAAATGTTTCATGGCTTTCAAACATTTTAAATATCAACTCATGGCATCCAACCCTTGGAATTCTCCTCCTCCACTCATGGTACTTCCCCATACTGTGTTCACCCGACAGTCACAATTTGGCGCAAAATCACTACTCCTCAGGCATGCTCCAAGTATCCACTATGCACCCTTTCACATGGGTTGATCACCATGCGTTCTCCTATTGGATTATACATGGCCTGCACTCCATCACCTCTTGTGGGGGTGACTTGGGGCTTCCCTCAGTTGCTGTTGACCCTCATGTCTCATATGTTCCTGTGGTCGAGGAACTCTACTGGCCCACTTGGTTGGACTATCTTTTTAGAAACTCAATTATTATATTTGAACTTTGATAACAAACAAAAGTGAAATAAAAATGTAATGCATGGCCACCTATTCTTTATTTACCAATCCTATTCACCTTTTCTCTCCTCGTCTTGACTTTATTTTTGGAACAAACAAATCCCAGATCTTCAACATTCCATTAATCCTATCATTGATGATGCATGGATCATTTCATTACCAAATGCACTAAAGCATAATGCATGGCCATAAATGTTGTAATGAGTGATGTGTTATCCATTAAAAACATGTATTGGAACTTTCGAGAACATCTCTTTAATCATATGATTTTTAAACCTCATCCATTTAGACTCAATGGATGGATCTTCAACACTTCATTCACATAGTGACTGTGGATGGATATTTACTTATTTCCTCATGCAATTTAGTATTTCATGGAATTATTCAAATGTTGTATCAATGTCTCCCCTTAATAGAAGTCTTAGAACATTGGAAAGGTCCAACAATCGATATATTTGGATGTTCCAATCATCATTACTTCAATTATTCAATCATTAGGAATACATTGACATGTTATTGACAAAAAATGCAATCAATAGACTCAACTATCTCACCCTTTGTATTTTTTTTCAAAATCTCCTAATAACACTCTAGTAGAATCAATATGTGTTCTATGATGTTTTCTACCTCTTGTTGGAAAACAAATGCAAATGGATGATATCACATGGTTCACAAAACAAAGGGATTTTACGTAGTCAACTCAATGTCTATGTGGTCTAACCCAGTATTGAAAAGAAGAGATACATGAAGAATGTTTTCAATGCTATCTAGAGACAAGCATACTTGTGAAATAATTCTTATAATGGATCAACCCATCTCTAAATGGGATTTAAATGAATAAATTCTTGATTGAGCTGCAATAACCTTGCACAAACATTCATTAAACAATGCTCTCCTCAAGGGATGAAATAATATCATTCAATTCACTAAAAATTAGTGAAAAATAATGTATATATTTATCAGGAATAAAGAGGAAATATTTCTTTAACTTCAAGTGAGTAGAGAAGTCTTAACATGAAGTTTCATCCTCAGCTCAACAAACCTCTGTTTCGACATTTCTTTGATGAAATTATCTACATCTTGATCATGAGTAGAGATGTATTTAAGATGGATGTCTCCAATTTCCACCTTTTCATTGATAAAATGAAATCTGATATCAATATGCTTTGATCTCGAGTGTTGTAAGTGATTTTTAGATAATCCCATTGCACATTGATTATCACATAAAATATTTTGTGGATTCATAGTTTCAATTCGGATATCTACTAGCTGTACTTACATAAAAATCACTTGTGTGTGTGAATGTGTGGATCCCACATACTCTACCTTAGATGTGGTCAATGTTTCTGAATTTTTTTATTGCTATACCAACTAACCCTTCCTTCTCCCGAAAAGAAGGTTCCACTGGAGGTGGATCTCTTGTCTGTATAGTAACCAGCCTAATCAGCATCAGTAAACCCCAACATCATTATATACACATTGTGTTGGTATTACATCTGATAGTTAAAAGTTCCATTCATATATCTCATAATCATCATAGCTGCTGATAATTGATATTCCTTTGGATTACTATGATATCAAGAACATAGATTTACTTCATTAGTGATATCTATCCTTAATTCTATGAGATAATGTAGACAAATAATGATTCTTTTGAAATATTTATGATAAACATGTCTTCCATTTTCTTCCTCTGATAATTTGTTTCCAACTGAAATGGGTGTTTAATGTTTTTTTGCATTCTACATTCCAAAAAATTTCACCAATTCCCTTGCATACTCCTCTTATGATAGAACTATGGAATATTATTTTTGTCCAACCTAAAATCCATAATAATATGTCATCTGACCAAGTATGGAAATTTCAAATATTCTCATCATTTTCGCAGAAAATTCTCCACATAGACCAACCTTGTAACTGGAAAAGATAATGTCATATAAAAATATAATGATGATGAGAATACCAATTTTAATTTCTCCGAAATAATTATTACTATCAATAGTACATTTTAGAAACATCATATCCCATAAACAGACATCTAATTTAGAGTACTAGGCTCTATGGGCCTGTTTTAAGCAATTCCGGGATTTCCTTAACTTGAATACCATGTTGCCATATTTTCCTAGAAAAAAACCATATGGTTGATTAATATATACCTCTTCTTCAAGATATCCATTTAGAAATTCTGATTTCACATCAATTTGATAAACCTTGTAATGCTTGTGTGAAAAAACATCTAATAACATTCTAAAGGTTTATAGTCTTTCTACTAGTTACAAAGTTTTTTCAAATTCAATTCCTTCCATTTTTGAATATCTTTTGTGTACGAGCATGGACTTGTTTCTAAAGACATACCCCTTTTCATTTTGGGTATTTCTGAAAACCCACTTGGTGCCAATAAAATTTCTATTCCTAGAAATTGAAACAAGATCCCAAGTAGAATTATTCTCAATTTGATCAATCTCATCATTCATATATTGTATCCATTCCTCAAGCTCTACTACTTCTTCTATTGTATGAGGTTCATCATGAGAAAAAAGTGTTGTGATATTCATTTATCAAAATTATTTTTATTTTCACTAGATATTGTTGATTACCAATGATATTTTCTATCTCAACATGTTTATTCAATTTTGTGTATTGTCTTATTTTTTTTCCATCACCTACTCATTCATCACTGGTATGTTCCGAATTGATATCACCATTGGTTGGTACTATCTCAACAACTTCATAATTTTTTTGTTCCATAGTTATTCCATCTTCTGAATCAGAATTATCAGCAATGTATGTTTTGAAATTAGTTTCAATAAATCTGACATCCCGATAATCAACCAACATGGTCATTATTTTTTTCAAAATATTTATCCTTTACCATATGGTAGGTAGACCATGAAAATTCCTTCTTCGATCTTTTCTTCAAAAATTCCCAGAATAATGTTCTTAATTTTTATGATACATGGAATAAAAAAACTCAGATATATTTAACAGTTGGATTTCTATTATACCACATTTGATAAGCTGTAATTTGTTTTTTTGGTCTTAGATGACATATGTTCTGTTTATGTATTGCAGTACATATAACATTTGTCCAGAATAACATTGAGATGTTGTGTTCAACCCAATAGTCCTCCCCATTTCAACTATTCTTCCGAACTTTCTTTCAGCTTCCCCATTTAGCTGTGGATTTTATGGTGTGATTTATTGATTCTTGACTCTATGATTGAAAAGATATCTTTCAAAAGTGTCATTGGTATACTCTTTACCATTATCTGATCTGGTCTTTTTAATTAAGAGACCCATCTCCTCCTCATCTTGTCTTCTGAAATTTTTGAACATTGTGGTTTCCTATGACTTGTTTTCAATAAACACAACATTAGACATTAGAGAGTAATCATTAATGAATATTTTGAAATATAGATCACCACTTTTAAAAATATATCTCATTGGGGCACATATTTCTGTAAGAATGAGTTCAAGAGTCCTGGTAGATATGATATCTTCCCCTTTTGGAGAACATTGGTTCAATTTTCCTTTCATACATGTTTCAAAAATTTCTTATCATTCTCCCTTCAATTTGGTATGATCTCATATAATTTTATAATTTATGATTTTAAAATTAATCTTATGACAAAGACAACCATATCTTTTTGGCCAATTTTGGTTTTCATCCTTGGAACTCAAATCACATGAACTAATGGACTCACAAATTTTTAATAGGTTGTCAGTGGGGTTTCTTCCTTGAGTGATGATTTTTCCAACCATTGAGATATTGATGATACATGAATCCTTTTGGAAAAACACCTCATGTTCATCATCAAATAGTTGTATTTAATATATAAAATTATTCTTTAACCCTTCGACAAAATAAAAAATCATTGGATTTCATATTTTTTGTGTCAATCCTTTCTTTCCTAACTCCCATAATTTTCAGAGGAGAATAATTTCCAAATATCACATATCCTCCCTCATGGAATTCAATGTTTCTTAAAATTCTAGCATCACCAGTCATGTGTGATGAAAATCCACTATCATGAATCCATTACATGGTTTTACTATTGGATTTAAAATAAACATTATCAAAGAATAAGTTTTCATCATTTAACTTTTTATTTCCATTTCATTTCATGACATTGAGATTATGTTCAAGAATAATAATCATGCACTTTTTAGCAATATGACCTTGTAGATCACAAATTACAAAAGATTTTTCCAAGTAGTTGAATTTGTTCTGAGTAGGTAGATCATATTATTTATGAATTTCCCTTTATTTTTCGGAAAACCCTCCGATTCATGATTCACTTATGGTAGAGAAATGTTATAACATAATAAATATGATTTGTTCCAAAACAGTACACAACACCAACAATATCCTATAAACCTTGATCTTAACCATTGATAGGAATCATTCTTAAAATATTTTTGATGTTTTCTTTCTAGAACCTTATTAAATAATTATGAAATATTTCTCTCTTCCATTTAATTAAAAGAATATTTGTCACAATAATTTGAGCACCAAACTTTCCTTGGATTTGTTGCTGAATTTGAATTGTTAGAAATAATAGATGTATTTTGAGATGTGATTAGTGTTGAACTTATTTTCATTTTTAACTAGTGTGTGACGAATCTTCCATGACCCCAAAAGCCTTGTGAAATCTTATTTGATCATCTTCAAGCTATTCAGGGATTCAAGCCACTTATACGGATTCATTGATTGCTCTTCTTCTTTGATGGGATGTTTCTCTACAAGGTCTTTTATCATATTTTCCATTTCTGCTACCTTTAGTTTTTGTCTTTTGATTTCTTCATTTTAAAATATTTCTTTCATTGTAACCCTTTCCTTTTCTTCAATAATATTTTCAGTTTCTTTCAGTAACAACATCTTATCTTTCATGAACTTTCTGTTTTTCTCAAGACTAGATTATAATTCATTTTTCAATATGAGCCATGAAATTAGTTTCATATTCTGGTTGGCTATCTGATATAGAGTCTACATATTTTTCATTTCTCAAAAATCTTATTCTTTCACCTGTAATGAAATTTTTCTTTCTTTTAACAAATTTTTTTATGACTTTTGATATTTTACCCTATTTTTTTGCTTGTTATTTTCCTTCTACTGTCTTAGGTGCAACAAAACATTTCTTATGACTATTAACAATGAAGTGTCAGATGTTACTATAATTGAAACACCTTGGTGGTAGTTTTCATTTTCCTTTTAATTTTTCTTTCTTGAATATTTTTTATATAAGAGTAATTATTATGTTATATTGTTCATCTTTATCTTCATCACCAAATACACTTGATTCTGAAGCTTCTTCATATTGGATTTTTTGAGTTTTCACATAGACATGAAATCCATATAATTTTTTATCTTATTCTTATATACAAGGTATTTTTCATTTCATATGAATTGATAATGTTATGTAATTCATCAAGAAAAAGGACATCTCTATATTCCAGAGCTGAAACTTTGGGATCAGACTTTTCAGGAAACTTGCTCATTATTTTTTTGAAAATTTTTTAATTGTCAAAATTCTCTATACAGCCTCTAATATTACTGAGAATCTCATTTACTGTAACACCCCAACCCTAGTTACCTAGAGTCGGTGCATTATTACATAACATTGGCATGATCACAAGAAATATCAAATCTCGAAAGACCGATTGGTTTAGTACCCTTGGAAACACTAGATATATTCATAAAGTTTTACATTACATCATAAAGTGAAAAACTACTACAAAAACATATTGTCTCCATAGTCCACACTATTAACCCCTCATAATATCCCTGCAGGTCATTCATAATTTACTTCTTCACTTCCTGGGAAAAATAAAACATAGAAAAGGGGTGAGCTCAAATGCCCAGTAAGGATAACAATATAGCGGAAACTTTCATAAATAAGAATAAACATTTAAGGCAATGTATAACTAAAACAAAATCCTTTCAAAAATGAACTTTCAACATAGTATGGCATAAATAAAATGAAATAATTCCATTTACTTATTCACATGGATATTCTACTAATCGAATAATCACATGCAAAACCAATAACCACTTTCATAATGATGGAATGCATAATTCCAGACTATCATAACCACAGAGCCAAGGCCTCATGCCAAGACTACAAATAAGATTTTGTCAAGGCCTTGTGCCAAGACACTAGTTTGTCTCATCAGACCTACCGATGCATCAAGGAGCTATAGCGGGCTCCACCTGTCACATATTAAGTCCAATTCATTCCCATATGAAAAGGTTTAAACATAACATAAACATTCGTATTAAAACTAGCATACGAAATGTCAGTACTTTCACCATAAACTATGAATGGTATAAAAATAGCACATCCACAGTCAAACATATCACAAAACCTTCAATACAATATAGAAGTTTTGTATCATAATAAATTAACTTCAAATAATCTTAAAATCCATCAAAGGATGTTGACATAGATGAAATCAAAACTATCTGAGAGAAATATCTCCTTTTTTGAAATCATTTAAAAGTCACACATTTATAAAGGAAGTAATTAAAAAGATATTTTTGAATCAAAGTGTCCCATACCACTTTGAAACTTTTGAAAGGAATTAACATTTTTAAAAACATTCATGTCCATATAAATAAATCCTTAAAACCCATTTTGAAGACATGTGAATTAATTAAAAAGATTTAGAAAGATAAATCTTTAAAACATTTAAAATTCTGATTTTGATAAAGAGTACCTTTTCGAAATTCTTAGAATATTCATTTTGAAATCATTTAGAAGTCACATAATTATAAAATAAAATATTTACTTTGAAAATATCCTTGTAAGCTTGTAAGGGAAGATTTGACTATTGTATAACGGCGGTAAATAGCCGCACCCACCGTATAAGTTTAAAAAAACCATTCTTACCTTAAATTTTTCGAAAGGTAAAAAGTGCCTTGTTTGGAAAACGACGGAAAGATTACTTTAAAAACACATAAGGGTATAAATTACTTTAACCCATATTCTTTGTAAATAGTAAAAATGTTTTGAAATACATTTCGAAGAAACATGGATGTGGATGATAAAGAAATCCCAGTAGATTATTACGTATAAACAACCTCGAATAATGAAGAGATTGAAAAAATAAACCCTTACCTTGTACTTTTCCTTGGTTGGGGTAGGTTAACCTCCTGTATAATGGTGAAATAATTTTTATTAAATTATTCAATAATCATATACATTAATATTATATCATATATGATCTTTTAACATTGATTTGTTAATAATATCTTAGAATTATCATCGTTTCGGGTGTTAACTTACTCATTTTCTTTTATATGTTTTGTTATGTAAGCCATGTTTGTAATGTATAAGTTGTATCTTAATCATATACAGAATGATATAAAGTCCTTAAACATTATTTTTAAATCATCAAATGATAATTATACTTGAATGGATACGATGGAGAATGAATCTCATCGCGTTCGTGGAGACGGTAGTCCGTACGTACACACGAGCGACAATATCATTCGTTTGATATTAAAATAATATATAAATGGATGGTATATCATATATACAGAATAATTAATATGTTATATTTGTTATTTACATGAGTTACACATCATTATTATACCCATACAAATAATAATATATTGAATAACAATTACACCACGACGTGGAGATGGTAAGCCGTACGTACGCACGTATGGTGACATGTTATTCAAAGGGTGGATAGAATACTTAATATGGTTGTACGATATTTATAATAACATCACAGTATATATAATATACTGCAGTTATTATTTTATAATGGTAATAACAAAGAAAGAAGAAGTGGAAGAATAAAGGAACTTGGAAACAGGTGGTGAAATCATTACCTCTTCTTCGAGTTCTTTTTTTTTATTTGATCAAAAGGGCTCCTTAGGTTGGATTTATGATCAAACTAAGGCCTCTATGTTGTATTGAGGGAGGTTGGGAGAGTATTTGGGCAGTGTTTGGCCGAACCCAAAGGCTTTGAAGGTGTGAAGAAATGAGAAGGAGGAGTTCCCTTTTATAAGAGGGGTGAGGGGCACCTTTGGAAAAGCTAGAAATATTAGTTTATAATAAATCCATATTCGGTTTCTAATGGCTCCAAAGTTTATTATTCAAAGTTTAAAGTGGGGATGGGTCGAACACCACTCAACTAATATAATTTATACAGGTTTGGGTACTTATATTAACCTTATCTTTAAGTATTAACTCTAAGTTAACTAGTTTCACTTTTACAATGTCTCTTTGTATTTTTATATTTTATGGTTAATAAAATTACTATATACATCCAAGAGACACCCAAGTGGTCCATTAATGATGCACCTATCATTATATAAGTCTCTTGGCCAAACCTTATATTTTTAGGAATTTAATATCAATTAATAATATAATATTTGTTTTAAAAACTCTTTTATGTCAATTTTGACACTATTCAATAATTGATTTTTGTAAAAATCATAACAGAACGATTACTTCGAACAAAGTTAATTTAATCAATCCTAACATGTCATATTAACCTAGAAAATTAGTTTAACTCCTAAAAAGTCTCAAATTATATTTATTTGTGTATTTATAATATCAATTATTTTAATTTTTCACTATTATGGTAATTACTGCATCATCATTGTGTCATAAATAAATTAAATTATTTAATGTCTAAAAATTATAAATAAACTATAATTATTTATTAAATCTTTTTATATTTCTAATGAATATGTATAGTCTAAAATCCAACATATATAACCCTATGTAAAAATTGTTTTGCTAAAAGATATATGCTTGTGTCATTTTTGTATTCATTTTAACTTAATTAAAATTAAGTGTCCATATCACCTACAAGTGGCACCATGGGGTCCCAAAATCGACCCAAAGATGCCTATGGTCGAACATGTATCAACCAATAAGTTTAGGACACGTTTTAGGGTAATTTAGTATTATTATAATATTATTTGTTAACCCTTATTTACCGGATTTACCCTTAACCATGGTAAATAAAATATTTACCGCAGTAATTATTCAAAATGCCTAAAAATAAATGTTACCTATTTACACAATTTGAACATCATGATTCCAAATATGGAATCCATTTTTCCAAATTCAAAACACATAAGTGGCAGAAATTAATTTATAATTAATTCTCGTTTTTAAAACAAAAAGCGTGTTTTTAAGATATAATAACTATCAAAAGATTGATACTTGTTTATGTTCGGTTTAATTGTGAAATTATGTCCAATGACCAACATTGTATTAAATGGTAAAACTTTATTCTAAATATACTTTAAAACCACTCAAATTCATAATTTATCAATATTAATTATTTTGATTAAAAAAGTTGTTTTTAATTAAAATTTAGTAATTTTCACTATTCATCAAAATATTAAAGTTATCCGAAAAGTACCAAAATTTCACCTTAGGCTAAATTCGATATTCCGAATCCAAAAAAGAAGTCCATTTTGAGAGATAAAATTTCAAAAAGTAGGTATTACTATTCATAACAGCTAGTTTGATCGGTTGTGGTGTGTGTTAAAACTCGAAGTTGCGTACAACACACGCTACTGTATTATTCAAAGGAAAGCGTACCGTGGAATCTTGGGATGTTTCATTTTAAATTTTTGATGTCCCCATTTAGTCAAAAAGTTTAAAATATTGTATTTAAAAAGGGTTCATTATTAAATGTTGATAAAAGTGCAATACTGAAAATGAATTTGTTCTTGCATTATGTCTAAGAAACTCATAATATGGATTCTAAAATTATAAGGATATATTAGTTTAAAATTTAGTTAATACTATTCATAACCTCTTTTGAACATCTTTTTTGGTAAGTCATGGTGTGCTTGAACTCGGTGTTGCGTGTAGTGCAAGTTATTGAATTATTTTGAAGAAATAACACACTAGGAAATCTTGGGGTGTTACATTCTCCCCTCCTTCAATAAATTGCGTCCTCGTAATTTGAAATTGTTCTTCGAAAATAAAAGGTTTAAAATAGAAAATAACTTTGTGGGAAAACCCACATCAGAAATTAGGTTACTAAAATTTAGTCTTAATATGAGGAAAAGAGAAATGAAAGGGTCACCACCAAATTATGATCTCAATTAGAAGAACATTGGTGGCAATTAGAGACATATAATTGGAGGAAAAACTTAAATATTTATAGGTAGTGATTGAGGTCATCAATCACAAACAAGTATAAAATTGAGGTCCTTAAATTCATCAATCTATGATGATTTGAAATACCATCGGTTCAACAAAACATAGGGTATTGGGATAACACATTTTTGACGTTTCAAAATATCTTAGTTGAAATACCACATCGAAAAATGAATTAATGAGACCTATATTTAAAATAAAGAGTGGAAAGTATGAAGATTACCGAAAATAACACATACTAGGGTTCCATGTTGGAAAATATGGATATGGAAGAGAAATCTAACCATCAATTATCTGATGGAGAGTGGTAGAGAACATGGATATGAAAAGGCAAACAATCCCAAATCCATAAATTAGTGATGATTTAAGGTACCATCTAGGACAACATTTTTGTTCTAAGTTACTTTTCTTAATGTTGAGGAATTTATTTATGAGATTGGATAAGATCATAAGGAGATATAATTACTTTATAATTAGAGTTTTATCCATTAATAAATTTCTACCACAAACTTATCTTTCACCTTAAAAGATAATAGAATGTAAAAAAATATATTCTATTTATCCTATTCATATAGGGTTCAAAAAAACGAATTTATAATTCATCTACCAGATCTTTTTAAAAAAAACTACATTATTAAATCTCGGACATCACGTGGTTCAGTGGTAGGTGATACACCCTTGTCGCCCTTCGGTTGTGGGTTCAAGTCTTGTGGCCTTGCCGGATGCGACGGGTTGCCGCCCGACCTTCGGGTTGTCCTTTTATGGAAATCCAAAATAATCCAAACTAGAATTATCCAAAATACTTCTATACAAAATTTATAAAGAAGGTAAACACAATTAAGATCATTTTTTTTCCACGTAATAACATGTGATCACCTTCATCATGTATTCTTTTAAAAAACTGAAACATCCTAAATTACCATAATCCTTATTGATTACATTCATGCTCCCTTATTCCATATAGAATGCTGGATATACTTCATCAATCCAAAAATGTTTTAAACCCCAACAATGATGGAATATACAAATCATTAATCAGCTTCAAGGTAGTCAATAATATCCAATATAATTTATCCAAAACAATCATGTATTATTCTAAAATCACTACCTCAGTATCAGAACCATATTATGGTTTATCTTTCTCTCAACCATATATTTTCAAAAAAATTAACCTACTATTGAGTCACTTTTATTTGTTCCACACAATCTCAAGTCCTTAATGAAATAGTACTGCATTACAATCCTTATATACTCCATAATTATTATAACAAGTACATTGTTGGTACAACACTCAAATGAAATAATCAACATAAGAACTCTAATCATTCCCCTTCATCTGTGGTAGTATCATAACTTGATTATTATCCAATAGCATCATTTGCGGCATAGTCTGATGACTGGGACATAGGTTCGCGTAGTGTCCAAACACCTTGCAAATGAAGCATTGTACATTTGAAACCATTTTCTTACCTTTGCAGTCACGTACTTTGTGCCCTTTTCCTCCACCCTTATAACAAACTCTCATTCCTTTCAGGCAAGTTCCAGGGTGTTTCTTTCTATAGTTATCACATATGGGAAAATTCTTCTTTTCCCTCTTCCATTTATCCATCTTTCTCTCTTCCAACCTTTTCTTATCTTGCGTCCCTTCAAAGCTATAGGACTCAGTAAACTTTTTACTTATCTTATCAACACATGATATTATTTCTTCATATGATGATAATACATGAGAGACTATTTCTCTTATAAATTCTAGCTTAGGACCGTGAAAGATATAATCCTTCTTTCTATTTAGATCATGTTCACTGCTGGAGTTCTCATTCCTTCTACTGGGCGCCATTTCTAAACAATGACATACACTAGATTAGTTTATGAATAACAATACCTAATCCCAAACTTGTAAAACACATAACATAAATTAAATAGTTTATGGATATAATCTATAATCATAAAAATGTCTCCTTTGAGGAATTATAAACTCATAAACCCTTCATAATGATTTGTAAAGAAAATGAGAGTTATCCTAAGCATATCCCCTGTGAGTGTTGTAACCAGGAGTGCAGTAAGACCCGTTGTCGTGCACCAGTTCCCGTTCGAGTCTAGCTCAAAGTGGTGTTTTCGGGTTTTACCCCTAGGTACATCTGTGCCAGAGCCGCCTCTACTTGCTCGTATCCAGACAGGGATGTATTACTCGGAAAACTCACAAAATCTCTACAATATCAAAATTCTAGGAAGTTCTTCTATACTAATCCTCAAAGTCTATCTTAGGTCTACGTGCTCTAATCAGAGTTTATCTAAATCTAGCTTCCAAATTTTGTACTAAACTTCCTCTGATACCAACTGTAACGCCTCGACCCTAGTTACCCAGAGTCGGTGCATTATTACATAACATTGGCATGATCACAAGAAAGATCAAATCTCGAAAGACCGATTGGTTTAGTAGCCTTGGAAACACTAGATATATTCATAAAGTTTTACATTACATCATAAAGTGAAAAACTACTACAACAACATATTGTCTCCATATTCCACACTATTAACCCCTCATAATATCCCTGCAGGTCATTCATAATTTACTTCTTCACTTCCTGGGAAAAATAAAACATAGAAAAGGGGTGATCTCAAATGCCCAGTAAGGATAACAATATAGCGGAAACTTTCATAAATAAGAATAAACATTTAAGGCAATGTATAACTAAAACAAAAGCCTTTCAAACTTGAACTTTCAACATAGTATGGCATAAAAAATGAAATAATTCCATTTACTTATTCACATGGATATTCTACTAATCGAATAATCACATGAAAAACCAATAACCACTTTCATAATGATGGAATGCATAATGCTAGACTATCATAACCACATAGCCAAGGCCTCGTGCCAAGACTACAAATAAGATTTTGTCAAGGCCTTGTGCCAAGATACTAGTTTGTCTCATGAGACCTATAGATGCATCGAGGAGCTATAGAGGGCTCCACCCATCACATATTAATTCCAATGCATTCCCATATTAAAAGGTTTAAACATAACATAAACATTCATATTAAAACTAGCATACGAAATGTCAATACTTTCACCATAAACTATGAATGGTATAAAAATAGCACATCCACAGTCAAACATATCACAAAACCTTAAATACAATATAGAAGTTTTGTATCATAATAAATAAACTTCAAATAAGCTTAAAATCCATCAAAGGATTTTGACATAGATGAAACAAAAACTATTTGAGAGAAATATCTCCTTTTTTGAAATCATTTAAAAGTCACACATTTATAAAGGAAGTAATTAAAAAGAGATTTTTGAATCAAAGTGTCCCATACCACTTTGAAACTTTTGAAAGGAATTAAAATTTTAAAAAACATTCATGTCCACATAAATAAATCCTTAAAACCCATTTTGAAGACATGGACATTAATTAAAAAGATTTAGAAAGATAAATCTTTAAAACATTTAAAATTCTGATTTTGATAAAGATTACCTTTCGGAAATTCTTAAAATATTCATTTTGAAATCATTTAAAAGTCACATAATTATAAAATAAAACATTTATATTGAAAATATCCTTGTAATCTTGTAAGGGAAGCTTTGACGATTTTATAACGGCGGTAAATAGCCGCACCCGCCATATAAGTTTAAAAAAACATTCTTACCTTAAATTTGTCGAAAGGTAAAAAGTGCCTTGTTTGGAAAACGACAGAAAGATTCCTTTAAAAACTCATAAGGGTATAAATGACTTTAACCCATATTCTTTGTAAATAGTAAAAATGTTTCGAAATACATTTCAAAGAAACATGGATGTGGATGATAAAGAAATCCTAGTAGATTATTACGTATAAACAACCTCGAATAATTAAGAGATTGCGAAATAAACCCTTACCTTGTACTTTTCCTTGGTTGGGGAAGGTTAAACTCCTGTATAATGGTGAAATAATTGTTATTAAATTATTAAATAATCATATACATTAATATGATATCATATATGATCTTTTAACATTGATTTGTTAATAATATCTAATAATTATTGTCGTTTAGGGTGTTAACTTACTCATTTTCTTTTATATGTTTTGTTACGTAAGCCATGTTTGTAATAGATAGGTTGTATCTTAATCATATAAAGAATTATATAAAGTCCTTAAACATTATTTTTAAATCATCAAATGATAATTATACTTGAATGGATACGATGGATAATGAATCTCATCGCGTTCGTGGAGACTATAGTCCGTACGTACACACGAGCGACAATATCATTCATTTGATATTAAAATAATATATATAAATGGATGGTATATAATATATAAAGAATAATTAACATGTTATATTTATTATTTACATGAGTTACACATCATTATTATACCCATCCAAATAATAATATATTGAATAACAATTACACCACGACGTGGAGACGGTAAGCCGTACGTACGCACGTATGGTGACATGTTATTCAAAGGGTGGATAGAATACTTAATATGGTTGTACCATATTTATAATAACATCACAGTATATATAAGATACTGGAGTTATTATTTTAGAATGGTAATAAAAAATAAAGAAGAAGTGGAAGAAGAAAGGAACTTGGAAACGGGTGGTGAAATCATTACCTCTTCTTCGAGTTCTTCCTTTTGATTTGATCAAAAGGGATCCTTAGGTTGGATTTCTGATCAAACTAAGGCCTCTAGGTTGTATTTAGGGAAGTTGGGAGAGTATTTGGGCAGATTTGGGATGAACCAAAATTCTTTGAAGGTGTGAAGAAATGAGAAGGAGGAGTGCCCTTTTGTAAGAGGGGTGAGGGGCACCTTTGGAAAAGCTAGAAATATTAGTTTATAATAAATACATATTCGGTTTCTAATGGCTCCAAAGTTGATTATTCAAAGGTTAAAGTGGTGATGGGTCGAAAACCACTCAACCAATAGAATTTAGACAGTTTTGGGTACTTATATTAACCTTATCATTAAATATTAACTCTAAGTTAATTAGTTTCACTTTTACAATGTCTCTTTGTATTTTTATATTATATGGTTAATAAACTTACTATATACATCCAAGAGACCCCCAAGTGGTCCATTAATGATGAACCTATCATTATATAAGTCTCTTGGCCTAACCATAGATTTTTATGAATTTAATATCAATTAATAATATAATATTTTTTTTAAAAACTCTTTTATGTCAATTTTGACACTATTCAATAATTGATTTTTGTAAAACTCATAAAATAATGATTACATCGAAAAAGGTTATTTGAATCAATCATAACATTTCATATTAACCTATAAAATTAGTTTAATTCCTAAAAAGTCTCAAATTATATTTATTTGTGTATTTATAATATCAATTATTTTAATTTTTCACTATTATGGTAATTACTGCATCATCATTGTGTCATAAATAAATTAAACTATTTAATGTCTAAAAATTATAAATAAAATATCATTCTGTATTAAATATTTTTATATTTATAATGAATATTTATAGTCTAAAATACAACATATATAACCCTATGTAAAAATTGTTTTTCTAAAAGATATATGCTTGTGTCATTTTTGTATTCATTTTAACTTAATTAAAATTAAGTGTCCCTATCACCTACAAGTGGCACCATGGGGTCCCAAAATCGACCCAAAGATGCCTATGGTCGAACATGTATCAACCAATAAGGTTAGGACACGTCTTAAGGTAATTTAGTATTATTATAATATTATTTTTTAACCCTTATTTACCGGATTTACCCTTAACCATGGTAAATAAAATATTTACCGCAGTAATTATTCAAAATGCCTAAAAATAAATGTTACCTATTTACACAATTTGAACATCCTGATTCCAAATATGGAATCCATTTTTCCAAATTCAAAACACAGAAGTGGCAGAAATTAATTTAAAATTAATTACCGTTGTTAAAACAAAAAGCGTGTTTTTAAGATATAATAACTATTAAAAGATTGATACTTGTTTATGTTCGGTTTAATTGTGAAATTATTTCCAATGACCAAAATTGTATTAAATGGTAAAAATATATTCTAAATATACTTTAAAACCACTCAAATTAATAATTTATCACTATTAATTATTTTGATTAAAAAAGTTGTTTTTAATTAAAGTTTAGTAATTTTCACTATTCATCAAAATATTAAAGTTATCCGAAAAGTACCAAAATTTCACCTTAGGCTAAATTGGATATTCCGAATCCAAAAATGAAGTCCATTTTGAGAGATAAAATTTCAAAAAGTAGGTATTACTATTCATAACGGCTAGTTTGATCGGTTGTGGTGTGTGTTAAAACTCGAAGTTGCGTACAACACACACTACTATATTATTCAAAGGAAAGCATACCGTGGAAGCTTGGGATGTTTCATTTTAAATTTTTGATGTCCCCATTTAGTCAAAAAGTTTAAAATATTGTATTTAAAAAGGGTTCATTATTAAAAGTTGATAAAAGTGCAACACTGAAAATGAATTTGTTCTTGCATTATGTCTAAGAAACTCATAATATGGATTCTAAAATTATAAGGATATATTAGTTTAAAATTTAGTTAATACTATTCATAACCTCTTTTGAACGTCTTGTTTGGTAAGTCATGGTGCGCTTGAACTCGGTGTTGCATGTAGTGCAAGTTATTGAATTATTTTGAAGAAATAACACCATATGAAATCTTGGGGTGTTACATTTACTCTTGTGAAATAATCATCAATGTTTTTATCTTCTTCAATATTGATAAATTTTAATTCTCTCCTCCAAATTTTCAACATGGATTCTTTGAAGTTCATGTTTCCTTCAATGATTCATTCCAATCTATCCCAAATTTCATTCCCATTTTTATGTCCTAAAATCATTGTGTACACTTTTTCTGAAAGAGACATCAAGATTGCAATTTGATCTTTTCCATCAACTTCCATATTTATTTTCTTTCATAAATTCGTAGTAGCTTCATCAGCAATTGGTGGGAATTAAAAACGTTTCTACATGTCTATCTTCAAGGACATGGTATTGAAGATAGGGTAACATCCTATTTTTTAAACTATAAAAATTCAGGCAATCGAATGTAAGTACACCCCAACTATTAACAAGAATTTAGATTTTCCATATTTTCAATGTAGTAGATAATACAGAGGGAAAATCCCTCTTATACCAATTGAAATACCTTGAAGGGTGAAATATCATTGTGAGGGGAGAGATGAATCAGTGATACCCAGATAATGTTTTCCTTTTTATGAATTGTTCCCATTCATTTTTAATTCATTCTATGTGGCCGGTTAATTCCTAGGTCTACACTTCAAATGATTTTGCAACACAAAATAATAGAATATAGGGATTTAAAATGTTCAGTATGTAGACCTACTCATTGTTATGTGGGTTATTCTTCCTAACACTTATTCTTTACAATATGAGAATATGATTGCAAATGGTAATTGGTTAAACCCCCCAATTACAAGCTGGATAAACCCCTGAACTTCTCTTCGCCATCTTCTTATTTCAGAAATTTGGTGTGGTCCCTAGCATAAACTTCTTCTTCATATAGCTAGTTTCACTATTCATGTCACTTCAACAAACTCGGATAAAATTTATCGGCCTTGCTCAATTATTCGGATCAAAAATAATGATCAGTTTTCTCAGTGCAACAAATGCTCTGGCTTAGAGTTCATTCTTATAATTGAAGACCTAGCCTCACTTTGACATTTTCATGTTAGGATCACACTTTCTTTAAGCTAATAGTTATATAACAATGGGATTATGCATTTTTCCTCTTTTTTTTTATAAGAGCACACACATTATACCTGTTATTTATGTTATTCTTTCTCTTTCTCTTTATCCTTTTTTGGTTATTAGTGCACACCCACAATTATTTCTCTTTAGATTGGATTCAATGTAAGTGTGTTATGCTTGATTTGTCTTCTTCTATGGACTCAGGTTTCTCCTCCTTCTTGCACATGGTTCTCACTAATCTCCTTCACAGAACCATGATGGAGTTCTTGGTTCTATCTTCACAAATGTACAACAAGTGTGACATGCACCAGTTGTGTACATATGAGATAACTTCTCATGAAGACAATTAAGGGGTCAAAAGAACATATCACTTGATTTCAGATTTCATACTTCCCATAGAGGGTTCATATCTTATCTTTCACGAAGCAAGATGGTTTGTGGTTCTCCTTCGCGCAAGGTATGCATGACACCATCTTATTTGTGTAGCAAGGTTGTGCGGAACTCTGCCTTTCACGTAGCAAGGCTGTGTGGGACCCATGTTGTGTAGTTCTCTTGTTTTTGGAAAATGACAGCGTCTCTCAATAGTTTCAACAACACTTCTTAGCTCACTACTCCAATATTTATAGGTAGGTTTGGGGCCTTTGTGCATTCAAATGTTGTGTGAAATGCCACAAGATTCAATTTTTTGAATATTCATGATCGTCAGCACAAAATATTTCAAGTGCGGGATAACAGATATGCCAAGTATTGGGTGTTTCCTTTTCAACTGTGGGATCCACTTTCTTGGTTTCATTATCTCAAGCATTCTAATAGGAACACAAGCTAAACAAATCATAACTCTTTGAGCATCCTGATGTGGCCTTGCAACTTCATTTGCACCAGCCACATTCAATCTTTTTATATCGATGCATGCATGATAATGTAGTTTCATGAAAGGTATTGTGTTTCTCAAACAATCATAATGTTGTAGTTTTGAGCATAAATTATTGACGGATTCTTGATCGTGGTGTATAATTAGTGGCGATGAGGAACTAGAGTTCATCGGGTGGCCATATGTTGAAGAAAACCTCGGTGTATGAAATAAGACGGTCGCGATGTGCTAGATCGAGAGTGATCTCATTGGACCGTAGATCGTGGGTCGCTAAGGGATCACTAGCTAAGATCATATCATGATTAGATCAGATGGTAAAATTGCATCTATGTTTTTAAAAACATATCCCACATAGAAATGCACTACGGATTTCGTGGAGTTTAAATATCAACTGACAGAATCCAACCCTCATAATTCTCCCCCTCCACTAATGGTACCTCCCCATACCGTGTTCACTGTATGGGCGCACTTCTGCACCCACTCTATACTCCTCTGGTTTTCTCCTAGTACCCACTATGCACTCTTCTGCACGGGTTTATTACTATGCGTGCTACAGTAGTCTTATACACGGACCGTGCTCTTGCTCCTCTTGTGGGGCTGGCATGACGCTTCCCTCAGGCGTAGTTGACCCTTGAGTCATGCATGTGTCTGTGGTCAAGGACCTTGAAGGGCCCTCTTGGATGGAATATCTTTTTAGTAAGAAAAGTATTATATATTCACATCTACTAATAAGCAATAGTGAAATACAAATGTAATTCATGTCCCCCTCTTATTTAAAAACCATTCTTATGCACCTTTTCTCATCTCTTATTCACTTTCATTTTGGAAGAAACAAATCTATGATCTTCAAAATTCCTTTAATTTAATCATGGATAATTCATGTTTCATTATTTCACCTCATTAACTAAATCATAATTCATGGCCTTCAATGTTTTAATGAGTGATTTTTTATCCTTTAAAAACATGTATTGGAACATTGTGGATCATCTCTCTAATCGTCTTATTTTTAAACACCATCCATTTAGAATTAATGGATGGAGCATCAAAACTTCATCCACTTAGTGACTATGGATGGATCTTTAACTATTTCCTCATGCAATTGCATATTTCATGGACTTCTTATTGTAAGAATGTATCACCTTGATACAAGTCATGTAACTTAGGACCAGTTCAACAATTATTAGATTTGGATTCTCCAATATTGATTACATCAATCATTCTATCATTAGGTACACATTGACATGTTATTGAAAACAAATGTAATCATCGGGATCAACAAATGGGAAAATGTTCCAGAAGATCACACGGCATAGAATGATCAAGAAACACAAACTATGTAGAAAGTATAAAACCACGGTGATAGTTTCTTATTCACCATGTCTGATGATACATTATTTAGGGATAATAATAATTCCAACTAGTAGGAAGTATATGTAAATTAACTAACATTGAAAATATAAATTAAAATTCAATAATGGATTTTATGTATGAAATAATAGTGGTCTTCTAATTATTGATTACTGTGGTGGGTATTCATGTTAGAGAATATATGGATGGTAAAATAGTGGTTTTAATAAGCCTCCATTGGTATCCCCAAGTCTTTATGCCTAAATCCATTTGAATTTTTATTTTCATATATAATTTCTATGATCATTTTATTGTGAATTCAATAACAATACCACCAACTATGGAAGGTCTCTAATCAATGAAAATATAAAGGGATGGTAATGTTAATGAATTTCATTAAGTGTCCAAGTTACTAAATTATAGTTTAGTATAAAAATTGAGAATAAAGATCATAAAATTTTTATTTAGAATGAATCTTTCCCATGTGTTTACCAGAGTTTAGTTGGAGTGTCATTTTTTGAAGTAAAATATGTTTGATAACATATAGAAAAAAAATATTTGTCTTACAGCAAGTTAAGACTAGAACAAATGTATTGAAGGTACCAAGATGCTCAGAATAAGGCGATGGGCCAGGAATTTAATTTTTTTGCATCACCGTAGTGACGTCACATCATCATCTCTGGTGACCGCATCCTAGTACAGTCTGAGGAACACGTGTGGTATAAACAGAGTACAAAATAAAACAAATGTATACCTCGTTCAGATCTAATTCATACAAGAATGTTGTGAGATACTGATTTCCGTTTCTTGAAGGCTTTGATAAAGAAGCACTCTAGATCTCCCACACACGCTTTCTGAATCTTCTCATGAACCGTTCATCAGAATTTGGATGCTAGTTTGGAACTCTAATGAACACTCCAACATAGTGATGATTACTACTATCCACCATCTTCAATCAGTACAGACGCTATAACACCCCGAGATTTTATGAGAAAAATTATTATTTTTAATTTCTTTGATGTCTTATGTTGTACGCTACACCATGATTAGCTTGCGCTATATGCAACACCGTACTATCTTACAGTATACGCAAACAATATTCTATGCTTTTTTTGCACTCTAGAACAACCATCCTCGATAGCGTATGTTGTACGGAATACCGAGTTTCACTAAACGAGATATTATTATAATATTATTATGAACTAGCTGTTATGGATAGTAATACCCACTTTTTGAAATTTTATAAACTTTATCATTCAAAATGGGCTTCTTTTTTGGATTTGGAATATTGAAATTAGCCTAGGGTGAAGTTTTGGTATTTTTCTGAAAACATTCAATTTTTGATGAATAGTGAAAATATTGGGTTACTATTTAATAACCGACTTTTTATTTAAAAAATTATTTGTTTTTTAAAATTTATTTTAGGTAAAAATTGATACATAATACCTATATAAGTTCCATGTAATTCATTGGAGTCATTTTATAATAATTTTAGATATATAAAAATTATTGAACTTTTCACCGTCTTTTACCCACCTCCTAGGAGAATTTGAAAATTTACATAAAACATAATGTTTCTGATTCTATGAGTGTAATTTAAAAAATCTGAGAGACATGGTTAATATCATGTAGTAAAATCTGGTTCAATAAGAAAAAAATAATTTTTGGTGAATAGTATCTTATTAATTTTATTTACCACAGTTAAAAGTAAATGGGGTAATTAAGGGTAAAAATAATAATATTATTACCCTAAAAAATATCCAAATTCTATTGGATACATATAATTCAACCAAAAACAATCTTATAAATATAATATTATCATTTAGGTCTAGTTGGATTAGATTAGGTCATTTATTATTATTTAATTCAAAGAAGAGTTAAAAGAGTTAAAATTAATGTTTAATTACTTAAACATTTTTAATATAGGGTCATACATAAGATAAATTTTACTATAAATATTCATTAGAAAGAAAATAATATTTACTACATAATGGTAATTTATTTATAATTTTTAGATTTTATATAATTTAATTTATTCATGACACAATGATGATGCAATAATTACCTTATTAATTAAATATTAACATAATTGATGTTATAAATACCAAAATAAATGTAATATGAGACATTTTATAAATTAAAATAATTTTTTAGGTTAATATGACATGTTATTATTGAGTTAATTAACTTTTTTTGAACTAATCATGCTTTTATGAGTTTTACAAAAATCAATTACCAAATAGTGTCAAAATTGACATAACATAGTTTTTAAAACAAATATTATATTATTATTTGTTATTATATTACTAAAAATATATGGTTTGGCCAAATGACTTAGATAAGGATATATATATATTAATAATTAACCACTTGGGGTTCGTTTGGATTGTTATAGTATGTTTATTAACCATATAGTGTACGAAATCAAGAAGACACGGTAAAAGTTAAATTATTTAACTTAGAGTTAAATCTAAATGATAAGGTTAAGATAGTAATCTAAACTTGTCTAAAACCTATTGGTTGAGAGTATTGAGACCCATACCCACTTTATCTTTTAAATAAATCAATTTGGAGCTATTATAAACCGAATATGACTTTATTATAAAATAATAGTTTAAGTTTTTCCTATGGTGCCCCTCTCCTCCCTTATAAAAGGGAACCTCCTCCCTCTTCTCTTTACAGAATTTTGAGCCTTCATGCTCGGACAAAATCTGCCCATTTCCCTTATCAACTTCTATAGAAACATTATAGAGGTTATGGTCTCATCAAAAGACCAACTCTAGTGCCTTAATAGGAGGTTAAGAAGAGGCGCGTCAAAGAAGAGGTAATATCCTTTACCGATTCTTTCCAATTATTTTTTCTTCTACTTCTTCTTCATTATTTGTTTCATCATAAATTAATAACATCAATATAACTCATATACTGATATGTTATTAGTAATATGAAACAACCCTATTTCATCTTCTATCCATCCTATGGAAAACAAAATCACCGCGCGTGCGTACATACGGAATACCGTCTCCACGCCAGGGTGTAAACTGTTTTCCACCACCACCTTATTTGGATTGGTACAATGGTGTAAAGAATAAATATATATGGTTATTATAACATCATACTGATTCTGAAATATTATATCATCCACTCCAATTCCATTCAATAATTATGGGAACGATATCATCGCTCGTGCGTGCGTACAGATTACCGTTTCCACGACATGATGAGATTCATTCTCCATGATAACCATTCAAGAATGATTATAAAGTATATATAATGAATAATAATGAAATATATTAAAAAATGAAGATAATGGATTTATGTGTGTGTGTATATATATATATGTCATCTAATTACTTCCATTCAAGTCAATAAGGAAAGGAAAACAGTGTTCATGCGTACGTACGGCCTACCGTCTCCATGAACGCTGTATTTCATTTCATTTATCTATCTATTATGTATATATATACTGAATATATATGAAATATAAATCATGATTTAAATTCTGTAAGTACGTAAATAATTATATAAGTAATAATAATATCAAGAACAACATGTCCAAACACGTATGATAAATAAAACGATTTTACCCAAAACGCTGCTTTAACAATGAATTTACAAAAGAACGTGTAATATAAAGTCATAAGTGAACCATATATGATATCATAACAATTAATATGATTCTGTAATAAGTTAATGACATTATTTAAATCATTATACAGGAGGTTTGGATACGTACGAAGCATATCTGACCTAAGGTAAGGGATAACTTTTCCAATCTCGTTTTTATCCAAGATTGTTTATTCATAAGTATTTACTGGGGTTATATTTATCATCCATCTCCCAATTTTCTAAAAATAGTTTCATGTATGTTTCAAGTAATTTTTACCCATTTTTTACTTTTACTAAATGGTATGTAAGGAATATTTCTTTTGTTTACCATATGAGGTACTTTTTTACTTTTCCGGAAAAAGTACGAGAAGAGTGTTTTTTTAACTTATACGGCATGAACGGATTTTGAGGGTTTCATAACCCCTTATTTTCATGAAGATTACTCTACAATATTTCATTATTATTTTCAAAAAAATCATTTTCTTTTAAAATTTCATTGCATTTTTTGAAAAGAAAATGATTTTGAAGAAGAAACGATATTTTCCTCAAGAATTCATTTCAAGCGTTTTATCAAAACTATTTCCCATCTAAGATGACATTATTCAGTATGATTATGTTTGAAGTATAATGTCTATATGATTTACATGGTTTCACTTTTCTTATGATGAAATGATATCCATTTTTTATATGGATTATGTTATGATGGGATGATGTTTATGAAACCCATTTTATTCTTTTGGTTATGATGCATGATTTATGATTGTGTTGTGGAACACGTAAGAATGATTTCAATATGAGATGGTTAGGACCTATATCTCCTCCAATTAATTGGGTAAAGATTTAAATCTCAAGAGATAGACATGGTTGGAACGGTAAGTTAATCTGGTTCAGTGTTACATGACTGGAACGAAGAGTGAACTCGATTCAGAAAGGGACTTTGTCCACTAAGATGGTCTTGGCAGCAATACCTTGGCTACTATGGAAATAATATCATGTGATTAATGTTTTTCCACAATTAAAAGTTTTATTTCTAAGATATTTTATCATGATTGATGTTCCATTATGATCTATACCTTACGTACTGCCATGTTTTATGTCATTGCTCAAGATTTTGATGTTTAAATATTATGTTCATGTTTTAAAGTTCAATGTATATGGTTTGTTTTATTTTCTCCATGCTTACCCTTACAGAGCATTTGAGCTCACCCTTTATATGTTTTCTTTTCTCTAGGATATAAAGAAAGGTTTTAGGTAAGAAAAAAAGGGAATATCTTAATGGGAGATGTTGGTGATCTTTCTCCAAGATTAGAAGATTATGTTCCATGTTTCCAAAGACACTAAACTATTATGGTCCTTTGTTGTCTGTTTTTGTTATGTATTATGTATTCCGAAAAAGTAATGTAATTTCTATGTACGTCAAGCTATGGGTCTCTACAGTTCGTATCAGAGGAAAGGTTTAGTCTACCTTTGTAAACTAGGATGCGAGAACTTTAGTGAGATCCCTAGAAATATTTATATGGTATGTCTAGGGATGTCTCTAAGGTTAAGTATAAGTATAGGTTATAATCCTAGGATTATGGTAATGATCATAGAATTAAACATAAGATTTTAGATATTGGAAGTACTCCCCCTTTATTATGTTGTTTTCCTACAATGATTTTTTCCTTTTACACTATTATTTTTGGGTTTTAGATGATGGCTGGAACCCGAAAGAACCGTGTTGATCAATGTAATGGGAAATTCAATGATTGTCCTCCTGAACAAACCAATGTTATGAGATATGGAGTAAAAAATCTTATTTCTATACTTACACAAGCTATGAATTATTCTGGACTTCCAAATGAGCAGAGAAGGGAACAATATTCTATTGAGTCCTTCATGAGTCAATGTCCACCTTCTTTCAGTGGCTCTTCTAATCTACTTTTTGCTGAACAATGGATTAGTACCATTGAAATGATATTTTCCATACATCACTGTTCAGATCATGAAAAAGTCATTTCGTTTGTTTACCATTTAGAAGGTGTAGCAGACCAGTGGTGGACTCTAATTAAGAATATAAGGCCCCAAGATGAAATTGAATCAATGGAATCAGATGAGTTCAAGAACTAGTTTTTCAATAAGTACTTCCCTCGTATTCTTCGAACAAAGATGGAAAAGGAGTTCCTTGAGCTTAAGCAAAAGATGATGAATCTATTGGCATATACGAGGCAAATTTTACACAGCTTGCAAGGTATGAATCTGGATTTATTATCCAACCTGAATGAAAAGTTTATCGATTCTTCGGTGGCTTAAAACCAAGTATTTGAATTGAATTAGTGATAAGAGACTTTAGTAGCTATGAATAATTTGTGAGTTGTGCTATCAAGGTATAAATAGAAGTTGGTGTTACATATCCATCTCATGGTTTTGACAAGGAACAAAAGATGGAGTTCAAGGAGAAATCTCAGAATAATGGTGAAAAGAAGATGAATGTTTCTTTATGCTCAAAGTGTGGAAAGAAGCATGGTGGAGATTGTATTAAAGGGACTATAAAATGTTTTAAGTGTGGAAAAGAAGTTCATCGAGCAACTGAGTGTCGAAGTAATGGAAAAAGGATTTCTAATGATGTGAATAAAGGAAAGACTGTAGGGAATGAACCACCAACACTTCAATGCTTCAAGTGCAAGGAAATGAGGCATTATTCTAATCAATTCCCTAATCCAAGGGTTAATGATGATCAAATTGAGAAACCTATTAAGGCAAAGGATAAAGGGAAGTCACATGCGATTATTATTTGTGATGTTGAGTATGAAAATGATGTTGTGTAATGATTAAGTGTTTATGTAATGGGATTTCAAATTAGTATCATGGAATCCCATTTATGGTATCGTGGAATATTGGAATATCAATGTATTGGATCATTGTGGTTTTTAGTAATTTTATGGTACCGGTAACCAAGATAAGTGATTGAAATATTTTTGGAAAGCACTTGAAATGCACATAATTAAGGGATAAGGAGAAAATAATATGTATGATAGTGTTCATGAGCTCATGACTGATATAAGGACAACGTTATATCATGGTTTGAGTATATAGAATATTTGTATTTTGGTATGTGGAAAGAGTTTACTTTTGACAGCATTCATGTTTTCACTATAGTTCAATGGGTATTAATTTTTCAATAGAATACATGATTAAGGTATTCACATGTTTGGAATGTGACCAACAAGATATATCATATGATATATGGGGGTAAATGTTGGTATTCACGTGCTTTTTATGTGACATTTCAAGTAATCATTTTCTTTGTACTATGAGCTTGGACTGAAGTATTTTGGATAAGCTTAAAGATTGGAATGAATTAAGTTATCCATAATATAGAATTGTTTAAGGCTAGAAATTTTTTCAATATTATTGTAGGAATGTTATAATAATGTAGTTTTAGAAAAAGGGACAACCTGTATGATGGGCGACAACCCATTGCGTCAGACAAGGCTGTGGGAATCGAACCCACAACTGATGTGTTACATGCCATTATCTCCTACCACTGGTCTACATGAAGTCCCCGGTTGGTAGAAACTAGTTTTATTTTATTAAGTTGTATGATAGATTATGTATAAGTCCATTTTTTGAATCATATATCAATAACCTCACCATATATGGACTTATGTATATTTGATAACTTTTTCTACCCTTTTGTTTGAGATAGATGAAATGACTCATCATTCTATCACTTGATCTGCTAACACTTCAAGAATGAAAAATTCAACTTCATTTATTTAAGATATGAAGTGGAAATTGTTAAAGGAACGAACAATGGTGAGAATGTACCAAAATAAAGTAAGTATTTATTCTAATTAAAATTCTTCAACTTTAGGGAAATGATCTTGAAAACCAAAAATGTTGTCCTAGTGTCCTCATATACGATGAAGCAGATGGTACCTGAGATCATCAAAAATTTATAACTTTGTGATAGTTGGATTTTTCATAGCCATGTTCTCTACCACTCTCCATCATAACTTGATGGATAAATTTCTCTCCCATATCCATATTTTCTTTTACATTCTCCTATGTGGAAACCCAGTGATGAGTTAATTTGGGTAACTGTTATGTTTCATACTTCACTTTTTAAAATTAAGTTTTAGTATTACTTTTTACGATGTGGGTTTCTATGAAAGAAACTTTTTTTAGTAAACCATTTATAACCCCGACGTATTTTGAGGGAGAAATTCATTTTAAGGGGGGTAGAATGTAACACCCCGAGATTTTATGAGAAAAATTATTATTTTTAATTTCTTTGATGTCTTGTGTAGTACGCTACACCAAGATTAGCTTGCGCTATATGAAAAAACTATATTAGCTTACAGTATATGAAAACACTATTCTAAGCTAGTGTTGCACGCTAGAGCAACCTTCCTCAATAGCGTGTGTTGTACGCAATATCGAGTTTCACTAAACAAGAAATTATTATAATATTATTATGAACTATCCATTATGAATAGTAATACCCAATTTTTTAAATTTTATAAATTTTATCGTTCAAAATGGACATCATTTTTGGAATCGAAATATCGAAATTATCCTAGGATGAATTTTTGGTATTTTTCTGAAAACTTTCAATTTTTGATGAATAGTGAGAACACTGGGTTACTATTTAAAAACTGACTTTTTATTTAAATAATTATTTATTTTATTTAAATTTATTTTAGGTAAAAATTGATACATAATACCTATATAAGTTAAATTTAATTCATTGGAGTCATTTTATAATAATTTTAGATATATAAAAATTTTATTAAATTTTTCACCATCTTTTACCCACCTCCAAGGAGAATTTGGAAATTTACATAAAACATAATGTTACTGCTTCTGTAAGTAGAATTTTGAAACTCCGAGAGACATGGTTAATATCAAGGAGTAAATTTTGGTTCAATAAGATAAAAATAATTTTTGGTGAATGGTATCTTTTTACTTTTATTTACCACAGTTAAAAGTAAATTGGGTAATTAAGGGTAAAAATGATATTATTATTATTATCCTAACACATGTCCTAATTCTATTAGATAACTTTAATTCGACCAAAAACAACCTTAGTAATATAATATTATCAATTAGGTACACTTGGATTAGATTAGGACATTTATTATTATTTAATTCAAAGAAGAGTTAAAAGAGTTAAAATCAATGTTTAATAACTAAAACATTTTTAATATAGGGTTTTACATAAGATAAATTTGACTATAAATATTAATTATAAATATAAATATATTTAATAAATAATGGTATTTTATTTATAATTTTTAGACATAAAATAATTTAATTTATTTATGACACAATGATGATGTAGTAATTACATTATTAATGAAATATGAACATAATTGATGTTATAAATACCCAAATAAATGTAATTTGAGACTTTTTATAAAATCAAATAATTTTTTAGCTTAATATGACATGTTATTATAGATTTAATTAACTTTTTCGAACAAATAATTCTGTTATGATTTTCACCAAAATCAATTACCAAATAGTGTCAAAATTGACATAAATTAGTTTTTAAAACAAATATTATATTATTAATTGTTATTATATTAATAAAAATCTATGGTTCGGTCAAATTTCTTATATAAGGTTATATATATTAAAAATTAACCACTTGGGGTTCGTTTTCCTTGTTATAGTAAGTTTATTAACCATATAGTGTAAGAAAACAAGAAGACACGGTAAAAGTTAAATTATTTAACTTAGAGTTAAATCTAAATGATAAGTTTAAAATAGTAACCTAAACTTGTCTAAAACCTATTGGTTGAAAGGATTTAGACCCATACCCACTTTATCTAAGAAATATATCAATTTTGAGCTACTATAAACCGAATATGACTTTATTATAAAATAATAGTTTAAGTTTTTTCTAAGGTGACCCTCTCCTCCCTTATAAAAGGGAACCTCCTCCCTCTTCTCTTTACACAATTTTGAGCCTTCAGGCTCGGCCAAACCCTGACCATTTACCATATAAACTTACCTAGATACATTATAGATGTTATGGACTCCTAAAAATACCATCTCTAGTTCCATAATAGGAGGTCAAGAAGAGGCACGTCGAAGAAGAGGTAATATCCTTTACCGATTCTTTCCAATTATTTCTTCTTCTACTTCTTCTTCTTATTTATTTGTTTCATCATAAATTAATAACATAAGTATAACTCATATACTGATATGTTATTATAAATATGAAACAACCATATTTCATCTTCTATCCATCTTATGGAAAATGAAATCACAACGCGTGCGTACGTATGGAATACCGTCTCCACGCTGTAGTGTAATCTGATTTCCACCACCACCTTACTTGGATGGGTATAACGGTGTAAAGAATAACTATATATGGTTATTATAACATCATAATGATTATGAAATATTATATAATCCACTTCAATTCCATTCTATAATTATGGGAATGATATCATCGCTCGTGCGTACGTACGGATTACCGTCTCTACGACGTGATGAGATTCATTTTCCATGATAACCATTCAAGAATGGTTATAAAGTATATATAATTAATAATAATGAAATATATGATATAATTAATCTACTGGATTTATATATATGTGTGTGTGTCATCTTCTTACTTCCATTCTAGTCAATAAGGAAAGGAAAACAGCGTTCATGCGTACGTACGGCCTACCATCTCCATGAACGGTGTATTTAATTTCATTTGTCTATCTATTATGTATATATATATATATATACTGAATATATATGAAATATAAATCATGATTTACATTCTGTAAGTATTTAAATAATGATATAAGTAATAATAATTTCAAGAACAACATGTCCAAACACGTACGATAAATAAAAGGATTTTACCCAAAACGACGCTTTACCATGGAATTTAAAAAAGAACGGGTAATATAAAGTCATAAGTGAACCATATATGATATCATAACAATTAATATGATTCTGTAATAAGTTAATGACATTATTTATATCATTATTCAGGAGTTTCAGATACGTACGAAGCATATCGGACCTAAGGTAAGGGATAACTTTTCCAATCTCGTTTTTATCCAATATTGTTTATTCCTAAGTATTTACTGGGGTTATATTTATCATTCATGACCCTATTTTCTAAAAATTATTTCATGTATGTTTAAATTCCTTTTTACCCATTTTTTACTGTTACTACATGTTATGTAAGTAATCTTTATTTTTTTACCATACGAGGTACTTTTTGACTTTTTCAGAAAAAGTACGAGATGAATGTTTTTTTAACTTATATGGAATGAATGGGTTTTTACTGTTTCATAATGCCTTATTTTCATGAAGCTTACTCTACAAGATTTCATTATTATTTTCAACAAAATCCATTTCTTTTAAAATTTCATGGAATTTTTTGAAAAGAAAATGATTTTGAAGAAGAAAGGATATTTTCCTTCAGAATTCGTTTCAAGTGTTTTATAAAAACTAATTTCCATATAAGATGAAATTATTCAGTATGATTATGTTTCAAGTATAATGTCTCTTTTATTTACATGGTTTCACCTTTATTATGATGAAATGATATCCATTTGTTTTATATGGATTATGTTATGATGGGATGATGTTTATGAAACCCATTTTATTCTTTGGGTTATGATGCATGATTTATGATTGTGTTGTGGTACATGTAAGAATGATTTCAATATGAGATGGGTGGGACCTATATCTCCATCCAATGAATTGGGTAAATATTTATATCTCATGAGATAGACATGGATGTAATGGTAAGTTAATCCATTTCAGTGTTACAGGACTAGAACGAGGAGTGAACTCGATTCAGAATGGGACATTGTCCACTAAGATGGTCTTGGAAGCAATGCCTTGGATACTACGGAAATCATATCTTGTTCTTAATGTTTTTCCACTAATAAAAGTTTTATTTTCAAGCTATTTTATCATTATTGATGTTCCATTATGATCTATGCCTTACGTACTGCCATGTTTTATGTCATTGCTCAAGATTTTTATGTTTAAATATGTTGTTCATGTTTTGATGTTCAAATGTACATGAATTTTTTTATTTTCCCCATGTTTACCCTTAAAAATCATTTGATCTCACCCTTTATATGTTTTCTTTTCCCCATGATATAAAGAAAGGTTTTAGGTAAGAAAAAAAAGGGAAGATCTTAATGGGAGATGTTGATGATCTTTCACCAAGATTTAAATATTATGTTCCAAGTTTCCAATGACACTAAACTATTACGGTCCTTTGGTGTCTGTTTTTGTTATGTATTATGTATTCCTCAAAAGTAATTTAATTTCTATGTACATCAAGCTATGGGTCTCTAAAGACGCTACATGAATTGATTTCTTTATTGATAAGGTCTATCATAGAGAGTCAAGATGAGAGAGAGGCTCTCAATTCTAGTGGATGAATAGTCCTAATGGGAAGAGCCTCACTCCACTTATATAGTGGAAATCAATAATACCTAGTTTGGGGTCATTTCCCCTATGTAATAAACATTCACAATATATATATGACCAATAATTATCTACGACATTCTAAAATTCTCCATAAATATAAACTTAATTTTATCACTAAATTATAATATATATATTGAACATGTTATGTGATAATATTTTGCAATTAACACGACTCACATCTCCGGATAATATTAAATGAACCTGTAATATTAATATCCATTCAAATAATATTTAATCATTTAATTTTACTAATTACTTTTAAATAGGTGAAACTAATAAATCCAACCAATTATTCCATACATGAAAAAAAATTAATTTTTGTATTCCTTGGTGATCCTCATATCCTACATAATACTTGTACCCCATAGTGGGCCCTACCATGTTCTATATTTATATTCAATAGAATATAGATGATTTTCAAAGTTCTATTGTGTGTTACCCTCTAGGAACTTATATAAATAGTAGTGAATAATATTTATAAAGTATGATTTGGGTCTGGAAACCCCTCAAGGACCTTATAAATATAATGAAAAGTCAATGTAATGACTAGCATCTTATGAACACAGTTTTTTAATGTAATACTTTAGTCATTGATGTCTCATAATGTATGATGCACCCTCATGTCATCATCATTTTCTTTATTTATTATTTTTTGATCTGTTCGGATGGACATACATTCTACTACTATGGTTATCAATTTTATGAAGGTACTACTATCCAAATCAACCAGACCAGAGATATCTCTTCCTAAAATCCAAAGTGAATAATCGTATCATGATCATTCAAGCAATATCATTAAACTAATTATTTACCCAACACAAACTACCTCTCCATGACTTCATTTCCATGGTTTTATCCTTACATCAAACTATTCAATAAAATGACATACATAGATAATGATCACATGTCATAGGATAATTAAACATGTTTGTAGATATGAATGACCAATGACACCAAAAACATGCAGTATTCCTTTTGGAGGGTCTATCCTCACAATGTCAACTACATAGATCCCCATTTGTGAACTTAATGAGAAGAAGTCTCAATGATTATAGTCCCTCATTACCTGATAGTCACACATCAGTTGTGTCTTATCACAATGATGTATCTATACCACAGAAAATTATGTTAGGATTCCATTCATAGTACCTCTATGTTCACATTTTATATTCGGAAATGCAATAACCCTTTGATACGACATGTAATAAAATGAAATCGCTAAAAAATAGTGTATGTTGAAGTATCAATACAATGATGGAAATATTAACAGACTTATATATAAAAAACATTATACATGTAGTGGTAATCAAAGTTCATCTGAATTTGGGCCTAGAGAACCCACTTTCAACATGTATGAATCTAGATATATAATTAATGTAGTGTCCAATGTTCTAAGAAACAAGATTTAGGCGAGTATATATAGTAGTTTCATAGACCTAGAGAATTGTACAAATACTGACATGTTATTAAAAGGTACAAGTTTTAAACAGTTTGAAAGATAATTGTCACCTGTGTTGTAAGGAATAAATAACTCCAAAAAGAATTGAATAGGAATAAGATAATATTAATGCAGTGATTTGAATTCAATAATATTTAGATATGGGTCAATCATGTATGCCACAATATGTAAATTTTATGATATTTCAAATATATAACTTATAGTAGGGAAATATTATTTATATCTAGGAGAAATACAAGGGATGGTGTCAAAACTCTCTGATTGTACTCGAGAAAGTATGAGGGATAGGTACCTGGTATGTGGAGAGAAAGGTAAAGATAATAAAAGGGAATCTGATCATGTTTTTCTAAATATTAATATGATCTAAAATCATAGTCAATATATTGTAATAGAAAATAAATGATCATTCAAGCTAGTGATTTCCACGTCTATAAATACTAGGTGACTTATAGCTTCTAACATAACATAGAAGAAGGGTAAAATATGTAATTATTTTTTCTAGTTAATAAAATTGCACCTTGTAAGTATGGTGTATCATAAAGTATATTCTTATAATTTTAATAGCCAATATTTCATGTTTTCATAGTGTAAAAAGGGAATAAACACAAGGATAACATCTATTGAGAAGTTTTACTAAAAGAGATGAGGTTTCACATAGCAGAATAGCCATGTAGTGGAGACGTGGAACACCCAACGACAAAATCCATGACTTAGAAGAAACATGATATTAATCATGGGAGAGAATAAAAGGATAGTTCTCAAGTTATATTGTGTTAAAGTGAGAGTGTTATAAAAGTGGGTTCCTAGACCCACCTTTATCATCACTTTTTATTACAATGTCATGGATACAGTGAGTAATGCATGATGTTTAATTACCATTTTAGTGTATAAATTTATACATCTACTAATGAATGATAATTTATATAGAATAATTTTTATATAAAAATGTTATTGGATCTCCCAAATTATAATTAGAACCTCAAGACAATATAACATTAATCTTAAATAAATATACGATGGTCTAGATCTATCATAATGACTGGACACAGTTGATATCTAACTATGAGTTATTGGTGGTTCATAATCATTGAGAATTATTCTCATGAATTTCACAAATTTTGATCAATAGTTGTTGAGATATTGAGGAAATACCCTCTAATATAAACACCACATGTTTTTTGTTTTATTGGTTGTTCATATATACAAATATGTGTATTGGCCTCCTAACTAGATATCATTATCAATGTGTTCCATTTGATTGTATAAATTGCAGCAAGGAAAAAATCATGAAAATGAAATCATGGAGAGGTAGATAGTGTGAGGTTCCACATTGGTTGTGTTACATTAGATAAATCATCAATATTGAATATTCTTCTTACCATTAGAGGATGTAAAATTTTATCCTTGTTGAACAGGATTGTAGTACATTCATAAATCCATGGACATGGTAGTTTATGGTACATATATCCAAATTGGAATAAAAATATTAAAGAATGAATGGACGGAGAAACAAATGTTTATATTTCATTATGATATATCAATTGAAAAATAAATTATATTCCATCGTTCTTGTTTGTAGGTTCGTTGTTATTGTTATGACAATTCACTATCTCTTTAAGGGCCCTGATGGGTTGTTAGACTTAGCTTCTAATCTTTGATAAATATTTACTACTTTTGAGATGTAGTCCTAGAGGGTCACAAATAATAACTTATTTAATAATCATACATATTCATGTGAATAGGTATATATGACATGGTGGGACCCACCAAAGGGTATGAGAGTTATCAAACTCTTATTGAACACTGATAAATAAATAAATTAATTATTTTTAATGTAATAATATTTATGTTGAATTTATTTATTAAATATATTTATAGGTATTTTTGTAAACATGAGGAATAATATTATTAAAATGAAAATTAATTTAATATTCAAGGATCATTTAATATTTGTAGGAATTAAGAGTCATGTTAATGACTCAGGTTTATCAGGAAATATATATTTAATATATATTTCAAGTGTGTTGTAAAATATAAATAATTTTAATGATGATATTTAGTACATCATAATTATTTATTTATTACATATTTAGTGGATGCATAATTTCTTAGGGCCTTGGAACCTCTTTTGGGTATTTTATCTACCTGATATATAATAATGAAGAAGGGATTATTTTAGTGAGTATTAATTCATTTGGAATGAAATACTATTTCAACTATCAATCTTTCTTGATAGAGAGAATCACTTAATACAAGTAATCAGATTGAGCTCTTGTCATTACATCGAAGGAATGTCGATATGGTGATCATCAGGACATCGAAGGCATCATCAGATCACAATGATTGAACCTAGAATTCAATAGTTTATGCTTCTTAAAATTTTTGAAGTGCATGTGGCTGATCAAGAGTAATTATTCATTACATATTTCAATTAGAGATCATCGATGGCATGCAAATGTCGAGTGGATATTACTATAAAAATATGTATATTTTCAGTTTATTTTCTATTCCTAGAGTAATCCACATGAGATTTTCATACTAGAACAAAGCTTTAATTACTAGAGATAACATGTTTCATTTACCTTATGGTAAATGTTTTACAAATTCCCAGCCCACTGGCTTCCTCTACACACCCTTGTACCAAAACCAAATTTGTAATGGTATTTATCGTCTCAATATTCATTCTTTGAGCCATATTCCATATTAACAACTTGTTTTATTTAATGTGGTTTATATTACAAACTACAGATTCATTTTATCATAAATCTAATTAAATTAATGTAATTTAAAATACCTTCATAAGTCTTATTTTTCAAGGGATTTAAATTCAAGTGTGATTAAGGCTGTAAGGGTTTTTCATAACTCAATCTCTTTTATTTGAGTTGTAATGATTTTTAGCTTCATTTTTTTGATATTTGGTTTCCATCACTCTATTGTGGTATTATGTTGTAATTTACATTTCATTTTTATGTATTTATAATTATTTTTCATGAACCCCTTTTTGAAGTATTATCAAATAAATTCATTTTATTTGATAGGTTTCATTCTTCTTAAATTTTAAATATTGTTAGAAAAATCATATCCTCTTAAATTGAAGTTTATCCTCCATATAAAAGTTCTTTATTGCACAATACTTCACATACTAATTTTTAAATAAAATTATGTATTATATTATCATGTATGAAAATCTTATTTCTACTTACACAATTTTTTAAATAATTTTTATTATCTTTTTTATGATATGTGTTTCAATAAAGGTACTTTGAAATATTAAAAAGGTATTTCATTACTTGTTTATATATTTTTCATTTGACTCTTAATTTACATTAGATAACCTTTTTTCATGGATCCATTATTGCGATCTATTTCTAAGTAATGTTCAAATATGTCTTCATTTCAACTTCTCAAAAATAATTTTTTCCCATACAAATTCTTTTTTACCAACTTCACTGTTTTTAATTAACAAACATACACTCCATGATTTCATGTACTTTCGTAGAAATATCTATTATCGTTTTTAAAAAAATATCTTAAAATGAATAAAGTAATGTAAATTATATTTCTTATTATATAAATATATATATTAATGATCGTATTGAATTGTTTTAATCCACTTCATCTTCCTTTGGTGTTTCTTTAATTTAACTAGGGATATTCTCTATTGATAACATCCATCTTTATTCTTTGGGTATGTTATGATAAAATCGTATAGAAATCTTCATGGAACCAAATTCCTTATTTGGTTATTTATGATTTTATAAAAGTATGAATTTTTTCTAATATGGAACACAAATGAATGTAATTATTATGATGTAATGGGTAGGATGAAAATTATATAGGCCACCAAAGCATTGGGTAATTATTTATATCATATAAAATTACTTGTATGGGAATTTTGAATAAACCAAATCCCCCTTGGGACATAGTAAATTATGTTATCATGTCTTTGTGGGGATAATTGAATTAGTATTCTGTTGTTAAATGTAATGTAATTTCAAAATTATTATAATTACATGATCTAATGATATATTCTTCTTTATTCTCAAAGAATTATGTTATGATTAATGACTTCTGATTAATGTTTATATTGTATTGATCGAGGATTTTTATACATAATTATTTCATCATTTAGATAAAAATTTAAAACCTTTCACAAATACATTCTAGAGGATTATAATGATTTAATATCATTGGAGGCTAGATACGAAATCTTATTATTTCTTGAAAGATATTCAATATCTCATAGAATGATATTCCCACTCCACTCCAATGGCCCAAACGCCTTCATTTTTTATTGATTTTTGATAATCCAACTTTTAAGGGGTGAGGTGGAACCCTTAAAAGTCCCATAGGAGTAAATATTACATGGACCATAGGACTTAGAGGAATTAATTGCCCACAGGCTATAAACATTAAAAACAACCAAGACAAACTACTTGGAACTACTCCTCCCCAGCATCTTCATTGTGAAATCTACTCTCCACCTTTGCATGGCTTTTTGGCTAGGATTCTCATGCATGCATAGGCTTATCCCAATGGAAGGTTCCATACACTCTCATTCTTGCAATGCATTTAGCTTCTACTATGGTGATTTCTCCTTGCTCATCCTCCTTTTGATGCTTTTTTTCTTGTAGGTTGTCTTGTTTTTAACTGCACATAAGGTGGCCAAAAGGCCTTGAGGTGGTACGAAGGCCTTACTGACCCCAAGTCATGGGTGGATCGATGGCCTTAAAGGACTGAACGATGAAATCGGTGCCCCGAAAGCCCAAAAGGGGGAATATTCCCAACTATTACAATGCCAAACAGTGCCTGGTACAGTTTACCACTTTTTTACCCACTACATTACTGCTACAATAATGCAATAGTGCCTATAACAGTAGCTGCTATAGTGCCTTCTGCAATACTACTATAATACCCAGAAATTAGCCTCCACCTAGAATTGATCCCATGTCGCCTAGATGCTCTAAATGAGTCCTCACCAACTGGGCTGAGGATCATGTTCTAGAATGATATTACCAAATATAACTATTATTTGAAATATTCTACTTGAAAAATTTGAAGTTCCAAAGGATCAGATAACAACATAGAAGTTAGGGTGTTGAATCATTTTTTAACTTTTATATGTTTTAGTTTTTTTCAAAATATTACCCTTAAAACTTGTCATGATTTATATCCTTATCAACTTTTGGTAAATACACATTCATATAATAGTCATAAGAAAGTAAATAACACAATATTTACATGTTCTTTTCTCAATGTGAGAACCAAAATCCTTTCCATTGCAACTCATGTGGGTCTATATAAATACCTTATTAAGAATAAGTGCATAAAATTTGTTCCCAATCCCAATAAACACCTTATTTATCTTGATACTAATGATTATATTGAATCTAATTAGTTTACAAAATAATGAGCCAAAGAAAATAATAATGACTTTGTTAAATATGCTCCATAATTTCTCAGTCTGAATCCTTAGTCTGACTTGGATAGATCTTATTTTTTTGTAGTATATTAATGATGGATTTTGGATCTGATTTTATCAAAACAATGAATCTAGATCCAATTTCTTAAATATTTTAATTCTAGATCCTATTTCATAAATGTGATAATTCTAGATATAATTATCTTAATATGATGAACTCACTCTCAGTCTAAGAAAAATCAATCTATGATAGAATGATAAACTCAATACTTCCTTATTTATATGGGAACTTTTACTTTGGAATTCTCCACCACTCCACCTTTTTAAAATTTGTGATAGTTGTGAATGAACAAATTAGTTGACTATGTATATGTAAATGACATAGAGAAAAAGTTAGGAAACATGAAAACATTCCCGTTTCCTCAAATCTCAAAATCTACAAAAGTATATCGCATTTAAATAAACAACTATTAGTTCATCATACATTCTTGGATTTCACTGAGATTTATGAAAAATTTAATTTCATGTTTTACCGCATCAATTCATCATACCTTTATCAATTAATTATGGTCAATTTCTTTCTCAACTTCATTAAAATTCATTTATTTCTTAGATCATTATGATATTTTTCATTATAAACTCATTATGATCTATTTCTTTGTTAGCATTATTATGATGAGTTTATTTTTCTGATCATTATGATCATTTTATTTCTCATATCATAACAATTTTTTTTCTCATCTCATTATAATTTGTTTCTTTATCAGCTCATTATAATATTTCTGTTCTCATCTCATTATAATCTATTTCTTTTTCAAGAATAATACGTCATTATCAATATGTTATTTTGATTTCAGTAGTATGAAAATATGAGTATGAAAATTTATGTATGATAATCTTAGTATGATTTTTTCAATATGAAAATCCCATTGCAAAAAATCACAGTATGAAAATATGATCATGAAAATCATAGTACGATATTCCCAGTATGAATATATCATTACAAAAAAAATCATTTTTCAACCCTAAAAATCATTAATCCTCTCCAAAATTTTTTAAAAGGCATTTATCATGAATTTCTTCATAATTAGTGAGAAATTATTGATTTTGAAAGCATCATCTAAATTTTAATATATTGTATGAAAACATCCTAACTCTTAACTTCACATTCTTCTTTCACAAAACTTCAGCAAAGAAATTGCTTCCTCACATAGCATTTTGGATCCAATTATCAGAATCTGATGTTCCTAATTATAATTCTTCTAATTATGGATAAGAAATTTATCCCCCTTTTGGGAACTGAACATTTAGAATTCTTTACAAATCCCTCATTACTATTAATCATAATACGATTACTAGAAAATGAAAACATTATAATAAAAAAGGTTAGTTTTCAACAAATAAAAAAACCCTGTTAAAATAATTTATCATAAAGTTAATTTATTCTACCCATTTTCATTTTTTGAAAACCCTAATTAAAAACATTTTCAATATTCATAATTTTTCAAAACCCATATTTTTTAACAACTCATGTTTTTTATTTTCTTATAAAACATATCATTTATCATTAGAGAGTTTCTTGACACCACACTATAAGATGAAGTACTATTTTTATGTAATTTTATCCATTAGTTCCAAGACAATTTTGTGACCATGTAATGATAAACTCTCCTCACTTTTCTTTTCACAATTTATTTTTCTGTACCACATTCTTTATTTTATCAGTTAATTTTTCTCCCACATTTCTTCCTCTCCCCCCATTCTACAATAACCAAAACTTCAGATTCAAAAAAATAATGATATGTAAAAGTTTATTACAAATTACAATGATTTTACATTTTCTCCCCATTTTTCAACATAATCAAAAGCTTTGTGGGGGTTATTACTTATAAGGTATCATACGACATGGGAGGAGTCTAAAATTGAATTTATAACCATAATTCAACAATCCTTTCCTTTAGAAATCCTTTTGTAAAGATATATGTTATCAGATACATTGATGAAATATATTCAAGAAAAACATATCTTGTGAAAAACATTCTTTTTTATAATTTGAAACCTTATATCAAGGTGTTTTTATAATGAATGTTGGATCAGATTATTAGAAATATTAATTATCCACTAATTATCATTATGTATCTTCAATGGTTTAGAAGATTTTACATTCACATATTCTTGTTGAAATTTCATCCACAATGTTTGATTATAAGCTTGGGTAGCTGCAACATATTTGGACTCAACTATAATCAATGTTATTGAGCTTTGTTTATTACTATTCCAACATAAATGATATTCACCAAGGAAAATGTTCTCCCTGAGTTTGATTTTCTACCAATTCAATCTTTATCCCAATTAGAACTAGTATAACCCTGAAACATCATCTCACTATATCTATTTCTTAAAAACCCATGTAAAGTTGTCCTATTGACCTATCTCAGAATCTTTTTAGCCGGGAAACTTTTTGATTCATTAGTATTACTTTGATACATGGAACATAATGTCACATCATAAACAATATCATAACTTGAAGTTGTATGGTAAAGAAGAATTCTTATCATCTTCTAAAAATATTTGTGATTGACAATTATTCTCGATTAATTGTTAAATAACTCTGTTCTCAATAAAATAGGAGTTGAAAATTATTTTCAATCAGTCATCCCAAACATATTTAACAATTATCTAGAATACATTTCTTGATATAAGAATATATATATATATTTTGTTCAATATGTAAGACAAGGAAGATATTTAATTCTCCCAACATTGACATTTAAAAATTCTTCTTCATTTATTCAAAATAAACTTATTAATATTTTCTTCATCTCTAGAAAAAAAATATTCCATCGACATTAAAATTGAAAGTAATGTTTCATAGCCAATATGTTTTACATACATGTTTCTTTCAACTTTTCATTTAGAAATTTACATAATTATCAAACAATATTAAATCATCAAATAACAAGCACGTGGATCATGTTTCAGACCATTAAAATCATTCATCAATTTAAAAAACTTGTTTTCATCCTCATAAAGTATAAACCCACAAGGTTGTTTAATTTAAACTACTTCTTAAATATCAACCCTTAAGAAATATGACTTTACATCCATCTGATAAACATTTTAATTCCAATGAGAATCCAATGCAAGAAAAATTTGAATAGTTTCTATCCTGAAAAAATTTAAAATGTTTCATAAAAATCCAAACCTTTCACCAGTGAATAACCTTTACAAATAAGTCCTTATTTTTTCTTTATGCTTCTCTATGATTATTAAATTTGATTCAATAAACCCACTTTGTTCTGATAGAATTTTTATTTGTTGGCCTTGGATAGGTTCCCATGTTTCATTCTTCTTAATCTATCCAACACTTCAATTATAGAATCCACCCATTATTTGTGATGAATAACCTCTAAAACTTATTTAATTTCAATTTTTTATAAGTGAATCTTTTTTTTAAATATCTACTTCTGTTATGAAATGAATATTTCTGATTCCCCATAATGTTTTCACATTCATCATATTTTTATAAGGTATTAAATTTCATGGTCTTTCTCCAAGATTCACATTCCTCACCACATGACTCATCTCAATCATGATGAGAATGTTTTGGATAACATTCATTATTGTTGGAATTATCCAATGTATCCTCCTCATTATTCACAACAACTTTTGTTACAAAACTTTTATTTTCAATTAACGTCACATCTTATGAGTCAACCACCTTTTTTAATCATCTGTTTCAACATTTTTAACTGATCCAATTTAGTGAATAACCCATAAAATATCATTCCTCGGCTTTCTAATCAAATGTTCATAAATATGGATTTTAGATTGTGATAAAACATGTACTTCTAAAAACATTCAAGTATTTCAAACAGTTTTTTTATACCACATTTCATAATTATTGATGTTAGTTCCCAGTTTGAACAAGTATCTATTTTGGGCATGTACAACAGTACTGACATCTTCTCTCCAATAGTATTTTGAATGTGTGTATTCAGCTAACAAATTTCTTCCCATTTCCACCAAATATATTTTATTTATTTTCTATACTCTATTTGGTTGTGTAGTATAAGGGGAACTACACTGATGTTTGATAATATTCTTTATCAGATAATTTGAAAAGGTATTTCTTGTGAATTAGGTACCATTATCTGTTCTTAACTTATTTATGGAATTCCCCAATTCATTCTCAACATCCTTTCTGAATAATTTTAACAATTAAATATCCTCTTACTTTTTCATCCCAAATATGATGTTTCTAATATGAGTAAAATAATCAATAAATGTGATAAATTATAAATACCATTTTCTTTATTGATGTCTCATATGCCCTCATAAATTATAATGAAAATGCTTAAGTTTTATGCTATATTGAATCTAACTCTTTTATGGATTATGTTAGTCATATTTATTTTATGGAATGTAATGCAAATATATTCATCTCTTATTTTCAATTATGGAAAATTCTAAACAGTATCAACTTTAGAATGTTTATTAATAATTCTCATCATACTGTAGAAATTTTATCGATGACACAATTTTTTTTCATCTTCAGCACTCAAGTATCTTGAGTAATTGAATTATCCTATTTGAAAGAGATTTCTACTAGTTTTTTCTCCTTTTATAATGAATTTTCAATTGTTCACACATTTTATGATACATTTTTTAAAATAAAAATTTTAATCATAAAAATTTTGACTTATACTATGTATATAATGTTTTAGCTCTTGAAAAACAAAACTTCCTAAAATTTCAAATTTTTAGATTCAATCTCAACTGTCTCTATTCCTATATAATTTTAGGAACTATCATTAACAAATATAAGTGCACCTCCATCATGACATTCAATAAGATTCAAGATTTCTATATCAATTTTCATATGTGAAGAGAAACCACTATCAATAATCTATGGTTTTTTACTTTTAATTTATTTCAAATCTATTTCAACAACATACGATCTTTCTTCGACTACATTCTTTTCAGAATTCATTTCTTTTATCTCATGAGAAACTTGTTCTGGAAGGAGTGTCATACATCTTGTGGAAAGATGTACAACTTGACCACATCTTCCACAAGCTTCTTATAGATATTAAAATTGATTTCACATTGGAATGTTTCTATCATCTTGAGAATTATCTTTTCCAATAATATGTATGTCAGGATGGATTCTCATTCGACTTTCACTATTTATTCCAATTTTCTCAGACCTTATTTTGGGTAAAGATAATTTGTTCCAAAAATTACAAGACATGTTAGCATAAATTCCAAAACACCAAAAATAACCCTAAAATATTTATTTTTTATTTAAATAATATATTTCTATATTGATACTTTATTGTGGTTAGTAACTACTTTGAGCTATAACATACTCAGGACATGGGCCATTATTTATTTTGAGTGAGCTTTCTATATTTGTTAATATGATAGGTTTCTTTCATATTCTTTCCACCCATGAATTCGAAATAGTTTTTCCAGAACCTAAAATGTTAAATGAATCAGATAAAACATTATTTTTGGTAATTAAAGATTTCACCAAATTCTCGTATTGAGCCTTCTCAAAACTTTTAGAAGTATCAACATTAACTTCTAAATCTTTGTTGAAATTATCATTTAATTTCCACAAGGTTCTTTAATAATCCAGAATTTTTTATTGAAACATGATAACATCTTCTTTCTTAGTTACCATCATCATACTAAGATATTCAATCATCTTTTCCTTGATCATAAATTCAATTTTTGTAACATAAAACCCCTTGATGTATTTTTACAATTATTTGATAAAATATTTTATTCCATCAAACAATTGTTGAAATTATTTCTTCATAATTATAATTTCATACTTTTTAGTCTTATTTTTCTCAATACAAGGAAAAACATATGTTTTGAGATAATACTCTCAATAATATTATTCACCACATTCCTAAATCTATGAGAATGAATTTTTTATCATCTTTTGGAATAATGATAAAGAATTCTACTTAACTTTTATCCTTAAAAATTTATTTTTGGTTGAGTTGGATTCAACAATTTAAATCAATATAATTCTTCTATTTCAAACAAAATTTCTTGTATTTGTTGGAAGAATTTTCTTATATATCAATTTCTTTATTTCTTCCATCATGGTGATCCATTAGAATCATATAGATATTATCCAACTTTATTATTAGGTAAATTTGATTAAAATATTTTGATTACACAACACTTAAATAAATTGAGAGTATATTTACTTCCATACTATCTACTTCCTCTTCTATAGTTCGTCGATACGAGAGATGTGATTTTTTCATTCAATTCATCATCCTCGTTATCATCACAGTCACTAGGATCAACATCATCAATATCTAGAAATGTATACTTTCTAATAGATATAATTTTTTTCCTTATTTTATATTCTATTTAAAAAGTAGATCTTTCCTCATTTCCTAAGAAAAAAAGGTTATGCAATTCATCAAGAGATATATCATATTTAACTTCTAAAGATGAAATTTTAGAGTCAAAACTATCTGGAATGTTTCTCATAAGTTTAATTAAAATTGTAGATTATTCCAAGACATCACTAAATACTATTATGTTTCAAACAATTTCATTTAATTTAGTAAAGTATTTATAATGTTTTTTCATCATCTCTTATTATGATGTCATCATATGTACTACACCATATTTTTATATTTTCTTCATTAACTATTTCATTTCCTTCGAAAACACTCTCTAGATGGTCCCACAATGTTTTGATATTTTGAGACCCATCACCTTCTAATAAAAAATCTATAATAAGGACATAAGGATTGTATTTCTATCAATTCCATCAATTTATAAATTTATTTTATAATCAAATGTCATTGGAGGATATTTCTAAATAGGTGGAAAACCAATAGTTGAAGCATCAAAAAATTCAAGGCCAAGAGGTAAAAGATAATTAATCATCATATTTTTACATTCATAAAAATTTTATCCATCAAATGTAATAATTCCTCTACTATTGAAAGAATTTTTTTTATCCCTGATAAGGACTCAATAAATGAACTTTCTCTCTAATATCAATTGATGTTCCAAAGGATCAAATAACAAATGGGAATGGGGGAGGGGTTGAATCAGTTGTTCACTTTTATATGTTTTAATTATTTTTAAAACATAACCCCTATATCCAATTATGATTTATATCCTTATTAGCATTTAGTAAAAACTCATGAATCCAACAGTACAAAAGAAAGTAAACCACCAAAAATTGACGCGATTTGGCCTCAATGTAGGAACCTATATCCTTTCCATAACCACTCCCATGTGTCTATCAAAATCCAATATTATGGATAAGTTAGTACAACATAGGCCAAATCCCATTAGAAACCATCTATATATCAATAGAAATTATTATAAAAAATCTCATTATATTTCAATGTTTTCTAATAACACAATTCTTCCAAAAAAAATAAATACTTTATTTATTCATCTCCATAATTTCTCATTCTAATTCCTCAGTCTAACATGGTGGGATCTGATGTTTTATCAATAGATGCTAGATTCTGGATCTGATTTTCTCAATATAATGATACTGGATCCGAATATCCCAAAACAATAATTATGGATCCAATTTTTTGAATATGATAATTCTAGGTCAGATTTCATGAATAGGATATTGCTGGATACAATTCTTGGAATATGATGAACTCACTCTCAATTTTTAAAACTCAGACTATGATAAAATTCTCAATTCAATACTACTTCAATCAGATTTGAAATTTCACTTTTGAATTATACACCAATCTGCCTTTTTAATGTGTGTAATTTTTGTGAAAGAACAAATGATATGAAGATGTATTTATAGGTGACTGATAAAAAAGGTGGAAAACATGAAAACATTCCCACTTTTAAAAATCTCAAAAATATATGAAAATTTATTTTATTTTAAATTTCAACAACAAATTCTTCTATCCTCCTTATATTTCTCTGAGATTTACAAAAAAATTGAAATTATTTTTTGGACACTTCAATTCATCTTTCCTTTCTCATCTCACTATGATCAATTTCTTTCTAAGCTTCATTATAACCAATTTCATTATCACACCTTTACAATCATTTTATTTCTCATCTCATTATAATCTATTTATTTATCAAATTCATTATGATATATTTTTTTCTCATCTCATTACAATCTATTGCTTTCTTAGTTCATTATGATCTATTTATTTCTCAGCTTGGTATGATAATTTTCTTTCTCGTATCATTTCAATATTTTTTTCTCATCTCATTATGATCTTTTTCATTCTTTGTATGAATACATCAATTTGAATACTTCATTATGAATATATCATTATCAATACTTCATTATTAATACTTCTGGATGATTTACTCAATAAGAAAATCCATGTACATAAATCTGAGTATGAAAATTCCAATATGATTTTTCCAATATGAAAATCCCAGTACGAAAATTATAGAATAAAAATTTGAGTATGAAAATATCAGTATGATTTTCCCAGAATAGAAATTACATTAAAAAAAACTCATTTTTCAAAGCTGCAATTATTCAAACATCTCCACCATTTTTTCAAATTTTTTACCACGAATGCCTTTAAGATTGTTGAGAACATCAAGATCCTCAAATAATTTTCTGATTTAGATTAGAATGTATTAAAACATTATGTCTCGTGACATCACATTATTTTATCAAAACTATTTAGAAACAAATAACTTCTTTACTCAGTATTTTGAAATAGATTATATAAATTTTATTGAGCTAAGTTAGATTCCTCTAAATACGTAAAAGAAAATTCAACACATTTTTGTTTAGATCCTAAATTCCAACATTATTTAAAAATAACACTTTATGATAAATCAGAATAAAATTCCAAGAAAATAAAAACCATTATAGTAGAAAATGGTTAGTTGTAAAAAAACAAAAAAAAAATAGTGTCCAAATAATTTATCATAAAGGTAATTCAAAATTCTTCATAACTGAGGGACGAAAAACATAGGTAATGGTAAATAATAATGATATTAATGTTAATTTTTTTCATAACATTATAATAAGGGTATAATAGAATGAACATTAAATTTGGAAACCATACACTATATAACATAGATCATAATATAAATTCATGGCTTAAATATTGGCAGCTCTTAAGACATTAATCATAAAGGAAATCAATAGTCATGAGCTATGAGTTAGAAAAGGGATAAGAATATAATGAAACATAATATTATAAAATTATGAGCATGTATAAATTGAAACAGATTCACTCATTATATATGAAACATGAGATTATTCCATCACTAAAATAAATTTTCATAAACACCTGGTCTATGAAAAATCATATGGACTTGTAGAATAGGTCTACACATAATCTTATAGATAATAATACCATATCCAAAAATTAATTTTTTACATGAAATAAACTTCACTCATATCATATTTACCTCATGATTTAACCATATTTACCAATTTATTAGAGGGAAATATAATTCTATGCCAACCCATACCATAATAAAAATAATACATATGTGTTCCACTAGTTCATAAAACATTAATCATAACATAAAATATGAAAAATAAAAAAGGATTCATAAATATTTAATCATTGAATATGTGATTGAAAATAACCTTGTTTCATAAATATTTTATCAACTCATTATAGCATAACCCATATAAAAGGAATCAATTTCATAATCATTTCATCAATTCATCAAAAAATATTCAATGGAAAAGAAAATAGTTTCCAAAAAATCATTTTATCATAATCAGAAACCATTTATAGATAAGTTAGGATGGTATCATTTTGTACCATTCCTAGAAAAACATAATCTATATCCAAGGATTTAATTTTAGATGAAAAATGCCTCTAAAAAATCATTTCTTGATAAATATAACATTTCCTTATTTAAATACTTTAGATAAAATTAATAGATTTTCAAATATCAAAGAAAACATTATTTTTAAATAACACTATAAAATTTTAATGGTTTCTTCAATGAATTGATCAGTAGAGATGGTAGGAAATTAAATAAATTCTATATTCATTAAAACAATTATTCCTTTCACATTTTCTATAAAAATTAGAATCTAACTTGTTCATAAAATGAGTACAATATTCCTTCTAACCCTATTTTTTAAATTAAAACATGTGTAAAAATAATTTAAACAATCATTGAAGAATATTAAAAATAGTTTTATAATATTTTTAGAAAACATGTACATGGAAGAGAAATGATTATTGTACGAAGAGAGAAATAAAGTTGGTTTTCATTAAAAATGTCATTTTAGTGTCTTGAGTAATTAAGTAGAGGAAAATGTAATTAAACCATTTATTCATCATAAATAACCATATTAGAATAAAATTGATGAGTTTATTGATATATTTTTTAAAATATTTCATCATCAGGTGTATAATCATAAACATTAATAAAAAACATTAGATTGTAACATACACCCTAGAGTTTTATAAATTTCAAATTGTAAGACCCATGAACAAATAAAATATAATAGAAAATTAAATATAATTAAAATATAGATATTAATGATGAAACATATGAAATGTTTAGTATATAAACCCAAAAAATTAAACAATTTGTGATTATGGAATGTTACTTATAAAAACAAAAGTGAGACAAAAATTCATTACCTCATGACCGACATCCTTTACCCGTGATTTAATAACCAAAATAATAATAATATATTAATTATAAATATATTACCGAACTATAATAAAATATATTAAAAAATTATAATTTACATATCACCTATTTATTATCAATTATTTATTAAAATAAATATTCTTGGTTATAACTACTTCATTTTATATATATTAATTATTTATATATTTAGTTTTATTAATAAACGTTAGCGATAAATAAATGAATTACACTGTTCAAGGAGATGATTGGTCGTATATATGCTTGAACGATGTTTCCATTTTTTAACAATTGCAATGAATGAATGATAAATAATATCTCAAATTTATATAATCATTTTGAATCAGAAATATCATATATTTTCTTTAAGTATATCATTATTACAATTAATTTTAAAATAAAATGGAAATAAGTCACATCAATTTTTGGAGGTGGTAGTCCACATGTACCCAAGATTGATGTTATCACTTCCAAAAAGATAGGATATTAATATAGAAGATATAATAATATAATAATAAATGTATAATTAGGAAATAAATTTCATATATAAACATTAAATTCATCATTATCTCCAAATTTGAAAGGTGGTGATGGACAAAAATTTAAATAATATCATAAGGCGGTAGTTCTCAGTACACAATATTGAAAATTTTATTACCCATTTGATGGAATAAGCGATCGATATATGTTTTTAAATTAATAAAATAAATCTATATTATATAAAATATAATTTCATAAATAATTCACCATGTTTAGAAAATATTTTTATGAGTTAGAGGAATAAATAAAACCAAAAAATCTTGGTTAAAAAAATATCTCTTTTTGAGAAATCTTCATTAGGTTTTCATTAAAATCATTCATATAATGTTTTCATAATAATAAATGCCTCTCATAAATTGTAAAAAAATTAATTATAGTCTTTGGGGTTTTCTTTAACAATCCAAAAGGCTTTTAATGTTTGAATAAAAGGGAGTATGAGTTTCCCTTTATAGAGAGGGGTGGGGAACTTTTGAAATTTTATAAAGTATAAAATTTATATAAATTAAATTTCATATTATATTAGATAAAAATTGATAATATTCAAAGTTAATATTATTTTGAGTCTAAATAATCTTATAAGATAACAATTGGAAATGTTTCGGTGATTTTTTCACCCTTATATATTTTTTGTAAAAATTGATATCCCTTTTTTACAATTACCAAAGTATTAGTTTTTTTACTCTCTATGGGTCAGTAATGATCAAATAAAAGAACAAATAACTCTTGAAATTAACATGGTTGATATTATAAACCATATACAGTTTAAATAGTTGAATATAATATTTATATAAATTTTATATTATTTATTGAATCATTATTTATTATATATATCATTAATTTCAACCTCGACACTATTCATATAATTTAAAATTAAAAATATCAATAAAAAGTTAGAATTTAGATAGAAACATTTAAAACACCAATTATATTATAATTATCTAAAAATAATTTTTATCAATTTAAAAAATTCAAATTATATTTCTTTTAATATTTTTGAAGTCATTTAATTATTTATTTTCTATTTAAAAAAATAATGTTTCATCATTATGTACACAATTATGGTAATTATATAATTAAAAAAATTATAAATAAATTACCAACATGATTATAATTTCATTATTCTTAAAAAATCTATTTAGGATTATTCACCACATTATTTTATTTCCTTTTTGAACACATAAGATATATCAAAATGAAAGAGAGTGACATTTTAATCTTTTTTATTACATAAAATATTATACAAGTAATTTTCATGGATATGTGTCCATTAAAAAATTAACTATAGATCCTAATGTGATAAAGATTGAAATACAACCATAAAATATATTTTTATATGTTTTATTTCATTTTGAACCTTATAACTTTAGTATAACCGACATTAAACATGTTTTAATCTTAATTAAGGTTACAATTTATAATGTTTTTAATATTTAATATATAAAATAATTAAGTTGAACATATTAAATAATTTTAATTATTATGATTAAAAATATGGAATCTATTTTTCTAAATACAATATATATATGTTGAATAAATTCATTTGATAACCGGAGATGAAAAAATGTGGTTTCAGGAAAATATATTTTTTATGTAATATATGTTATTATATTAACTATATGGCGAGAAAACGTCATTAAATAAATTTAAATTAATATAAATAGATATGTATTTTATAAATTCCATTCAAACATTTCTTTTTAGGGGTTATTTTAATTTATCAAAATTGGGTAAATTTATGCACATAAAATCAGTTTCAAGAAAACTACTTTTTCGGCCTAAAAAACAAATATTTATCAAATTCATGAAATATTTTTATTCAAATGAAATTTATTAAATTATTTTAAAAAAATTTCATATATTAAATTAATAAAAAATTAAAATTATAATGTTTCTTGTAAATTACTTTATTTACAAAAATAAATAACAAAATATGATAGATCAGTAATTTTCACTATTAGCTGAAAAATAAATCATTTTAGAAATATCATAAATATTCACCATAAAAAACTTTTTATATGATGATCTAAAAAATAAATTTAATTTTATAAAATAATTTTAAAAAAAGTTTGAATAATTAATTGTAATAATTTCTCATGGAAATGAATAAAAAACATATTTGAAGATTTTTTTTTGAAAAAAAATACATTACTAAATTTTGAGTGATTATTTCATAAAACATAATCAATAAATTTTTCTAAGATGAAATTTTATATATATTTAATAAATAATTTGATATTATTCACCCCCACTAATTTGATGGTTATGTTATAATGATAAAATTTAAATAATAATATTCCACGATTGGTTTAGGCACGATGTTTCCTATCTTGAACACTATCAAAAATATTGTTCATCATTCAAAATGTTCGGTTGATAAATTATACCTCCTATAATATAATAAAAAATCACAATTTTAAATTGATATCAGCAATCATGGGTTTACTATTTGAAATTACCATTGTTTAAAACACACATCATAAAAATGTTTAACAAAATTTCCCTCTAGAATGATGGAAAAGGTAACATGAAGGTCCTATAGAATAACAACAAACCATAAGTCCAAATATTTGAACATTATTTTAATGTGAAAATATGGATTTAGAGGTAAAAAATAACATCTATGGGCTAATATTGAGTGATAGAGGATAGGGGAAGAATAATGTTAATGACCACAAATCCATAAATCTATAATTGGTGAAAAGTCAACCGATTCATTGCAAATAAAGGTAAACATATAAAAATTTAATTTCAATATCATTTTCTTAAAGATAAAGGATTATTTTAATATTATGATAGATAACACGATAAAATATAATTACTGGATATATTTTTATTTCGTAAGCATGATTTAACCCTTTGGTTATGCTTTAATATATTAAAACTTCATTTCTTAATCTATGCAATGATTACCAACTATGAATTTTTTAGGCCTACAACTCCAAAATTAACATTTATCATATTATAGGATCCATATAAGAGTAATAATCATTTTCTCTTCTCTTAAAATATTTACCATGACCAAAATGGTCAACATAAATTTTAAAATATAATATAGTAATCTCTAAAACATAAACAGTAACTCCCAATGTTCAAATTAATTCATTCCATACATATCTATCATTAAAACCCACTCCAAATATGAATAATCAAATTCAAAATTAAAAAATTTAGAAATATGGTTAGTAAATTTCAAAAGGAAACTAATCATTAATACCCCAAACATTATAATGTAGTCTTAATGTAACATAACAAATATTTTAAAACCATGACCACAAAAAAACCTCAATGGAAATTTATCTAGTTTGAAATTTCTCTATAACCATATTACTTAAATAAAATAACAAATTATCAAATATATTCCATGAATCCAAAAAATGAAGTAAACTCTATCATATATTAATTTTTCACCAAATGACTAATAATTTTCAAGGTCAATAATAATATTTGATTTAATAAACTTCTTTCAAGAATATTTTTATTTCATCTAATCATTATTACATAACAATCAGGAACATATGAAGGGATATATTTCCCTCAATAATCATTTTTCCAAAAAATATCTCATTATCATAAAATCACTTTTCTAGGTCATCGGTACCAGTAAACATATAATTTCAAATAATAAAAGAGAAACTACTACGTAATATTCCCTATATGTTTAATGATTATTATAAAAAAAACATATCATTGATATAAAACATCAACTAAATAATTATTAAATTCTAATATATAAACACTACAATATTTTGTATTTTATAATTGGTATAATGTATCTCCTTCCTTGGTCATGGATTTAACTCTTAGATTATGTTATTGACTAAGATAATGACCACTTTTTCCATGCATAATATATTTAAATGATCTAAAATTGGAATCTATATTATCTTGTATTATACACATAAGAAATGTTTCCATTACCTTTATACATTCTCCTAGGGGTCTATTTCTATATTTTTAACATGAATGAAATTTAGTCTTCTTTCACATATGTTCATTACCACAGAGAATTTCTTAGAATTACATATTTATATTATTTTATGCAATTTGAAACTCATTTAATTTCACATTATTAATCATATAACATTATTTTTTATTAATCATAATTCCATGTTTTCACCTTCTAGTACCTATTTCATTTAGTTTCTCATGAATGAAATCATTATGTTTTCAATCACATTCACCCCTAACATGAATCCTATTAGCTCTATCCATTTTTTAAAAACAAAAAAGTATAGTGTGATTAATAATTAATCATAGTTTGAAACCAAATAATAATGAAAAATCATTTATAAGATGTCTAAATCATGAAAATTTATTTTTAATCTGTGACACCATATGTTTAAACTATATAATCCAGGGTAACTCTTTATTTAAATAATTTATAATTTTTGATATGGAAAATGTGAATTAGCCCACCAATATCCCCTTGGGGTTTCAATAGAAGTGTACAATAATGGAACACTCACCTGGAAGTATAATGATAGACAATATATACTCTAGAAACAATTATTAGGGTTCTTACCTCTAGATTAATCGGTTCAAAGACCACATCAACATGTAGTATCTATTAGGGGGTGTTTTTTTAGGAAAACCAATCCAATTAATTTATAATAACATAGGATGTTCCCCAATACTCAAAATTATCCAATGGTTTCTAACTGATATTTTCTCATCATAATTCTAATGGTTATCTTAACATATCCTATGATACTAAATTTATTATCCCCTTCTTTTCATGCATAAATATTACATCTTCAGGATGAATATTTAATATATTTCACAAATACACACTTGAGGACCCTAAAGGTTTGGTGTATTCTAAGACTATATACAGATTATTCTAATTTATTTAAAGTTCTACACCATCTTCCATAATGATATTCCCACGTATAACTCTTCTTAGACATACCATACATAAAACCATATTTATAACATAATGAAGGGAAACATAAGAAAGAGTTGTCTCATATTGTCATAAAGATAAAAAGGGTGATATAAATTATCAATTAGTCATATCATAAGCATAAGGGTATGAGAACATAATCTTAACATTTGAAAACCCTATCTTGCATAACATAGATCGTATTCTTATTTCGTTTCACAAAACATGGATGTTTGTAAGACATTAATTTTAAATGAAATAAATGATCATGATACATGATATAACAAAATATACATAGGAATGTAGAATAATATAATCTTATAACATTTTGAACATTAATAAATAGAAAAATATTCACTAATTAAATCAAGTTCATCAATACAGGCCCGCCCACAAATATATGGTCATGAAAATCAGGTCTATGTATTTACTTTTGGACTTGAATATCAATTACACACTTCATATTATTGACATGAAATACAGGTACATGCATTACACTATGAACACGAAATCAGGTTCACACAAAACATAATTTCATCATGATTTATCAATACAGTATAGAGATATTTTATTCTAGTCCCACCTATGACATAATGAAAATAATATATATGTGTGCCACAGAATCATAAAAATTTCTCCATATCATAACACATGAAAAAAACAGTTCTAATATACAATTCATATTGGAATAAATCATGTAAAATAAACAAGTTACATAAAAATTTCATTAATTCATCTTAGAATAACCTATATAAATAATACATATTTTATAATCCTTTCATTAATTCATTAATGAACACACTTGGTAAATGAAATGAGTTTCATAAAAACTTTCCATCAAAATCATAATCCATCCATAAAAAGGACAAGTATGGAATAATTGGATCATATACACATTAAACCATAAGTAATATCAATATATTTCATTTTAGATTAGAAACACCTTTAAAATATCACAAGGTACATTTTGTGAAGAAAACAACCTTTAAAAATTAAAATCAAATATTTAAAAGCCTAAAAATGTCCAAATTTTAGAAAAATATATTTAAAAATAACATTGGATTCTTGTAAAGGAATATTCAAATAATTTTTTGGTCATGATGGTAGGAAATTTTATTCTTTCCATATACATAAAAACATTGATTCCTTTCACATTTTTCAAAAAAAGTCCAATGTAACTTAATCGGGGAAAAAGTAGAAGATTAAATTCTAATAATTATATAAAAAGTAATTAATGGGTAAAAATAACATTAACAAAACATGGGATAATATTAAAAATATTATTTAAAACAATTATTAGAAATAAGGATAGTGTTGAGAAATTTTTTTTTACTGAGGAAAAAAAGTAATTTTTCCAAAATAAATGATATTTAATCATCTTGAGTAATTAATCAGATGAAAATGAAAGTAAAACATTTATTGTCCAAAAATAACTACAGGAGTAAAAAATTCATCTTTTTCTCTTGTTATATATCATAATATTGAATCATTATAATTTTAATAAAAACTATCTTGATAAACAATGAGATTGTAACATAAAGCCTTACCACATTGGTAACATTTCAATCATATGCCCTATCAAGGAATAACATCAAATGAAACATTAAATAGAATCAATATATTAAGAATCATGATCTAACATGTCAAATGGGGAATTATATACACTACATAAAAGAAAAGAGTGGTGAATAATACTTTGGTCTCATATAAATAAATGTGAGATGAAAATCCCTTTCCTTAGGTTCGAATTCATTCATACGTGTTTAAAATTCCTATATAATAAATAAATATTTTTTATAAATATATTAAATAACTATATATATATAATACCATATATTATTTTCTTATATCCTTTCATCACCCTTTAATTAAAATTATTTATTTATATCACTGTTTTGGGTGATAACTAAATCATTTTTCTTGTATGTTTTGGTTCATCTGTTACGGTTTTTATACATTGATCAAGGGAAAATAATATCCATAATGTAAATAATAATATAAATATAATATATTATCAATATATATATATCTGTGTGTGTATATATTTAGATTCATCCATAAGGTTTATTGATAAAGAAATGAATTACAACGTTCATGGAGACAGTGGGCCGTTGTATGCATGAACATTGTTTCTATTTTTAAACAGATGAAATGGATGATAGTAAATAATATCCCACATTTAAAAAATAATTTCTAAAAATATATATCTTATTTTATTATTAAATCTATCCTTATTATCATCCATTTCAAAACAAAATGAAAAAAGAAATCACGTCTCTTCATGGAGGTAGTAATCCACACATAAGCATGAGCAACATTTTGATTTTCCAACGCAATGGAAGGTAAGAAAGTAGATGAATATTATCATGAAAAAAGTAAAATTATATTAAATTTAATAAATATTAAAATTATTTTCATCATTATCTACAGCTATGAGAGATGGTGATGGAAAAAAAATTACACATGTTCTCGAGTTAGCAATTCGTCGCACACATGATAAAGAGTTTCATTTACCATACAATTGATTATGAGAGGTACATAAGATAAAATATAAATTTAATAAAATATAAATATATTAAATTGTATTATTTTAATATTAAATCAGGTATAAATTAGATTTTATGAATGTATAAAAATACTAAAAAAATCCTAGGTTAAGAATAATACCTCCTCTCCCGAAAAGTTCTCAAGTTTTACCTAAAAGAATTACTTGGACTGTTTTAAAATAAATCAAAGGAATCTAATAATTGATAAGGTAATTGAGAAAGTATTTTATGTTGGTATTGGATGTACCAATTTTTTTTATTTTTTTATTAAAATAGAAGATGAGGTTCTCTTTAATAAGTGAGAGTAGTAGCACTTTTATAATTTATTAATGTATTAAATTAATAAAAATTAGTTTTTAACTAAAACTGGATTGAAATTGAATGGATTAAAATAAAATTAGAGATATATTTTAAATAATTTATTAAAATAAAATTTTTAAATTTCAATTTGATGTTTTCACGATTATATTTTCGTTTTAACCCGTGTTAATCCTTTTTGACAATTACTACAATAGTTAAGTTATTGGTTTTTAGGGATCAAGATAGATCCTATAAAATTAAAAATGGACAAAAAATAGAACATGGTAAATATTATCTACTTTATAAAATTAAATATTCTACAGATTATATTTTTGGTAATTTTAAATGAATTAATAAAATATTATTTATTATAAAATATCATCAACATCAATTTTTAATATATTCATTTCATTTGACCCTAAAAATGAAAATAATGATATTGAATTAGAATATAAACCTTTTAAAAACACAAAATATTAATTATTTATCTAAAATAATTTATGTAACACAATTTAAATATAATTTTAATATTTTTGAAATTATTTATTTTTCTTTCTTTTTAATTACATAAATATTGCATCAGTGTTATAGAAACTTTTACCGTAATTATATATTTACTAAAAATAAAAAATAAATAACGATCATGGAAAAAAAATTATACTAAAAATGAAAATTTATATTCATTAACTACTTTCTTTTGACCCATTTTAATCACAAAAGAGATATTTCGAAGCAAGTGGGTGGAATTTTGGACACTCTTTTCACATAAAATATAATATTGGTCATTTTCATGGAATCGTTTCCAATAAAATATTAAAATTCACTATTATCATGAAAGGGAAATAAATTTATCCATAAAATAGAATTTATGAATGTTTTAATGTAATTTTAACTTTTATTTATTTATTTTAATCCTCGATAAATAAGTTTTAACCTTAATTGAGATAATAGATTTTTATTGTTTTTACAATTCATTATGATAAGAATTTATGTTCAAATTATTACCAAATATTAATTATTATGATTCAAAATATGTAATGAATTTTTTCAAATTCAATATCTATAAGTGGTAGAAATTCATATTATAGTAAACTTGCAACATGCAATTGAAAAACAGTTTTTTAGGAAAATGATTTTTCTAAGCAATAAACGATCTTTTAGATAAAATATGACGATAAATAATAATAATATGAATTTAAAGAGTGGTAAATAATATATTAATTTAATTTAAATAAATCCTTATTAGGATTGATTTTAAAAAATATATATATATAAACTTTTTCACTTAATAGCATATTTATGAAAACTAAAATTTTATGCAAAAAATAAAAAATTTATACCAAAAGAATGAAAGTTAATTATTGAAATATAAGTTATTAAATTATTATTCTTTTAATGCATCATAATTAACTTTAATAAAAAATCAAAAATATAAAAATTAATTTAAATTACATGATATAACAAAAATAAATGATAGAATTTTGTCGGATTTACAATATTCTCTATTCACCAAAAAATGAATCATTACAAAAAAATTCAAAAATTTATTCTTAATATAATTTTATATTATGATTTCCTAAAATATGATCACTTTATTGAATAAATTTTCAGAATTACCAAAAATTAAATATAATGTTTTCTAACAAAAATTAATAAAAAACATTGTTGAAAATAACATAGTTTTGAAGAATAAAACGAATTTAATAAAAAGTGACTGATTATTTCATAAATATTAATAAATTATTTTTTATTGAGTATATAATTTAAATTTATATCGTAAATAAATATATCATATCCACACACACTAAGTTAATTTGTAGGTTATAATGTTAAAATTTAAATAATCATATTACATGTTCTGTTTAAGCTCTTTGGGGCATGTCATGTACACTATCAACCATAATGTTATTATTTTAAAATATCAGGGTGTTATATATATGAAATGATACCATTATGATATGTTATTTTACTCTATTGTTTCCTTACCAAATGATTATGTTATGACCACTAATGATATTATATTTTTATCTCTTATGTTTACACTTTCTAATCTTACTTTCTCACCATTATCTTATATTTTCCATTACCCAAGTTATGTAAATGATTATTACCTATTTGGTTTCTAGAAGGAAATCTTATATGGTGTGATTATGGATAAATTTCCACAATTATTATAAAATAAGATTTTTTATGTAGGTCTTCTCCAAAGACACCATACCAAAGAGTTCTCAGGATTTTTTGAAATGACTATGAGATATAGTATGAATGTGAAATATATGCATGTTTAGAATGGTTTATCTCACATTTTATAAAATCCAGTGTGTAAATAATTTATTTTGGAACTATTTTTGGTATATTGGATATAAAAAGTCTAAGTAACACTATCAGTATCCCTCATTAAAATTACTGATCATCAACCTGGATAGTTGGGAACATATTTGTTGGTATAATTGGTTTGACATCTATCACAAGAATGGGTCGAAAATATTTTTTAAAGGAAAACATTTGAATGCTATATAATTTATCACTACTCAACATGGGTGAAGATATTTTTATATTAAGAATAATCATGTGAGAGTGGCTTCATAAGTATCCATATAAAGGGACTAAAAGCCCACACAGTTTACTACCAAAAAACAGGACATGTCCTACATTTTAAAGAAGTGTAAACATGTTTTATTTGGCATTTCAAAGGTTATTAAAAAGGAATAATTTTATACAGTTTAACTTCATTCATAATGGACACATTAAATGTTGTTTAAAGTCATAAAACACGTTATTATAAGTGAAATGTTCTTATAAAAGGACAGTGTGGTATATACTTATGTGTAAACCATTTTGGATGGATGGAATTAAAGGGAACATGGTCTAATGAGGTAAGGTAAGATTTTACATTGGGAATATAGTACAATAAAAGATACCAGTGGTTTCATTAGGGATATAGACCAATAAATAATGTTTCATGGGGAATATTTTCATGATGAAGATAGATTAGGGATTATACCATGTTGGATTACATATGTATGCAACTACTTCTCTACTTTTGAATTGGTTGAAAAATTAAAACTAGAAGGAAGGGGGAAATGACCTAATGTAGAAGGTATTAGGGGGTTACACCATATTGGATTCCCATTGATCGGTCTTTGGATCATTATGAATGACAAAAATTAAATCATAAAAGAGATCATGGTTTTGAGTTATACCAAGGGAGGATGCTCGACCCAAGAATTTACATTGCATGGAAAAGGGTAGCCAAATTGACACTTAGGAATCCATCGTTAAGAGAAAATCCAGGTGTAGTATTACTGACATCCTCGTGATATAAACCCTCAATATCACGTGAGTACGTGATCATAATCACAACATTTTTTCTATCAATTAAAGATGATTTCCCAGGAGTGTCACATTATTAATAGAATACATGATTTAATAATAAAACTTTTGAATTCATAATAAACTGACCACACATGTCTACATGTTTTGGGGATGGTCTTGATTTATACATTTAAGGGGTTTTACCTTAGAAAAAGGAAAACATAAAGGTTGTTCGGATTGGGATTACCTAGGTTTGGGACATGATTGATAGAGAGGATATAGGATGGGACTGATTACCCATCATTAGGGTTCTTCATGAATAATACATAAACATATCAAAGGATTCGTGGCCCAAGACCATATGGACTAGCGAGTGTGTTCCTTATGAATCCCTGATTTCATATAGTGCCCAGATTCCCCATGAAGAGTGATGGACCAAATATGACTTAGGATAAATGTTTTTTGTGAATATTTTTATGTTAGGTTACCATT